>OU342741.1:254450426-255050426 GCA_910589775.1 Avena eriantha
GGATGGACAGGAATTGCATGGACAAGACAATTACATACAAATCAGAACATTAGGGCAATTAGATAAATAAGATAAAGCACCCAAGTTACTGTGTTGGAGATATGCCCAAGAGGCAATAATAAAAGTGATTATTATTATATCTTTGTGTTTATGATGAATGTTTACATCCCATGCTATAATTGTATTATTAGGAAACACTAATACATGTGTGTTTTGTAAACATAGAGAGTCCCTAGTAAGCCTCTTGTTGAACTAGCTTGTTGATTAATTGATGATCATGGTTTCCTGATCATGGACATTAGGATGTGATTAATAACAAGGTTATATCATTAGGAGAATGATGTGATGGACACACACCCATAGTAAGCGTAGCATAAGATCAAGTCATTAAGTTCGTATTGCTGTAAGCTTTCAAATACATAGTAACCTAATCCTTCGACCATGAGGTTATGTTAATCACCATCACCGGATGGATACTTTGATGACATCAAACGCCGCTTCGTAACTGGGTGGTTATAAAGTGTCATTGGGTATTCTGAAAGTATGTGTTGACGCGCATGAACCAAGATTGGGATTTGTCCATCCATTATTGACGGATAGATATGCTCTGGGCCCTCTCGGTGGGAATGTCATCTAGTTAGCTTGCAAGCATGTGACTAGGTCACAAGGGATGACATATCACGGAACGAGTAAAGAGTACTTATCAGTAACGAGGGTAGAACTAGGTATGGACGATACCGACGATCAACCTCGGATAAGTATAGTATCGCGAGACAAAGGGAATTGGTTTCGTATGTAAGTGTTCATCGATCGCGAAGTCATCGTTGAGTATGTGGGGAGCCATTATGGATCTCTAGGTCCCGCTGATGGTTATTGATAGGAGATGTGTGTCTATCATGTCTGCATATTCACGAACCGTAGGGTGACTCACGTAAGGTTCGAAGTTGTTTAAGTAGATATGGAATATGCGTTGGAGACGAATGTTGTTCGGAGTCTCGGATTGATTCGGGACATCACGAGGAGATCCGGAATGGTCCGGAGAATAAGATTCATATATAGGGGATCATTTTCTGAGTTAGAAAATGTTCCGGAGTGTTTGTATGAGGATTCTAGAAGGTTTTGGAATGTTCCGGAAGGTTCTAGAAGATATCTTGGAGTTCGCTTGAAAATCAGATAGGGATCAAGGAGTCCTGGTGGGTCAAGACAAGGAGTCGTGGGGGAGGAGGACTCCTCCCCCCACTCCCCAATCCGCCGGCCTAGAGGAGGGAGTCCTACAAGGGCTCCCCCCTCCCCAAGGCGCCCTCCCCCCCTTAAATAGAAGGGCAGGGGCGCCCCCTCCTCCCCTGCTCTCATAACTCCAATCTCTGCCACCTCTCTCCACCCTTCTTCTGCACAGGCATAGGAGAAGCCCTGCAGAATTTTCTACTCCACCACCACCACCACACCGTCGTGCTGCTGGGATTCCGTGGAGAAGATCTACTACCTCCGCTGCTCGCTGGAACGGGGAGAGGAAGGTCTGCTTTGACTCCGCACGTGTGACTGACTGCGGGAGCGCTGCCGAAACGCGGCGCCGGAAGGATCATCCACTTGACCGACTGCGGAAGCGCTGCTGGAACGCGACGCCGGAAGGATCGTCCACACGATCTTGAGATCGACAAGTGATCGACTACATCAACCACGAGATCTAATCTCGTTAACGCTTTCGGATCTACGAGGGTTAGTTCCTATCTATCTCGTTGCTCATGTCTAATAGATTAGATCTTGGCTTTTATCTAGATTAGATCTATGTTTTGTTCGTTCTTGCGGTAGAAATTTTTTGTTTTCCATGCTACGAACCCATCAGTGGTATCAGAGCCGTATCTATGCGTAGATCTGTTGCACGAGTAGAACACAATGTTTTTGTGGGCGTTGATGCTTTTGTTGTCGGTGTCTTAGCGTTGTACTTTGCATCTTGCGGCATGGTGGGATGAAGCGGCTCGGGCTAACATTACATGTCATCGCACATGAGACTTGCTCCACGCTTGACGTGCAACTTGCTTTGCACAAGTGGCTTTGCGGGTGTCTGTCTCTCCCACCATAGTTAAGATTCAATTTACAATGAGCATCTTGACAACACTTGTATCAACGTTGTGGTCCTTGTTCGTAGGTAAGATCGGTCTTATGCGAAAGCCCCAAACCACGTAAAACTTGCAAAGAAAATTAGAGGCGTCTAACTTGTTTTTGCAGGGGTTTTGTGATGTGATATGGCCATCATGTGATTGTGATTGTATTTGATGTATGCAATGATCCTTGTTGTAATATAGCAACCGGCAGGAGCCTAATGGTTGTCTTTAATTCTGTTAAGGCCTGCGTGTCTATTCATCTTGTAATAGCTTTTTTCCAAGTAGTTGTAATAGTTGCTGGTGATGATGGACAACCATGAAGCGGCGCCACTGACCTTGACGCAATGCTGGTGATGATGCAGATCATGTTCGTGCTTTGGAGATGGAGATCAAAGGCGCAAGAAGAAAAGGCCATATCATATCACACTAATTATGAATTGCCTGTGATGTTAATCCTTATGCATCTTGTATTGCTTAGATCACGACGGTAGCATTATAAGATGATCCCTCTCACTAAATATCAAGTAATAAAGTGTTCACCCTTAGTTGGCACCGTTGCTAAGACTCATCGTTTCGAAGCATCTCGTGATGATCGGATGTGATAGATTCTACGTGTGCATACAACGGGTGCAAGCCAGATTTGCACATGCGGAAACTAAGGTTATCTTGACGAGCCTAGCATGTACAGACATGGTCTCGGAACACGGAATACTGAAAGGTAGAGCATGAGTCATATAAATGATATGATGAACATGAAGATTGTTCGCCGATGAAACTACATCTTCTCTCGTGAAGATCGGACTTGGTGTAGTGGACTTGGTTCGTGTAAGCACCAAGACAATGTGAGGGATGTTGTTTTGAGTGGGAGTTCACCTAGTTAATTTAAGTATTAAATTTGAACTCAATTTGTCATAAAGTTAGTCTAAACTACTTGCAAATTGTTGTAGATTATGGCGACCCCCTCCATCAATTTCAATGCGTTCCTAGAGAAAGAAAAGCTTAAAAACAATGGAGGCAATTTCACGGACTGGTTCCATGGACTGAAGATCGTCCTCAGGGCTGGTCAGTTGACCTATGTGCTCGATGCACCGCTAGGTGACCCACCTACAGATAATGCCACCGATGACGAAAAGAATGTTTTCGCCACTCGGAAAAATCATTACTCCACAGTTTAGTGTGCCATCCTGTACGGTTTAGAAGCGGAGATCCAACAGCATTTTGAGCACCACGACCCGTTCGAGATCATTAAGGAGCTCAGGCTAATATTTGAGACTCGCGTGGCCATGGAGAGCTATGAGGTCTCCGAAAAGTTCTTTAACTGTAAGATGGAAGAAGGAAGCTCCATTAGCGAGCACGTGCTCACCATGTCTGGGTACGCAAAGAAGCTCCATGAGTTGGGAATATCGATTCCTAATGAATTGGGGATTCACCGTCTCCTTCAATCACTGCCACCAAGTTACAAGAACTTTGTGATGAACTACAACATGCACTGCATGAACAAGACGTTGCCTGAACTGTCGTCCATGCTGAAAACTGCTGAAGTGGAGATCAAGAAGGAGCACCAAGTCTTGATGGTCAATAAGACCACCAATTTCAAGAAAAAGGGCAAGCCTAGGAACAAGGGCAACTTCAAGAAGGACGGCAAGAAAGCTGCCGCACCTGCTAAGAATCCCAAGGCTGGTCCTAAGCCTGAAACTGAGTGCTTCTACTGCAAGGGTGCTGGTCACTGGAAGCGTAACTGCCCCAAGTACCTGGCGGATCTGATGAACGGCGACATCAAGAAGAAAGGTATATTTGATATATGTGTTATATATGTGTATCTTACTAGTAATCGTAGTAGTGCCTGGGTATTTGATACTGGTTCGGTTGCTCATATTTGTAACTCGAAACAGGAGCTGCAGAATAAACGAAGACTGGCAAGAGACGAGGTGACGATGCGCGTTGGAAATTTCTCCAAGGTTGATGTGATCGTCGTCGGCACGCTCCCTCTACATCTACCTTCGGGATTAGTTTTAAATTTAAATAATTGTTATTTGGTGCCTGCGTTAAGCATGAACATTATATCTGGATCCTGTTTATTGCGAGACGGTTACTCTTTTAAGTCCAAGAATAAAGTTTGTTCGATTTATATGAGTAATATCTTTTATGGTAATGCACCTGAGATGAATGGTTTATTCTTACTAAATCTCGATAGTAGTGATACACATGTTCACAACATAGATGCTAAACGAATAAAATTGAATGATAATTCTACATACATGTGGCACTGTCGTCTTGGTCACATTGGAGTGAAGCGTATGAAGAAACTCCACTCTGATGGACTTCTTGAATCACTTGATTTTGAATCACTTGAAAGATGCGAAGCATGTCTAATGGGAAAAATGACTAAGACTCCATTCTCTGGAATAATGGAGCGAGCTACAGACTTATTGGAAATAATACATACCGATGTGTGCGGTCCAATGAGTGTAGCATCGCATGGTGGATATCGTTATGTTCTCACTTTCACGGATGACTTGAGTAGATATGGGTATGTCTACTTTATGAAACATAAGTCCGAAACTTTCGAGAAGTTTAAGGAATTTCAGAGTGAAGTGGAAAATCATCGTAACAAGAAGATTAAGTTTCTACGTTCTGACCGCGGAGGTGAATATCTGAGTTATGAGTTTGGCATGCATTTAAAGAAATGTGGAATACTTTCGTAGTTGACACCGCTGGGAACACCACAACGTAATGGTGTGTCCGAACGTCGTAATCGAACTCTCTTAGATATGGTTCGGTCTATGATGTCTCTTACAGATTTACCGTTATCATTTTGGGGCTATGCATTAGAGATAGCCGCATTCACTTTAAATAGGGCACCATCTAAATCCGTTGAAACGACACCGTACGAATTGTGGTTTGGTAAGAAACCTAAGTTGTTGTTCCTTAAAGTTTGGGGTTGCGAGGCATATGTAAAGAAGTTACAACCTGATAAGCTAGAACCCAAAGCGGCGAAATGCGTCTTCATAGGATAACCTAAAGAAACAATTGGGTATACCTTCTATCATAGATCCGAAGGCAAAGTTTTCGTTGCAAAGAATGGATCCTTTCTTGAGAAGGAGTTTCTCTCAAAAGAGGTGACTGGAAGGAAAGTAGAACTCGATGAGGTTATTGAACCTTCTCTCGGATTTGAGTGTAGCACAGCACCGAAAGATGTTTTTGTGCCGCCTGCACCAATTGGAGAGGAAGCTAATGATAATGATCATGAAACTTCAAATGAAGTTACTGCTGAACCTCGCAGGTCAACGAGGGTTCGTACCACTCCTGATTGGTACAACTCTGCCTTGAACATCATGTTGGTAGACAACGCTGATGACCCTACGACGTATGAAGAAGCTATGGTGAGCCCAGATTCCGACAAATGGCTAGAGGCCATGAAATCCGAAATGGGATCCATGTACGAAAACCAAGTATGGACTTTGGTGGACTTACCGGATGGCCGTAAGGCTGTCGAGAACAAATGGATTTTCAAGAGGAAAACAGATGCTGATGGTAATGTTACCGTCTATAAAGCTCGACTTGTCGCAAAAGGGTTCCGACAAATTCAAGGAGTTGACTATGATGAGACTTTCTCACCAGTAGCGAAGCTAAAGTCTGTGAGGATTTTGTTAGCAATTGCTGCACATTTCGATTATGAGATTTGGCAGATGGATGTCAAAACAGCGTTCCTTAATGGTGACATTGAGGAAGAGTTGTATATGGTACAACCCAAGGGTTTTGTCGATCCTAAAGATGCTGACAAGGTATGCAAGCTTCAGCGCTCCATTTATGGACTGAAGCAAGCATCCCGGAGTTGGAATCAACGTTTTGATAAAGTAATCAAAAACTTTGGATTTATACAAACTTATGGAGAAGCTTGTATTTACAAGAAAGTGAGTGGGAGCTCTGTAGCATTCCTAGTACTATATGTAGATGACATATTGTTGATTGGGAATGATATAGAACTTCTTAATAGCGTCAAAACCTATTTGAATAATAGTTTTTCAATGAAGGATCTTGGCGAAGCAGCATATATTCTAGGCATCAAGATTTATAGAGATAGATCAAGACGCCTAATAGCGCTTTCACAAAGTACATACTTAGACAAAGTTCTAAAGAAGTTTAGAATGGAAGATAGCAAGAAAGGGTTCGTGCCCATGTTGTCAGGTAAGACCTTGAGTAAAACTCAAAGTCCAGCTACGGCAGAAGATAGAGAGAAAATGAATAATATTCCCTATGCCTCGGCCATAGGTTCTATCATGTATGACATGCTGTGTACAAGACCGGATATAGTACATGCTGTTAGTTTGACTAGCAGATATCAAAGTGATCCTGGAATGGAGCGCTGGACAGCGGTCAAAAATATCCTAAAGTACCTAAATAGGAATAAGGATATGGTTCTTTCTTATGGAGGTGATGAACAACTTGTTGTAAACGGTTACACCGATGCTAGTTGGAACACCGATCCGGATGACTCAAAGTCACAGTCGAGATACGTATTTATTTTGAATGGTGCTGCAGTGAGCTGGAGGAGTGCGAAGCAAAGCGTTGTGGCAAATACTTCAACTGAATCGGAATACATAGCTGCTTCGGAGGCTGCACAAGAAGCCGTTTGGATGAAGGAATTCATTACTGAACTTGGCGTGGTTCCCAGTGCGTTGGACCCGATGGCCATCTACTATGACAACACAGGTGCCATAGTTAATGCACAGGAGCCAAGGTCACATAGCAAGCTGAAGCACATCAAGCTACGTTTCCACGCTATTCGCGAGTATGTCAGAGATGGTGACATAAAGATTTGCAAAGTACACACTGATCTGAATGTGGCAAATCCGTTGACTAAACCTCTCCCTTGGGCAAAGCATGACCAACACCAGAACGCCATGGGTGTTCGGTATATTACCATGTAATCTGGATTATTGACTCTAGTGCAAGTGGGAGACTGTTGGAGATATGCCCAAGAGGCAATAATAAAAGTGATTATTATTATATCTTTGTGTTTATGATGAATGTTTACATCCCATGCTATAATTGTATTATTAGGAAACACTAATACATGTGTGTTTTGTAAACATAAGAGAGTCCCTAGTAAGCCTCTTGTTGAACTAGCTTGTTGATTAATTGATGATCATGGTTTCCTGATCATGGACATTAGGATGTGATTAATAACAAGGTTGTATCATTAGGAGAATGATGTGATGGATGCACACCCATAGTAAGCGTAGCATAAGGTCAAGTCATTAAGTTCGTATTGCTGTAAGCTTTCAAATACAAAGTAACCTAATCCTTCGACCATGAGGTTATGTTAATCACCATCACCAGATGGATAATTTGATGACATCAAATGCCGCTTCGTAACTGGGTGGTTATAAAAGTGTCATTGGGTATTCTGAAAGTATGTGTTGAAGCACATGAACCAAGATTGGGATTTGTCCATCCATATGACGGATAGATATGCTCTGGGCCCTCTCGGTGGAATGTCATCTAGTTAGCTTGCAAGCATGTGACTAGGTCACAAGGGATGACATATCACAGAACGAGTAAAGAGTACTTATCAGTAACGAGGTAGAACTAGGTATGGAGATACCGACGATCAAACCTCGGATAAGTATAGTATCGCGAGACAAAGGGAATTGGTTTCGTATGTAAGTGGTTCAATCGATCGCGAAGTCATCTTTGAGTATGTGGGAGCCATTATGGATCTCCAGGTCCCGCTGATGGTTATTGATAAGAGATGTGTCTCTATCATGTCTGCATATTCACGAACCGTAGGGTGACACACTTATGGTTCGAAGTTGTTTTAAGTAGATATGGAATATGCGTTGGAGACTGAATGTTGTTCGGAGTCTCGGATTGGATTCGGGACATCACGAGGAGATCCGGAATGGTCCGGAGAATAAGATTCATATATAGGGGATCATTTTCTGAGTTAGAAAATGTTCCGGAGTGTTTGTATGAGGATTCTAGAAGGTTTCGGAATGTTCCGGAAGGTTCTAGAAGATATCTTGGAGTTTGCTTGAAAATCAAGATAGGGATCAAGGAGTCCTGGTGGGTCAAGACAAGGAGTCGTGGGGGAGGAGGACTCCTCCCCCCACTCCCCAATCCGCCGGCCTAGAGGAGGGGAGTCCTACAAGGACTCCCCCTCCCCAAGGCGCCCTCCCCCCTTAAATAGAAGGGCAGGGGCACCCCCACCTCCCCTGCTCTCATAACTCCAATCTCTGCCACCTCTCTCCTCCACCCTTCTTCTGCACAGGCATAGGCGAAGCCCTGCAGAATTCTCTACTCCACCACCACCATCACACCGTTGTGCTGCTGGGATTCCGTGGAGAAGATCTACTACCTCCGCTGCTCGCTAGAACGGGGAGAGGAAGGTCTGCTTCGACTCCGCACGTGTGACCGACTGCGGGAGCGCTACCGAAACGCGGTGCCGGAAGGATCGTCCACTTGACCGACTGCTGAAGCGCTGCTGGAACGCGACGTCGGAAGGATCGTCCACACGATCTTGAGATCGGCAAGTGATCGACTAAATCAACCACGAGATCTAATCTCGTTAACGCTTTCGGATCTACGAGGGTTAGTTCCTATCTATCTCGTTGCTCATGTCTAATAGATTAGATCTTGGCTTTTATCTAGATTAGATCTAGGTTTTGTTCGTTCTTGCGGTAGAAATTTTTTGTTTTCCATGCTACGAACCCATCAAGTACTAGACTATCCTAGGCATGTGTTCCATATATAGTCATACGTGCTCGCAATGAGAACATGCACAATATATTTTGTCCTGCCAGCCCGTTTGCAGCGGGGCCTCTAGGGAACTACTGGCAATTAAGGTGCTCCTTTTAATAGAGCACCGGAGCAAAGCATTAACACTCCATGAACACATGTGATCCTCACATCAAAGCCTTTCCCTTCCGGTTATCCCGATTTTTGTCACTTCAGGGCCATAGGTTCCGGACAACAACGTGTGTATATAACTTGTAGATAAGACCAGAAACAATACTATCATAATGAATCAATAACATGCTCAGATCTGAAATCATAGCACTCGGGCCCTAGTGACAAGCATTAAGCACAACAAGTCGCAACAAAGTCATAAAGCACTCATAAAAGATACTAGGCACCATGCCCTAACAATCTGATGCCATTACATGAACGATCTCATCCAATCCCTACCATCCCCATAGCCTACAGCGGGGGATTACTCACTCATAGATGGGGGAAACATGGATGGTCGATGGAGATGATGGTGAAGATCGATGGAGATGGCTCCGGGGGCACTTCCCCGTCCCGGCAGGGTGCCGGAACAGAGACTTTCTGTCCCCCAAACCTCCCCTTTGGTGCCGGCGGTGCAGCGGAACTTTTCATCGAAAAACGTCGAACCCCCCCCCCCCCCCACAAGATTTTAGGTCAGAAGGCTTCTTATAGGCGAAGAGGGAGACCGAGGGGGTGCCTGGGGCCACCACACCAGGCCCTGGCACGGCCAGGCCTAGCCCGCGCTTGGGGGAGGTGTGGCCAGCCCCTAGCCCTCCTCCGTCTCGTATTCTGGCTCCGTGAGTCTTCTGGAAAAATAGGCACTTTGGCTTTTGTCTCGTCCAATTCCGAGAATATTCATTTTCTGACTTTCCTGGAACCAAAAACAGCAGAAAACAGGCAGCTGGCACTGTGGCTCTTGTTAATAGGTTAGTCCAAGAAATCATATGAAAAGTACTCCAAAGTGTGGAATAAACACAAGAAAGTGGATAAAACCAAGCATGGAGCATCAAAAATTATAGATACATTTGCAATGTATCAACATCCCCAAGCTTAACTCCTGCTCTTCCTCGAGTAGGTAAGTGATAAAAAGAAAGAATAATTTTTGAGGTGACATGCACCATCAAAGACTTGACCAAAGTATTTGTAAACATTCAAAGCTGGGATCATAGTACTTCAATCATAACATGAAAGACAAAGTTCTAGCAATAAGACAAAGAAACTATAATGCAACATGAAAAGGCACAAACAAAAGATTCATGAATAATAATTCTTTGCAAAACGTTTGTTTGTTTCACATAAAGACAACATAGCATAGTGGCATTCAGCTTGTCCCTCAAAGAGTAGCAAACATAAATGCATAGGACACCTTCAAAGTTTACAAGAGTGACTAGATACAAATAGTTTAAAACAAGCAATATCAAGGTATGCATCAATCAACAAGTCTTGGGACAATGCACATAGAACTAAGAATGGCCACTATGCTCTCAAGAAAGTGCTCAAAGAATAAGTGGAGACCCAACAAGTAAAAGAAAAGGTTTTACATAGTTTGAAAGGCTTCCAAATGCTGAAAGTATGGTACTCATTAGCTTTGAGCTCTCATTGCCCCTGTCATAAGCATCTTTAATGTGGTTAAGGTGAAAGTGAGGTCCAATCTGAGTTATATGCTTGACAGACTATAAACTGAAAATCCCAAGTCCCTTGAGTACGAGGGCCGCTCCTCATGCTACTCAACTTTAGTTACCGGTAAGTTCTTGTCATCGTAAGTATGTGCGTATCATTGAGAACCGCCAACGGGGTACCCCTTGCCCGATGATACGGAAGAATCCCCATATCAAAATGACAAGGCAAGCACACAATGAGTATCTCAGCAATCTTCTTATTTACCATGGGAAAATGGTGCTTTTTTCTCTCTTTCCTCTTTTCATAAATCTCTTTTTTTTCTTTTTCTCAGTAGCTATCTCTTTTTTTATAAGAAGAATGCTTCATAGATATCATTATGGTTACGCTGCAGGTTTCCACCATGTCAGCATGGATTAGACCAGCGGCCCAGGCGTTTCTCTAACACACATACATAACTCCATGGAATTACAAGCTCCCCTTTTATTTCACACCGACGACATCCGCAAATAAAAGAGCAAGGTATCAACTGGGTATATATTTACAAGTGTTGAAACCGTTCCCCGTGACAACATAGTTCTGCTAATTCCCAGCCTATAATTAGCAAGCATATAACTTTCATGGAGAGTTCACAATGGTTCAGGTTTATTAAGTGCAGGAAATAAAGTGTGCCATCAAGTTCGTGAGAGCTTTACTAACTAACTTTCTCATAACAAGCAAACATTTTATTCGGAAGAAAACAAGGCATATTGAATATGCACGGAAGTAGCAAATGATGCTAATAGGTAGGTATGGTGGACACTTTGGCAATATTTGGTTTAAGGGAGTTGGAAACATGAGTAAAACACTCAGTGTGAGTGAAGGCTAGCAATAGTAAAGGAGCGACAAACGAGAGAGCAATGATGGCCATAATCATGCAGAGCGACAAAACATCATTGATCAAAGCATAAAGTTATACTACAAGTTGAAAACTAAAGGATCATAAAGGCTTATGGTGACTTGGGATAGTCATAACATGGTGTGAGCATGTGCCAAGTCAACCCAAATAAAGCATCAAAGGAGAATACCACAATACTATGCTTTAATATGCTAAAACAATGCATGATTCATCCAAGGCACATTAAGCAATCTCAATTGTTTATAACAAGTCATGCTACAGCAAAGAATACTAAGCATAAAGCCAAAACAATATCAAGCATGGCATGACAAAGCATAGGCCATAGTCAAAAACAAGCTCTCTTTACCACTTAAGCATGAACTTTCCTACTCTTTTCCAAGCCAAACCAAACTATTTGAAAGACAATGTATGAAAGAAGGGGTCCAACCAATTTATTCAGCAAACTAAGCAAACCACACAAACTAAAAACCAAAACAAAAACGAAAAAGAAGACGCTCCAAGAACAACACAACTGTGCATGAAACAATAAAAATAAAGTGTTTGGAAGAAACCTAGGATTTTTATTGATGAATAAGGGGATGCCTTGGGCATCCCCAAGCTTTGACGCTTGTACTTCTTGGATATTTCTTGGGGTGACATGCATGCCATCCCCAAGCTTGAGCTTTAGTCCATCCTTCATCTCATTGCATGTGTGTTCTTCCCACAGACCACACATGGATTCACCAGTGTCATTGTATGTCTGCTCTTCCCATGAACCACAGCTAGAGTCATTGCATGCGTGTTCTTCTCACAAACCATATCATGAACCACACATAGTGTCATTGCATGTGTGTTCTTCTCATTAACCACACATGGATCCACCGGTGTCATTGCATGTTTGCTCTTTTCATTAACCACAGCTAGAGTCATTGCATGTCTTTTCTTTTCACAAACCACATATCACCAGAGTCATTGCATGTGTGTTCTTCCCACAGACCACACATGGATCCAACAGTGTCATTGCATGTCTGCTCTTTTCATGAACCACAGCTAGAGTCATTGCATGTGTGTTCTTCTCACAAACCACATATCCACCAGTGTCGTTGCATGTGTGTTCTTCCCATGAACCACACATGGATCCACCAGTGTCATTGCATGTGTGTTATTCTCACAAACCACATAAGGATCCACCGGTGTAATTTCATGCGTGTTCCTCTCATAGACCACACATGGATCCACCGGTGGCATCGCATGTCTGCTCTTTTCATGAACCACAGTTAGAGTCATCGCATGTCTGCTCTTTTCATGAACCACAGCTAGAGTCACTGCATGTGTGTTCTTCTCACAAACCATATCATGAACCACACCCAGTGTCATTGCATGTGTGCTCTTCTCATTAACCACACATGGATCCACTTGTGTGTCATTGCATGTCTGTTATTCTCATTAACCACAGCTAGAGTCATTCCATGTCTGTTCTATTCACAAACCACGTATCACCAGAGTCATTGCATGTGTGTTCTTCCCACAGACCACACATGGATCCACCAATGTCATTGCATGTGTGTTCTTTCCATGAACCACACATGGATCCACCAGTGTCATCGCATGTCTGCTCTTTTCATGAACCACATCTAGAGTCATTGCATGTGTGTTCTTGTCACATACCACATATCACCTGTGTCATTGCATGTGTGTTCTTCCCACAGACCACACATGGATCCACCAGTGTCATTGCATGTGTGTTCTTCCCACAGACCACACATGGATCCACCAAGTGTCATTGTATGTCTGCACTTCTCATGAACCACAGCTAGAGTCATTGCATGCGTGTTCTTCTCACAAACCATATCATGAACCACACACAGTGTCATTGCATCTTTGTTCTTCTCATTAACCCCACATGGATCCATCGGTGTCATTGCATGTCTGCTCTTCTCATTAACCAAACCTAGAGTCATTGCATGTCTGTTTTTTTCACAAACCACATATCACCAGGGTCATTGCATGTGTGTTCTTCCCACAGACCACACATGGATCCACATGTGTCATTGCATGTGTGTACTTCCCATGAACCACACATGGATCCACCAGTGTCATCGCATGTGTGCTCTTTTCATGAACGACAACTAGAGTCATTGCATGTGTGTTCTTCCAACGGACCACAAATGGATGCACCCGTGTTATTGCATGTGTGTTCTTCCCACAGACCAAACATGGATCCACCCTGTGTCATTGCATGTGTATTCTTCAGACCACACATGGATCCACCAGAGTCATTGCATGTGTGTTCTTCCCATGAACCACACATGGATCCACCAGTGTCATTGCATGTCTGCTCTTTTCATGAACCATAGCTAGAGTCATTGCATGTGTGTTCTTCTCACAAACCACATATCACATGTGTCATTGCATGTGTGTTCTTCCCATGAACCACACATGGATCCCCTAGTTTCATTGCATGTGTGTTCTTCCCATGAACCACACACGGATCCACCAGTGTCATTGTATGTCTGCTCTTCCCATGAACCATAGCTAGAGTCATCGCATGCGTGCTCATTTCATGAACCACATATAGTCATTGCATGCATGTTCTTCTCACAAACCATATCATGAACCACACCCAGTGTCATTGCATGTGTGTTCTTCTCATTAACCACACATAGATCCACCGGTGTCATTGCATGTCTGCTCTTCTCATTAACCACAGCTAGAGTCATTGCATGTCTGTTCTTCCCACAAACCACATATCACCAGAGTCATTGCATATGTGTTCTTCCGATGAACCACATATGGATCCACCAGTGTCATTGCATGTGTGTTCTTACCATGAACCAAACATGGATCCACCAATTTCATTGCATGTGTGTTCTTCTCATGAACCACACATGGATCCACCAGTGTCATTGCATGTCTGCTCTTTTCAAGAACCACAGCTAGAGTCATTGCATGTGTGTTCTTACCATGAACCAAACATGGATCCACCAATTTCATTGCATGTGTGTTCTTCTCATGAACCACACATGGATCCACCAGTGTCATTGCATGTCTGCTCTTTTCATGAACCACAGCTAGAGTCATTGCATGTGTGTTCTTCCCACAGACCACACATGGATCCACCAGTGTCATTGCATGTGTGTTCTTCCCACAGACCACACATGGATCCACCAGTGTCATTGCATGTGTGTTCTTCCCATGAACCACACATGGATCCACTAGTGTCATTGTATGTATGCTCTTCCCATGAACCACAGCTAGAGTCATTGCATGCGTGTTCTTCTCACAAACCGTATCATGAACCACACCCAGTGTCATTGCATGTGTGTTCTTCTCATTAACCACACATGGATCCACCGGTGTCATTGCATGTTTGCTCTTTTCATTAACCACATCTAGAGTCATTGCGTGTCTGTTCTTTTCATTAACCACAGCTAGAGTCATTGCATGTGTGTTCTTCTCACCTACCACATATCACCAGAGTCATTGCATGTGCGTTCTTCCCGCAGACCACACATGGATCCAACAGTGTCATTGCATGTCTGCTCTTTTCATGAACCACAGCTAGAGTCATTGCATGTGTGTTCTTCTCACAAACCTCATACCCACCAGTGTCGTTGCATGTGTGTTCTTCCCATGAACCACACATGGATCCACCAGTGTCATTGCATGTGTGTTATTCTCACAAACCACGTAAGGATCCACCGGTGTAATTGCATGTGTGTTCCTCTCATAGACCACACATGGATCCACCGGTGGCATCGCATTTCTACTCTTTTTCATGAACCATAGTTAGAGTCATTGCTGTTGGGGATATACTTTCCGGGTATCCTCAACGTCACTGACCAGGGTGGCCCACTTCGGGTTAGAGCTTTGCTTCACGGGCGGCCTAGTTAGAGAGAGAAGACGGAGTCCCATCCGGCTACGAGAAGGCCTAGAAGACTTACCGACTTAGGCCCATAATGTTATTTGTAGTTCAAGATGTACTCTGTAACCAACTCTTAATCGTAGCCGGATTGATCTCTCCTGTAAACCCTAGGCCGGATATCTATATAAGCCGTCCTAGGGAGAGCCTTTAGGACACAACTAATAGTCTACAATCTCAACTCGCACAGGCGAAACCCTTGTAACCCATATTCGGGCTTTGCCGTATTACTGGATTGATAGCAGGAGTAGGGTCCGTCCAAAGCCGGCCGATTCGAACCTGGGTAAACTTGTGCGCTCACCGTCTCAGAACACCGTACGCCTCACACCCCTCTCTTCCGCATGCCTCGAGGACCCCCTCATGGCGTACTTGGCATCAATCCGATGACAGTTGGCGCCAACCGTGGGGCAAGTGAGCTTCGGATCTACGTTCCGTGCGGAATCTGCAAGAATCGGAATCGGCGAGACCATCGCCGTCGGTCTCATCGTTCTCGACGAGACTTGGATTCCGGCTAGGGAGGCCATGACTGCTTATACAATCATGTCTTTTGGCAAGATCGATGTTTACATCGGTTTCGCTGAACCTGCCCAACCCACCCCAGCGGTGATGATAGAGGCAGAAGAAACTTTTGGGTCCCCTTTGTCCGCGGAGGCGGCAGAGTTCTGGATCTCAGAAAACCCTAATCCCACCCAGCCCACACCAGTTGCGGAGATAGTGGAGAAATCCGAGCCTAAAGAAAACCTCGCGGACCAAGTCGAATCCGGAGTGGATCTCCCTGGAGAATCCGAATCCTAGATCGACCCACCTGTGGAAGTCAAAATCCAGGCGGAGCACATCAACGACACTGATCCCGACTCTGATGATGTCAGGACAGACAAGCCTTTCCTCAGGTACCTCAGGAAGCGCGCATCGCACTTCATTGGATACGTTGGATCTGGATCCGGCTCTGCCGATGCTGGAGAAAACACCGACTCGGTGTTGGAGGCAATTGGAACAAACGCCGACGTTCCCGCATCCTCGGATGAGTCCATGACGTCGGCAGATTTCCGAAAGTTCTCCGCGGAATATGACGAGGAGTACAACTCCAAAACTGCAGAAGACGGATAAGCCATGAACGAAGGATCCGGGGAACACTCTCCCAAAGCGCAGGATGATATGGAGGTCGGAGACAGTCCCGAACTCCAGATGAATGAAAGTACCGCTCAGAGCTTGACGCTGGGAAACGGACCCAAAGCCGTCTTTGCTACCGGCGCTGCCAAGAGGGCAAAGAAGAAGAACAAGAAGAACAAGACCCCGGCAAAAGACCCTCTGACAGAGGAAGTGATTGCCGAGGAATACGAGGAAGACTCGGATGGAGCACTTATCCCAGACGAGCCAAAAAAGAAGCATCGGTGGATGGGCACGTGATCACTCAAGGTGCGCGTAAACTCATCGATGCCGCATTAACCACACCTATCCCTACAGCTGCAGAACTTACCGCAGATGAGCTGGACGAAAGGGCCCAAGCCCTAGAAGCGCGTCGTCAACAACTCCTTGATGAAGCCAAAAACATTGAGGTGCAGAAGAAGCGCATGCCAAACAAGGAGTACATGTCCCGTCTGCATCAGAAGACACGGAAGCTCACGTAGATGACAACCAATTCCCACGTGTCCGTGCCATCCTTTTTGGAGATGAGATGGGAAAGCCACGGAAGGACAGCAATGAAGATTGGGTTTACCCAACACCAGTGCAAAATACTGTGGCAGCTCGCAAAATTCTATCAGCTAATCCAGGACCAAAAGAGATACGTTTGGGTATCAAGCTACTCAATAAGGGACTGGAGCAGCAAAAGATCGCCCTGTTAGGAAGCCAAAAGCTGGTCTCGGATTCCGACCAATGTCGCACAGATCTGGCATGGGCTGGCGTAAGATCCCACTATGTTCGGGTGCAGTATCATAACCCCGAACGCAGGGAAGACAATTATTCAAGAACCGGATCGACGGGGTAGCATCGCAGGGCTACACATAACTGGAGCAACGTCGCTCCAGTAGCCGAGAAAGACGCAATCGCTGCACTCAATCCGAGGAATCCTTCCCGAAAGGGAGAAGATAAAGAAAAATGTCGGGAGGAGGATCGTCAGAAAATGCCACCTCCTAGACATGAAAACCGTCCGGCTGAACCTTACCATGGTGGGAACGACGGACGAAGGAACGACGGAAACCATGTTGGTACAAGCCGGCAGGGGGCTCGTCACAGTCAAGAACCTCCCTGGAACCGGAATAATGACGCTCCGGACGGAGGCCGGCGATCAGCCGGAAACAACCCAGCTGCACCACCCTCTCCACTGCACAGTTATCACAACGGCCCCCAAGGAGGTCAAGGAGGACGACATGACGGAGGAGGTGGTGGCAGAAGCCGAACTCCGGCTCCAAGGCACCGCAGCCACAACCGATATTCGGGACGATCCCTATCCCCGAACGATGCAAGGCACAGGATCAACTCCAACATAGAGGCTCGGCGCTACGAAAACGATGACGTGTACGTGGGCCCAAAGTGCTTTGGACCATGCATCAGAGCTACAAAATTCCCGGAAGAATTTGCTATCTCAAGACATATTCAAGCCTACGACGGCATTGCTCGGCCAGACACCTGGTTACAGGACTTCTTCCAAGCTTGCTGCATCGCTAAAGGCGGAAATAGCCTGGTCGCAACCCGATATCTCCCACTTATGTTGTGGAAGACGGCGCGATCATGGCTCAATGAACTTCCGGCAAACACCATCCACAACTGGTATGACTTACAAAGTGCGTTCTTTCAGAATTTCGAAGGCACATATCGGAGGCCCTGTACGGTTGGAGACCTACAGCGTTGCACCCAGAAAGCCGGAGAAACTTGCCGAGATTATCTCGGACGATGGATTGACACCAAGAACTCTTGCGAGGGAGTAAATGATCAAACTGCGATTGAAGCTTTTATTTTAGGTCTCCCAATTGGACTACTGCACCATTGCTTGAAGTGTGATAAGGTTACTGATCTGGGAGAGATGATAGAAACAACGAGCAAGTATGCAGATGCTGACGATGATGCAGAGGGATTACTTAACGTCCTGGCTGTACCACAGTCAGCAAAGAAAAAGCAACAGGCTCAGAAACACAAAAACACCTCGGAAGAAAAACCCAACGCGGAGACAGTAGTAGTCACTACTGTTTCTGGGACTGGAGGACAAGGAGGACGTGGTGGAGGCCGCGGGCATGGTCGTGGGACATCAAGGGTACAAGGTAGAGGAGAGCAACAACCAGGCAAAACCTACACTTGGGCCGACACTGCCAATAACCATGTGTGCATCACTTAGACGCCAATGGGGGCTCGTCCCACACCAACGCTGAATGTCGTTTTAATGATGACATCAAGAGAGATGATACCGCGGGCTACAAAGCTAAGCGGAAGAAGGGAAAGAAAAATCCCGAAAAAGAAAAAGAGACCAAGGAAGATTCCGACATGGAGGAAGCCGACGCTTCAAATCCCATGTCGGAAGGGAAGAAAACGTTTCCTACCAAGAAGGACACTTACGTCACCTTCCTCGGATCTCAACCAGCAAAGGTCAAGAAAGCAGTTCTCCATGAGCTCAACGCAATAGTTCCGACTGTCCCTCAGTATTTGGACTGGTCAGAGGTGGCAATCACATTTGACCGCGCTGATCATCCGCCTAAGTTGCATAGGCGAGGAAAATACGCCTTAATCGTCAATCCACTTATTGACGGTTATGGTTTCCCCAAGACCCTCATGGACGGTGGTAGTAGCATCAATATTCTCTATGTAGAAACTCTACGCCGGATGAAGATCTCGGAAACACAGCTTAACCATAGCTCTGTGATTTTTCACGGGGTTGTACCAGGAAGACAAGCTAATTCCCTGGGAGAGATCACTTTGGATGTTACTTTTGGAACACCAAAAAATTATCGAACGGAGGCACTTTCCTTCGAAGTGGTCCCATTCAAGAGCGCATACCACGCTATATTCGGACGTCCGGCTTACTGGGCTTTTATGGCTCGTCCATGTTACATTTACAATATGATGAAAATTCCAGGTCCCAACAGCGTGATCACCATCAGGGGTGACCCGAAGAAAGCGCGAGAGTGCGAGGATCGAAATGCCGCCTTTGCCAAAGCCGTGCTGCACGCCCAGGAGTACCAGGAGATCAAGAAGAGCATAGATCCGTCTGAGATGCCCGCGACGAAGAAGGAGGTGACAAAACAAAATCCGGAGTTCAAGGCATCAGAAGAGACGAAGACGATGCCATTGAAGGATGATGACCCCTCCAAGGTGACCCAGATAGGCGCATGCCTAAGTAGCGCATAGGAAGGCGCGCTCGTCAAGTTCCTCCGAGCAAATCAAGATATCTTTGCATGGCAGCCATCTGACATGACCGGAGTACCTAGGGAACTTGCCGAGCACTCTCTAAATGTAAACCCGAACGCTAAACCCGTCAAACAGTCCTTACGACGGTTTGGTGACGAAAAGTGTAAGGAAATAGCTAAGGAACTAGCGCGGCTTGAGTTAGCCGGATTCATAGAAGAGGTCATCCATACTGAATGGTCGGCCAACCCTGTAATGGTCCCTAAAAAGGACACTACTGATTTAAGGATGTGTGTTGATTATACTGCCTTGAACAAGGCTTGTCCAAAAGATCCGTTCGCTCTGCCTAGAATTGATCAAGTTATCGATTCTATGGCAGGCTCGGAACTCCTTTGTTTTCTCGACGCATATTCCGGTTATCACCAAATCCAGATGAAGGAATCTGACAAAATCAAGACTTCATTCATAACCCCTTTCGGAACCTTCTGTTATGTTACGATGCCCTTTGGGCTAAAGAACGCAGGAGCTACGAACCAGCGCACGATGCAGCGTTGCCTCCATGATCAACTCGGGCGCCATGTACATGCATACGTGGATGATATCGCGGTCATGTCCAAAAAGAAGGAAACATTGGTTTCCGACTTAGAGGAGATGTTCGCCAATTTACGAAAATACAACATCATGCTTAACCCGAAGAAATGCTTCTTTGGAATACCAGCCAGAAAATTGTTAGGTTTTATTGTGTCTCAACGAGGCATAGAGGTGAACCGTGACAAGATCAAGGCTATTCTCAATATTTCCAAGCCAACTCGCCTGAAGGATGTACAAAGAATAACTGGTTGCATCGCCGCAGTCAGTCGATTTGTAAGCCGGCTTGGTGAAAGAGCCGCACCATTATAAAAACTCCTGATGAAAAACAAGGATTTTGTCTGGACTGACGAAGCCGAAGCTGCACTACAAGACCTGAAGAAAGTACTCTCATCTGCTCCTATCCTTGCAGCACCGGAACCTCAGGAACTGATGTTCCTTTACATTTCTGCGACAAATAGGGTTGTCAGTATAGTTATGGTGGACCAGAAGAAAATCAGGAGCACCTGGTGCAGCGTCCGACATACTTTGTCAGCGAGGTCCTGAACGAATCAAAACAGCGATATCCGCACTATCAAAAGTTGTCTTACGGTGTTTTTCTGGCATCTTGTAAGTTACGACACTATTTTCAGGAGTACCCAATTACCGTGGTGAGCAAAGCTCCCATGAGAGATATAATCAATAACAGCGATGCTACAGGACGCGTCGCCAAATGGGGCATAGAGCTTGCAGCTTTCGATATTGAGTACAAACCCCGGACAGCAATCAAATCCTAGATCCTTGCCAACTTTGTCGCTGATTGGACAGAGACCAAGGAGAACATGGTCCTCCCAGAGTCGGAATATTGGACCCTCTTTTTTGACGGATCCAAGGCTAGGGAGGGCTCGGGGGCTGGCATGGTGCTCAAATCACCCCAAGGAGATAAACTTTTATATGTGCTGCAGATCCACTTCACAGCGACAAACAACATTGCCGAGTATGAAGCACTGCTGCATGGAATCCGGATTGCTAAGGATATTGGCATCCGACGTTTGATGTGTTATGGAGATTCGGATCTTGTTGCTCAGCAAGTGTCGGATATTTCTAGTGCAAATAAGCACATGGTAGCATATAAAGCTGTCGTGGATGATCTATCTAAATCGTTCGGGGGGTTTGAAGTTCAACACATTCCTCGAGCAGAAAACGAGGAAGAAGATGCACTATCTCGAATAGGTTATGCGCGGAAAGAGGTTCCGGATGGCGCATTTTTAGAGCACCTCAAAGTTCCCTCGATAAAGGGAGTAGATGAGGAGTATCCGACCAAATCCGACTCACCTTTAATAGCAGTTCTGGCTGTAATTCCCAGCTGGACTCAACCCTACCTTGATTACTTGGTAGATGGCAAATTACCCGAAGACGAAGTGCTGAGCCGGCAGATTATCCGATGACCAAAAGCCTATACTATTGTTAAAGGTGAGCTCCATAAACGGAGTGTTTCTGTGGTTTTTCAGCGTTGTGTATCTCTGGAAGAAGGAGTGGAAATCTTAAGAGAAATCCACGAAGGCGAGTGTGGTCACCACGCTGCAGCCAAATCTTTAGTGGAAAAAGCTTTTCGACATGGTTTTTCTGGCTCACAGCTCAGGCAGATGCCAAACGATTAGTCAAGACATGCAAAGGCTGCCAAAAGTACGCCAAGCAAGTTCATGTTCCGGCTGATCAGCTGCGAACAATACCTATAACATGGCCTTTTGCGGTCTGGGGGCTTGATATGGTAGGACCTTTTAAACGAGCTCCAAGTGGATTTACTCACCTCTTAGTGATGGTGGATAAATTCACGAAATGGATCGAGGCTAAACCTGTCACTAGTTGTGATGGAGCAACAACCAAAAGAATTGTCGAGAATGTTATAATCCGGTATGGTTATCCGCATAGCATTATCACGGACAACAGGAGTAACTTTTCAATGGGAGAGTTGGTTGAATTCTGCGACAAGCAAAATATCGGGCTTGACATTGCATCAGTCGCATATCCACAGGCTAACAGACAAGTCAAAAGAGCAAATGGTTTAATTCTACAAGGCTTGAAACCAAGACTCGAGCACCACTGAAACGTGTTGCGGGGGCTTGGGCAGAGGAACTACCCTCTGTAATTGGAGTTTGTGAACAACTCCCAACAGGTCAACAGGATATACACCTTTCTTCTTGGTCTATGGCGCAGAAGCAGTTCTTCCTAGTGATTTGATTCATACTTCTCCTAGAGTGGCCACGTATATTGAAGAGGATGCTGAGATTTCTCGACAAGATGATCTCGACTTAGTCGAAGAAGTTCGCGTCGTTGCTAAAATGAGATCTATAGCCTATCAGCAGAAGTTACGCAAGTATCATAGCCAGAGAGTCCGAACTAGATCTTTCAATAAAGGTGATTTGGTTCTCCGACTTGTGCAACAAAGAAAGCACAAACTTTCCCCAATATGGGAAGGGCCCTTTTTGGTTAGTCGAGTATTGCACAATGGGTCGTACTACTTAACTGACATGAGGCCAGTCAAAGAAAGACCTGCTACTAAGAAGAGAAAGAGAGCTGGAGGCAGTACAAATCTGGAAGAATTAGACAGACCATGGAATATTGCTCAGCTACATCCCTTTTATTCATAGTTTTATCTTTATTTGTAATTATACATATGTACATGCTCTGTGAGAAATAAAAAATTTGGTTACCTCAAAGTTTTCCTGAGAAGTTTTTACCATCTTATTTCCTAAAGATCATGTCATAGTCGAAAATCCTAGAATGCTTGAAAGTACTTTATGCTCATGTTTGTTCCGGTTTAGATTTCCGATTCTAAAAACTGCTACCTTCGGGTATAACTCTAAAAAACTCTAGTCTTTACTTGGGTTATTTGTCAGATTGCTGGATGGGGATATCTTCCGAGTAGTGAATTGTTGGTATTGGAAGCCGACTTTGTTTCCGAGTTTAAACTGGTTTAGCAATTGAGCTCCGTTGCTCGGCAAAGTTTCCGGCTGAAGGTTTAGCCGGCTCACGAAAGGGACGAGGCGGAAAGGCAGATAAACGATAAGTAGAGGCGGAAAATTCCAAGTGCTTATGCAAACATTTCAGGCACACAAATAATCTAAGACAAAAGTGCTGAATAGAAAAAAAAAACTTGGCACTAGCAAAAATCATAGTACTTAATATTTACAATCGCATCAGGTTTTTTCCAGAGTAATACATAAGTTTTCTAGTCTATGATACAGGAGGAGATGAAGGATCTGCCGGCTCGCTGGCTACTCCGCCTTGATATCTTGCTGAGATGTCCGGATCCGAGATGGTCTGTTCATCGTCGGAAACTTCTTCGGCATCTTCTGGAGGAGGTGGCGGAGTATCCACGCGGGTGAAGAAGGGCGTCTCGTAGCTGGTCAGATCAGCTACGTGACACCCATATCCGGCGCATGAGTGCATGATAGCTTGAAGGTCTTGCTCCTAGCCGTCTTCGTCTACTTTGCAGTACCCTCTGGTCACTTGCCATATCTCCATGTTTCCATGGTGGCTCATGACCATGGTGAGAGCGTTCTGCGCAGCGGTCCACGCGTAGGACATGTTCCAGTCCCGAACAAGCTGCGGCATCTCCTTGGCCTTCTCCCGCACTTGGATGTCCGACATGCTTGGCATGTCCGGAATCCTAAGAGATTCGCCAATGTCCTCAAGGGACTGGCGATAGTCATGAATGAGATCACCGACTTGAGTAAGCCGGTGAGTGCGGGGTTCAGACGAGGAGGAGTCCGTCAAGTTCAGAGGACCTACACACAAAACAAGTCAATGAAAATCTGACATTGATGAAAGTCGAAGAAAGAATAAATCAGATAGATGGAACATACCAAGAATGACGTCGTCAATCTTGGCTTTCTCTTCCTGAAGACTCTAGAGTTTAGCCTGGAGCGCCTGGGAGATATCCTTCTCTCTGCCAACCTCATTTTTGAGGTCCGAGATAACCTTATCTTGAGCGGCAATCTTGAGATCGCGCTCTTCAGTGGCCATGGAGGAGGACTCGAGAACTTGAGCTATGCTCCTTTCATGATCAGCCTTAAGCTTATCCAGCTCTTGGCGAAGTCCCTTGTTCTCCACCACTAAGGTTTTGAGGTTCTCGGCTTCTTCAATCATAGCGATGGATTGTTTCACCAATGCTGTAAGTCAAAAAGAACAACAGTTCAGAAAAATTTGATATTGGAAAAGTAAAAGACAAGGTTTGAATCTCGAAATGTTACCTTCGGCTTCATCCTTGGCTAGCTTGAGTTCAGCATTTTTAAGCCGGAGAGCTTTGATTTCTCTCTACTTATCACAGACAATTTTTAACAATTCCTGGTTATAGGAACATACTTTCTGTAAGTCAGAATACCCAAAGTCAGAAAGCTACTTAATACTCGGGCTAATATTTTTTGCTAAATATCAGCACGAGCCTTGGGGGCTACACTAGTTCGTTCTTTGGCATCCTAATGAAAGCATAAACTCGGATTTCTATATCCTACTTCATGCTTGGGGGCTAGAGGATATGATATAACATAAGGTAAAAAACAAGAGTTGGAATTCCGACTTACATATTGCCCGCGGGTGAGTTTGTCTAAACCCGCGTTCACCTCAACTGAGAGTAAGAGGAATTACTAAGGCTATTGGAAGCTCTCCAGTCCCGATCCTCTCGTCGCGAAGCCGGACTTGGGCGAGAAGGTCAGAGAACTTGACGTCCTCTGCTTCTTGCGCTTCCTCTTCGGGGGATAGATGGCTTTTGTCCAGGACTTTCCTGGCCAGCCGCTGGATCTCCTCTACGGATTTTCGGGATAAGCCAAATTTGGCAAGTCCGGGGTTGCTGAGGAGGTTCTCGGCGAAGACTTCAGCCGAGGGATCATTACCCGAAGAGGGTTCACCCTTATCTTGAGCTGACGTACCCACGGTGACGTCAGTGTGCGATCCAAGGATCACAGGCGCCGTTGGAGGAGCCGAATCTTCTACAACAACCGGAAAAGGAGTAATCGCCGGTGTTGCAGAAGGTTGAGGGGAAGGAGTCGAAGGAGCCGTGGCAGGGGAAGCTATGGTAAGCTTCTCCTGTCCTAGGGGCTTTGCAGGAATCCCCTTCCCCTTACGCTTGATGAGAGGCTTTGCTCTCAGAATGTAGTAATGTCGAAAATATTACTTCTCAGAAAGAAATTCGAGAAAGGTACAAAGGCGGAAATTGTGAATGAAAGTTACCTCTTCACAACAGGCACCTCCTTTGTGCCAACAGCCACTGTCGGAGCTTTGCGCTTCTTGAGCGCAAGGTCCAGCAATGGGACCACTTCAGCTTCCTGAGAAAACTCAGGAGGATATCCTTCGAGTGGATCAAGCTCCGACTCGGGGATTTTGGCAAGCTGAAAACAAGAAAACATATCAGCATTGCAATGTATGACTTAAAAGATTGAAACACGTAAAAGGTGTACTGATGGAAGCTTACCGCCACCACGGGGTTTTCCGCCGTGTGCATGTCTAGAGAGATCTCCGGAATTTTTCTCTCGATCCGCTCTTTAATCAGCCATTTGATCTGGCTTATATAGACTTGGCTGGTGTAGGCCTTGGGGCTGATGCGGAGAGAATCTTTTTTGGAAGACGTGATGGAGTGCATCAGTCTATCCCCATGGTACTGAAGTGGCTGGATCCGATGTGCGACCCATCACTGAACTAAGTCGGATCCCCTCAGACCCTTGTGCTTGATAAGATATTCGATCTCCCTCTTAGCGAGGATCAGATCGTCCGTAAGAGCCGGAGCAGCCTCATCCCAGGAAGGCTGGGCTGTGGCGGCTCCGTCGACAAAAGCCGGCAAAGCAGTAGCTTTGACGGGAGCCGGAATATCCCTATGATAGAAAAAGGTGGCTGGCCATTGTTTGACCGAGTCACTGGCAGCAATTTTGGGATAGGACCGGTCTCGTCTAACAGAAAAACTAATAGTACCGGTGATATAAGGAACACCGGCGGTAATAGAATTTCTCCGGACATGGAAGTAATACCGGAAAAGAAGCAAACTCGGCCTAATGCCGAGAAAGCCCTCGCAAAGCGCAGCAAACGGGCTCATCTCTAGAAGGGAGTTGGGAGGAAGATTATTGAGTTGAACTCCATAATGGTCAATCACCTCGGAGAATTACTCCGAGGGAGGAAAAGACAAACCTCGGTCCAGATGGGTGCCGAAGTGGACGCGCTCGCCCTCGCGCGGATTGGGGATGGTTTCGCCGGAACCGCTCCGCCAGTCACTAGCGGCGAGAAGCCCCTCCTTCTCCATGTTCTTCAGGGCTGCCTCGTCGAGGGCGCAAGGGATCCAGATTCCCCGGCAACTTTCTTTTTTTGCAGCTGCTTCTGCCGACGCTGCCGCCGCCGCCAGAGAGGAAGAAGAGGATGAAGCCATTTCTCTCCGGTGGAAAGGGGTGACCCTAAAGTGGCGGCACTAGGAGCTCTGTGGGAGGAAAACGAAAGGGCTCTGGGCGCGCTGGAGATTTGGGAAGAAAGGAACGGTGAAAGGCAGGTGGAGAGGAGGAGAAAAAAATCAAGACCCCTTATATCTACCTACCTGCACCAAGATTCGTGCAAATGCTATAGTGTAACCGCCAAGCATCGTGGAAAGAACTGGGAAGGGCCCGCGCGATGATTGCGTCACCTCGATCTCCACGCGCGCATTGAAACGGCGCCTTGGTTCCGCGAACTGCGGACCCACCAACGGTCGTGCTGACGGAACGTCTTTCAGATGACGTAACTGGACCATGCTTGTGTCAGGTGGCGTTAGAGACCAAGTTTCCGGCTTAGTTTAAAAGCGAGCTGGAAAATCCGACTAACTAATTGAAAGGTCCGACTTACTTTTGAAGACCCAGATCGTACTTTTTGTTATAAAGTTTCAGGAACCCTTCAAGATTCTGCAAGCCGAAGATCAAGCTGGATGATGATAAAATCTGACTTTGGATCTTGGAGGCCTCCGGGGGCTACTGTTGGGGATATACTTTCCGGGTATCCTCAACGTTCCTCACTGACCAGGGCGGCCCACTTCGGGTTAGAGCTTTGCTAGCCGGCGGCCCAGTTAGAGAGAGAAGACGGAGTCCCATCCGGCTACGGGAAGGCCCAGAAGACTTACCGACTTCGGCCCATAATTTTACTTGTAGTTCAAGATGTACTCTATAACCAACTCTTAATCGTAGCCAGATTGATCTCTCCTGTAAACCCTAGGCCGGATATCTATATAAGCCATCCTAGGTAGAGCCTTTAGGACATGACTAATAGTCTACAATCTCAACTCGCACAGGCGAAACCCTTGTAACCCATATTCCGGCTTTGCCGTATTACTGGATTGATAGCAGGAGTAGGGTCCGTCCAAAGCCGGCGTATTCGAACCTGGGTAAACTTGTGCGCTCACCATATCGGAACACCGTACGCCTCACACCCCTCTCTTCCGCACACCTCGAGGACCCCCTCATGGCGTACTTATCATCAATCCGACGACAACCGCATGTCTGCTCTTTTCATGAACCACAGCTAGAGTCATTGCATGTGTGTTCTTCTCACAAACCACATCATGAACCACACCCAGTGTCATTGCATGTGTGTTCTTCTCATTAACCACACATGGATCCACCGGTGTCATTCCATGTGTGTTATTCTCATTAACCACAACTAGAGTCATTGCATGTGTGTTATTCTCATTAACCACAGCTAGAGTCATTGCATGTATGTTCTTTTCACAAACCACATATCACCAGAGTCATTGCATGTGTGTTCTTCCCACAGACCACACATGGATCCACCAGTGTCATTGCACGTGTGTTCTTCCCATGAACCACACATGGATGCACCAGTGTCATCGCATGTCTGCTCTTTTCATGAACCACACCTAGAGTCATTGCATGTGTGTTCTTCTCATAGACTATATATCACCGGTGTCATTGCATGTGTGTTCTTCCCACAGACCACACATGGATCCACTAGTGTCATTGCATGTGTGTTCTTCCCACAGACCACACATGGATCCACCAGAGTCATTGCATGTGTGTTCTTTCCATGAACCACACATGGATCCACCAGTGTCATTGCATGTCTGCTCTTTTCATGAACCACAGCTAGAGTCATTGCATGTGTGTTCTTCTCACAAACCACATATCACATGTGTCATTGCATGTGTGTTCTTCCCATGAACCATACGTGGATCCACCAGTGTAATGGCATGTGTGTTCTTCCCATGAACCACACATGGATCCACCAGTGTCATTGTATGTCTGCTCTTCCCATGAACCACAGCTAGAGTCATCGTATGCGTGCTCTTTTCATGAACCATAGCTAGAGTCATTGGATGTGTGTTCTTCTCACAAACCACATATCACATGTGTCATTGCATGTGTGTTCTTCCCATGAACCACACATGGATCCACGAGTGTCATTGCATGTGTGTTCTTCCCATGAACCACACTTGGATCCACCAGTGTCATTGCATGTGTGTTCTTCCCATGAACCACACATGGATCCACCAGTGTCATTGTATGTCTGCTCTTCCCATGAACCATAGCTAGAGTCATCGCATGTGTGCTCATTTCATGAACGACATCTAGAGTCATTGCATGCGTGTTCTTCTCACAAACCATATCATGAACTACACCTAGTGTCATTGCATGTGTGTTCTTCTCATTAACCACACATGGATCCACCGGTGTCATTGCATGTCTGCTCTTCTCATTAACCATAGCTAGAGTCATTGCATGTCTGTTCTTGCCACAAACAACATATCACCAGAGTCATTGCATGTGTGCTCTTCGCATGAACCACACATGCATCCACCTTTTTCATTGCATGTGTGTTCTTCCCATGAACCACACATGGATCCACCAATGTCATTGCATGTGTGTTCTTCTCATGAACCACACATGGATCCACCAGTGTCATTGCATGTCTGCTCTTTTCATGAACCACAGCTAGAATCATTGCATGTGTGTTCTTCCCACAGACCACACATGGATCCACCAGTGTCATTCATGTGTGTTCTTCCCACAGACCACACATTGATCCACCAGTGTCATTGCATGTGTGTTCCTCCCATGAACCACACATGGATCCACCAGTGTTATTGTATCGCTGCTCTTCCCATGAACCACAGCTAGAGTCATTGCATGCGTGTTCTTCTCACAAACCATATCATGAACCACACCCAGTGTCATTGCATGTGTTTTCTTCTCATTAACCACACATGGATCCACCGGTGTCATTCCATGTGTGTTATTCTCATTAACCATAGATAGAGTCATTGCATGTCTATTCGTTTCACAAACCACATATCACCAGAGTCATTGCATGTGTGTTCTTCCCACAGACCACACATGGATCCACCAGTGCCATTGCATGTGTGTTCTTCCCATGAACTACACATGGATCCACCAGTGTCATCGCATGTGTGCTCTTTTCATGAACCACATCTAGAGTCATTGCATGTGTGTTCTTCTCATAGACCACATATCACCTGTGTCATTGCATGTGTGTTCTTCCCGCAGACCACACATGGATCCACCAGAGTCATTGCATGTGTGTTCTTCCCACAAACCACACATGGATCCACCCAGTGTCATTGCATGTGTGTTCTTCCAACAGACCACACATGGATCCACCAAAGTCATTGCATGTGTGTTCTTCCCATGAACCACACATGGATCCACCAGTGTCATTGCATGTCTGCTCTTTTCATGAACCACAGCTAGAGTCATTGCATGTGTGTTCTTCTCACAAACCACATATCACATGTGTCATTGCATGTGTGTTCTTCCCATCAACCACACATGGATCCACAAGTGTCATGGCATGTGCGTTCTTCCCATGAACCACACATGGATCCACCAGTGTCATTGTATGTCTGCTCTTCCCATGAACCCCTGCTAGAGTCATCGCATGCGTGCTCTTTTCATGAACCATAGCTAGAGTCCTTGCATGTGTGTTCTTTTCACAAACCACATATCACATGTGTCATTGCATGTGTGTTCTTCCCATGAACCACCCATGGATCCACTAGTGTCATTGCATGTGTGTTCTTCCCATGAACCACACATGGATCCACCAGTGTCATTGCATGTGTGTTCTTCCCATGAACCACACATGGATCCACCAGTGTCATTGTATGTCTGCTCTTCCCATGAACCCCTGCTAGAGTCATCGCATGCGTGCTCTTTTCATGAACCATAGCTAGAGTCATTGCATGTGTGTTCTTTTCACAAACCACATATCACATGTGTCATTGCATGTGTGTTCTTCCCATGAACCACCCATGGATCCACTAGTGTCATTGCATGTGTGTTCTTCCCATGAACCACACATGGATCCACCAGTGTCATTGCATGTGTGTTCTTCCCATGAACCACACATGGATCCACCAGTGTCATTGTATGTCTGCTCTTCCCATGAACCATAGCTAGAGTCATCGCATGCGTGTTCTTTTAATGAACCACATCTAGACTCATTGCATGCATGTTCTTCTCACAAACCGTATCATGAACCACACCCAGTGTCATTGCATGTGTGTTCTTCTCATTAACCACACATGGATCCACCGGTGTTATTGCATGTCTGCTCTTCTCATTAACCACAGCTAGAGTCATTGCATGTCTATTCTTCCCACAAACTACATATCACCAGAGTCATTACATGTGTGCTCTTCGCATGAACCACACATGGATCCACCTTTGTCATTGCATGTGTGTTCTTCCCGTGAACCACACATGGATCCACCAATATCATTGCATGTGTGTTCTTCTCATCAACCACAAATGGATCCACCAGTGTCATTGCATGTCTGCTCTTTTCATGAACCACAACTAGAATCATTGCATGTGTGTTCTTCCCACAGACCACACATGGATCCACCAGTGTCATTGAATGTGTGTTCTTCCCACAGACCACACATTGATCCACCAGTGTCATTGCGTGTGTGTTCCTCCCATGAACCACACATGGATCCACCAGTGTCATTGTATGTCTGCTCTTCCCATGAACCACAGCTAGAGTCATTGCATGCGTGTTCTTCTCACAAACCATATCATGAACCACACCTAGTGTCATTGCATGTGTGTTCTTCTCATTAACCACACATGGATCTACCGGTGTCATTGCATGTCTGCTCTTTTCATTAACCACAGCTAGAGTCATCGCATGTCTATTCGTTTCACAAACCACATATCACCAGAGTCATTGCATGTGTGTTCTTCCCACATACCACACATGGATCCAACAGTGTCATTGCATGTCTACACTTTTCATGAACCATAGCTAGAGTCATTGCATGTGTGTTCTTCTCACAAACCACATATCCACCAGTGTCGTTGCATGTGTGTTCTTCCCATGAACCACACATGGAGCCACCAGTGTCATTGCATGTGTGTTATTCTCACAAACCATGTAAGGATCCACTTGTGTAATTGCATGTGTGTTCCTCTCATAGACCACACATGGATCCACCGGTGGCATCGCATGTCTCTCTTTTCATTAACCATAGTTAGAGTCATCGCATGTCTGCTCTTTTCATGAACCACAGCTAGAGTCATTGCATGTGTGTTCTTCTCACAAACCATATCATGAACCACACCCAGTGTCATTGCATGTGTGTTCTTCTCATTAACCACACATGGATCCACTAGTGTCATTGCATGTGTGTTATTCTCATTAAACACAGCTAGGGTCATTGCATGTATGTTCTATTCACAAACCACATATCACCATAGTCTGTGTTCTTCCCATATACCACACATGGATCCACCAGTGTCATTGCATGTGTGTTCTTCCCATGAACCATACATGGATCCTCTAGTGTCATCGCAGGTCTGCGCTTTTCATGAACCACAGCTAGAGTCATTGCATGTGTGTTCTTCTCACAGACCACATATCACCTGTGTCATTGCATGTGTGTTCTTCCCACAGACCCCACATGGATCCACCAGTGTCATTGCATGTGTGTTCTTCCCACAGACCACACATGGATCCACCCAGTGTCATTGCATGTGTGGTCTTCCCTTGAACCACAGCTAGAGTCATTGCATGCGTGTTCTTCTCACAAACCGTATCATGAACCACACCCAGTGTCATTGCACGTGTGTTATTCTCATTAACCCACATGGATCCACCGGTGTCAAATCATGTCTGCTCTTCTCATTAACCATAGCTAGAGTCATTGCATGTCCGTTCTTTTCACAAACCACATATCACCAGAGTCATTGCATGTGTGTTCTTCCCACAGACCACACATGGATCCACCAGTGTCATTGCATGTGTGTTCTTCCCATGAACCACACATGGATCCACCAGTGTCATCGCATGTGTGCTCTTTTCATGAACCACAGCTAGAGTCATTGCATGTGTGTTCTTCTCACAGACCACATATCATCTGTGTCACTGCACGTGTGTTCTTCCCACAGACCACACATGGATCCACCAGTGTCATTGAATGTGTGTTCTTCCCACAGACCACACATGGATCCACCTAGTGTCATTGCATGTGTGTTCTTCCCATAGACCACACATGGATTCACCAGAGTCATTGCATGTGTGTTCTTCCCATGAACCACACATGGATCCACTAGTGTCATTCCATGTCTGCTCTTTTCATGAACCACAGCTAGTGTCATTGCATGTGTGTTCTTCCCATGAACCACACATGGATCCACTAGTGTCATTCCATGTCTGCTCTTTTCATGAACCACAGCTAGTGTCATTGCATGTGTGTTCTTCTCACAAACCACATATCACATGTGTCATTGCATGTGTGTTCTTCCCATGAACCACACATGGATCCACCAGTGTCATTGCATGTGTGTTCTTCCCATGAACCACACATGTATCCACAAGTGTCATTGCATGTGTGTTCTTCCCATGAACGACAGCTAGAGTCGTCGCATGCGTGCTCTTTTCATGAACCACAGCTAGAGTCATTGCATGCGTGTTCTTCTCACAAACCATATCATGAACCACACCCAATGTCATTGCATGTGTGTTCTTCTCATTAACCACACATGGATCCACCGGTGTCATTGCATGTCTGCTCTTCTCATTAACCACAGCTAGAGTCATTGCATGTCCGTTCTTCCCACAAACCACATATCACCAGAGTCATTGCATGTGTTTTCTTCCCACAAACCACATATCACCGGTGTCATTGCATGTCTACTCTTCTCATTAACCACAGCGAGATCCACCCGTGTCATTGGATGCATGTTCTTGTCATAAACCGCATATGGATACTAATTAACCTTAGGAGAGCCCTAACCCTATGCGTTAGACCGAGTCTTCTAGAAGGCATGCCCTAATACAGTTGTTCTGCTTGACGATTGTTACATACCGTTCGATCGGGGCGCTTGTACGATTGGGATGGTTTTTGTGAGATGGATCCGCGAGTAGTCTGTTCTATGGCATGATTGGCCACGCTTGCTCTGGACAAACTGGCAACACCGGGGGCTCCCCTATTGCGAGTGTCACGACTCATGAGTTGAGCAGGCCATATCCCAGTGTCACATCCCCATTACTTCTCTTCCTCCCTATACTTCTCTTCCTTCCCCTCGAAGCCACATTCCCCACTTCACTCCCATCCTGCTGTAGCCGCAAGCTGACGGTGCCGCCATCCCAATGCCCACTCCGGCAGCCACTCCCCTCCCTTCTCGCCATGGGTTCAAGGTGAGACGACGAGGAAACACGTCGTGACAACAGGGACGCTGATTTCGATGTGAGTCGTCTCATCTCTATCTCTATCATCCGTGGCCAGTTATCTATTTTTTGAGCCAGATCTACTCCGTTTACTCATGCGTGTGTCATGTGTTAGGCCAACCAGACGATGTATGACGCCGAATATCACGGTTTAGCGGATGAAGACAGTCCTCTGCTATGTAAACATGGATATGTGCCCGCTAAATTTGTAGCGTTCGAAGGACGAAACGCAGGCAGGAGGTTTCTACGGTGTCAAGGACATCATGCAATGATGCGAGGCGGAAGTTGCGGTGTTGTCAAATGGGTAGATAGAGAGTGGCCCAAATCGATGCAGAAAACGCTGGACAAACTATGGGAAATGACTGTTGAGTTGAAAGAATCCGCATTCAGCTCACTTCTTGACAGTGTTGAGATGAAGCTATGGGAACCAGTTGACATGACCAAGCATAAGCGAGATCTCATGGGGGTGGAAGACAAGGTTAGCAAAGTCGAGAAGGAGAGGGACGCGACGTTGGACCTGAAGGCTAAAGCAGAGCAGGAACTGACTCAAGCAAGGAAAGATCTTCACCAGGCCAGAGTCCTGCAGTTCACAACTACGAGTATTGACAAGTGCATGAGGAAAGATGCAGAGAAACAATTGAAGATGTGCAAGGAAGATGCTAAAAGGAAGGAGCAGACGATTCGATCCTTGCTCTCGCGGGAAGATGCGCATATGGCTAAGATTAGGAAGATCAAGGAGATGTGTGATAACCAGTTCTATTTAGCTTAAGCTCCGTGCCGTTTTTAAGTTGTAATAGTTGTACTTGTTGACCTAGTGGTCTGAACTATTGGCCCCGGAGTCCTGGGAGTAAAACAATTGGTCGCCCGTTAATCTATCTTAACCCTGCATTACTTCCTTTTGTCTGACCAATGCCCCTTGGATATTCCGCCCGTCGCTTCGTCGTCCTCGTGTACAAATAGGAGGCGCCACAGCTCGTCGCTTCGTCGCCCGTCCCCTGGCCCTCTTCAATCTCCACCGCGCCATCCACGCCCTCGCTCCCTCTCCAATCTCCACTGCGCCGCCATGGAGATGCCCTCGCTGAACTTCTACGAGGCGGTGATGTCGCGCACTTCGACATCCTCGCGCCGCCGGCCGTGACGGTGCCCCACGGATGGCGCATCAGCTATGCGGGGGTGCCGGTGGCTCCGCTCCTCGTCCCCGGCAGAGCCGTGATGGAGAGCGAAATCGCGGCGCACCGCCGCTAGATGCCCGCATGGAAGAGGGCGATGCCCCGGTACGCGGCAGCCAGCCCGTACTGGCCGACGCTGTTCAAGAAGGAGTGGAAGGCTAAGATTGGCAACCGCGTCGTTTACGGGCGCGTGGTGCACCGGGATCTCCGCAACCGAGAAGGGCGGGAGAGGTTATGGTCTGTCCCTGGATGGACCAAGTTCACCGTCATCGCCGCCGCTCACCGCGAAGAGGTGCTCCGTCTCGCGTACAATGCGGAAATCATGGAGGTCCCAACCGACGAAGACGAGGAAGCCGGTGGCTCGGAGGACAGCAGCAGCGGAAGTGAAATTGTTGACTAGTGGTTGAATTAATGTAGGATGTGAAATCACACCTTTGTTTAGAAGAATTTTTGGTTGAATTAATGAAATGCCTCGATTTAGATCTCTGTCTCGATTAATTTGTGGAAGAATTTGTGATTTAGATCAATTTCTGCCTCGATTTAAATCTCTGTCCCGGATTGGGAACGTGACCGTGGACCAAAGACCCCTTTTCTACTAGTGGATTCTGACATTGGTGGTTTGTTTAAACGTAATCTACGTGGATTTGGCCGCATGAAAATGGCACAACCACAATTTAGAAAGTGGAAGCACGTAAACCCGGTTACTGGAGATTTGGGAGCTTCGCCGGATGCAGGGAATGCAGGAGCAGAGAGGCGGTGAGATAGACAGGCTCAAGATTAGGCCAGAAAGTGGTACCCATTTCCTCCTCATCTGGGCATTATCGGTGAGAACATTGATGTTTATATTCCCACGTCGTTGTGCAGCATCTGAAATAAGTTGCTGCTTCGTGGAGTGTGGCAGCTTAAATAATTTATTTCCGTGCCACTTACATTTCGTCGTATTTGGAGACCTCCTACCCCTCAGCAATTGTGGAACCGGTGGATCCTTGTTTTCAGATAGCAGTGGCACAATCACAATTTCAGATTCAACTACTGACTCGGGCGTTTCCAAACTCTAAGTCGCGCTACATTTTACTCAGAGAACGTGGGTAGATTGTTTCGCCTAGCAACATGCCACACACAGAGCTCCAGAATTTAACAGAATTACATATATAGGTTCAAGTTCAACACACTACTATGCATCTTCATTGCCAGCAGCCTTCTTCCACAGCCTAGGTGCCACGCCTTCACGTCCAATGGATTCTTCATTTCCTGCCTTCTTCCTCTTCCTCGGTGCCAATTTTCTTAGCTTCACGTACTCTGCATCGCCGGGACAATGGGCACCAGAATCGTGTCCAGCATCATATTTCCACTCGTTTTTAATTTCATCGGGCAGCAAAATGACTGACCCCGCAGTCATGTTTCTAACCTTGTGGCGCTTCTTGTCAAAGAAACAAGACTATTGCATAATTGCCCAATATCTACAAAGTAAATAAAACAAAAATTACAATTTAGCACAAACATGCGAACCCCAAGCGACCTTTGCTTACCAGGAGCTAATTGCATTTGAGCAACCACCCTGTCCAAGAATAGAAGGGCGACTCCCAGTTGCAGCAGCTTCCACATCCAGTACATCACAATTCAGCTCAAACATGCAATATGAAGCATACATTTTCATCAACCCAATTAGCTGACTGTCACACGTTATAGAAACCATGAAGCCACGTTCATCCATGAAGCTGAACTTTGTAGTCTTCTTCGGCCATACTTCAACATGATTACGCAGAGCAGCAACCATACCAGATATAGTGCAGATCTGCGCATACGCTTCTTCCATCATGAAACAATGGCTTCCATACCACTTTCCCTTGGAGTCGTACCTGTAGAGGACTACCGTAACCAGGTAAGGAGGGTCCGCGTAGATCCCAGTTGACAGAAAACTGTGGACAAAATATGTTTGTCAGCGTTGGGCTAACAAACAATTTGAGGTTCAGTAGCAAGCTAGCAGTTGTAATTAGTGCGAATAGCAAAGAGAAGGGTAGCTCACCCGCTTGTAGGCAGAACTTCTTCTTCCTTGATAGTAGGATCTGCCATGCTCCGAACTGCTAGGCTCGTCGGCGGCGGAGGCAGGCTAGAGCCTCGCAACTACGGCTACGGCATGCGCCATTGGAGCTCGGTATTAGTGACTTGGCGCAGCAACTGGGCCCCGGAAGTCAAATGTTCGAAGGGATCGTCCTGCCTAGAGGGTGGATTCCGACGCCGCCGGTGCTAGGGCAAAGCTGGGAATGGATTTGTGAAATTGGTCAACGCATCCAATCCACTTAGCTGCTCGATTTGCCTAAGAGGTTGCCGCGTTGGCGCCCGCGTCACAGACAGATAACCAACATGTGGCTCCCGACCGTCTACTTCACGGGGCGGTTTAACGGAATGTTTGTATTTGGCAGGGGTGAGATGAGTTTGCCTCGAAATGGCCCCTCTCAGTAGTTGGCGGCCCAACTTTTCGAAACGCGGTAATTTCAGGCAACTTAGGTACCGCCATGCGCTGGCCTGCCAACTTTGGTACCGCAAACGAACAAGCCCGCTAATCCGGGAAGCCCACATAAATGGCCTTGGATTCTTCCAAAAGTGTCTAGAATCTAAAACTCACATAAGAAATACAAGGTTTCACTAACTCACGATATTAGCGTTAGTTGAAATATGAAAATCAATGAAACCAAGTGAAAACCAATGGAAAATCCTCGGGAAAAGTGTCATAAATTGGATCTATCAGGCACCAGCCTCTAGCCTACCTGGATCGGCCCAACGGAAGGCCCACATGATGATCTACTAAGGTCCATGATGCCTCCTGGTGTGCCTGACAAGAATAAGATTCTTCTTTGGAAAGTAGAGTTCAACTTTTAACCGACTTGGATGGTACCCAAGACCTAGCCTCCCCATATAAAGGCTAGGAGGTTTCATCGAGGAGGAGATCCACAATCACAACACCCATAGCTTTAGAAGATCTAATATACACACCCATTGACATCTCAGCAAGATTGTAACCTTCATCATCATCCATCAAAGAGAAGATAAGTAGGAAGTAGGGTATTACCCTAGGGGGCCTGAACCTGGGTAAACCATGGGGTATGGGTCTCCTTGTGGATTTACCCTTGGAGTGACCTAATGTTCATTGATTTGAGGCAGGGAGTGAGGGGAAACCCGATGAACACGATGAACTCACTTGAATGCGAGGTAAAGATACAACACACGCAAAACACAAACTATTCGATTTGCTCCCGTTTGCTCAAACAACCAATCCAATAGAATCCCCGGAGAGAGACCATGTGATAGAATCACCAAAGAGATATCGGAAAGAGGATGATAGAATCCAAATCAAGGAGAGAGTAGCAACAAAGTGGAATCCCAAAGGGGAGAGACCTAACACTACTACAATCCTTGACAAGGAGATACCAAACATTTGAGGAGGGTCTTGACAACTTCACGCACTCGCAAGATGAAGGTCTTGTACAACTCATAGACAATCTATAGAGAGTGGGGTTGATGCAGCCCGTCCTATGGACGCTCGTACATCTACACCACCAAGTCCCCCAAGTGGACCCATGACTCGTGCTCGAGCAAAACTCCTACAAGCTAAGGTGAATTCCCTCCTTGTTTCATGTGATTTCGATACATCCTTGGACGACTTGCCACTTCATGCCAATACTTTATGCATCATCAGGTATGAAGCCCATGAAGAAGTGCCAAGGGAAGCAGCCAAGCCATCGCAAGGCGGAGTCGCCGACCGAACTGGTGCCAGGATCGGAGGACCACAATTCCCGCTAGAATTTCTGGCGCACACTCCGGCGGAACGGACCAGCGACCGGAAATCCCGGCACGCACCGAAACCTTCCAGCACTTACCGAACAGTGCATATGTGAGCCATTCCGGTTTCGACTGGAAATTCCAGCGCTGCCGAGCTTATTACCGGAATCATCCCCCTGAACGCCTACATGGGTTTGATGCCCGAGAATATTCCTATTTCGTCCAGTTTTTACCCATTTATTCCTAAAGTCCCCTTGAACTAGTGGATGTCCTATATATAGTCCCCCACATCAAGTGTAAACCCTAGGCATGATATTTGGAATCAGTGGAAACCCCTTTGTGGATCTATCTAGTTCTTGCCTCAGCACCAAATATCAGAAACCTCGTTGGAGTTTGCATTGTGCCTCCACGTTGTACAAGGCCTAGGCATTGGGGTTCCTTTGCCTAGACATCAAGATCTCACCAAGACTCCCTATTCGCCGTGCTGGTTCGAGAGAGAGACATCCACCCGACGTTGATCCTGGGGATTCTGCTGGACCGGTCACCGTCGGCATGAGCTATAGGTCTGTATTCTTTCTGCGCGTGTGCGTGTGTTCATCGTGTTCTTCGTGCACGAGTTCATTGTGTTCATCACTCTCTCCTTCCCCTGCACTCCACCCTCGATTTGAAAGGGACTCGTGAAAGATCAGGCCACCCTAGAGGTTTGCCCTCAATATATTGGTACCAATAGCTTTGTTGCTCATGAATTCCGCCACAAAATTTTCTTCTATCAACCAAAAATTCAAAAATCCCAAAAAAATACCCCAAAATTTTCCTTCGGATCGATCTCTAGATTTGGTGCATTTTTAGTGGTTTTGTTCCACAGATCTGTTGCTTTGGGTACCGATATACCTTCCTAGAACCTTTTCCCATCCCAATTTGGACAAATTTTCCGAATTTTTTGACAGATTTGACTTTTGGAGTTCTTCATGTCGTCGGATTGATGACAAGTATGCCATGTGGGGGTCCTCGAGGCGTGCGGAAGAGAGTGGTGTGAGACATACGGTGTTCCGGGATGGTGAGCACACAAGTTTACACAGGTTTGAATCCGCCGGCTTTGGACAGATCCTACTTCTGCTAGCAATCCAGTAATACGGCAAAGCCAGAATATGGGTTACAAGGGTTTCGCCTGTGTGAGTTGAGATTGTAGACTATTGTGGGGTGCCCTAAAGGCTAGTCCCTAGGATGGCTTATATAGATATCCGGCCTAGGGTTTACAGGAGAGATCTACTTTGCTACGACTAAGAGTCGGTTACAGAGTACATCTTGAACTACAAGTAACACTATAGTCCTATGTCAGTAAGTCTTCTGGGCCTTCCTATAGCCGGACTGGACTTCGTCTCTTCTCCCTTACTGGGCCGCCCGTGAAGCAAAGCTCTAACCTGAAGTGGGCCATCCTGGTCAGTGAGGTATAGTGAGGATACCTAGAAAGTATATCCCCAACAACATCCCCCGGAAGCCTCCAAGATCTAGAGTTGGATTTCATCATTGTCTAGCTTGATCTATCTTCGACTTGTAGAATCTTGAAGGGTTCCTGAAACTTCAAAAGAAAGGATCGGATCCAGGTCTCAAAACGAGTCGGACCTATGAATACATTATTCGGGTTTCTAGCTTGAAATTCAAACTAAGCCGGAACTTGGTCACTAATGTAACCTGACATCAGTTAAGGTCAAGTCACGTCATTGACAAACATTCCTATCAGCACAACTATTGGTGGGTCCGCCTTTCGTGGAACCGAGGCGTCATTTTAATGCGAGCATGGAGATTGAGGCGGCATAATCATCACGAAGAGGTTACCCAGCTCCTTCCATGACGTGTGGCATGGTTACTATTTACTTTGCACAAATCTTGGCGCAAGTGAAGGATATAAGGGGTTGAGATTTCTTCCTTCCTCCCCACCAGCGCCAGTCCATCATCCTTCCTCTCAATGTTTCCTGTGAACGGAGCTCCTCTGCCTCCCCTAAATCTCACAGTGCCGCCCACCCTAGGTCAATGTGCCCAAAAATGGCTGAGGCTTTATTTTCTGTTGCGGCAGCGACAGCGGCGACAACACCTGCAGCGAAGAAGGAGAAGTCCCGCGGGGTCTGGATCCCGTGCGTCCTTGATGATGCCGAGCTCCACGTTGTGGAGAACAAAGGTCTCCTCCGTGCCAGTAACTGGTGGAGCAGCCACAAACAAACCATCCCCACCCCTAACACTGATGAGCAAGTGCACTTCAGCACTCACCTTGACAGAGGTTTGAGCTTTCCTCCCTCAGGCTTCTTCTCTGAGGCCATAGATCACTATGGAGTACAACTCAACCATCTCCCCCAAACTCTATTTTAGAAATGAGCGCTTATGCCTCTTTGTGTGAGGGGTCTCTTGGTATTAGACCGAGTCTCATTCTCTTCTGGGATTACTTTCATACTCGGAGAAATTCTATCACCGCCGGTAATCCTTATATTACCGGAACTCTTAGCTTTTCTGTTAGGAGAGAGCGAGTCTATCCTAGGATTAAGGCTAGAGAGTCGGTGAAGCAATGGCCATCCATGTTCTTCTATAACAAGGACAGACCGGCTCCCGGCAAAGCAACTGCTTTGCCGTTTTTCGTTGATGGTGTAGCCACGCCCCAAGAGTCATGGGACGTGGATCCTCCGGCTCTCACTAACGATCTGCTTCTAACTAAGAGGCGGATCAAATATCTGATGAAGCACAAGGGTCTGAAAGGAGCCGATTTGGTCCACTGTTGGCTGGCGCCCCGGATCCAGCCTCTCCAACACCATTGCAATTGGCTTATGCACTCCATCACCAAGAGCAAAACAGACTCTCTCCGGATCTGCTCCCGTCCTTACTCGGAAAGGGACTATGAGTCCCAAATCAAGTGGTTGATAAGGGAGCGGATCGAGAGGACGATCCTGGAGCTGTCCTTGGACATGCATAGGGCTGATGATCCTGTGATACTAGTAAGTTTTCCAGCGATAACTCGAATCATGTGTTCATCTATACATTATTGTTTCTTTCTGTAATACTGAGATATTTCTTCTTTTTAGCTTGCTGACCTCCCCGAGTCCGAGCTTGCTCCTCTCGAGGGATATCCTCCTGAGATCTCTTGGGATGATGGAGAACTGGTCCCATTGCTAGAGACTCTTACCCGAAAGCGTAAGACTCCGACAATTTCCATTGGCACAAAGGAAGTGCCCATTTTGAAGAGGTAACTTTCTTCACAAGGTCTCGTATTTTATTTCTCAATTCTTTCTGAAGTGTAATAATCTTTGTTCTATTACCTTCTCAGAGCTAAAAAGCTCACCAAGGGCAAGGGGAAAGGAGGCTCATCGAAGCCCCTGCGCTAGTTAAAGTTAAATTTGACTTCTCCTGCCACAGCGCCTCCGACTCCTGCCCCACAACCTTCTACAACACCGGAGATTATTCCATCTCCGTCTATCGTAGAAGATCCGGCTCAGCATTCTGAGCCAACGGACCTTGGTTCGCAGACCAACGTAACCATGGGTGACTCGATAGTTGATAAGGGTGAACCCTCAAAGGGTAATGATCCCTCGGCAGAATTTTTTGCCGATAATCTTCTCAGCAATCCAGGTATTACCAAGCTTGGCATTACTCAAAAAACTGCAAAAGAGATACAAAGGCTGGCTCAGCAGTGCCTGGAGAGCCAGAACATCACCAGCGAGGAAGAAGCACAAGAAGTAGAGGGCATCAAGTACTCCGAACTTCTTGAGCAAATCCGTCTTCGCGACGAGAGGCTGAAAGCCGGTGTGGCTCCTCCACCACTAGTAATCTCGCTGACCCTCGCCAAGAAGGTTACCACCAAGGTGAACATGAGCTTAAGCAAGTTTACTCATGAACAACATGTAAGTCGGATTTCCAACTCACATTTTTACTTTATTTCATATCATATCCTCTAGCCCCCAAGCATGAAGTTGGATATACAATCCAGATTTATGCTTTCATAGGATTCCAAAGAATGAACTAGTGTAGCCCCCAAGGCTTGTGCTGATATTAGTTTAAATATTAGCCCGAGTCTTTAGTAGACTTCTGACTCTAGGTATTATTCTGACTTACAGAAAGTTAATGCTTATAACCAGGAATTATTGAAGAATATTTATAACGAGCGGAGAGAGATTAGAGCTCTCTGACTTGAAAATGCTCAATTAAAGGTATCAAGGGATGAGGCTGAAGGTAATCATTTCAGTCCTTAACCTTGCTCTTTTTGCTTTCATAGTCGAATTACCTATTCAACTGTTGTTCTTTTGCTTAAAGCACTGGTCAAATAATCATGTGCAATGATTGAAGAGGCCGATAATCTTAAGAACCTAGAGGTGGAGAATGCTGGCTTACATCGAGAGCTGAATAAGCTTAAGGTGGATCACGAGCGCAGTATTGCACAAGTCCTCGAATCCTCCTCCATGGCCACCGAAGAACGTGACCGAAGGATTGCGGCCCAGGATCAGAAAATCTCGGATATCAATGATGAATTATTCAGAGAAAAGGACATCACTGAGGCACTCCGGGTTGAACTCCTGAGCTTTAGGGCAGAGAAGACCAAAGTTGACGATGTCATCTTCGATATGTTTCCTATTTTCTGGCTTTCTGTCTTTCTGACTCTAGGAGTTCGGATATATTTTCTGACCTTTGCTATATATGTGCAGGTCCTATGAACTTACTGGATTCTTCCTCCACCGAGTCTCGCACCAGCCGTCTTACACAAGTCGGTGACTTGCTTCAGGATTTCTGCCAATCTTTGGAGGATATTGGCGAAGTACTCAAAGTTCCGGACATGAACAGAATGTCTGGCTTTGAGGTGCGAGACAAGGCCAAGGAGATTCCCCAGCTCATTTAGGACTAGAACATGTCCTATGCGCGGACCGCAGCACAGAACACCCTCACCATGGTTATGAGCCACCATGGAAGCATGGAAATCTGGCAAGTAACCAGAGGATATTCGATTGTGGATGAAGACGAGCAGGAGCAAGACATCAAGGCCATCATGGACTCCTGTGCCGGATATGGATGTCATGTAGCTGATCTGACCAACTATGACACTCCCTTCTTCACTCGTGTGGAGACGCCTCCTCCGCCTGCCGAAAAAATAGCTGAAGTTTCCGACGATGAGCAAACCATTTCGGATTTGAACGTCTCGGAAAGATATCAAGGCGACGGTGATGTCTCTAGTGATCCGGCAGCTCCTACCTCTTCTCCTGCATCATAAAGTGCCATAAAAACAATGTATTATTCTGACACAATTGGTTTGTAAATAAGTAGTGTAATACTTTTGCTAGTGCTAAGATTTGCTGCTTCTATTTAACAGTTTTTTTGTCTTTATTTTGATGTGCCTAGAATGTTTACATAAGCACTTTACGTTTTGCCTATACTTATCGCTTATCTAGCTTTTCGCCTCATCCTTTTCGTGAGCCGGCCAACCTTCAACACGGAAACTTTGCCGAGCAACGAAGCTCAATTGCTAAACCATTTTAAACTCGGAAACAAAGCTGGCTTCTAGTACCAATAATTCACTACTCGGAAAATGCCCGCATCCAGCAATCAGATGAAGAACCAAAGTATAAACTAGAAAAAATAGATTTATACCCGAAGGTAGCATTTTTAGAATCGTAAATCTTAACCAGAACAAACATGAGCATAAAGTACTTTCAAGTATTCTAGGATTTTCGAATGTGACATGATCATTCGGAAATAAGATGGAAATATAGAACTTCTTAGAATAATTTGAGGAAACCAACACTTTATTTCTCATTGAACATGTACACATATATGATTACAAAGAAAGAAAACTTAAGAATAAAAGGGACGTAGGTGAGCAATATTCCACGGTCTGTCTAATTCTTCTGGGTCTGAACTGCCTCTAGCTCTCTTTATTTTCTTAGTAACAGGTCTTTCTTTGACTAGTCGTGTATCAGTTAGATAGTAAGAACCATTGTGCACTACTCGGCTAACTAAAAAGGGCCCTTCCCATATTGGGGAAAGTTTGTTCTTTCTTTTCTGCACAAGCCGGAGAACCAAATCACCCTTATTGAAAGACCAGTTTCTGACTCTTTGGCTATGATACTTGCGTAACTTCTACTGATAGGTTGTTGATCTCATCTCAGCAACGGCATGAACTTCTTCGATTAAATCGACATCATTTTGTCAAGAAATTTTGACATCCTCTTTGATATACGCAGCAACTCGGGGAGAAGTATGAATCAAATCACTAGGAAGAACAACTTCTACACCATAGACCAAGAAAAAAGATGTGTATTCGGTTGACCTATTCGGAGTTGTTCGCAAGATCCATATCATAGAAGGTAATTCATCTGCCCAAGCCCCCGCAACACGACGTAGTGGTGCTTCGAGTCTTGGTTTTAGGCCTTGTAGGATTAAACCATTTGCTCTTTCAACTTGTCCATTAGCTTGTGGATGTGCGTCTGATGCAATGTCAAGCCGGATATTTTGTTCATCGCAGAATTCGGCAAGTTCTCCCATAGAAAAATTGCTCTTGTTGTCCGTGATAATGCTATGTGGATAACCGTATCGGATTATGACATCCTCGACAAATCTTCTGGCTGTTGCTCCATCACAACTGGTGACGGGTTTAGCCTCAATCCATTTTGTGAATTTATCCACCATCACTAATAGATGAGTAAATCCACTTGGAGCCCGTTTAAACGGTCCTACCATGTCAAGCCCCCAGACCGCGAAAGGCCATGTTATAGGTATTGTTCGCAACTGATTAGCCAGAACATGACCTTGTTTGGCGTACTTTTGGTAGCCTTTGCACGTCTTGACTAGCCGTTCGGCATCTACCTTGGCTGTAAGCCAAAAAAATCCTTGTCTAAAAGTTTTTGCCACTAAAGATTTGGCTGCAGCATGATGGCCACATTCGCCTTCGTGGTTTCTCGTAAGATTTCCACTCCTTCTTCCGGAGATACGCAACACTGAAAACCCCCAGATACACTCTGTTTATAGAGCTCACCATTTATTATTGTATAGGGTTTTGCTCGTCGGATGATCTGCCGGCTCAGAATCTCATCTTCGGGTAGTTTTCCATCTACTGAGAAATCAAGGTAGGGTTGAGTCCAGCTAGGAATTACAGCCAGAACTGCCACTAAATGTGAGTCGGATTTGGTCGGAAATTCCTCATATACTCCTTTTATAGAGGGAACTTTGAAGTTCTCTAAAAAAGCACCATCCAGGACCTTTTTCCGTGTAGAGCCTATTCGAGATAATGCAGCTGCTTCCTCATTTTATGATCGAGGGATGTGTTGCACCTCAAACCCTTCGAACGATTTAGATAGTTCATCCACGACAACTCTATATGTTGCCATGTGTTTATTTGCATTACAAATATCCGACACTTGTTGGGCAACAAGATCCGAATCTCCGTAACACATTAATTGTCGGATTTCGATATCCTTAGCAATCCGGATTCCATGTAGTAATGCTTCATATTCGGCAATGTTGTTTGTTGCCGTGAAGTGGATCTGTAACACATAGAAGAGCTTATCTCCTTGGGGTGATTTGAGCACCACACCAGCCCCCGAGCCCCCGAGCTCCTTAGAACCATCAAAATGAAGGTCTAGTATTCCAACTCTAGGAGGGTCATATTTTTTGTTGTCTCTGTCCAATCAGCGATAAAGACAGCAAGGATTTGGGATTTGATTGTTGTACAAGGTTTGTACTCAAGTTTTGTACAAGTTGAAAGCTATGCCCCGTTTTTCGACACGTCCTGTAGCATTGTTGTTGTTGATTATATATCTCATGGGAGTTGTGCTCACCACGGTAGTTGGATGTTCTTAAAAGTAATGCCATAACTCCCAGGATGCGAAGAACACACCATAAGCCAGCTTTTGATAGTGCGGATACCACTGCTTTGATTCAGTTAGGACTTCGCTGAGGTAATAAGTCGGACGTTGCACCAGGTGTTCCTGTTTTCCCTCTAGTCTCTCCACCACGATGACGACACGGACGAATCTGTTTGTCGCATCGAGATAGAGCAATATTGGTTCACGAGGTTCCGGTGCTACAAGGATAGGAGCAGATGAGAGTACTGCTTTCTATTCTTGTAGTGCAGCTTTAGCTTCGTCAGTCCAAACGAACTTTTTAGTCTTTTTCAGGATCTTGTAGAGTGGTGCGTCTCTTTCACCGAGCCGGCTTACAAACCGACTAACTACAGCAATGCAACCAGTTAGTCTTTGAACGTCCTTCAAGTGAGTCGGCCTGGAAATTTTGAGTATAGCCTTAATTTTTTCTCGGTTCACCTCTGTGCCTCTTTGAGACATGATGAAACCTAACAATTTGCCGGCTGGTATTCCAAAGAAACATTTTTTCGGCTTAAGCATTATGTTGTATTTTCATAGATTAACGAGCGTTTCCTCCAAGTCAGAAATTAAGGTTTCCTTCTTTTTGGCCATCACCACTATGTCATCCACATATGCATGTACATTGCGTTTGATTTAATCGTGGAGGCAACGTTGCATAGTGCGTTGGTACATAGCTCCTGCGTTCTTGAGCCCAAAGGGCATCGTAACGAAACAAAAGGTTCCGAAGGGGGTTATGAATGAAGTTTTCACTTTGTCTGATTCCTTCATATGAATTTGGTGATAACCGGAATATGTGTCGAGAAAACATAGGATTTCTGAGCCTGCCGTAGAATCAATAACTTGATCAATTCTAGGCAGAGCGAACGAAACTTTGGGACAAGCCTTGTTTAAGGCAATATAATCAACACACATCCTTAAATTAGTGGTGTCCTTTTTAGGGGCCAGTAGAGGATTGGCTGACCACTCAGTGTGGATGACCTCTTCTATGAATCCAGCTAACTCGAGCCGAGCTAGTTCCTTAGCTATTGCTTTTCACTTTTCATCCCCGAAACGTCGTAAGGACTGTTTGACGGGTTTAGAGTTTGGGTGTACATTTAGAGAGTGCTCGGCAAGTTCCCTAGGTACTCCGGTCATGTCAGATGGCTACCATGCAAAGATATCTTGATTTGCTTGGAGGAACTTGATGAGCGTGCTTTCCTATGCGCTATCTAAACCTACACCTATCAGGGTCACCTTAGAGGGGTCATCATCCTTCAACAACATCTTCTTCGTCTCTTCTGATGCCTTAAACTCTGGAGTCGGCTTTGTCACCTCCTTCTTTGTCGCAGGTATCTCGGACGGGTCGATGGTCTTCTTGATCTCCTGGTACTCCTAGGCGTGCAGTACGGCTTCAGCAAAGGCGGCATTTCCGTCCTCGCACTCTCGTGCTTCCTTCGGGTCTCCCCTGATGGTGATCAGGCTCTTCGGACCTGGAATTTTCATCATATTGTAAATGCAACACGGACGAGCCATGAAAGTCAGTAGGCTGGACATCCGAATATAGCGTGGTATGTGCTCTTGAACGGGACCACTTCAAAGGAAAGTGCTTCCGTTCGGTAATTCTTTGGAGTTCCAAAAGTAACATCCAAAGTGATCTCTCCTAGGGAATTTGCTTGTCTTCTTGGGACAACTTCGTGAAAGATCACAGAGCTGTGATTCAGCTGAGTTTCCGAGATCCTCATCCGACGCAGTGTTTCGATGTAGAGGATGTTGCTGCTGCTGCTGCCGTCCATGAGATTCTTGGAGAAACCATAGCTGTCAATAAGTGGATTGACGACTAAGGCATATTTTCCTCGCCTGTGCAACTTTGGTGGATGTTCGGCATGGTCAAAGGTGATTGCCACTTCCGACCAGTCCAAGAATTGAGGGACAGCCGGAACAGTTGCGTTGAGCTCATGCAAAACTGCCTTCTTGACCTTAGCTGGTTGAGACCCAAGGAAAGTGACATATGTGTCTTTCTTTGTTGGGAATTTGTTCTTTCCATCTGACTTGGGATTTGGAGGATCATCTTCCTCCATGTCGAAATCTTCCTTGGTCTCCTTTTCTTTTTCGGGATTCTTCTTTCCCTTCTTTCGCTTAGCCCTGTAGCCAATGGAATCGTCTTTCTTGATGTCGTCATTGAAACGACACTCGGCATTTGTGTGAGATGAGCCCCTGTTGGCATCTAAGTGATGCACACACGGATTATTGGCAATGTCGGCCTAGGAGTAGGTTTTGCCAGGTTGCTGGTCTCCTAACCCTGGAGTCTTGACATCCCACGACCGCGTCTATGGCCGTCTCTACGCCCTCCTCGTCCTCTAGACCCGAAAGTAGCAGTGACAACTGCGGTTTCCGGATTGGGCTTTTTTCCGAGGTGTTCTTGCACTTCTGAGCTTGTTGCTTCGGATGTTTTGCCGACTGTGGTACCGCTAGGACATTTAGTAGTCCTTCTGTGTCATCATCGGCATGTTCATATTTGCTTGCCGTTTCTATCATCTCTCCCAGATCAGTGACCTTGTCGCACTTCAAGTGGTGACGTAGTAAACCAATTGGGAGCCCTGCAATGAAAGCTTCAATCACAGTTTGATCATTTACCCCTTTGCGGGAGTTCTTGGTGTCGATCCATCGCCCGAGATAATCTCAGAAAGTTTCTCCGGCTTTCTAGGTGCAACGCTGCAGGTCTCCTACCATACAAGGCCTCCGATATGTGCCCTCGAAATTCGGAAATAACGCAATTTGCATGTCATACCAGTTATGAATGGTGTTCTCCGGAAGTTCATTAAGCCAGGATTGTGTCGTCTTCCATAGCATAAGTGGGAGATACCGGGTTGCGACTAAGCTATTTCCGCCTTTGGCGATGCAGCAAGCGTGGAAAAAATCCTGGAGCCAAGTATCTAGCCGGGCCACTCCATCGGAGACTTGGATGTGTATTGAGATATCAAATCCTTCTGGAAAGTGTTCAAATTCGTGGTCCGAAGCATTTTGGACCCACGTAGATATCATCATTCTCATAGTGCCACGCCTCTATGTTAGAGTTGATCTGGTGTCTTGCGTCACCAGGTTGCAGAGAACACCGTCTTGATTGTTGGTTGTGGCTACAGTGCCTTGGAGCTAGACTTCTGCTTCTTCCGCTACCTCCTTTGCCATGATGCCCTCCTTGGTCTCCTTGAGAGCCGTTGTGATGGCTGCTTGGCGGAGAGGGTGGTCCAGGTGGATTGTTTCCGGCTGATTGCCAGCCTCCATTTGGAGCGTCATTATTCCGGTTCCGAGGAGGGTCTTCATTGCAATGAGCCCCCTGCCGGCTTGACTCGGCACGGTGTCCGTCGTTCCTTCGTCCGTTGTTCCTCCCACTACGGTGAAGTTCAGTCGGACGACTTGTATGTCTAGGAGGTGGCATCCTTTGTTGATCCTCCTCCCGACGTTGCTCTTTGTTGTCTTCCCTGCGATTGTTTGACTCTCACCGGGGGGTGTCTCGGAACCTGTGCCGCAACTGCGTCTCGCTCTGCAGCTGGAGCTATGTTGTTGCCCTGAAGATCCGGTTGTTGAGTAGTTATCTTCCCAACGGTCAGAACAGTGATATTGTTCCGGGACCCGCTGGGGCCTAATGTCATTCCAGGTTGGATCCGTGCGACATTGGTCGGATTTAGAGACCAGTTTTCCGCTTCCGAATTTCGCGACCTTCTGTTGCTCCAGACCCTTGGTGAGCAGCTTCACGCCCAACCAGACTTGATTTGGGTTTGGATTGTTTGCTAGTATAGCTCAAGCTGCAACAGTGTTTTCCACTTGCGTTCCATACACCAGATCTCCCTTGCTATCCAGCCGAGGTTCTCCTTTGACGGTGTCATCTCCCTCAAAGAGGGTCTTGTGGACTTCCGGATTTCTGTTAGCCTGCACGGGGCCGTTCCGGGTCTTCTGATGCTCCAGGGAGTTGAACTATCCCGCATATGCAATACGCTTCTTCTCTTCCATAAGGTTGTTAGCCTCATCTAGGAGTACTTGATGACGCGCTTCTAGGGCTTGAGCCCTTTCTTCCAATTCTGCAGGTGTAAGCTCTGCAGCTATAGGGATAGGTGTAGTTAACGCAACATCGATGAGTTTACGGGCACCAGCTATAACCACGTATCCATCCACCAGAGTTTCCTTTGGCTCGTCTGGGATTAGAGCTCTATCCGAGTATTCCTCATATTCTTAGGTAATCACTTCCTCTGTTGGAGGATCTTTCACCGGAGTCTTGTTCTTCTTGTTCCCCTTCTTTGCCTTCTTGGCAGTGCCGGTAGCAAAGACAGCTTTGGGTCCATTTCCCAGAGGCAAGCTCTGATCGGTACGTTCGGACATCTGGACGTCGGGATTGTCTCCGAGATCCATGTTATCCAGCGCTTTGGGAGAGTTTTCTCCAGATCCTTCATCCATGGCTTCTCCTTCTTCTGCAGCTTTGGAGTTAAACTCCTCTTCATATTCCACGGAGAACTTTTGGAAATCCGCTGACGTCATGGAATCATCCGAAGATGCTGGTAAGTCAGTGTTTGTTCCGATCCCCTCCAGCACTGAGTATTCGTTGTCTCTAGCATCAGCAGAGCTAGATCCAAATCCAACAAATCCAACAAAGTGTGATGCGTGTGTCCTGAGGTAGTTGCGGCTTTCCTCGTGGGCTTCCTCAAAATGCCTGATGGTCTCGAGAACCTCATCCACGCTTGCGCCTTGTAGCATTATGCGCCTCAACATATGCCTCGTGAAAGGTTGATCTGTTCTGGCATTGGCGGAGCCAGAACCAAAGTTGTTATCTTGCTCCTCCCAGATTTCGACCTCGATGGGTAGATCAATCTGGGATTCGGCCTTGCTAGGGAGATCCACTCCAGATTCGACTTGCAGCACAAGATTTGCTTCAGGGTCAGCTTTCTCCACTATCTCTGCACTAGGTGCAGGCTGGGTGGGATTAGGGTTTTCCAAGATATAGAACTATGCCGCCTTTGCCTCTATCATCACCGCTGGGGTGGGTGGGGCAGGTTCAGCGAAACCGATGTAAACATCAATCTCACCAAAGCACATGATGGTGTAGGTAGTCACGGCCTCCCTAGCCGGAATCTAAGTCTCGTCGAGAACGATGAGAGGGACATTGTTGGCGTAGAGGACGTGACCGACGACGATGGATTTGACGATTCTGATTCTTGCAGATTCCACTCGGAACGCAGATCCGAAGCTCACTTGCCTCACGGTGGGCGCCAACTGTCGTCGGATTGATGACAAGTACACCATGAGGGGGTCCTCGAGGCGTGCGGAAGAGAGGGGTGTGAGATGTACAGTGTTCCGATGGTGAGCACACAAGTTTACCCATGTTCGAATCCACCAGCTTTGGATGGATCCTACTCCTGCTAGCAATCCAATAATACGGTAGAGCCGGAATATGGGTTACAAGGGTTTCTCCTGTGTGAGTTGAGATTGTAGACTATTGTGGGGTGCCCTAAAGGCTGGTCCCTAGGACGGCTTATATAGATATCCGGCCTAGGGTTTAGAGGAGAGATCTATCCGGCTACGACTAAGAGTCGGTTACACAGTACATCTTGAACTACAAGTAACACTATAGTCCTATGTTGGTAAGTCTTCCGAGCCTTCCCGTAGCCGGACTAGACTCCGTCTCTTCTCCTTGACTGGGTCGCCCGTGAAGCAAAGCTCTAACCCAAAGTGGGCAACCCTGGTCAGTGAGGCACAGTGAGGATACCTAGAAAGTATATCCCCAACACTTCATGAACTCATTTCAGCTCCAGACCCGGCGGACCGATCCAGCTGCCGGAAATTCTGGCGCATGTTCCGGCGAACCGGAATTGCCGCCGAAAATTCAGGCGTAGGATTCGGTGCTGCTGGTTTGGCCACCGAAAATTTTGTTTACCCCGATTTTGTCTGTTTTCCTCTTGTGATTTTCGAGCCTCATGTGTGTGTCACCCCAACTAACTTCAAGCCTCCACAAGTCATCACATACCGTGCTCCTCGACACCACGACGCCGAACATCATCCCCTACACCGGTAGCAAGTCGTCAATACCAAGGTATAACTTGCTCCACCTTGTTAACCCTTCTTCCTTGTGTGTATCTATCCTATGAGAGCAACTCATCTTGTGTTTGCCTACGCATTGTGCACATGTCCTTGGAAAGTGAGAGTGTGTAAGCAAATTCAAGAGTTAACATAGTATTATAGAAAGGGAGAAAAAGAATCAAAAAAAGAGAGATAAAAAGAAAAAGCAAAAGAAAAATAGAAAGATACAGAGTCTCCCAATACAAAGAGAGTCTCAAGCTTATAAGAAAAGTGAGAGATAGAGCGCGACCAAGGCAAGTGCACAAATCCGTTGCTTATTTCTCTTTTGGCGAACGAGTTGTGGTCTCTCCATGCGTTGGCACGACAGCGAGCGTACTCTTTGTTAGGACATTTTGTGCTCATTTTATAGTCGTGCTAACCACATCCGTCTCCACGTGTGTGTATCTTTGTGTTTTTGTTGATCGTTTCCTTTTTCTTTTGATCTTTGGTTCTCTACCACTTTGGACAATAACCTTTTCTTTGGTTCATTTCGTTTGGGTTTCCACAACCCTAAACTTCCACCAAAAGATTTTGAGAGTTAGTTCTTTCTTTAGTGTGAGGTTTCTTTGCGATTTCACTTTGCACGTTTATAGCTCTCACTTGTGGTTTCTAGTTCGGTGCAATCCCCAAGGTGAGGCAAAAGGCTAACACCACCATATTCCACTTCCATATACAATCCTTGTGTGTTTTGCATGATGGATAGGCATGGTGAGTCAAGCCAACCACCCCCCAAGAAGAAGAACATGGACCGTACATGCCGCAGGAAAGTCAGTTCATCGTCCGACAAGAGTTCCATGAACGTTGCAAAGCTCTTGAGACACGACAAGATGAACAATTTGGCGATATGCAAGCCAAGTTCAAGAACATAGAAAACCACTTCGATAGCCTTGAAAGGCAAATGCACGCAATGCATCACAACTTTGGCCATCATAATTAAGTGCTGCAATGCTCCGTCGCGGAAACAAATGACAATCTTCGATGCCTCATTGACAGAATGGCAAGACCTCGTTCACACGCATCAAGCTCGTCAAGCTCTTCGCGCCGTCATGCTGCTTTTCACCAGGATCTTCATCCAAGTGCTCCAAGACACAATGACACCCCCGTGGTTGAGGATAGAAGTTCTTCGAACTATGTACCTTCACCATGGCACGCCGCAACATCAAGCTATGATGGTGATTTATCTTCAAGGCCAGAAGCAAGGCAAGAACCACACCATCATCACGCAAGGGAACTAGTGATTCAACAAGCACAACCACAAGAAGAACCGAGTGGAACCTCGAGCCCAACCTCAACTACATCGCCACTGTTACCGTGACGTTCTTGCAACTACAAGTGATGACTCCAACTTGGAGGATCAAGCTCGCCATTGTCATGAAGCTCTCCAAGATGCTCATCTTCGTCATCAATGTCATGAACGTCCACACCGACACCATGGTCACCATGACGAGCCTCCTCCGCAACAACAAGACTTCGAGTGTCAAGTGGTACATATTGAGCGACGCCAACCACGTAACGAGGCTCAAGACCATGATCTTTGCCGTGAGGCCCATGTGCTAACCCACATCACCAACCGAGGAGCGAGCCTCCTCTTTGTCATCATCCACGTCATCAGGCTCTACACTGTCAACATTGTCAACAAGCCCAAGTGCCTCTGCCTCGTCAAACACCATGACAAGAGCAAGAGCAAGTTCCGCCACCTCCAAATGAGGCTCCTTAACCGCAAGCACATCAACAAGCTCAACAAGCTCGTCACAATGATCGCATGGAAGATGCAGACCGTCATCAACATGGCAACCATCGCCACCATGATCATAATGAGGAAGAAACATTTGGCAAGCTCAAGTTCATGATGCCCAAGTTCACCGGATCAAATGGCCCCAAAGAATACCTCTCATGGGCACTCAAAGTCGACAAGATCTTCCATATGCACAATTATAGCAACGAGAAGATGGTCACCATGGCTTCGCTTGAGTTTGATGAGTAAACCAACCTTTGGTGGGAACAAGTTCAAGTCGCGTGTGACGCAAGAGGAGAGCTGCCAATCACAACTTGGCATGACATGAAGGCTCATATGAGATCCCGCTTTGTTCCTTCGCACTACACGCGTGACCTTTTCAACAATCTTCAATCGCTATGTCAAGGGACAAAGACCGTGGAAGAGTACCTCGAGGAAATGGAGCTCAACATGATCTGTGCCAACATTGAAGAGTGCAAGGCGCAAACTATGGCACGTTTTGTCATTAGCTTGAAACCACCCAATCAAGCGCATCGTCGAGTTCCAAACTTATAGCAACATGGTTGAGCTTGTGCACATCGCCATCAAGGCCGAACGTCGAGTGCAAGAAGGACATCAAGTACAACAAGCCAAAGGCGTACTTCACCTACAAGCAAGCTTCAACTGCTACGCCAACAACCTTCAATGGTAGCTCCTCAAGTACCTCCATGCCTTCCTTCAAGCCCACACTTCCTCTAGGAAAGACGCCCCCAAATGGTAAGCATGCAACGGATTCCACACCTTTCAACGGTGAATGTTACAAGTGTGGAGGCAAAGGACATAAGTCGACCAAGTGTGGAAACAAGAAAGTATTATGTATCCATGATAATGGTGATGAAGAGTACTTGAGTGAAGATGAATTTGATGCCTGAGTCAAGGAAGCAATGACAAGGCAACAAGTGGAAGATGACCAAGAACTCCTCATGTGTGAACATGACGCAAGTCCATCGCCTGTCGTCACAAGGATCTTGACCACTCAAGCACAAGATCATGAAGACTAATGCTCAAATATCTTCCAAAGACGAGCCAACATCAATGGCAAATCTATCAAAGTGATCATCGATGGAGGGAGTTGCCACAACCTTGCTATCACCGAGTTGTGTGAGAAGATCAACCTCACCCTCCATCCACACAAGCACCCCTACCATGTGCAATGACTAAGTGACCAAGGGTCCATGAAGATCAAACACACTATATCGGTAACCTTCTCTATTGGACCATACAAAGACACGGTGGAGTGTGATGTAGTCCCAATGAAGGTTTGCCACATGTTCCTTGGTGGACCATGGAAATTCGACAAAGGTGCTCTACATGATGGTCACACCAATGTGTACACCTTGAAATGGCTGACAAAACATGTGTTTTGCAACCGATAACTCCTAGCCAAATAATTGTGCACAATGCAAAGGCTTTAGCGAGGGAACAAACCACAACACAAACTTGTGAGAAGAGCGGTGCACGAGAGAACCACCTCATAGTGAGTGAGAGCCACAAGCCAAACTCGAGTGAAAAAACTAAGAGTGTTTTCCTTGCCACCAAAAGTGAGATGACAGATGTGAGGAACAACCCATCCATCTTGCACTATGTCCTCATTTGCAAGGGACTAGCACAAGGAACTAATGGTATAACCAATGTTCCTCCCTCTTTGATGGCTGTTTTGCAAGAATTCAAGGATGTGTTTCCCGAAGAGCTTCCTCATGGACTACCTCCCCTTCGTGGAATTGAGCATCGCATTGACCTCATACCCGGCGCACCCCTTCCATACCACGCTGCCTACCGCACGAACCCGAAGGAGACGAAGGAGATCGAATGTCAAATCAACCAACTCGTCTCCAAAGGTTTAATCCAAGTAAGAACTAGTCCAAGTGCGGTACCCATGATTCTAGTACCAAAAACGGATGATACGTTGCGGTTATGCACAGACTATCGTCCAATCAATGCTATCACCATGCGTTATCGACATCCTATACCACGTCTTGATGATATGCTTGAAGAGTTGTGTGGAGCCACTATTTTCTCAAAAATTGATCTCCGTAGTGGTTACCATCAAATCCGCATGCGGAAGGTGATGAGTGGAAAACTTCCTTCAAGACCAAACTTGGTCTCTATGAATGGTTGGTTATGCCCTTTGGCTTATCTAATGCCCCATCCACCTTCATGCGCCTTATGAATCATATATTGCGTTCTCTCAGTGGAAAAAGTGTCGTTGTCTATTTCGATGATATACTTGTTTATAGCAAGTCACTTGAGGACCATGTTACACATGTCAAGGAAGTCTTGCAAATACTTCGACATGAAAAGCTATATGTTAATATTCCCAAGTGCACTTTTGCTAAAGACAAGTTAATTTTTCTTGGATTTTTGGTTTCTTCAAATGGAATTGAAGTTGATGCTTCTAAATTAAAGGACATACGAGATTGGAGAATATCCTTTTGCGGCCCGAAAGTTGGGTCGCCCAGGCAACGCGGTATCCAAGTTGATTTTAATCACCGTGATTCAAAAAGTTGGGGCGCCAATTCCTGAGAGGGGTGTTTCGAGTGAATGATGGCCAAACCCAATATTTTCAAATCGCGCCCGTTAAGTCAAGATATTCTTTTACACTAGTTCCTGTTGTGCCCCTTCTTGGCCGGTCACTCTTCTTAGCCACCCTGCACGTTTCGTAGGGGCAAATCCATTAATATACTTTCCTAACTCTTGACACTGAATCTTGCTATGGCGGCAGCGGTCCCTTTTCTTCCCTTCCCTGAACCTAGATCTGCCGGCAGCGGAGGACCTTTTTTTCTCCCTCCCTCAACACTAAATCCAACAGAGGTGACCCAACATTTCTTGCAAGGAGAAGTCTGGGGCTCAACGCAAAGCAGCGGCGAGGTCTTTAGCCCCGGTTAGCGAGGAGGCCAGCAAGGATTCTTCTCTCAAGGTACCTACGAGCAGCGGATTAAAGAGAAAAGCAAGGCTGACGGCGGATTGTTCGGCTCCGGTGGGCGGATGTGGCACCCAGATCTCGAAGAAAAAACTCGGGAGAAGAGCGAGAGGAGAATTTTACTTATCTGTGCCTTATCTTGCAAGTAGATTAGTTACAGCATAATAGAATCGAATGAACTGAAAAGTTCCCCTTTTTAATCAAATTAGGCACAACTTTGATACAAGGGACCTATATGAGTTCACAGTTCATGTTTGCCAGTACACTACAAAACTTGATTTTGGTTGCGAGAGGGTTGTGTCCGGGAAAGATGTGCATCTTCTTGTGAATTACAAAGAGGTTGTGTCTGTTTCGCAGCTGGTAGATATGCTTGCCGCTAGAATTCCCTGGGGTTCTAGACAAAGGACAAAATGGGTGTGGCGCAACATGAATGATACCTATCAACAAATTGAGCACTCCCATGAGCTTCATATGGTTTGGAAGTGTTGTGCAGCTGATCGTAAGGTGAAAGTTGAAGCAGATTGATGATATGTATGCATATGCTAGAGATCTTGCTGCCAGAGCTTCTGCTCCTTGGGAATACATACCAATAGATGCTGATCTAGATAAGTTCAGTATACGCATAGAGGTGGATTCATACATGGAAAAACTTGATGAGGGAGTTAATAAGCTAGTTTCGTCATGTACTATGGAGATCACAGTCGATTCCAAAAACATGACTCTTGATGAAATGAGAGGGATGATCGGTAAGGAAATCAGTATTGGCCCTAAGCAGATGGAAAAAATCCGGTGGTGGCATCATAAGAAGCAGCAATTCATAGATGTTTTGGATACTGAAGATCTTATGCAGATTATGCGACGAAAGAAGCAAACCAGGAAGGTGTTCTTCCTTGGTACCATGTCTAATGTTGTTGAACGGGTTATAGTGGATGTAGATGCCCCTGTAGTGGCTGAACAGAATGAGGTGGTCGACATTGATGAGATCTGATTAGAGCTACTACCCTAGGCTTGTCATATGGACCGTGGGGTTCCCCTGCCTGTATTTGTAATATTGACTGCTGTTGCATTTAGAGCGTGTTTCTGTGATTATGTTTGTTGAGAGATTGCGATATAATGATGTGCGAGTTGTTGAGATTTTCGGACATGTCACTCACTGAAACCATCATTGTTGTAATAAGACATAAGTACATTGTAGTTGACATGATTATATTTCTTAATATGATGTATCGTACTTGTTTCTGTTATTAAGTTTGTTGGGACATTGTAATGTAGTGTTTTGTGAAACCATGACTGGACAAGTGATGCATAAATACATTGTAGTTGACATGATTATGTTTCTTGAGATGATGTACTATACTTATTTCTATTATTTTGTTTGTTGAGAGATTGTAATGTAATGTTTTGCGAAACCATGACAGGACAAGTGATGCGTAAGTACCTTGTAGTCGACATGATTTTGTTTCTTGAGTTGATGTAATATACTTGTTTCTATGATTATGTTTGTTGAGAGATTGTAATGTGATGTTTTGTGAAACCATGATGTGATTATGTTTATTGAGAGATTGTAATGTAATGTTTTGTGAAACCATGACCGAAGAAGTGATGCATATGTACCTTGTAGTTGACATGATTTTGTTTCTTTAGATGATGTAATATACTGGTATATTTTCGTTAGGCAATGAAATTGGGATGGAGGGAGTACAGGTTTAATATTTGAAATGCGAATGTATGAAGAGAATCCATATTAGGTAGGAGACAGTAATCTAGGGAAAGGGCATGGTATCCATTAAACTATTGTAACATGCCAATTTAGTCATTGTTGCAATGGTAGAAGGGCCTCTCTCTCACTCCCTCTCTCTGTCTCTCTCTCTCTCCCTCTCTCTCTCTCCCTCTCCCTCTCCTCTCCCTCTCCCTCTCCCTCTCCCTCTCCCTCTCCCTCTCCCTCTCTCTCCCTCTCCCTCCTCTCCCTCTCCCTCTCCCTCTCCCTCTCCCTCTCCTCTCTCTCTCTCACTCACTCACTCTCTCTCTCTCTCTCTCTCTCTCTCTGACGCCGTCGCCTGCGACGATTCATTCGCCATGCTGTCCTTGAACGGCGAGGACGACCAGTCGAGCAGCGACAGCCTTCTCTCCTACATCGAGTATTCCTTCCATGATGTGAGTTCCTCTATTTTCTCGGGCAAGGGTTAGGCAATGGTAAATATCTCGATATGAGCTCCATATGTGCATGAAATCATGTTCGATTTCAGCTTTGCGTTTACCTACAGGCACCACGGACAATCTACGACTCTGAACGGGAGGGCCTAGATCTCGATGGAGAAGTGCCATGTGACCATGGGCTAAAACTGAGGAGATATGTTGCATTCGAAGGCAGTAACACTAGGAGAAGGTTTTTCGGCTGTACAAATCAGGTTTGTTTACGTTATGTGCAACTGTGACATGAAGTAAAATGTATTGTGCATGTTCATAACACTATAGTGTGTGTGTTTTTAGGTTGGCCCGGTGTGTAAAGCAGTAGAGTGGGTGGATCTTGAGTGGCCAGATGCACTTAAGAAATGTTTGGCACAATTATGGGAGATGTATGAGTTGGAAATGTCGGGGAGATTTACTAATGTAAGTGATGCAGCTGAAAAAAATTACAAGCTGTCAGTACGAAATAAGGAGCTGTAACAAGAAATCGAGAATTTGTAGTTAGAGCTAATTGACGGAATCGATGGGAGCTTGGTTGTTGGAACTGCAAAGAAGCTTCAGGATAGTCACATGTTGCTGATTCATAATGCAGAAAAGGAGAGGGATCAGCTCAGGGAAGACAAGAAGAAGCTAGAGTACTACATTGCGGATCCGTTGAAGGAACTGAAGAAGGCACGAAAGGGTGAACAAGGACAGACTATAGAGGATAAAGGAAATTCGAGATGAATAATTTATGTTGTGCCAATGCCTGAAACTAGTTAAGTGTAAGACTTGCAGTTGCGCTTTCTTAACTAAGCCAAACTCAATCCTTGAGCAAACTAATTTCAGACGAACACACATATCGTGAGTTAAGTTCACGCTTAGAAAATCACCACTACAAAGGATAAACCAGGCAGTTCAGTACTAAATACACATATGTTATGTTCAAGCGAGCCTGGCCCAGAGATGCTTGTTTTCCTCCCTAAGATCAGCCAACTCCTTTAGTACTATGTCATGCTTCAGCTGTAGGTTCTAGCGCTCCATCACGGATTGGAGAAGTTGGTTCGTAGCCATACGATTTTCCTTCAAGATCCCTTTCATGATCTTCGTCTGCTTCCTAACCGAGGTGCGACCTTCACTGTGTAGCTTCACCCAGCCGGTGTTTAACTCCTTCAGTTTCTGGAACTTGTCAGAAAGGACCGTGAGTTCAGCGCGCAGGTGGTCAAAGGCCAGTTTTTGGGAATTCTGCTTCTCCCTTTGGATTGCTATCTTGTCATTTAGCCAGGTCACCGGGTCCTGGTCGATCTTTCGCCTCTTTATCTGCAACAAAAATACATAGTATGGTTTGTTCAGTTCACTAGGACAAGCTGGTTAGTTTCCATAATTAACTGACTCGACTAGTGGCACTGTCATAATTTCAAGGAAAAAGCAATCTAGGACTAATCAACATTTTATGAATCGACTAGTGGCACTGTCATAATTTCAATTTCATAGACAAATAATATTTATCTGCAGTTTAGTGTGCTGTGGGGGTTTCCCAATATCACCAAATAGTAGTGGGAGAGTGGCAAACTCATAATGCAGAAACCCATGTCCAGATACATAATGGAAAGAGCACATGGTGTCCATTTATGAACATGAACACCAACACATGTCCAGATATTTAAGGAGTTACCCTAGGATTCTTATTGCACCCTATAATGGGAAGCAGACTTGGGCATTGCTCCCTGAACCCTAAACATTACAAAAGGAGTGGAGGACAAACTGATATTCCTGTCCCCGCTAACGGGAATCAGACTTGGGCATTGCTCCGATACGCCTCTAGAAAAGCCCTTAGCTCCTCGTTCTCTTTCCGAACACCCTCGAATACGGTGATCCCTCTGCTCATGCCCTACTTCATGTCCTTCACTGCATCCAGGCAACGGTTCCTGTCATGGTAGGCTCGGATGGTAGCCTTGGTTTCCTCGACGTGTCCTCTAAGTGCCTCGGTGACTTCGTCCTGCAGGAGAGTGCACCTTTCCACGAGATTCTTATTCTCCTCCATGAGCTCGTTGATTATCTTGATGGCCTGTTCTTGCCTGTTCAAGTTACGGTCGAGCACTTTCTATAGCCTCACGACATCACGTGCAAAATCTAGCGAGATCTCCTTCTGCACAGATAATTGCTTGCGTAGGCTCTCATTAGCTTGGGTGAGGGAGCATGCAAGCCCATGTTGGTTGTCAATCTTGGCACTGATTGCGGCCACCTTGTCACGGTACTCGTCCTTCGATCGCTGCATCATTCATGTTAATTGAAATAGGAATTCTATAATTACACCCTAGGTTCCAGGTGAATACTGATACAAATCAAAAAATCCCCGTTGAATCTATTGACCGTAGTGTTAATGGACCTAGAGATCTATTCATGACCACGATAAACTAATTGTAATCACAAAAAATCCATAGTGAATCTATGAATAGAGGTATTAAGGAAAGACCAAGAGATCCAGTCATATTCATGAAAACTAATTCAACTCGCAAAAGAAGAAGAAACCCCAATGCGGGGCGGACACGATCTAAGAAATCCACATCATAACATGGAGAAATAATAGTGTGGAGATTTGCTACCTCGCTGAGACGTGGAACGGGGCCGAACGGGTCCTACAACACCTCCGGCGTGGTGGATTCTGGCTCCACGGCCGGCCTGTAATACGTAGAAGAGGAAGAGAAGGAAGAAGAAGAAAAACAAGAAGAAGCTGAATAAGATCATGATGGAGAGGGAGATGGAGAAGAAGTAGAACAAGAAGACCGTACTGGGAGGAGCCCTCGCCTGCTATAACATTTGGCGCCATTGTCGGGGGAGATTGGGCCTCGATGAGAGGGGAGCTTGAGCGGCTGGTAGAGAAAGAAGTGCCTCGCAGCGATTTCTCTCCCTTTTCTCCGCGAGGATCGTTGACCGGCCTCTCCCCCTCCTTAGGGGAGCCATGGCTTGCAGGGTGAGGGTGGCGGCGGCAGGAGGAATAAGATAGTGATTAGTGTGGGAGAAGAGTCAAAGAGTATAGGCCGTGCTCCAGTAGTACTAGTACTATTATACAAGACCACCGTGTACGGTCTACCTTCTCAAAGAAGCCAGGAGGGCAGGGGTAGGGAATCGATGGGACTTGTCTTTATTGCGATGGACACTTCAATGGTCTTTGGTGTCGCCCAAAATCCAGTATATAATAAGGGGAGTGTGAGCCGGGTGGTCATCACAGGCATCGGCGCGCACGTCCCGCGTGCATGTGTCACGTGTTGATGGGGAAATGACGCGTGCAACTGCAGCACGATCACGTCGAACTCCACGTCGACAGGCACACACGGGATATTTACGAGTCTAGAATATGTTAATCCACTTTTGTTGTGATCAAATTATGTTCCGTGCGCGAGATATTACTTTTTTTGATAATCAACAAATGCATGCGTAGACACGACGTACAAAACCGCTGCTCATCCTTGATCAGATCGGTACCCCACTTTGTGTACCCGCCATCGACCATTCAGAGAAACTACCTCGAGCACGATGCCCCCTCGCCGTGGCAATGGCAGGTCCAAGCCGTCCACAGACCGTCCTGCGTCCCCAGCTCTTCGTTGCGAAGTTCTCGTTCACGATTCGCCTGCTGAGGCAGCGGGTCATGTCCGACCACGCCAGGATCCATCGACATCGGCACTCGAGGACACTGCGACGTCGAAAGTCGTACCGGTCACGCAGGAGGAGCGTGGGTACCTGCAGCGTCGGTCGAGCGCAAAGCAGCAGCCAGGACGGGGGCGTGTGTTGCACCGGCGAGTACGGACAAGAAGAAGACCAGGAAGAAGAGAGGAGATAGCTATTTGGACGAGTCCGACTCGGCCAACGAGGAAGCGTTCATCGATCAGTTGGAGGCAGAAGCGGATGAGAGTGACGTGGACCTCTGGGACTACGAAGAGGAGGAGAAGGACATCGAGGAGGAGATAGCGTGCTTATTCGAGGAAGGGAGCGGTGTCCAGTCGTCAGAGGAGGACACCGATAGCGGCGATGGCAGGGACCATGACGTTGACGAAGACGAGGACGAATCAGAAGACGAATGCGATGGCTTCTTCGAAATATGATCATTTATTTTAGTTAGATAGATGGATTTTCACTTGTTTATGGAGTTAAAGTATCGGTCGACAGATAGAGAGGTGGCACGGATTGACCATGCAAAAAAAAGTGGAGAAGGGAGGGGTTATCCAGCCTGTTGGATCACATAGGATCAACGGTTGATGGTGACGATCCGCGTGACATCTGTGTCAACCAATCAGGGCATAGCACCCAGAGTGAGCACACGTTTGGGATCTCCACACGTTTGGGCTTTTGTGATATTTATGACCGAGAGAGAGGGAAAATCTCTATTCACAGTCCGCCTATGGATCCACCAGTGTCATTGCATGTGTGTTCTTCTCATTAACCACAACTAGAGTCATTGCATGTGTGTTCTTTTCACAGACCACATCTGTAACCACCATTGTCATTGAAATGTGTATTCTTTCATTAACCACAACTAGAGTCATTTCATGACTGTTCTTTTCACATACCACATATGGATCCACCAGTGTCATTGAAATGTGTGTTCTCTTCAAAGACCACACATGGATCCACCAGTGTCATTGCATGTGTGTTCTTTTAGTAACAACAACTAGAGTCATTGCATGTGTGTTCTTTTCACATACCACATATGGATCCACTAGTGCCATTCCATGTGTGCTCTTTTTACTAACAACAACTAGAGTCATTTCATGTGTGTTCTTTTCACATACCACATATTGATCCACAAGTGTCATTGAAATGTGTGTTCTCTTCAGTAACCACAGCTAGAGTCATTGCATGTGTGTTCTCTTCAGAGACCACACATGGATCCACCAGTGTCACTGCATGTATCTTCTTTTTACTAACAACAACTGCAGTAATTTCATGACTAATCTTATCACATACCACATATGGATCCACCAGTGCTATTGAAATGTGTCTTCTCTTTAGAGACCACACATGGATCCACCAGTGTCATTGCATGTGTGCTCTATTTACTAACAACAACCAGTGTCATTGAAATGTGGGCTCTTTTTACTAACAACAACCAGAGTTATTGCATGTGTGTTCTCTTCAGAGACCACACATGGATCCACCAGTGTCATTGCATGTGTGTTCTTTTTACTAACAACAACTGGAGTCATTGCATGTGTCTTCTTTTCACATACCACATATGGATCCACCAGTGTCATTGAAATGTGTGTTCTCTTCAGAGACCACACATGGATCCACCAGTATCATTGCGTGTGTGCTCTTTTTACTAACAACAACTAGTGGCATTGCATGTTTTCTCTTTTTACTGTTGGAAATATGCCCTAGAGTCAAATAGTAGTAAGGACTATTATCATATTTCATATAGTTTATGATTAAGTTTTATATCATCCTATAACTGTATTGAGTGGAAACATCAATACATGTGTGATATACAAACAACCAAGGGTTCCCAGTGAAACTCTAGTCACTGGTTCATTGGTCAACAGATGATCATGTTTCCTGATCATGTGGCATTTATGCCAGTTGGAAATGAGGTCACTGAGATGAGATGATGAACCAATATCCAACCTAAACATCGTGACCCGATCATGTCACAAAGTTCAAGTTACTATGATTAGAAATGGATCCTCATAGACTATTCCTTAGACCGTGAGGCTATATCAATCACTGTCTCCCGAGAGTGCTTAGATACCATCAAACGCCATGTGGTAATACGGTGGTTATAAAGGTGTGTTCAGGTACTTAGAGGAAACCGTAGAGGCAATATATGTCCAATAGCTGTGTTCAGGTACTTAGGGATTTGTTCATCCATGTGACGGGAAGATTCTCAAGGGCCCATGCGGAGAAGTTATATCCAATAGCTGCGCAGCGTGTGATTTGATCACGGGGATATCACTTGTCGGAACGAGTCAAGTAGCATTGTTCCGTAACGAGATTGAACACGACATGGTGATGTCATTGATCAGATCTCGGGCAATGCAAGTATCAAGAGACAAAGGGAATAAGACACGACTGTCCCGGTTCAAACGACGAAACATCTTCATGGAACGCACATGGGTCACATGGCCATACAGGTCCCACTATCGATCATTGGTGCGGGAGTGTCCCGACCATGTCTGGAGTGTTCCCGAACCGTGGGGTGTCATGCTTAAGGGCTTGATGATGCTTACAGAGTGTTTATAGGAGTGGTAGAATCACCAAAGAAGAGTAGGGAGAAAACCGGAAGGGTTTCGGTAAGTCCAGAGGTTGTCCGGAGTGGAAGTGAAAGGTGTTCCATAGTCACGGAGGTTGAATAGTATGTGAATGAATGTTAAATATTGATTTAATCATTTATTCATAATTATTAAATAAAGAGAAAAATCAATTTAATGGTCAAAGGCTTAATGGGCCAATTTCTGGAGGGAGAGGGCCCATTAGGGAAAGGAGAGAGGGATAAGGGGAAAGTGGTCTGGCCGGCTGGGCCTAGCCCCCCCCCCCACACAGGGCCCACTAGGGGGCCAATGGCCTCCCCTCCCCCCTCCTCTCCTTTAGTCTCACCCCGGGACTTTGCGGGAGGGTGTACCCCCTCCTCCCCCTATATATAGTGGGGGTATTTGGCCAGATAAATACACCAGTAATCAATAAAGGTCTTCTCACTTTTAGGAGGACCTCTAATTGATATTTTCTCTTTCCTCTCTCTCTCTCTCTCTCTCTCTCTCTCTCGTGACCATGGTCCCAAGTCTGGACTGCGCGAGCGAGAGACATCTTCACCGTGGAGCGCCGTCGCGCTGCAGGATTCGGATCCGGGAGCTCTACTTCCGCAACTGCTGCTGGATCGGGGAAGCGAGAGTCATCATCAAGCACCGGACGTGTGTAACTCCCCACGACGTGTCTCACTTGAGGCACTCAATTCGTTGGAGCCAAGGAGCGCAAGGACTTCATCACGACCTTGAGGTCGGCTTTGGCTCGTCTACATCAACCACGTTCTCCTAAGCGTTGACAACACTTTTCGGTCTTCAAGGGTAAGTTCGCGAAAAGCCCCTCCCGTTACTGTATTACTAATAGATAGGTCTTGGCAGCTTCAGGAGTTCAGGGGTGTAGGGTAAAATTTTACTGTTTTCATACGCGGAACCTCAACTATGGTATCCGAGCTAGATCTATGCGTAGTAATGCTAGTACGGGTAGAACACACGAGATGTAGCATGTGGGCGTTGATCTTTTAGTTGTTACCCTCCCACATGTACTAGTGTATACCGCAGTAATGCTTGATCAAGCGCCCCCCAACCGACTTTACGCGTTCATTCGCGAGACTGGTCCACGCTTGACATACGGCTTGTACCGTATAAAGTGGCTTAGGGGGGTATCTGTCTCTCTTGCATTAGGTGGTTTGCCATTTACAACGGAGGGCCCCTAAAGGGGTGTAGTAGAGACAACTACTTGATCAGCGTTGTGTTGAAAGTTCATAGGTAAGAACGGTTCTTTGTTTTGCAAGGGTGCGTTGCTTTGTGATATGGTTGTGGCCAAGGTAAAGTAATTATCTTATGTTACATAGTAGTAGATAGTCACGGAAATGACAAACTACCACGCCGGAAAGACACCGGTACCCTGGTGTCTATGGCACCGGAACCCTGGCGCCAGAACCCGGTGACGATGGATGGAGATCACGACGTGAAGGACCATATCACATCGCATTTACATTCAATGTTATTGTTTGTATATCTTATTGTGTGCTAGTATTAGATACTCGATAGTAGCCTAATAAGATGATCCCTGTTAAAATTACCAACGATTGTGTTGCCCCTTAGTGTGCACCACTAAGAAAGTTCTTCGGTATGAGGCGATCCAGGGTAACATGCCTGGGTGTCAGATATATCTACGTTTGCATACAGTCGGTGTAAGCCATGTTGCACAGCGAATACACTAAGGTTGAGTTGGCGAGCCTAGAACGCCATAGAAGCATGGCCTCGGAACACGGATGGTCGAATGATCGAGCACGTGTCGCATGAATGATGTGACCGACGTTTAGCGTCCACCTTTGAACCCACATCGATGGTCGTGTCTATCGGGGGAGATGTGGTTGATAGGGGTCGTGTTATCACTAGGAACCCTTTTGGGGATAGGTGTTTCTGAGTGGAGTTATCATTAACTCATTTAATTATAAACTTAGTCTAAATTCCTTTTGCAGTTATAAATGTAGATGGCTCACCGTGAAGCTTACTTTGTCATTGAGGAATGGGTAAAGGGTGAGAAACTTAGACTTGATGGATCCAACTTCCCTAGTTGGCTTGTGCGCCTGAATGATCTCCTTACTAGCAATCATATGGTAGACTACATACGCCACACGATGGTAGACTACTATGAGACCCCACAAGAGCTGGCAGACCGCTACTATCGTCAAGAGATGTCCACCTACATTCAGATAATAATGCGTTACGAGATGGTGGATGAACTACATCCGCTCATGGGTGATCTTGATCCATATTCGATGGTGGATCAGTTGAGAGCAGAGTTCATAGGCCATGTGCGCATGTGGAAGCACGAGCTGCTTGGAGAGTTCCTTTCCATACAGATGGAGGAGCATACATGTCTGAAGGGTCACTTGGAGCTCATGCTTGATGCACACATGAGACTGGTTCACTTCGTTGATTACTGGATGAATGATTCATTTGCTATAGGCGTGTTGCTTCGATCGTTGCCTCCCAGCTATGAAGAACATGTCCGGAGTATCATCATGAGTGCTGATACGGAAACATTGGATTTCCAAGAGTTCATATTACGTTTCAGGAACGTAAAGGTTGAACCAATCACCGGTGAGGTCATCGATGACACAGGTATATATTTGATATACAGTTTTATAAATGTTATAATCTTGCAAACACATTTGCAGTGTTAAGTATATTTGATACTTGTTCTGTTTTGCTAAAAGCAGGTCCTTCTGCATGAGAGGTGCTTGCTGGAGAGGAGGTGATGGTGCGTGGTTATGGCAAGCATGATGATGATGGCCGACCACACTCTCCCTCGACATTTATCGTTTATTTTATGTTTAGGATGATTATTGTAATCAAGAGACTATGAACTTCTTTAGTGTGTCTCACACTTCGTGAGACGGTTATTCATATGAGTTTGTAACAAACAGTTGTTCCACTTTTATGAATGATTTCTATTCGTGTTCATATCTTGTTTGATTATGTGTGAATTATCCTTGTTGTTTGAAACTAATTGATAATGCATGAACATTTGTAAAATACTAAAATGCCTTAAAATACCAAACTTAAATGATATTCATTAATAAATGAAACCATTGTTTAAATTCAAAGTTATGTGATAATATGTGAAAGTCATTTGATTTCTTATCACATATAAATCATGCCTAAGTTTGGCAAAATAACTTGAACACCATGTATTACTTGAATACAAAGTGTTTTAATGAATTGTTAAAAGTAAATACATATTCGATGTATTGTGTTTTGACGAAAATGGTAATTATCATTAAATGATTGTTTAAATGTGTAAATAAGTTTACCAAAGGAAACATGAATATGCAATTATTTGATATGATCAAAATGTTTCATCAACAAAGGGTATAATTATAAAAGAGAATCTAATTACTATGATTTGATCAATAGTAATGAAATTCAACTTGATAGGATTGGCATAAAAGAAATTGTGAAATGCAAAGTGTTTTGAAACGTCAATATACAAAAGCATCACAATGTGATATTAGATATCAAAGTGGGGGAATAGAAGGCACCAAATAAATTGTTGTAGTGTAGATGTAGAGACCATTAGTTATAAATAGTTAGCACTCAATTAGACATATAGTGAACCATTTGAATTCCTGAAAGTTTTGGGGTTATTCGATATAACCAAAACAATAGCGAATAAGTCCTTCTAGAGTATTCATTGGAAACTCTGAATACGAAATCCATAGCTGAAACCAAAAGGAAAGCAAGATTCGTACTGATTGGATTTTGGTACATTCTTGAGAAAGTTCACTTTTTATGATATTTCTCAATTATGGATCAAATGGAAAATAGTGTAAAACACAATGAGGATTCAAAACCCTGCATCAGAGTGTTGAGAAGCGCAACGGAAAACATTCCTGAACAATTCTCTTCACAGAAGGAAAGAATCAATGATATTAACCATTATGTTTTCCCCACTAGTGTTTTCACTACATGAAGTAGGATTCAAAATGAAAGCCATATCTTGTATGGAGACATTTGTGAATCATTTGTCATAATTATTGGAATATGACATACCTACGAACTACTAAGGAAATAATGGTAAACTAGAATTATGATAAATCCTAGAAGCAAACTTCCCTTGAGATTAGAAAGCAACTCGTTGCTGGATCTCACAAGTAAAAGGGGTTACTTGGAATTTTCCCAAATTACTTCAAAGGCCTAGTGGAAAAAGGGGGTGAGTGACAAAAGCACAATTTGTCAAGTATTGGACAAATTCAAATGAATTTGATTCATGTGTGGTTTATGTCGAGAGTATTAACTAGGAACAATACTAGTATCTCATAGTAAATCTCCAAGTTTGATATTTGATCAAAGGATTTTGAAATTGTTCAAAATAGTGAGTGGATATGCAATTTGCTTAAAATTGAGTGGGAGCTATGAAAGTCTTCCTGGAACAATATGTGATTGACATATTTTTGAGTGGGACCAATATAAGTCTCAAACTCAAATATGTAGAAACATGTTTTTTAGTGGGAGCTTATAGGAGAAATTCTTAAGTATGTTCAGAATGAAAGCGCAAATACTTATAAATAATGATTTATAAGATGTATAAGTTGATAATAGGTGTATTATCATATTATGTAGTATTCCTTATGGGATTCTGAAAAGGGTTTCAGAATAGAAGTTAATTAAGGAACTAGTCCTTTGTAACTCAAATTAGGAATAGCATTAAGTTAATCGTCAATGGTTGAAAGAAAGAATAGGACGATCATCATCCGCTATGTTGAGACATAGGTTCTATCTTAGAAAACCATGATGATAACTTAACATAATATGTAATCCAATAAGGAACGTTTGAAAATGATTAAGTTTGAATCACAAAACGTTGAGCTGAGTTTGTCCGCAGTGTCTAGTAGAGAACTGCAGACATGTTTTCCAATCCATAAAGGATGACATATCTTAAAAAATAAAGAGTTATGTTATAAGGGAATATGTTGGAAACTTCCGTAATACCGATTAGAATCAAGTAGGAAGCGAGGTCAACAAAACATCGAAAGTTGCACAGAGTGCACTAGTGTTTCAATGAATACATTTATAATAATAGATAAGGGTACCATCTAAAGTGTTGTATCATGTATGGCGGGGCTAGTTCGCTTTTAACGTAGAATGATGTGTCCCAGGGCACAGTGCCCATGAGAAAGCCCTCGAGGTTGATCTAACGTAACTGTAGGCTCCTGGAATCAGGCCTTGTTCTGCTGCCATAGCGACGATGCATACACACAGATGCTATCATGTGATGATAAAGTATTAATGTCATCAAGGTGACATTAGTAAAGTTGCAAAGGATTTGGGACTGTAAAGTACAGGCCCAAGACTCAACCCCTTCCATGTGCAAGCATGTTCAGGGTACCAGATATATGGTGCCAATGATTAAGAACAAATGCAGCTAGTGTATTTGTACTCTAGTGCAAGTGGGAGACTGTTGGAAATATGCCCTAGAGACAAATAGTAGTAAGGACTATTATCATATTTCATATAGTTTATGATTAAGTTTTATATCATGCTATAACTGTATTGAGTGGAAACATCAATATACGTGTGAAATACAAACAACCAGGAGTTCCTAGTGAAACTCTAGTCATTGGTTCATTGGTCAACAAATGATCATGTTTCCTGATCATGTGGCATTTATGCTAGTTGGAAATGAGGTCATCTCATTCCGAGAATGAGATCATGAACCAAAACCCAACCTAAACATCGTGAACCGATCATGTCACGAAGTTCAAGTTACGATGATTAGAATAGACTATTCCTTAGACCGTGAGGCTATATCAATCACTGTCTCCCGAGAGTGCTTAGATAGCATCAAACACCATATGGTAATACGGTGGTTATAAAGGTGTGTTCAGGTACTCGGAGGAAACCATAGAGGTAATATATGTCAAGAGCGGGATTTGTTCGCCCATGTGATGGGAAGATACTCAAGGGCCCACTCGGAGAAGTTATATCCAATAGTTGCACAGCGTGTGATTTGATCACGGGGATATCACTTGTCGGAATGAGTCAAGTAGAATTGTTCAGTAACGAGATTGAACATGACATGGTGATGTCATTGATTAGATCTCGGGCAATGCAAGTATCGAGAGACAAAGGTAATAAGACATGACTGTCCCGGTTCAAACGACGAAAGATCTTCGTGGAACGCACAGGGGTCACATGGCCATCCAGGTCCCTTTATCGATCATTGGTGCGGGAGTGTCCCGACCATGTCTGGAGTGTTCCTGAACCATGCGGTATCATCCTTAAGGGCTTGATGATGCTTAAAGAGTGTTTATAGGAGTGGTAGAATCACCAAAGAAGAGTAGGGAGAAAACCGGAAGGGTTTCGGTAAGTCCAGAGGTTATCCGGAGTGGAAGTGGAAGGTGTTCCATAGCCACGGAGGTTGAATAATATGTGAATAAATGTTAAATATTGATTTAATCATTTATTCATAATTATTTAATAAAGAGAAAAATACATTTAATGGTCAAAGGCTTAATGGGCCAATTTCCGGAGGGAGAGGGCCCATTAGGGAAAGGAGAGAGGGAGAAGGGGCAAGGGGGCTGGCCGTCTGGGCCTAGCCCCCCGCGCGGGGCCCTCTAGGGGGCCAGCGGCCTCCCCCCTCTCCTTTAGTCCCACCACGGGACTTTGAGGGAGGGTGTACCCCCTCCTCCCCTATATAAAGTGGGGGTATTTGGCCAGATAAATACACCAATAATCAATAAAGGTCTTCTCACTTTTGGGAGGACCTCTAATTGATATTTTCTCTTTCCCCCCCTCTCTCGTGACCATGGTCCCAAGTCTGGACTACACGAGCGAGAGACATCTTCACCGTGGAGCGCCGTCGCGCTGCGGGATTTGAATTCGGGAGCTCTACTTCCGCAACTGCTGCTGGATCAGGGAAGCGGGAGTCATCGTCAGGCATCGGATGTGTGTAACTCCTTCCGAGGTGTCGCACTTGAGGCACTCAAGTCGTTGGAGCGAAGGAGAACAAGGAGTTCATCACGACCTTGAGGTCGGCTTCGGCTCGTCTACATCAACCACGTTCTCCTGAGCATGGACAAACGCTTTTCGGTCTTCAAGGGTAAGTTCGCGAAAATCCCCTCCTATTATTGTATTACTAATAGATAGGTCCTGGCACCTTGAGGGGTTCAGGGGCGTCGAATAAAATTTTGTTGTTTTCATACACGGAACCCCAACATTACTAACAATAACCAGAGTCATTGCATGTGTGTTCTCTTCATAGACCACACATGGATCCACTAGTGTCATTGCATGTGTGTTCTTTTTACTAACAACAACTTGAGTCATTGCATGTGTGTTCTTTTCACATACCACATATGGATCCACCAGTGTCATTGAAATGTGTGTTCTCTTCAGAGACCACACATGGATCCACCAGTGTCATTGGATGTGTGTTCTTTTTTACTAACAACAACTGGAGTCATTGCATGTGTGTTCTTTTCACATACCACATATGGATCCACCAGTGTCATTGAAATGTGTGTTCTCTTCACACACCACACATGGATCCACCAGTGTCATTGCATGTGTGTTCTTTTTACTAACAACAACTAGAGTCATCGCATGTGTGTTCTTTTCACATACCACATATGGATCCACCAGTGTCATTGAAATGTGTGTTCTTCTCATTAACCACAGCTAGAGTCATTGCATGTGTGTTCTCTTTAGAGACCACACATGGATCCACCAGTGTCATTGCATGTGTGTTCTTTTTACTAACAACAAATGGAGTCATTGCATGTGTGTTTTTTCACATACCACATATGGACCCACCAGTGTCATTGAAATGTATGTTCTCTTCAAAGACCACACATGGATCCACCAGTGTCATTGCATGTGTGTTCTTTTTACTAACAACAACTGCAGTCATTGCATGTGTGTTCCTTCCACATACCACATATGGATCCACCAGTGTCATTGCATGTGTGTTCTCTTCAGAGACCACACATGGATCCACCAGTGTCATTGCATGTGTGTTCTTTTTACTAACAACAACTGGAGTCATTTCATGACTATTCTTTTCACATACCACATATGGATCCACCAGTGTTATTGAAATGTGTGTTCTCTTCAGAGACCACAAATGGATCCACCAGTGTCATTGCATGTGTGTTCTTTTTACTAACAACAACTTGAGTCATTGCATGTGTGTTCCTTTCACATACCACATATGGATCCACCAGTGTCATTGCATGTGTGTTCCCTTCAGAAACCACATATGGATCCACCAGTGTCAATGCATGTGTGTTCTTTTTACTAACAACAACTGGAGTCATTTCATGACTATTCTTTTCACATACCACATATGGATAAACCAGTGACATTGAAATGTGTGTTCTTTTTAGAGACCACACATGGATCCACCAGTGTCATTACATGTGTGCTCTTTTTACTAACAACAACTAGTGTCATTGCATGTGTGCTCTTTTTACTAACAACAACTAGTGTCATTGAAATGTGTATTCTCTTCAGAGACCACACATGGATCCACCAGTGTCATTGCGTGTGTGTTCTTTTTTACTAACAACAACTGGATTCATTGCATGTGTGTTCTTTTCACATACCACATATGGATCCCCTAGTGTCATTGAAATGTGTGTTCTCTTCAGAGACCACACATGGATCCACCAGTGTCATTGCACGTGTGTTCTTTTTACTAACAACAACTTTAGTCATTTCATGACTATTCTTTTCACATACCACATATGGATCCACCATTGTCATTGAAATGTGTGTTTTTATCATTAACCACAGCTAGAGTCATTGCATGTGTGTTCTTTTTACTAACAACAACTGGAGTCATTGCATGTGTGTTCTTTTCACATACCACATATGGATCCACCATTGTCATTGAAATGTGTGTTCTCTTCAGAGACCACACATGGATCCACCAGTTTCATTGCATGTGTGTTATTTTTACTAACAACAACCGGAGTCATTGCATGTGTGTTCTTTTCACATACCACATATGGATCCACCAGTGTCATTGAAATGTGTGTTCTCTTCAGAGACCACACATGGATCCACCAGTGTCATTGGATGTGTGTTCTTTTTTACTAACAACAACTGGAGTCATTGCATGTGTGTTCTTTTCACATACCACATATGGATCCACCAGTGTCATTGAAATGTGTGTTCTTCTCATTAACCATAGCTACAGTCATTGCATGTGTGTTCTCTTCAGAGACGACACATGGATCCACCAGTGTCATTGCATGTGTCTTCTTTTTACTAACAACAACTGGGATCATTGCATGTGTGTTCCTTTCACATACCACATATGGATCCACCAGTGTCATTGAAATGTGTGTTCTCTTCAAAGACCACACATGGATCCACCAGTGTCATTGCATGTGTGTTCTTTTTACTAACAACAACTAGAGTCATTGCATGTGTGTTCTTTTCACATACCACATATGGATCCACCAGTGTCATTACATGTGTGTTCTTTTCACAATCCACCTATGGATCCACTAGTGTCATTGCATGTGTGCTCTTTTTACTAACAACAACCAGAGTCATTGAAATGTGTGTTCTCTTCAGAGACCACACATGGATCCACTAGTGTCATTGCATATGTGGTCTTTTGACTAATAATTACTAGAGTCATTGCATGTGTGTTCTTTTCACATACCACATATCGATCCACCAGTGTCATTGCATTTGTGTTCTCTTCAGAGACCACACATGGATCCACCAGTGTCATTGCATGTGTGTTCTTTTTACTAACAACAACTAGCGTCATTGCATGTGCGTTCTTTTCACGTACCACATATGGATCCACCTGTGTCATTGAAATGGGTGTTCTTCTCATTAAGAACAGCTAGAGTCATTGCATGTGTGTTCTCTTCAGAGACCACACATGGATCCACCAGTGTCATCGTATGTGTGTTCTTTTTACTAACAACAACCAGAGTCATTGCATGTGTGTTCTTTTCACAATCCACCTATGGATCCACCAGTGTCATTGCATGTGTGCTCTTTTTACTAACAACAGCCAGAGTCATTGCATGTGTGTTCTCTTTAGAGACCACACATGGATCCACTAGTGTCATTGCATGTGTGTTCTCTTCAGTGACCACACATAGATCCACTAGTGTCATTGCATGTGTTATCTTTTTACTAACAACAAATGGAGTCATTGCATGTGTGTTTTTTCACATACCACATATGGATCCACCAATCTCATTGAAATGTGTGTTCTCTTCAGACACCACACATGGATCCACCACTGTCATTTCATGTGTGTTCTTTTTACTAACAACAATTGGAGTTATTGCATGTGTGTTACTTTCACATACCACATATGGATCCACCAGTGTCATTGCATGTGTGTTCTCTTCACAGACCACACATCGATCCACCAGTGTCATTGCATGTGTGTTATTTTTACTAACAACAACTAGAGTCATTGCATGTGTGTTCTTTTCATATACCACATATGGATCCACCAGTGTCATTACATGTGTGTTCTTTTCACAATCCACCTATGGATCCACCAGTGTCTTTGCATGTGTGCTCTTTTTACTAACAACAACCAGAGTCATTGAAATGTTTGTTCTTTTCAGAGACCACACATGGATCCACTAGTGTCATTGCATATGTGGTCTTTTTACTAATAACAACTGGAGTCATTGCATGTGTGTTATTTTCACATACCACGTATGGATCCACCAGTGTCATTGCATTTGTGTTCTCTTCAGAGACGACACATGGATCCACCAGTGTCATTGAATGTGTGTTCTTTTTACTAACAACAACTAGAGTCATTGCATGTGTGTTCTTTTCACATACCACATATGGATCCACCTGTGTCATTGAAATGGGTGTTCTTCTCACTAACAACAGCTAGAGTCATTGCATGTGTGTTCTCTTCAGAGACCACACATGGATCCACCAGTGTCATTGCATGTGTGTTCTTTTTACTAACAACAACCAGAAGCATTGCATGTGTATTCTTTTCACAATCCACATATGGATCCACCAGTGTCATTGAAATGTGTGTTCTCTTCAGACACCACACATGGATCCACCAGTGTCATTGCATGTGTGTTATTTTTACTAACACAAACTGGAGTCATTTCATGACTATTATGTTCACATACCACATATGGATCCCCCAGTGTCATTGAAATGTGTGTTCTTTTTAGAGACCACACATGGATCCACCTGTGTCATTGCATGTGTGCTCTTTTTACTAACAACAACCAGAGTCATTGCATGTGTGCTCTTTTTACTAACAACAACTGGAGTCATTGCATGTGTGTTGTCTTCAGAGACCACACATGGATCCATCAGTGTCAATGCATGTGTGTTCTTTTTACTAACAACAACTGGAGTCATTGCATGTGTGTTCTTTTCACATACCACATATGGATCCACCAGTGTCATTGAAATGTGTGTTCTCTTCAGAGACCACACATGGATCCACCAGTTTCATTGCATGTGTGCTCTTTTTACTAACAACAACCAGTGTCTTTCCATGTGTGCTTGATGAACCACAAGTATAGGGCGTGTATCGCAGTATTTTTTATAAGTAAGAGTGTCGAAGCCAACGAGGAGCAGAAGGTGCTGGCTAGTGGTATGGATCAGGAATTCTCTGCAAATACTTAGCAAATGGATTTTTAGGGGTTTTTGATATAGCAAGTAAACAAAGTACGAGTAAATAAAAGATAATAGGAATAAATGCAGCAAGTGGCCCAATTCTTTATGCAGCAAAGGACAAGCCGGTTGTATTACTTAAGATGACCAAACTTTCTCGAGGACACATGGGAAGACTGTCAAGTTTTTTCGCTTCATATAGTTGATTAATCTTCTTTAGCTTGCTAAGTGTTGTGTGGGTGAACCTGTGCTAATGTACCACCCCATCCAAGACTAATACATACTTGTGATTATATCCCTTGCAAACATCCATAAGTACAAGAAAGTAATTAAGGTAGAAACCTAACCACGTCTTTAAACTCTAAGACCCTTACGTCCCTTGTGCAATGGTTTCCTAACGGGGGTTCAGGTTTCTGTCACGCCGACAACCCCTACGATTAGTAGCCAAATACATAATGCATTCCCCTAGTCCCATATAGGTGAAGTGTCATGTAGTCGACGTTCACATGACACCACTAGAAGAAGTACACCACAACTTAAATAACAATCTATTGAATCTTTCTCAACACAACTCCACTACTAACAACAAGACTTCTCCCATGTCCTCAAGAATAAAATGAACTACTCACAAGACATCATATGGATCATGATCAGAGATGGAATAATGATGTATAACAATCTGAACATAAACAATAATTCAATGGTTCACTCAATAGCATCAACTACAAAGAGTAATAAACACCGGGAAAGTTTCCCCTATGAACTATGCAAGATTCAACGCAATTTTTACAGCTGCTTTGGAGATGGTGATGAGGGTGCTGATGGTGATGATGGTGGTGATGATGATGATCCCGATGAAGTCCAGCTTGATGGTGGTGTTGATGGCGACGATCTCCCCTCTCTGAGAAGGAATTCCCCCAACAGAAATCTTTCTGCCGGAGAGATCTTTCTCTCTCGGTGTTTTCCGCACCGTAGAGGTAGCGGAATCTTTCTGTGGTTGTTCCCCGAGTCTTAGGGTTTTGGGAGGATGATATACGCCAGAGGGGAGAGGCTGGAGTGGGCCAGGGTGGCCACACCACCTCCTGGCACGGCCTAGGGCTGCCCGCGCCATGGGGTGGTGTGGGCCCCCTATGGCCCATCTCCACTCCGTCTTCTGGCATCCTTAGTCTTCTAGAAAAATAGGATTTTCCGTATATTTTCCCGGATTTTCTGTTCTTCGTGAATTTTGCCTCCAAACAACACATTTTTCATCAGAATCCTGACTGCAGCGGTCCATGCTCCAAAAGTCATCAACCATGCAAAAATAGATGAAATAACAAAAGTATCACATCTAAATATGAAATATATCAATGAATAATAATGAATTAAGACATAGAATAGTGATGCAAAATGGACGTATCAACTCCCCACAAGCTTAGACTTCACTTGTCCCCAAGGGAAACTGAGCTCAATAAACATGGCCTCAGGTTTATGGAGTGAAGCGTCTATAAATGAATACGGACGAGAAGCATCACATTCATCAAATACATAGATCATAATAGAAGACAACTCACTATTATATAACTCAACTTGTAATAAGTAAAGGAAACAAAATAAAGATACATAAAGTGAATCATAATTGGTAATGGCAAACTTTGCTCTTGTCATTGTAAATACATGCGTATCATTGAGAAGCGCCAACGGGGTACCCCTTGCACATGACACAGGAGCTATCCCATAATCAAAATGACAAGGCAAGTAGACAGTGAGCATCTTAGCGATCTTTTTACTTGCTATTTGCATAGGTTTTTATTGAGGATGCTTCATAGAATGCTCACTATAGTTATGCTACAAGTTTCCACCATGATTAGGCATGGCTTAGGCTAGAGGCCTAGGCGTTTCTCTAACACACATATAAACTCCATGATCTTACAAGTTCCACTTTTATTTCACACCGCCGGGATCCATAAGCAAAAGAACATGAAATCAACTAGGTACAAAGTACCAAATGAAGTGTTGAAGCGGTCCCCATGATACATGGTTCGGCTAACTTCAACTCATAAAGCGCAAGCGTATACGCAACAAAGAAGGACCCAATGGTTCAAGTTTATTAAATGCAAGAAAGTAAAGTGTGCCATCAAGTTCGTGAGAGCTTTAATCACTAATTTTCACATAACAAGTTTAATTTGGGAGGTAGATAAAACAAGAATTTACTTGGAATAGCAATAATACTACTAGGTAGGTATGGTGGACACAAATGGCAAAGGTTTTGGTTTCAAGGAGGTGGATGCATGAGAAGAATACCCTCTTAGTACAGGTTTTTGGCTAGCAAGGCTGGGTAGCAAGTATAAGAGTTGAAGGAAACAACCAAACATACAAGTGATAAAGACAAACATGCAATCTTCCTTGGAAGCACAAAAGATCTTAACTAGAGAATACTAGACTTATGAGCAAATCAAGAAAGAAAGATGATGAAATAATTTTTCTTTAAAGGTACGTTTATCTTTTTCATTCAACTCTCAAAAATAGTGTTGCTACTGACCGAGCCAGGTTTGTCAAAACCAACTAAATTAACTCAATGATCCCAAAGTGATACCAATACTAACAACAAGATCAATCATATAACCACGAATTGAAAACTAATATAAGCTATGCAAAAGAGTGGATGATAGAACTTCTCATTAATATTCCATAACGGAAACTCACACCAAGGGATTCATATCTAATGAGAGAGGGGACACTTCCATAATGGAAACCATCCTACATAATAATTCCTCTATTCATGATATGACTCTACTAATAAGGTAAAAAGATAGAAGATAGTGATGTGATACCGCGACACTCCCCCAAGCTTGGAACAAACCAAGGGGATGCCAAACCTGATAACGAATTACTCCTTCGGTGGTGGTGGTATCCTCTCGGTGAGCTCTCTAATCAGCTTCCCCAAGCCCTCAATCTCGAAGGTGAGATTACGAATCAGCTGTGAGTTCTGCTCAATGCGGCTCATGATCATGTCGTGTTGAGAATTCCAGCTCTTGCTATTCTTTCCCCACTCTTCCTCCTTGAAGTCTTCTTTTCCTGCATGGCTAGAACGAGGCAAATCCCAATTGGAGGGTAATTTCCCTTTGGGCATATTCTGGTATTGATGCTCATGGATAAGGGTATGAAAAGGATTCTTGGTGCGTGGAGGAAGTGACCTGGAATCTGAAAGGTGATGAGGAGGCTTCCCTCCAATGGCTGGATTTGCTACCACTCCAATGCTTGCAATGGTAGTGCCGGTATGCGGATGTTGGCCTTGCTCCTCTTCACCTTCACTTTTGATCTCCTTCTCCTTCCCGGGGTCTTGGAGGTCTTCCTCCATAGGCTCCTTCCCTTTATCCTTGGCGGACACCATTGTGCTTCTAAGCTTTCAAAGAGTATGTCCTGACAGAAACAGATCGAAACAAAAACACGACGAAAACACGATATACGGACCTCGGGGGATCCGGGGGGTTATATATTACGAAGTTTCATATCAAAAGGAAGGTACTGGGAGAAAACGATTCGGAGGCAGAGTCCGGGGCGGACTCACCACCTGGTGGCGCGGCCAGGGGTGGGCCCACGCCACAGGGTGGTGTGAGCCACCCTAGCTCCGTTTCCGTCCCTTTTTCACTTCGTAACTTTCCTTATCGACTGAAAACTCCAAAAATATAGTTGGATTCTATTTTCGTGGAACTTTTCTTACCAGAACTGTTACCTATTTGAAAACAGACTCTGCAGGTCTCTGAATTAGGTATCTAGTAGATTCTTCCGGAGTCATCTCTTGAATATCATCGATATCTTCGTCTTCATACACTTATTACTTGAGTTATAAAACCCTTCTCTTTCTTATTACACCATTATCTCCACAACCTGGAAATTTCTTTCACACAAAACTTCACACAGTTCTCATTAGCAACATTAGTATATATGAAGTGATAAAACCTTTTGAGTCCAACTTCAACTGAAAACCATCAAAACAAAAGCTACTGAAGGAACTCCTTCTGAAAACCCAAAAATAATTCAAAAAGGAAATCGAATAAAGAAGCAAATGCAAGATTGGCAAAATCTGTCAAAACAGACCAGTAGGTAAAGATCAACTTTTTCGAACATCTTCTGTTTCTCAAATCAAAAAGTGCAAAACTAACGAAAGTTAAATAACAACCTGGGGCAGAAGCAAAAAACATTACAGCTCAATCCGCCATACAGAGATCTCTCACGATTTTTTATGGTGAAGCACAAAAATCTGTTTCGGGACAGCAACTTCCCCAAATCTTACTTCTCTCTCATTAGAGGTTGATCTTGACACAAAAACCAAACAAAACAGATAAGGAGCGGTTATTACCGAAGTAATAACTTCCAAGACTCAGAGAAATAAAAACAAACTAAAAGAAAAAACAAATTGGGTTGTCTCCCATAAAGCTGTTTCTTTATAGCCATTAAGATGGGCATGATAATTTTGAAGAACCTCTCATAGGGATATGGATTGAAGTGAAAGAGAGCATTAAGAAGAAAAAACACACACATATTTAAGTCTAACCTACTTCCTATGCAAGGGGATTTTGTAAACAAACAAGTTGTTGAAACCAGAGGCTTCTTGCATAAGAAGGCAAAACAAGTGCAACATAAAAACTTTCAGCATAAAACGAGGAAACTTGATATTATTGAGATACATAAGAACACTTTTCCCTCTCTCATAGTAGCTTTCGGTATCATGCATAAACTTAACAATATAGCTATCACAAGGACCATCATAGCAATGATCATTTATTCTAACAGAAAACACGGGAATACTAGCTCTCATAACACTACTTTGTGAAACAATATTAGAGGTATCCTTACAAAGGATAGGGTGTCTCTCTTTTTCATATTTAGTAACAAAGTCTTTCACATTTGCTGTTATAGGTTCATCAACCATTTGTTTATCAGGTTCAACAGCTTTATTCATACTTTCATTAACCATACTAGCTATCATAGAATGTTCCTTCATCTTAACCGGGAAAGGAATTTTCTCAAGATAAGGTTTAGGTAAAACATGATTAGCATTATAAACTTCAGTATTTCTTGTAGGAACACTCTTAGAAACATCTTTATAAGGTTCATGATACTTATTCCACTTCTTTTTAGGCACTTCAATGTAGGAAGCAAAAGCCTTAAAATAAGAAGCAATAGCTTGAGAGTCGAGACCATAAGCATTTCTAATATTTTGAAAGTCATCAGTTCCCATAAAGATTCAATGCATTCATAATCATAATTTATACCTGACTTTCTACCTTTGTTGTTCTCCCAAGCTTCAGCATTGTCTTGAATACGGTCTAGAAGGTCCCATTTAGCTTCTTCTTCCATGCGAGTGAATGATCCAGCACAAGAAGCATCTAATAAATATTTATCATGTAGAGGGAGCCTTGCATAAAAGTTATTGATAATAATATTGTTTGGGAGCTCATGAATGGGACATTTGAGCATTAGTATCTTCAATCTCCCCCAAGCTTGAGCTATACTCTCTCCATCAAGAGGCCAAAAGTTGTATATTTGATTCCGATCTTTATGAATCTCACTAGGAGGATAAAACTTTGAATAAAAGAGAGGCACTATTTCCTCCCATTCCAGAGCTTGACCATTCTTTAGTAGCTTATACCATTCCTCAGCTCTTCCTTTCAGTGATAATGAGAATAACTTCTTCTTAACTTGATCTGTAGTAATACCTGCACACTTGAACAACCCGCATAATTCGTGTATAATGAGTAAATGATCACCGGGATGGACAGTTCCATCCCCCACATAGTAGTTATCCATAACACGATCAATAATTCTTGTAGGTATTTTGAAAACATCATTCTCAGCAGGTGGTGGCTTATCTACTACCTTAGCAGTGGTAGTAGCATTACCAAATAAGAAACTCAGCGAATTATCCATAACAAAAATAAAGCAACTAACAGAAGTAAACAATACTCATAGTAGAAGTTTCCTTTACTAGTTCCACTCTCCAATAGCGCTTCACTCCCCGGCAACGACGCCAGGAAATAGTCTTGATGACCCACAAGTATAGGGGGTGTATCGCAGTATTTTCGATAAGTAAGAGTGTCGAACCCAACGAGGAGCAGAAGGTGCTGGCTAGTGGTATGGATCAGGAATTCTCTGCAAATACTTAGCAAACGGATTTTTAGGGGTTTTTGATATAGCAAGTAAACAAAGTATGAGTAAATAAAAGACAGTAGGAATAAATGCAGCAAGTGGCCCAATCCTTTATGCAGCAAAGGACAAGCCGGTTGTATTACTTAAGATGACCAAACGTTCTTGAGGACACCTAGGAAGACTGTCAAGTGCTTTCGCTTCATATAGTTGATTAATCTTCTTTAGATTGCTAAGTGTTGTGTGGGTGAACCTATGCTAATGTACCGCCCCATCCAAGACTAATATATACTTGTGATGATACCCCTTGCAAACATCCGTAAGTACAAGAAAGTAATTAAGGTAGAAACCTAACCACAACTTTAAACTCTAAGACCCTTACGTCCCTTGTGCAATGGTTTCCTAACGGAGGTTCAGGTTTCTGTCACTCCGGCAACCCCTACGATTAGTAGCCAAATACACAATGCATTCCCCTAGGCCCATGTAGGTGAAGTGTCATGTAGTCGACGTTCACATGACACCACTAGAAGAAGTACACCACAACTTAAATAACAATCTATTTAATCTTTCTCAGCGCAACTCCACTACTAACAACAAGACTTCTCCCATGTCCTCAAGAACAAAACGAACTACTCACAAGACATCATATGGATCATGATCAGAGATGGAATAATGATGTATAACAATCTGAACATAAACAATAATTCAATGGTTCACTCAATAGCATCAACTATAAAGAGTAATCAACACCGGGAAAGTTTCCCCTATGAACTATCCAAGATTCAACGCAATTGTTACAACAATATGGAGATGGTGATGAGGGTGTTGATGGTGATGATGGTGGTGGTGATGATGATGATGATCCCGATGAAGTCCAGCTTGATGGTGGTGTTGATGGCGACGATCTCCCCTCTCCGGGAAGGAATTCCCACATACAGAAATCTGTCTGCCGGAGAGATCTTTCTCTCTCGTTGTTTTCCGCCCCGCAGAGGCAGTGGAATCTTTCTGTGGTCTCTCCCCGAGTCTTAGGGTTTTGGGAGGATGATATACGCTAGAGGGGAGAGGCTGGAGTGGGCTAGGGTGGCCACACCACCTCCTCGCGCGGCCTAGGACTGCCCGCGCCATGGGGTGGTGTGGGCCCCCTATGGCCCATCGCCACTCCATCTTCTGGCATCCTTAGTCTTCTGGAAAAATAGGATTTTCTGTATATTTTCTCGAATTTTCTGATATTCCCGAATTTTGCCTCCAAATAGCACATTTTCCATCAGAATCCTGACTACAGCGGTCCATGCTCCAAAAGTCATCAACCATGCAAAAATAGATGAAATAACAAAAGTATCACCTCTCAATATGAAATATATCAATGAATAATAGTGAATTAAGACATAGAATAGTGATGAAAAATGGACGTATCAGTGCTCTTTTTACTAACAACAACCAGAGTCATTGCATGTGTGTTCTCCTCAGAGACCACACATGGATCCATTAGTGTCACTACATGTGTGTTTTTTTACTAACAACAACTGGAGTCATTGCATGTGTGTTCTTTTCACATACCACATATGGATCTACCAGTGTCATTGAAATGTGTGTTCTCTTCAGAGACCACACATGGATCCACCAGTGTCATTGCATGTGTGTTCTTTTTACTAACAACAACTATAGTCATTGCATGTGTGTTCTTTTCACATACCACAGATGGATCCACCAGTGTCACTGAAATGTGTGTTCTTCTCATTAACCATAGCTAGAGTCATTGCATCTGTGTTCTCTTCAGAGACCACACATGGATCCACCAGTGTCATTGCATGTGTGTTCTTTTTACTAACAACAAATGGAGTCATTGCATGTGTGTTTTTTCACATACCACATATGGATCCACCAGTGTCATTGAAATGTGTGTTCTCCTCAGAGACCACACATGGATCCACCAGTGGAATTGCATGTGTGTTTTTTTACTAACAACAACTGGAGTCATTGCATGTGTGTTCCTTTCATATACCACATATGGATCCACCAGTGTTATTGCATGTGTGTTGTCTTCAGAGACCACACATGGATCCACCAGTGTCATTGCATGTGTGTTCCTTTTACTAACAACAACTGGAGTCATTTAATGACTATTCTGTTCACATACCACATATGGATCCACCAGTTTCATTGAAATGTGTGTTCTTTTTAGAGACCACACATGGATCCGCCAGTGTCATTGCATGTGTGCTCTTTTTACTAACAACAACTAGTGTCATTGCATGTGTGCTCTTTTTACTAACAACTACCAGTGTCATTGAAATGTGTATTCTCTTCAGAGACCACACATGGATCCACCGGTGTCATTGCGTGTGTGTTCCTTTTACTAAAAACAACTGGATTCATTGCATGTGTGCTCTTTTCACATACCACATATGGATCTACCAGTGTCATTGAAATGTGTGTTCTCTTCAGAGACCACACATGGATCCACTAGTGTCATTGCATGTGTGTTCTGTTTACTAACACCAACTAGAGTCATTGCATGTGTGTTCTTTTCACATACCACATATGGATCCACCAGTGTTATTACATGTGTGTTCTTTTGACAATCCACCTATGGATCCACCAGTGTCATTGCATGTGTGCTCTTTTTACTAACAACAACCAGAGTCATTGAAATGTGTGTTCTCTTCAGAGACCACACAAGGATCCACCAGTGTCATTGCATGTGTGCTCTTTTTACTAACAACAACTGGAGTCATTGCATGTGTGTGTACTTTTCACATACCACGTATGGATCCACCAGTGTCAATGCATTTGTGTTCTCTTCAGAGACCACACATGGATCCACCAGTGTCATTGTATGTGTGTTCCTTTTACTAACAACAATTGGAGTCATTGCATGTGCCTTCTTTTCACATACCACATATGGATACACATGTGTCATTGAATGTGTTCTTTTCACATACCACGTATGGATCCACCAGTGTCATTGCATGTGGGTTCTCTTCAGAGACCACACATGGATCCACCAGTGTCATTGCATGTGTGTTCTTTTTACTAACAACAACCAGCGTCATTGCATGTGTGTTCTTTTCACAATCCACCTATAGATCCACCAGTGTCATTACATGTGTGCTCTTTTTACTAACAACAGCCAGAGTCATTGCATGTGTGTTCTCTTCAGAGACCACACATGGATCCACCAGTGTCATTGGATGTGTGATCATTTTACTAACAACAAACGGAGTCATTGCATGTGTGTTTTTTCACATACGACATATGGATCCACCAGTGTCATTGAAATGTGTGTTCTCTTCAGAGACCACACATGGATCCACAAGTGTCATTGCATGTGTGTTCTTTTTACTAACAACAATTGGAGTCATTGCATGTGTGTTCCTTTCACATACCAAATATGGATCCACCAGTGTCATTGCATGTGTGTTCTCTTCAGAGACCACACATCGATCCACTAGTGTCATTGCATGTGTGTTATTTTTATTAACACCGACTGGAGTCATTTCATGACTATTCCATTCACATACCACATATGGATCCACCAGTGTCATTAAAATGTGTTCTCTTTTTAGTGACCACACATGGATCCACCAGTGTCATTGCATGTGTGCTCTTTTTTACTAACAACAACCAGTGTCATTGCATGTGTGCTCTTTTTACTAACAACAAACAGTGTCATTGAAATGTGTATTCTCTTCAGAGACCACACATGGATCCACCAGTGTCATTGCGTGTGTTCGTCTTACTAACAACAACTGGATTCATTGCATGTGTATTCTTTTCACATACCACATATGGATCCACCAGTGTCATTGAAATGTGTGCTCTCTTCAGAGACCACACATGGATCCACCAGTGTCATTGCATGTGTGTTCTTTTTACTAACAACAACTTGAGTCATTTCATAACTATTCTTTTCACATACCACATATGGATCCACCATTGTCATTGAAATGTGGTTTTTTCTCATTAACCACAGCTAGAGTCATTACATGTGTGTTCTCTTCAGAGACCACACATGGATCCACCAGTGTCATTGCATGTGTGTTCTTTTTACTAACAACAACTGGAGTCATTGCATGTGTGTTCTTTTCACATACCACATATGGATCCACCGGTGTCATTGAAATGTGTGTTCTCTTCAGAGACCACACATGGATCCGCCAGTGTCATTGCATGTGTATTCTTTTTACTAACAACAATTGGAGTCATTTCATGTGTGTTCTTTTCACATACCACATATGGATCCGCTAGTGTCATTGCATGTGTGTTCTCTTCAGAGACCACACATGGATCCACCAGTGTCATTGCATGTGTGTTATTTTTACTAACAACAACTGGAGTCATTTCATGACTATTCTTTTCACATACCACACATGGATCCACCAGTGTCATTGAAATGTGTGTTCTACTCATTAACCACACCTAGAGTCATTGCATGTGTGTTCTCTTCAGAGACCACACATGATTCCACCAGTGTCATTGCATGTGTGTTCTTTTTACTAACAACAACTGGAGTCATTGCATGTGTGTTCTTTTCACATACCACATATGGATCCACCAGTATCATTGAAATGTGTATTCTCTTCAAAGACCACACATGGATCCACCAGTGTCATTGCATGTGGGTTATTTTTACTAGCAACAATTGGGGTCATTGCATGTGTGTTCTTTTCACATACCACATATGGATCCACCAGTGTCATTGCATGTGTGTTCTTTTCACAATCCACCTATGGATCCACTACTGTCATTGCATGTGTGCTCTTTTTACTAACAACAACCAGAGTCATTGAAATGTGTGTTCTCTTCAGAGACCACACATGGATCCACTAGTGTCATTGCATGTGTGATCTTTTTACTAATAACAACTAGAGTCATTGCATGTGTGCTCTTTTCACATACCACGTATGGATCCACCAGTGTCATTGCATGTGTGTTCTCTTCAGAGACCACACATGGATCCACCAGTGTCATTGCAAGTGAGTTCTTTTTACTAACAACAACTAGACTCATTGCATGTGCGTTCTTTTCACATACCAGATATGGATCCACCTGTGTCATTGAAATGTGTGTTCTTCTCATTAACCACAGCTAGAGTCATTGCATGTGTGTTCTCTTCAGACACCACACATGGATCCACTAGTGTCATTGCATGTGTGTTCTTTTTACTAACAACAACCAGAGTCATTGCATGTGTGTTCCTTTCACAATCTACCAACGGATTTCAGAAGCCCCTGTCTTAAATAATAAAATATTTTCTTTTATTTTCAGGAGGCAGCTAGCCAGGCCCGAAAACCTAGTCGGCCACCTCCAGATAAAATCCTGCCTACCCAGAAAATACCCAAACTTTTCCCACCAAATATCCTACCCCTATCTCCCTACCCAGCCCCTCCACATCACCTCCACCAATCCCGGGTCGCCACCTCACCTCTCCTCCCTCCATCCAACCAACCACCACCTGCCACGTCGCCACTCCACCATCCCACCACCCCAGCGAACCGCGCCACCACTCCCACCTGCGGCCCCACCGCCTGACCGGCCCGCACTCCCGCGCCCGCACCAGCCCCCGCTCCCGCCCACCTGGGCACGCCAACCCGTGCCGCCTGTCCCCACCCCACTTTTCCCGCCGCGCGCGCGCGCCCCACGCACACCACGCGGTCAGCCAGCCCCTGGCGCGCTCCCCCACGTGTCCCTGCCGACACCGCCCTGATTCCCACGCTTGGGCCACACCACCACGCGAGCGACCCCGCCTTCCATCCCTGCTCCCTCTCTCCTCGTGCGGAACCTCGGCCGCCGCCGCGAGCGACCCGACCGCCATGGCCCCTCCTTCTCTGCTCCGGCCGCGCCCGCCCGGCGCCTCGGCGCCGCCGCCTCCGCCCTCTTCCCCTGCGTCATCCTCCCCGCCGCCAGATCCCACCGTCGCTCGGCCCCTCCAAGTCCGGTCGCCTCCTCTTTGCCGTCCTCCTCCCCGCGGCCTCCCTCGTCCTCGAGCTTCCCGCCGCCGACCGCGACCGCTCCGCCCCCGCTTGCCAAGACCCCCGCCGCCGTGCTCCTCCTCTTCCGCGGCTGTTCCTCCTCCTCCGCGAGCCCCACGCCGGCCCCTCGCCGTGGCCGCCGGCTCCCCGTCGCCCGGACCACCTCATCCTCCCGCGCCGCACCGAGCACGCCACCATCTGCCTCGTTCCCGCCGCCGGTCGCCTCCGTGCTCGCCCACGACCTCCGGCGGTCGCCTCGGGTCGAGCTCCTTGTCTGCACCTCCCAGCTCAAGTCCGCCGACCAGCCGCGCGTCGTCGCCTCCATCTGCCTCCTACGAGCCGTTGTCCCCGTTCGTGGCCATGTTCCTGCCTCGCCGGAGCCCCGACGCGCCGCCGTCCTCTACTGGTTTAGGGTGCCCGCATGTGCCTTGGTGACTTGTTCTCCTGCCTAGCTGGTTCTGCTAGTGGTGTTACCAGTTGGGGTTGCACGTGTTTCTTTGGGGTGAGAGATATTAGTGGTGATGGTGTTGTATGTGTGATGTGGAACTGGTGTTCAGGTGCGGTGATGCTGATGTCGCGAGAAGGTGTGGGGGATGTTGACTCCGTTGTTTGAGACCCCCCTCGATGGACTAGATCTTTTCGACAAGATCTTCTCGGACCCGAAGACGCCAAGACCGCCATATTCTCCTTTCGAGCCCTGAAGACCCGATCCTGGATCTGAAGACCGATCCCGAACCTGGCACCACACCATGATCTCCTTCACGAATCCGAAGACCCCGTTGAACCCTGAAACCCTAGATCTTCGGAACCACATGTGATCCCCTTTTCCGAGATCCCTATTTTTATAATAAATGAGATATACCTACTGCATATTAATTTGTTCATGTCGCATACATATTGTGTGGTTTGGTTTGGGGGCATTATATTGGTTCACCTAAATTAAATATGGAGTGTTTATGCGGGATATCTTTGTCTTATTCCGGACTCCATTTAAATTGGTGTAGCGAACTGATGCCTTGTTTCGCCTTGTTAATACAACATTTAAATTGCGGGGGGTTCTAAATAACTTGAACCGTTTAATTAAATGTCGGGACCCCGGTTCCGCTTAATATTTCCTAATTGCACCGCATTTGTATCATATCATAATCATGCCGGATCTTCTGCCGTAATATTAAATAGTGCATCCAGTGTTTCTTTTAGTGCTTTGCTTCTTCGCGGATTAGACCGATGAGTGGATGCGAGTATCGACAAGTTCTCCGGTTATGATCCTTCGACAGTGTTTCCCAGGCGAGCATCTCTTCCCCTTCTACCTATTTTGCATTTATAGTCTTTATTTCCTCCTGTTGATCTATTGCTATCCGTGTCGTGATGCTTTAGTTCCCGTATACCAGTTATATCCCGAGCAGTCTCTATATTGCCTTGGACACCTCCCATTACCTGTGTTTGGTAGATAGATGGCCTTGCGAGTCGTAGTTGCTTGCTCAGGTGCGATCTCGTGTTGTCAAGTACCACAGTTGATGGAATGCTGGCAGATGTCATTGGTGAAGATGCTTACCGGTGGAGATGATCATGACTTTAAATACAACTATTAAAAATGCTAGATATAACTAATGCAGAGGCATCGGTGGGCCATAGATGTTATTTGGTTCTTCCACGCTCACTTGTGTCCCGTAGGACCCCGAGTACTTGATACCCGTTCCTTGATTTTTCGCACTATCCACATCCGGGAGGCCTTATGGACCCCCCTGAGCCAGAGCTTGATTCATTTCTATTTATTGGGGCCACAAAGTAGTTTGGGGCTTTATTACTATCCTGTACTTATGCCATGTTACTGTTTTATTTAAGATTGTGTGTGGAGCACCTGTACTGTTTTGGATCGCGCCACGTTTTCGCGGTATCGACAAGCCCAGTCACACTTTCGGGTTCCCAGTCTTTTACAGCCGTCGTCACAAACCCTGGGTCCGTTCTGGAGCCGGCCAACTTCGTTGCGGGTAGCTTAGTGGGGTGGCCCCCTGAAATATTTATGAATCATGTGATCGCTTTGTCATGAATGCCTCGTTGGGTTTTGAGTTGGTTTTTTCCGAGGTTGATCGAGTGTGTGCTGCTATTTGTGCACCCCTGTAGGGTAAAACTTTCTGAAAGCCGTGTCCGCGATTATGGATGACTTGGAGCATAGTATCTCGATCATAGACAAGCATAACTAAAGTAGTGTTATAAATTTGACTTAATATGTGACTAGTAATCAGCTTCACTACAATGGAATGGATAATAAAAATGCCAACAACTGGTGGATCTGTGGTGATCTGTGTCCTACTATACCTGTCTAGTAAGTATTGCAACTCCAATGGAATGTGATAAAAGTGCCAACCACTGCTGGGTTTTGGGATTCCTCAGGACAATTATATCTGACTAGTAAATGTTCCAACTCCAACGGAATGGTAATTCAAAATTGCCACTACTTATGCTTCAGGATGACTCATGCTATCTATATCTGACTAGTAAGTGCTTCAATTATAATGGAATGAGTAAAATTGCCAACTTCATGAGTTCCTTGGTCCGACCTCCTCGTTTGGTCTCGAGGGGGAAATACCAGGATGGGTTTCTTTGCTGTTAGCTTCAGGTTGGATCCGAATAGGACTTTCTTATCCCTCTCTGATAACCGCCAGTCGTATTGAGTCTCTATAGGTTGTTTAGTGCCGCTGTGCTGCCGCTCCAGCCCACCATACCTATGTAGGTGAGAGCCGCCAAATTCTAGCCTCGCCGTGTACTGGCCTCAGTACTGACGCTCCTCTTTTTCCTTTGCCCTTTGTCGGCACCCCTTTTGTTTTAGCAGGTTTGAGATCGCCGTCGTTAGCAGGGTTACCCTTCCGGCTTGGCCTGGGCAGGGTTATGGACGCCATTGGCTATTCTTCAGGGCTCTTAGCCCCATTTGCATCTTGTCCGTATTCGGACGCCGTACTGTTTTCAAGGTGATTTGGATCTTTGTATTGTATATCTGTATTATTGACTCATGGAGTCGCTGATGTATATATGATCTGTGGGTCCCATCGAGGACTGTTGTGTAATGGTATTACTTTGTTTTCCACCCGCACGAAAGTGCCTGGTGGGCGTCCTTGAATCGCTTCTATGAGGGTTTGACGGAAAGGGCTACAACTTGCATAGGGCCAATTTGAGGGTGTTACACTATTTCAGCTCCGCTACCGCTAAGCTTTAAGATGAAGTAAATTGCATGGTGACATGGTAGACCAGTAATCTGGCACTGCCTGCATGAACAAGTCTTGTTTCTAATGTCTATAGTGTACATCCGTTCACTTCCATGCTTGTATTCTGCATAAACCTCAGCCAATGTTCTGGAACTTCTGACCATCCTCATCTTTATCGTTCTCATTTCCCTAGTTCTTGCATTCAGTAACATAACCACCTTTGGAACTATTTTATGGCTTAAAAAATTTCTTGCACAAATTCTTTGCCTTAAATTATCTTCACCATTATGCACTGTCTTATTGCATCCAACAAAATAACAATTCCTAGTGTCTTCATGCCCGAAATCTTATCATTGAAACTCTTTGCCAAATTATTGCAAACAAAATCCACCTTTCTTAACTCACCGAACTTGCTTCTGGCCCATAGCTTGGTGTGATGTTCTTCAAGGTATTTTTTCACCTTTGGCACTACATACATGTTCTACAAGTAAGTAGCATGCGTGCTTGGGGTGTATGTGTATGCTGATCGCCACAAGTCCTCTTCAAAGATCTTTCCTTTGAACTTCTTCGTGAAGTTAGTAGCGAGGTGCCGCATGCATTCCCTATGCTCAACCTCAGGAAACATAGCATCAACAACATTCTCAAGACCCTCGCATGCACCGGTGTGTATCACCAAGCCTTCAGGGTGACCAATTACTTCCCATAGTCTCTGCATGAACCATGTCCAGCTTTCATTTGATTCACCCTCAAGAACAGCATAAGCTACGAGTAGAAGACAATTATGCGTGTCCAAAGCACAAGCAGAAGCAACATGTCCCCTGAACTTCCCTATTAAAGAAGTTGCGCCTATTGCCATATATGGCCAGGCAGCCGTCTAGGAACCCCTTCCAGCATGCCTTCAGGCAGACAAAACATCTCCTGAAGCGTATCTTATCTGCCTGCTTATACCTGACCCCCCTCGAGACCTTTTCTCTTCCTTTCACAACCTCGTTATCGATGCCAACAACACTACCAGGTGATGTTTTCTCTACCTGAGCTTTGAAACTATACAACATATCAAAATTGTCATTCCACTTGCCTTGAATGAAGTCTAGAGCCATCTCCTTCCCATCAAAGACTTAGTGGTAAGGAATCAGAACGTTAAACTTTTTTCTAATCTTTGCTCTGAGTTTAGTAGGTCCAATGTTATGATCCTGCCTCACCCAGTCAAGTACAGTAGCAGCAATCCACTTGGTAGTCGCCGGTCTAATTTTATCACTTAAAGAAGTATTAGGGCAGTTGTGTTTCTTCGTGTTTACTTTGATCTGCATTCGATAAGAATCCCAATAATTCAGATCTAGTAATCAGCAGAATAAATATGAGAAAGACTGAAACTAAATGTTGCTATTGCAACCTGAAATGGGTGTCCAACCCGCATTGGAGATGCATGTAATCTCCATTTACACACATTACTTTCCCTACAGTGCACCCTAAATCTCTTTTGGTCGCTCTTTTCAATGATAAATTCGAACCCAACTCTGATTGCATAGGTTGCAACTGCATATCTGCAGTCCTGCACATCATCAAAGACAGTACCCTCATCAATTGTAGGATTGTCCCTGTCAAAGTGTATCACTGGCATGTTGTCGTCTTCGTCGTCATATCTACATCCCATTTCCACATGTTCACATTCCTCTTCCACATCAGTCCCATAGTCAGGCTCAAAGTTCGAATCAACCAAATATTCCCTACTCTCCATCCTATCAGGTTCAGCAGCCACGTATGGATATGCTTTCTCATCATCATCCGCACGGCCACACATTTTAGTGCATTCATGCTCGCTTGACAAAGCATCATGCTCAAGGACAAGCTGTACAGACGTCCTGCGGTTACCAACACATATCCTTGCCATCACCACGGGACTAGAAACGCTAATTGAGGTATGCAGAAAAGGAATCACAATTCTTACCCTTCAATGTGGACGCACGACACTTTCTCCGGGCTCCATACCTCCAAAGCTCTGCGTCCCGCTTCCGCTTCCCATGTTTCGTTGTCCTCTGTGCTCTCCAGACTTGAAGGAGATTCCGTGCTCTCCAGCCGTGCAGGACCCATCTCCCTGTTCTCAAGCCTCGCATGATCCATGTTCGAGCAGGATCCGGATCACCAGCATCGTTGGGCCCCTAACCCAACGGACGACTCTCGATTTTCGTTTCCCGACGCGCCTGGGCGGTGGACGGCGGCAAGGAGATAGGGCAGGGAGGGGAGGGGAGGGGACGTGAGGGGATGGCAGGGAGGGGAGGGCGGGAGGACGACAGCCCAAGGGGACGACGAGAGCGGTGCACGACTGAGCGGAGTGGTGGCGGCAAGAGCAGAGGAGCGGAGCAGAGCAGAGATGGTTGCGACAAAGCATGGAAAATTGCACAATAATGTGTTGGTGGGCGGCACCAGCCCTCGAACTTGGGACGCGCGCCGTCGAAGGTGGAGGAGGCGGGCCCGCCAGTCAGAAAACATGCCACCTGTCAGCACACTATGCATGGTAGCACTTCACGGAATTTTTTAGCAGGTCCCACATGTCAGTCTGTTTGATCAAAACTTGCATGCAGTGCATGGCTAGTTCACGCACTGGTTCCGAAAAAAGCCCGTTGATCCAAACTTGAAGTGGAAGTTCCGCTTCTTCTCTCTCGTCTCCTCGTTTCCCTGTAGTGGCAGTTCCGCTTCATCTCCCTCGTCTGTTCTCCTCTTCTTCTTCTCCTCGTAGTGGTAGTTCCTCTTTCTTCCTCAATCAAAACATTCCCACACGTAAGCCATGGTCAGTAGCCAGATGAAGAGGAACTGGTCCGATCTCCCGGCTGACCCACTTCGCAAGATCGTCGACTACTTGCTAGAGAAAGAGGAGTACGTCGACACCTATGCTTCTTGTCGGGAAGTCTGCACCGATTGGCGCCACACTTCAAAGGTGCCCGAATTCCATCTCAACAACTGGATCATGATAGATCACACACTTCCATACGTTGGCGACTTCACCTTCCTCAACATCGCCACTGGTCGTTGCTTCAGGACAAATCTAATGGATGTCCATCGTAGGTCCACATTCACATCCGATATTTATTGGTATTTTCCATTGTAAACATCTTAGTCCTAATTGATGCCCTCTTCTTCCAAAAGATTCTACTTAATCGGTGTTTCTCGTGGCATCATCGTGCTTGCTCAGAGGTTGGAGACGTACCAGATTCGGCTTCTGAACCCAATCACTCATAAGTCTAACACTGAGTTTCAAGCACACATACCAACTGATCTTCTGCAATCTGTAGTCGTGATGAAGTCCCCGACGATGGTGTTCGTTTGTAGTGATTATCCAGATCATATTGCATGGGCCGATGAGAGCACCCCAATGGGGCAAATCAATGAATCATTTAGAGAAGGATTGTATTCGCCACTTCCTGATACGCTTCTAGACTGCATGACGGTATTCCGAGGGGAAGTATATGCATTACTTGAGAATGGAGACATCTTGTTGACCAACATCCAGTTAGAGCAGCGCGCGAGCACTGTCACGATGGCCAAAATAATTTCAGCCCCAGTCTTTGAACAGGTACGTGGAACTTACAAATTTTACCTTGTGGAGTCAGATGGTGATCTACTTCTTGTGTTGAACGGGGATTTCGCCAAAGGGCAACCGGTGTTGTACTGGGTGGACACGAAGAACCGCTCTCTCGAGGACGTCGGTGACATTGGAAGTCGTGCCCTCTTTGTAGATTACAATCGGTCTATCTCCATTGACACCAGGTTACATCCCACAGTCAAACCCAGTTGCATATACTACAGGAATTATATCAGACTGTACGATCATGAGGTTCAAGCCTGGAAAGAGGAACCAACAATGGTAATGCATAGCTTAAGTCTGGAACATACACCGAGGCCGTACCCTCAGGACGAGATACTGGTAGCACATTGCAGACGGAGAGAGTTCTCTGACTATGTGTTGCAGCACGCGGGAGCCGATGACGACGAAATATATAGGGGAGAATGAATCCTATATTCATCCTAGGTTATTTGCTAGCATTTTTAGATCTATTTTTCGAAGTAGAAATTTTTACTCTATTTATATTATTTCGATTAGGAGTATGCGTATTACCTTTCAGACAAAATTGTAATGTATTTAATTTTAGTACTTTCAGAATTCAAAGTATTTATTTTTAGTAGCTTCTTTCAGAATTCTCTGTGTTTAACATGGGCATCAGCTCAGCACCGGAATTCAGGTTCCACATGGAAAATTGCATAATAATGTGTTGGTGGGCGGCACCAGCCCTCGAACCTAGGATGCGCGCCGTCGAAGGTGGAGGGGGCGGTCCCGCCAGTCAAAAAACATGCCACGTCTACATCCCCTGTTTCTGATGCCCTTTAAAAAAAGAAAACACGCCACATCGTCATCCCCTATTTCTGATGGTGTTGCTACAATAGACGGTACATGGTGGCATAGAAATAATATCGTATAAACATAAGGGCACAGTCATCAACATTTCTAAAATAAAACCTGGTCTCCTACCTGTCCTGGTACATTGCCCGATGAGGTGGATAGCTACGACCGATCTTTTTAATACATTCGCACTCTTATGCTGAGAAGGGAAATAAAGATTGAGCGGTTAATGCAACGAGTGTCGAATTATTACCCTCTAAGAAAATGGGAGATGGTTATTTTCACACGTGTCCGTAGTCCAAACCTACTGTTAGTCTTTCACTCCCCTCCTCCGACAAACCACAGTTCACCTTGCGCAGCTCCTCTGCGCCGCACCAACTAGGGTAACATGGCCCCGCCTAAGCAGCCACCGCCGCTACGATAGCCGCCGAAACTGGGGTATTTAGCCCCTCTAAGGCAGGCCATGAAGCTCTACTTCAAGTCCGGTCTCCCATTGCTCTGTCAGGCGGATGTTTTTCCTGAATGTGCCGAATCGGTCGCGGCGGTGACGGTGGCGTCGTCAGCGCCAGATGTGGCAAGCAGGGCCAAGAGAGCGATGTGGAGAAATCGCGCGGCAGCATTACAGCATGCTCTAGGCAGTGGGAACAAGGTATGTATCAAATCGTTCACGAGAGCATGCCGCCGAGGGTACAAACCCTCAAACAGGACAGCTCCAAGGTCTAGGAACTCTTGCGTCCATGCTTCGGCGCGGACTACCTTACCACAGTGGTGGAGGCTGGGAACATGCCGTCTGCGGCAAAGACGCTCCATCCTACGCACCGTCGGAGGCTGTACCATGGCGGTGACCAAGCGTCTACACTCAACATGCTGGATTGTTCGACAGCTGGAGCCGGCGGCGGGCATCAGCTCTGCCCCAGCATTCAGGTTCGAGTTCACACGGACCTACGATCCCAAGAAGGAGATGCCGAATTTCAGTTTCAAAGAAATTGTTGGAGCGGCGCGGATGGTCCAACTGAACCGGGACTGGCGCACGCAAATCGGTCGTGCATGAACGATGCACATTTCTTGTAGTTTGGCGAGAAGGCAATAGATCAGTTTGGGTTAAATGATCAAAGAACTTATGTCCTCTCAAGGCAATTGGCTAGCCAACGTTTCTGGTGGAGATCTGTAGTTTCTTCAGTGTAGAATAGTTAAGTTCAGACTGAAGAATGGCTTTTGTAGATGAAATGCGGATGAATTGTTCTATAAACTAGTAGGAAGTTTAGCCCACTTTTGTGCAGATAAAAGACCCTTTTGTATGGAAGTACTACTGTTGTAAGCAAATACTATCAAGTATCTATTTCCTTCAATTATTAGTCATGGTTAAATCCAGTTAACTGACATTTTTTATCCCAGACTACAGATTTTGCGTCTGCTGTCTGTGCTGTAAACTATTTTTCCTTCGTCTTGCGTTGTCTGCAAAATGGTCCTGCAGTTCAACGTGCTACAAATGTAGCTACCTTGTACTTGAAGAGGAGATGGACTACATTTTCCTGGCATCCATAGAATTGACATTGCTCATTGCTAGACCACCCTCTTTTCATGAGGTTGTCCTTGGTTATTCACAAAAATTATAAAGCACGGTGTTCAACTACATTAATTCAAACTATTATACACACACTACATCAAATTCATTACCCACACATACTACATCGATTCAAACTATTACACACACATACTACTTCAAACTATTACACACACGTACTACATCGATTCAAACTATTACACATTTTTAGTCGATGCTGACTTCCTGCTACGCTCTTCATACTACAAATTCATTAGCCACACATACCACGGCAATTCACTAGAGCTCTGTCCTCACTCGAGGGAAATCAGAACCACCATCACGTCCAAGCCCGGTTCCCCCACCGAAACTGTGTGCGCCGTTGCAAAACGGTGGTGGTCCTGTGACATCGATCCTTCTAGGCCAACAATGCAGGCAACGAGGACAATTTCTCGTAGCCTCTTCGGGGCCCTGAATGCCATGTACCGATTCCAGAACCTCCTCTAGGTGGATGATGACCGGGTGCTTCCAGCAAAGCTATCGCCCTGCCCTGCTTGGAATCTGCACCTCGTACATCTTAGGAACAGCATCAGGATTTTTCAGCCATGTCTTTACCTCGATGACCCATCTGTCACTCGGTGGCACGATTTCCACCAGCTCGCCGCCAAGGCTACTGACGACCTGCTTGAGGGCCTCTGGCTCCCAAGCATCCAACGGGAGGCCGTCAAAGCCGAGTTTGGAGAAGAAACGAAGCAACCCCAAGCGATCGTCCCACCCACAGGCGCGATGCCAACGCATGAAGCTCATTTTCTCCCCGCAGCACTAGAACGAACGGGAAGAATGCAGAACGCGCTCGGTGTCTGAGCTATGCTCGAGCTGGACCAAAAAATTGAATGGCGGCGCGCATACCTCAATCTTGACCTCATTTCGTCTAATCCCAAAACGAGACCTGAAAGCCGACAGCAACTTTGCCGACGACACGGCGGGACGGACGCCCAACACGGTGGCCATGAGAGCATGGTCATCGAACTGCTGTGGCAGGGTTACCATGCCTAGTGTGCGCGGCAGCACGCAACTTCTCGAGGCTGGTCATCGGCCTGGATCGCCCGACGGGACGCGCTCCGCCATGCGAGAAGGACTAGCCATAGGCGAGATATTAGTCTAGGGACGCGAAGCTCCGATACGGCGGATGATGCGACGGCGACAACTGCGAGCTTCGATTAGAGGCGTGGGAGGTTGACCGGACATGGCGGGGACGCAAATTAGAGCAAGTGCGAGCTCTGATCTGAGACGAGCATCCAGAGCTGAGCAAATGTTATGGGGAGGGGAGAAGGGGAGAAGACCAAAGCAGAGCAAAGAAATCGATCTGGTCCACTCAGGGATCTAGTCCATGCAGGGGTAAGGTATTCCACGACCACAAAAGATAACAGGGAATACTAACAGGGCGGGCCAAGATGAGTTGACCTAAATGCGGTATTTGAGTTCAACCGTTTTTCGTCTAGTTCAAACGACCGTTTGGCCGTTAGACTTGTATTCACCCCCATTTGGCCCTTCTGGACAATTGGCGATTCTACTACGGCCCCTCCGCGCGATTGATGACAACTCGGGTACCGCGGTGCACTCACCCGGGAAGTTTGGTATCGTAAACGAACATTCCCACGAGATTGGCCCATCCCAACAAATGTGAGTGAACTTCAAAGTTTAATGGGTTGGTCGGTCTCTATCATCGCTTTGTGAAAGACTTTTCTACCATTGCTTGTCCTCTCAACGAATTGACCAAAAGGAATGCCACCTTAGTATGGGGCAAAGCACAACAAAAAGCTTTTGATGAACTTAAAAAGAGGCTCACCGAAGCACCTCTTCTCGTCTTACTGGATTTCACAAAAACTTTTGAGATAGAGAGCGACGCTAGTGGTAATGGCATTGGAGGAGTCCTCATGCAAAATGGGCGTCCTATTGCCTACCATAGTGAGAAACTTTATGGTGCTCGCCTTAACTATCCAATTTATGACAAAGAGCTTTATGCCTTAGTTCGTGTCCTTCAAGTTTGGCAACACTACCTTTGGCCAAAGGAATTTATCATACATTCCGACCATGAGTGGTTGAAATATCTCAAAGGCCAAGCCAACTTGAGTAAGAGACACACTAAGTGGGTCGAGTTTATGGAGTCTTTTCCTTACATTGTCAAGTATAAGTAGGGAAAAGATAATGTAGTTGCGGACGCTTAGTCTCGCAAGCACACAAACCTTCTTACTCGACATGAAATCAACGTGTTGGGTCTTGATGAAATCAAAACTTTGTATTCTTCCAACCCATTCTTTGAACCAATTTTCACAAAGTGCTCCATTGAAAAAGGAGTTGATGATTTCTATTTGCATAAGGGCTTTCTATTTAAACATAACAAGCTTTGCATTCTGAAGTCGTCTCTTCAACTTTTGCTTCTCCAAGAATCACATGGTGGAGGCCTCATGGGTCACTTTGGCCATGACAAGACATTGAACATGCTTTCCACTCATTACTATTGGCCGAAGATGAAGTGTGACGTGGAACGCTACGTGTGTCCAACGTTGCACTACATGTGTCCAAGCTAAGTCGCAAGCGAACCCTTATGGTCTTTATATGCCATTGCCTATTCCTCATACACCTTGGTTCAACCTTAGCATGGATTTTGTGTTAGGATTTCCTATGTCTAAGCATGGTCATTTTTCTATATTTGTCATTGTGGATCGCTTCTCAAAAATGGCATACTTCATACCATGCTATAAGACTGACGATGCTTTACATATTGCCAATTTATTTTTCAAGGAAATCAACCGTCTTCACGGTGTGCCAAGAACAATCGTCTCCGACCGCGACGTCAAATTCATGAGCTACTTATGGAAGACCCTCATGGCCAAGCTTGGCGTCAAGCTCCTCTTTTCATCCACATCACATCCCCAAAACGATTGCCAAACTGAAGTTATCAACCGAAGCCTCAGGACTCTCCTTCAAGTGTTGATCAAGAAAAACCTCAAGGATTGGGCGGAATGCATTCCCCACGCCGAGTTTGCCTACAATCGTGCCACGAACTCAACAACCAAGATGATTCCATTCATGTTTGTCTATGGTTTCGAGCCCCTCACCGCACTCGACATCCTACCGCTACCTCTTCATGAGCACACAAACAAGGACGTCGGCAAGCGCTCCCAAGCTATGAAGAAGCTCCACGAAGAAACAAGAGCCACTATCGAGCAACAAGTCCTTCGCCAAGCTTCAAGGTTAAACAAGGACAAGAAGGAGATTATCTTTGAAGAAGCTGACCTCATGTGGATACACCTAAGAAAGGACCGCTTCCGCAAAGAACGTGACTCCAAGATCAAGCCTCGAGGAGATGGGTCCTAAAGATAATTAACAACAACGCCTACATCATCGACATTCCGACCTCTAAGTACCTTGTAAGCAACACATTCAATGTCAAGGGCATTTCACCCTACCATGGAGATGTTCAAGATGATGACCATGAAGAGTCGAGGATGACTCTTTCCCTAGGGGGGAGCTGATGCAGCCCGCCCTACGGATGCTCCTACATCTACACCACCAAGTCCCAAGTGGACCCATGACTCGTGCTCGAGCGAAACTCCTACAAGCTAAGGTGAATTTGCTCCTTGTTTCATGTGATTAAGATACATCCTTGGACGGCTTGCTACTTCATACAATACTTTATGCATCATCGGGTATGAAGCCCATGAAGAAATGCCAAGGGAAGCAGCCAAGCCATCGCAATATGGAGTCACGTCCCAAACCGGCGCCAGGATCGGCATGCTGGAATTCCCGCCGGAATTTCCAGCGGACACTCTGGCGGACCGGACCAGCGACCGAAAATCCCGGCGCATGCCAAAACCTTCCCGCACCGACCGATCAACGCATTTTTGAGCCGTTCCAGTTTCGACCAGAATTTCCAGTGGTGACTGGAAATTCCGACACCGATTCCGGCGCTGCCGAGCTTATTGCCGGAATCGTCCCCCTGAATGCCTACATGGGTTTGATGCCCGAGAATATTCCTATTTCGTCCAGGTTTTACCCTTTATGCCTAAAGTACCCTTGAACTAGTGGCTGGCCTATATATAGTCCCCCACATCCATTGTAAACCCTAGGCATGATATTTGGAATTAGTAGAAACCCCTTTGTGGATCTATCTAGTTCTTGCATCATGCTCCTTTCACAAAGGAGCACCAAATATCACAAACCTCGTTGGAGTTCGCATTGTGCCTCCGCATTCTAAAGGCCTAGGCATCGGGGTTCCTTTGCCTAGACGTCAAGATCTCACCGAGACTCCCTACTCGCCGTGCCGGTTCGAGAGAGATACCTCCGCCCAACGCCGGTCCTAGGGATTGCGCCGGACCAGTCATCGCCGGTGTGAGCTATAGGTGTGTATTGTGTCTTCGCATGTGCGTGTGTTCATCGTGTTCTTCGTGCATGAGTTCGTTGTGTTCATCACTCTCTCCTTCCCCCACACTCCACCCTCGATTTGAAAGAGATTCGTAAAAGATCAGGCCACCCTAGAGGTTTGCCCTTAATAGGGGTCCCATCCAGGGTTTGGCACGTGCCTCAATTGATCACCAACTCTAGGGTTTCAATGAGGGAGTGCGGTCATATATATATGCTAGCCACGATCTAGGGGTATTTTAGGTACACTAGGGGTACATGGGTCTAGCCCATCTCTCAACGCGCGCGGGCCTGCTCACTTACGCCTAGTTGGGTGTCGGAGACTCCGGGGTGGCCGGAGACTTCAAGGTGGTCTGCAGGCAAGATTCTGGGTGGCCGGTGTAGCTTATGTAAGTGGGGTGGAGTCTGGACTAGAGTCTTCATGCTCTCTAGGGGGTGCAACAGGAGCTCCAGAGCTTGTCTAGAGCCCTTTTAGGAGTCCTTGGGGAGATAGGCTAGATACTCCGGGGTCCAAGGGCGGAGACTCCGGTCCTTGTGCAGCAACTTATTTCGCCTTCTCTTTCAGGCTTCTTATTTGGGTGTCTTGGCTCCTGGGGCATCCTTGTCTCCTCCTCTTGGCATCATGGTCATGGGCCTAGTCATATAATAGGCGCTTGACTCAAGTAGATCCCGTTTAGAAGATAATCAAATGAAGAAAAGGTAAGGAAAGAGTTCACCTTAGTATAATTGATTTGTGTAGAATGATGTAGACCAATTTTGGTTGACATGTGTTAGGCTACATCATCCCCCCTGCTTGAAAACGAGTTGATCTCGATGATGTTTCTTCATTATAGAAGGAAAGAGATATGCCCTTAGTCTTCAGCATATATGCGGTCAGATCACCGATGTCAAATCCTTGTTCAAAGTTGTTGAAGTGCTTGTCAATATTCTTTCCATCATGGTGTGGTTGGAGATCTTATATCATGTGCCTTGGAGGTGGTGATCTATCTTGGCTACCTTGCAAAACCGACAACAAAGAGAGAGAATTGTATGATGGATTGTTAGTATGGGTCACACTCAAATCTCCCTTCTCACCTTTGGTGGCATGCGTCATGGCACTCATGATTTGTTTTCACTCTCTGAGGCTTGTGGAACTCACTCACTTGATGATGGTTCACTCTCTCACCACTCACCTCACAAGGGTCCTTAGCCTACTTTATCTTGTGCAGGGATATCATGTTGGATGCAATAACTTGGCTTGGCATCATAGGTTGGAGCACAAATGTCTTTTCATTCCACTTGAAGGAGTATTGGTTCATAGTGCCATCATGTATGGCTCCTCAATCGTATTGCCATGGTCTCCCAAAGTAGCATGTGACACACAGTCATTGGCACTACATCACACTCGACGATGTCTTCATATGGGCCAATCTTCAAGGAGACATTGACTTTGTGGTTGATATTGAGGGTGACATTGTCATCACCATTTGACATGAGAGGGGTGATGGTGCTCTACGTATGATAACATGAGTTTCTCACAAAGGTAGGTGCTCGCAAGGTTGTGACAACTTCCTCCATAGATTATTACTTTTATGGACTTCTCATCAATTCTAGCTTGAGTTTAGAATATATTGAGGCGTCGGTCCTCTCTTGGCATGCAGTGTGTTTTCTAGACTTGCGCTATGACGAGGGAAGGGCTTGGATCATGCTCGCATATAAGGTGTCGTCCTCTTCCATCGCGGCTTCCCTTGCTATTGCTCTTTGAGTCAAAGTTTCATATTCATCTTCACTCACGGAATAGGTTGCACGCTTCTCATCCGTAAACATAACTCTTTTGTTGGTGCACTCATATTACTTGTGACCATTCACTCCACATTTGAAACAAGTGACTTGACTATTTGATATTGTGTTGGAGGAGGATGTTATCGCGGTTTTTGCTTGTTTGGATGTGCTTGGTGCTTGGTTTGTTGGTTTGGTGGAGGCATTTGCATTGATGGAACCAAAGTATTCCTTAGTCTTATCATAAGTATTCTCTTTTTGCAAGTGACGCTCAACTTTGGTATCTTGATGGATAAGCTCGATGAGGTTCTTATACGGTTGGAAGTCAACAATTTTCTATATTGGGCGACTCAACCCATTAAGGAACCTTGCTATTGTTTGATCTCCAAGTTCCCTCACATTGGCTTGCATCATAGTCGTCTCCATTTCTTTGTACAATTCTTGAATTGACCTTGTGCCTTGCTTCAAATTTTGTAGCTTGTTAAACAGATCTTGTCTATAGTGATCGGGGACGAACCTTTTGTACCCACTTCCTTCAACTCTGTCCAAGTGCTAATCGATGGTTCACCTTGCTTCTCATAAGTTCATTGATAGTCTTCCCACCAAACATTAGCATATTCCTCAAACTCAAGGGATTCCATTGCAACTTTCTTCTCATTGGAGAATTTGTGGACTCAGAAGATCTTATCAATCTTGAGTTCCCACTCAATGTATGCATCTACATCATCTTCTCCCTTGGATTTGGGAATAATGAATTTGATCTTCCCAAACTTGCCATCCTCATGCTCACGGTGGTTGTTTTGGCATTCTTGGTGTGTACTTGCTTCACTTGGTGCATGTGGTGGCGGAGGAGGAGGAGGAGGAACTTGATTGTTTTAAGGTGGTGGTGGGGGAGCTTGATTGATATGGGGTGGCCTGATCTTCTTAGCAAGAGCTTGTCGATGATAATAATGGTGGATAGATAACTAGTCTATAGCTATGAACTCTCCCGCTAGAACCCTGATGCCAATAAAATGGATCTAAAACCCTGTGGGATATTCATAACACCACGCTCTTGCGCACGTAGCCGTCGACCATGAAGGCTAGTTTGCAATCTACTAATTCCTAGTGGAACAATATATCACACACAATTGCAGTAGATAATTCAATCACAGGGTAATTAAAGAGGTTCTAATAAGAAACAACTCCAAAATAGTTTTAACGTGGTCTCCCCTAATTGTGACGGCTACGGAGGTATATATGAGGGCCAGGGCGTCCTTCCCTCTAAACAGGCCTAAAAACAGCCATATCTTGACCCAAACTGACCCGGTTTGACTCAAACTAATACATACCGACCCATAGATGGGTTCGGCCTACTTGGTGCGCATGCCATATGTCATGGTGCACCTCAAACGTGTGATGGCATGCCAGATATCTCTCTTGATCATGCTTGATATCCTCATTTCTCCTAGTGCTTTCTTTGCGTATGATGATTGAGGCTCAATTCCTTCCCGAATGAATAGTAGACTGACAAACGTATCTTACTCATTCCCTCAACTGCTCGACTGAAAGAACTCTTAGTTCTCATTCTGTTCTTTCTTGGTTTTTCAGGATCCAGGAAAGACTTTCTTTAAAAAGAGGAATCTGCCTCCCTCTCCTTCCTCACGCACTTGTTGATATTGGAAATCAGTGCTTGTTCTTCTTGCAGCTCTGCTTCTTCTCCACGTGCCACACGCTCTTTATTATTTCAATCCTAATGATACACAAATACAATGACTTAGGTAGTATAAAGTTCTTATAAATGAAAGTATCATGTTCAACTAGGAATGAATTCACCTGATAGTCATCATCGATTTGACTCAATATTTCCTTCTTTCAAGCAGTCAAAATCATCGTAATCCCCGTATATATCATCATCATTGATGATTCTCGAAGTACCTTCTACATCTTTTCTCGAGATCATTTGCATTCTTTGGTTGTTGATGACAATGGTGGGGTTTCACATGACAATTGTTGCATCTAGCATGGCACGCATCCTCATCATCATCACTTGTATCCCATTCCGGTTCTTGATTGTTGTGATTTGGTTGACGATGGTCATGAGGTGGATGATGATGCATATCATTTTGATGGCCTTCACCATGACATTGTTGCTCCTCTTGAGGTTGCACTTGTATAATTGCTTGTTGTAGTGGATGGCCATGTCCTTCTTGTTGTTGTGGATGAGCATGATGATCATGGTGCCGAAGATGTATTGCATGGTGCGGTTGTTGAGATTGTGGGTCAACTGCTTGTTCATCTCGATGACGAGCTTGGTGTTCCTTATTGTGGTGGTGGGGTTCTCCATGATGGGAGTGTGAGCGTGAAGACTCGCCATGATGACTTAAGGAATGCGTATGATATGAACTTGATGATCTTGAGCAATGTCCATGACAGTTGCCGAGATTGGAAATATCTTGGTGAAGAGCTTGGAATTGATCGTGATGCTCCACTTGACATTGACGATCATGGTAGTCGAACTCTTGAAGAGTGTCATCAAGACGGTTCTCAAGCCTCACAAATTGGGCATTGAATTATTAGTGTTGTGCCCATAAGTTTTAGCGCGTGGTGAACCCATCTTGGTTGTTGAAGTTTCTCTCCACTAGCTTTGCTTCCCCTAGACATGTTGTACAACCACAAGTGAAAGGATGGGTGATATTGGTGGAATGGTATTTGCTACTTTGCCACTGTAGTCAAAAATTGGGAAGGTTGTTCTTACCGAGAGAAAAGCAAGTAGCGATACACAAGACACACACACAAAGGCCTATGGTGGAAGGTTAGGAAGGTGGATAGGAAATGGAAGAACCAAATGAAAAGTTTATTATCAAATGTGGGTGAAACCCAACAAAAATTAAGTCAAAGGAAAATGTCAAAAATGGTGACGAGAACATACGACTATACACACATGGTGTAGATTAATGTGGCTAGCATGACTATGGAAAATGAGCAACGAAAAAAATGGTCCTAATAAAGACTAATTATCTTCATGTCAACACTAGGAGAGACCTTATCCCGTTTTCACAAAGATTGAGAAGCAACGAATTTGCACGCTTTCCTTACTCTTGCTCGCACTCTTACTTATAAGATTTGGACTCTGTTTTTTTATTGGTAGCTTTCTTTTTCTTTTTTGATTTTATTTATCTTTTCTCTTTTCTTTGATGTACCTCCTACTTTATATGCTATGGAATCAACTTTTGCTATTGCCTATGCACTATCACTTTGCAAGAGCAAGCGCTCAATGCTTTGGCAGACACAAAATGAGCTACCCTCGATAAGTTAGGTAACATAGAGAGGAAGAAATGGGGTTAACAAGGGTGGTGCAAGTTATACCTTGTTAATTTCATACTTGCAACCGTTGGTGGAGGGATGGTTCGAGTACCGTGGTGTCGATGTCGAGTGCGAGGAGTTGTTGCTGAAGCTTTGTTAGATGACATAAACATACACGAATCACAAATGACAAAAGGAAATCAGTCGTAAAGGAAAAGAGGTGAAAATTTTGGTTAGGGACGAAGACAACGGCCTGTAGGGGCGAAGACTCCGGGGGATGGACACTCTAGTGTTTTTGGCCGGTGACTCCAGTGTCAGGGCCAAAACGATGAACAACTTTTGTTCTTGAGCGGAAATCTGGGCCTTCAAACCTCAAATCAAGAAAATTTCGACCAAATTGAGCTGGTAAACGTAGGAAAATGGTAGACCAACTCCAAAGACAAGTTTCTTATGGATTAAAACCACAATCAACTCACCAAAACGAGAGATCGATCCAAAAGAGATCTGGGGCAATATTGTAGGTGTTTTCGAATTTATGGTGGAAATTGATGAACTAAGTCAAATATGTGGTAACCAAAAGCTGTTGATACTAGATGGTATGGATATCCTTATGGATTAACCCTTGGAGTGGCCCGATCTTCATGGATTTTAGGAGGGGAGTGAGGGAAAACCCGATGAACGCAATGAACTCACTCGAATGCAAGGTAAAGATACAAACACACGCAAAACACACACTGCCCAATTTTCTCCTGTTGGCTCAAACAACGAATCCAATAGAATCCCCTACAAGAGACCTTGTGGTAGAATCACCAAAGGAGAGATTGGAAAGACGATGGTATAATCCAAATCAAGGAGATAGTATAAACCAAGTAGAATCCCAAAGGGGAGAGACCTAGCACTACTATAATCCTTGATAAGGAGAGACCAACCACTTGAGGATGGTCTTGACGACTTAACTCATGCACTCGCCAGATGAAGGCCTTTTACAACTCATAGATAATCTATAGAGAGGGAGGGTCCCATCCAGGGTTAGGCACATGCCTCAATTCATCATCAACTCTAGGGTTTCAAGGCAGGAGTGGGGTCATATATATAGGCCAGCCACGAGCTAGGGGTATTTTAGGTATACTAGGGGATACATGGGCCTGGCCCAACTCAAGGAGCGTAGGCCTGCTCACTTACGTCGGAGACTTCCATCTTGGGGGCGGAGACTCCAAAGTGGTCTCCGAGCAAGACTATGGGTGGCCATTGTAGCTTGTGGAAGTGGGGGCGGAGTCTAGGTCGGAGTCTTCATGCTCTCCGAAGTAGTATCTGGTGGGTGTACTGGGAGCTCGAGGCGATGGTCCAGGATCCTTGGAGTGACAGGATGGAGACTCCGGGGTCCAGGGGCGGAGACTCTATGGTCTAGGGGCGGAGACTCTGGTCCTTGTCCAGCAGCTTCTTGAGCCTTCTCTTTCAGGCTTCTTGCTTGGGTGTCTTTGATCCTAGGGCATCCTTGTCTCCTCCTCTTGGCATCATGGTCATGGGCCTAGTCATACAATAGGCACTTGACTCAAGTAGGATCCCATTCAAAAGATAATCAAAGGAAGGCAAGGTATTTAAAGATTTCACCTTATTATGATTGATTGGTGTAGCATGACGTGGACCAATGGTGATTGCTATGTGTTGGGGTACATCACTATGTCCCCTATTATTTGAGAGCCGCCGAAGTCACCAGCGCACATCTTCTTCCGAAAACCCAAGTACATCAACCATGGGCATTCTCGTGGAGACCCCATGCAAGTTTTGTGTCATTTGTAATATTGTATGTGGCTGACATATTGTGATTGGAAATGAAATAGAACTACTAGAAAGTGTGAAGGATTATTTAAATAAAAAGTTCTAATGAAATACCTCGGTGAACCAATTTATAAATTAGGCATCAAGATCTATAAAGATGGGTCATGATGCTTGGTAGGACTTTCACGGAGTACGTACATTGACAAAGTTCTAAAGAAGTTCAAAATGGATAATTCGAAGAAAGGTTTCATTTCAATGTTGGAAAGTAAGACATTGAGTAAGGCTCAGTGTCCAATGACGACAGAAGATAGATGAAAGATGAGCAACATCTCCTATGCCTCAGCCATAGGCTCTAGCATGTATGCCATTTTGTGTACTAGACCATATGTGTGCCATGTTGTTAGTTTGACTAGCAGGTACCGAAGTGATCCAGCAGTGGAACACAATATGACAGTAAAAAATATCCTTAAGTACCTAAAGAGGACTAAGGAAATGTTTACCATCTATGGAGGTAACCAAGAGCTCGTCATAAAAGGTTACATCGATGTTAGTTGGGACACTAATCCAAATGACTATAAGTCTTAGTCCGAATATATATTTAGTTTGAACGGAGGAGCAGTAAGCTGGAGGAGTTCCAAGCAAAGCATGGTGGCACAACTTTTAACTGAAGCAGAATATGTGGCTGCTTCAGAAGCAGCACGTGAAGAATTTTGGATGAAAGAGTTCCTCTCTGAAATGGGTGTGGTTCCTAGTGCAAATAGTCCATTGGACCTGTACTGTGACAACATAGGTGCATTTTCCCTTTCGAGGGGCCACATTCCCACAAGAATACCAAGCTTATCAAGCGTCGCTTCCACAACATACATGAGCATGTCCAAGATGGTGACATAGAAATTTGCAAAGTGCATACGGATGTGAATGTCGCACACCCATTAAATAAACATCTTCCATGAGCAAAACATGATCAACACCATGACTCCACGGGTGTTAGATTATTGTTGATTCAAACTATATTATTGACTCTAGTGCAAGTGGGAGACTATTAGGAATATGCTCAAGAGGCAATAATAAAGTTCTTATTATTATATTCAATGTTCATGATAGGTTTTTATTCTCCATGATATAATTTTTGAGGGGTAACCCCGTGGGTGGGCCGATCTTCATGGATCTCATGGTCAAATTGATAGGAACACGAGGAGAAAGGGATAAGGTAGCGGAAGCAGACGCACACCTCACGAAGAACACACACAAAACTCACATGATATAAGGCCGATTGCTCCTGTCGGTGGCCACCGGTCTGATAGAATCCTCGCAAGGAAAGATCGGTCAACGTGCTCCCTCGATCCCACGCGGAGAGGGAAGAACACCCTAGAGAGGGTCTTGATGTCTTGGCAAAGGGACACCGATGTCAAGGCCTTGTACAATGAGGGACGCGCGATGCAAACTCCAACGAGGTGGTGATGATAGTCAGTCCCACCAAGGGGATGAGGCAAAACTAGAGAGTCCACAAAGGTGGTGTCTTTAGTCAATCATCTATGCCTAGGGATACATGAGGGTGTGGGGGCTCTATTTATAGGCCAGCCAATAACATGGGGGTATTTTTGGGATAAACTAGGCATAAGGGTAAGTAAAGGGAATATTCAAGGGCATCAAACCTAGATCCGTGCACAGACGGGCGTTTCCAGCAATAAGTCCGGCGGCGCCGGTTCTGGCGCCGGAAGTTCCAGCGGTTGCTAATATTTCCGGTCGGCGCCGGTTTGCTATACAGAAGTGTGTTGTGGTGGCGTGTTCGGTCAGCAGGTTTGTGCACCAAAAGTTGTGGCAGGAATTCCGGTCCGCCAGGGCTGTCATCAAAAATACCGGCGGTGGTTTTGGTTCACCGATCCTGGCACCGGTTCTATTTGGATCCTCTTCCATCTCCTCTTCCAAGCCTCCGTCTTGTCGGGCTTGGTGCTCTTGGCTTCCTCCCTTGCCTCTGTACTTGTCAGTGTGATCCTCGGGCTTCCTCCCTTTCCACAATACTTGTCGGTGTAAACCTATCATGACAATGGGACGGAGTATGAAGTAGTATACCATTCAAGAGGGTAGGAAGTAGGCTCGCATAGAGGAACAGATTCACCTTTGGAGTCCATGATGACTTGGCATAATTTGGAGACCTTGATGTGGTAAAGACCATAGGTCTGGCTACATCATCTCCCCCTTAAAAAAGAGTCATCCTCGACTCTGCATGCTCATCAAAAAGTAGAAGATGTCGAGAGACCTTCTTAATACTGGCATTCATCATATAGTCATCCTCTGGAAGAATTACTTGACAACACTTCAATGTTCCTTCACTTTCCATGAAGCCTACAAAGTTCACAACATAAGCGAAGAAACACTCAAAGCATAGCCAATTCATGAAGATAATAGCATGAGTCCTCAAGTAGGGCGAAGTCACCTTATGATGTAGCGATAGCTCATTGAAGGGTAGCCATAGGTAACTCTCTACGGTTTGTCTTGTCAACTCTTTGTCCATAGAGGTTGACGTGTATACACTTGTACATTCACACAACAAATACCAAGCAAAATATGTTTGTGTGTTATAGAGGAGCATGTCATTTGCGGCATGTCCATTCTTGTTCACAACACTATTAGCACAACTCAAGTATAGCAAACGGGATGCATATGCAAGGTCAAAGTGCATGGAAATCGTTTGAACATCATCCAAATATGGGAACTCAAAAACTCCATAGAACGTCTTAGTGTGGCACTCAAAGCAATTGACTAAGGTATTAATCAACATCTTTGATGCGAGAATAGGAGAATTTGGCAAAAACACATGAGGAAGGATATCCAAAACAACATCATTATGTGTGCAAACCAAACATTGGAAAGAGAAATTGTTCGATATGTTGGATGCCACACACAAATCATCAAAAGCAAATATCATGAGGGAATGAATATCGCAAGTGGAAGCAAAAACAACATGTTTGCAAACAACCCATATGAAAGAGCAAGTGGTCCTTATGTTTGTTGCAATATCTATACGAGAGACTTGGAAGCTCTCATGACAATACATGCTCATAATGACATTATGATTGCACACAAAACATCGGAAAGATAAATTGTTCAACATTTTTGTTGCAACACATAAAGCATCAATGTCTAATAGCAACGAAACATGATTGTCACAAGGTGAAAGAATACCATCAACATGCTTGCAGTCAAACCATAGGAATGAGAAATTTGTCAACATGAAAGATGCAAATCATGCAAAAGGTATCAGAGCTGGGTTCGATCTTGAACTCACTTGTGGGATGCTCAACCGAGGTTGACATTCTTGTGCGGGTACCTACACACATCATACACAAAAGAAAGAACGTTGTGCATGGTAGAGAAATACATCATCCATCATGACGTATCTCTTCTTGTGCACATCACCATTAATGTCAATTAAGTGTAAAATAGATGCATGGTGAGTATGCAAGTGGGGAACATGCTTATAATGGCATTTACCAGAATCTCCAAAATTTGAGAAGGCTATGGGGGCCATCTCAATAGAAACCATGTGACTATTATTATTGCAAGCAAAACAAGTGAAAGAGCAATTATTTAACTTATTGCAAGCAATGGGAGAAATTGTAAAACACTCATGACAAAACATTGGAAAGAGCAATTGTTCAACAAGTTGTAAGCAATGATGTCATCAACGTAATGTTTAGAGCACGGCATGTCTATGGCAACATCATCACAATCAAATAATTTCACATGCTCAACATTATGCAAAGGCAAAGTATCACATGGAAATATCAATGAAGCATATGCAATATCACAAACATCATGCCAATCATCACAAGTCATCATGTCCACTAGTGGGATCATGGCATCATCAACACCCTTATTTTTACCTTGTTTATACCTCTCATATGAAGTGGGTATTGTGGTAGTATTGGTCTCCATGTGGGCGACTTCTTCATCTTCTTGATGTAGCCATGGTGTATTATCATCTTCATGCACCATGTAAATTGTCTCGGTAGGAGGCATCATCATCTCCAAGCTTAGTGCTTCATGATCCATGGAACCTAGCACATCATGAGAAAACACACAAGAGGTAGAGGGTAAGTCATTAGAAATCAAAGTGGTCTCACATGACCTATCGACTACCACTCTCAACTCACTCGGTGTATCACTCATGCCCTCCAAATGGAAGAACTAAATCTCATGTATGGTGGAGTCACTCATCTCACTCTTGCTCTCACTCAAGTGGGCTAAGTGGCTCTCATACTCACATGGGATTGGTACCACATAATCACTCAAGCATATAGGGGTAGACTTGGTGTGCTCAACTCCATGCGCCTCCTTTGGTGAAGGGAAAGTCCCATGCCCACCATTCTCGACCTTGTCATCGCCATCTTGTAGGGTATGCTCTTTACTTGGAACTTGATCATCCTCTACCATGGCGTCCTTGGCTTTTGTAGACATCCTCTTGACGTACTCGTCCAACTTGGAAAAGTAGAGGTCTTCGTCTTCCTCATCCATGAAGTTGCATGCATCATCTAGGATGTCAAGTTTTAGCATTGAAGCTTCATGGCATCGAGGAGAGCTTTCTCTTGGTGAAATTTTGGTGGTGGCACGACTAGTTGAAGGCGCCTTATGATGGTGTCGACGGAGGTCATTCGCGTGCTGATGACCCACGAGTATAGGGGATCGCAACAGTCTTCGAGGGAAGTAGAACCCAATTTATTGATTTATAAGCCTTAACAACTGAGTTGTCAATTCAGCTGCACCTGGAAACAATCTTCCCCGTATTAGTTTTATCAGTAGCAATAGTTTTGTAGTAGCAATAGCAAAGTGATAGCAGTAGTAAAAGTAAAGACAGTAGTAACAATTGAAGTAAACAGTAGGATTAAAGCGCTGTAGACATAGGGATGGATGGACAGGCGTTGTATGGAAAAGACAATTCATGTAACAATCAAGACATAGGGCATTTGCAGATATATAAGATAAAGCATCAAAGTACTAAATAATCATAGGCATGTTTTCCATATATAGTCATGCGTGCTCGTAATGAGAACTTGCACAACATCTTTTGTCCCGCCAGCCCGTTGCAGCGGGGCCTCAAGGGAATCTACTGGCAATTAAGGTGCTCATTTTAATAGAGCACCGGAGCAAAGCATTAAAACTCTGTGAACACACGTGATCATCATATCATAGCCATCCCCTCCGTTTATCCCGATTCTTGTCACTTCGGGGCCTTTGGTTCCGGACAACAATATGTGTATACAACTTGCAGGTAAGATCATAAACAATAATATCCTCATGAATCAATAACATGTTAAGATCTGAAATCATGGCACTCGGGCCCTAGTGACAAGCATTAAGCATAACAAGTTGCAATAATGTAAAAAAGCACTAACAATAGATACTAGGCACCATGCCCTAACAATCTGATGAAATTACATGAACGATGGTTGATAGAGAAGCGATGGTGATGATGATGGCGACGATCTCCTCCAATTCCCCGTCCCGGCAGGGTGCCAGAACGGAGTTTCTGGTTCCAAATCGCGTTTTCTGGTGGTGGCGGCGCAGCGGAACTCTATCTAGAAAAATGTCGAACCCCCCGTCTGTTTTAGGTCAGGGGGCTTATATAGGCGAAAGGAGAGGTCGAGGCGGAGTCCGAGGCGGATACACTGCTTAGCCCAAAATATATCGAGCCCATTGGGGAACCCCAAGAGGAAGGTATGATGAGTACAGCAGCAAGTTTTCCCTCAGTTATGAAACCAAGGTTATCAATCCAGTAGGAGCAAGGAAACACCCAAAAGGTGTACTAGCTGGACTTTGGCAGGGCGCACTACTGGCTTCAGCAGCAACGTGGAGACCTGCACAACACAACCACATAACTTTTCCCCCAACTTGCGATGAGGTTGTCAATCCCATCAGTTTTGCTAAAAACAAAGGATTAAACGTATCGAGTGGAAGAAAGTAATAGTTTGTAGAAAGTAAACACAAAGCAGTAAACAATTGATTGTAAATTGATTGTAAAAGAAAGGACCGGGGTCCATAGTTCACTAGTGGTAGCTCTCCTTAAGATAGATAACATCTTGGGTTGACAAATTAGAACGGGGCAATTGACAAACATCGAGAAAGAAAACATGCATATACTACTCATATTGACTCCTTTGAGATTCGATTGGGCATCACAACATTATACAGACCGCCATCCAACTGCATCTATGACTAATAATCCACCTTCAGGTTATCATCCGAACCCCCTCCAGTATTGAGTAGCAAGCAACGGATAATTGCATTACACATTGCGTGTAAAACAATACGATTGTTCTATGAACAAAGGATTGTTGTTTTCTCCCTAGTAGCAACAACACATCTAGTACCTTAGTGATTTCTGTCACTTCCCCAGATTACTAGAGGCATGAACCCACTATCGAGCATAAATACTAACTCTTGGAGTTGCTAGCATCTACTTGGCCAAGATAGCTACTAACAACGGAAAGCATGCAAGATCACAAATAACAAAGACATGATAGAATCAATAATCAATCTGAAATAGCATCTCAATATCCATTGGATCTCCGCAAACACAACATGTAGAATTACAAATAAATGATCTTGATCATGAACGAAGCTCACAAGATCTAAACATGATAGCACAAAGGAGAAGAACCAGCCATCTAGCTACTACATGGACCCGTAGTCCAGAGATGAACTACTCACGCATCACACCGGAGGATTGCATGGTGATGAACAAGGCCTCCAGGGTGAATTCCCCTCTCCGGTAGGGTGACGGGAAGAGCTTCAGATCCCTCCCGATCTAGGGATGGAGATGACGGCGGCTACACACTCTTTCGTGGAATTTTGATCGGGTACTTAGGGTTTCTGTATCGGAGGCATCTTATAGTCGCAAGGGGAGGCCGAGGGGGTGCCTAGGGCGGCCAGACCACCCCTGGCGCGGGCCAGGCTTGGCTGCGTGGCCAGGTGGTGTGGTGGCCTCCTAGCCCCTCTCCGTCTCGTATTCTGGCTCTGTGTCCTCCTCGGTGAAAAACTGACTTTGGCTTTTGTCTCGTCCAATTCCGAGAATATTCATTTTCTGACTTCCTGGAACCAAAAACAGCAGAAAACAGGCAGCTGGCACTATGGCATCTTGTTAATAGGTTAGTCCAAGAAAGTGTATGAAAAATACTCCAAAGTTGGAACAAAACATAAGAAAGTAGATAAAACCAAGCATGGAACATCAAAAATTGTGGATACGTTAGCAACGTATCAACATCCCCAAGCTTAACTCCTGCTCGTCCTCGAGTAGGTAAGTGATAAAAAGAAAGAATAATTTTTGAGGTGACATGCACCATCATAAACTTTATCAAAGTATTTGTAAAACATTGAAAGCTGGGATCATAGTACTTCAACATAGCATGAAAGATAAAGTTCTAGCAATAAGACATAGCAACTATGTTGCAACATGAAAATGCACAAACAAAAGATTCATGAATAACAATGCTTTCCAAGACGTTTGTTTGTTTCACATAAAGAAAACATAGGATAGTAGCATTCAGCTTGTCCCTCATAGAGTAGCAAATATAAATGCATGGGACACCTTCAAAGTTCATAAGAGTGACTAGATACAAATAGTTTAAAACAAGCAATATCAAAGCTATGCATCAATCAACAAGTCTTGGGACAATGCACATAGAACTAAGAATGGCCACTATGCTCTCAAAGTAGGTGCATAAAGATAGAAGGTGGAAACTCAACATAAAAATAAAAGAAAGGCCTTCATAGAAGGAAGTAGAGATTCAAGTTTCATAAAGAGCTTCCAAAAATTATGGTACTTGTTAGCTTTCAGCTCTCATTGCCCCTATCATAAGCATCTTTAAGGTGATTAAGGTTAAAGTGACACAACGAAGAAGATATGCTTGACAAGTTATAAGCTGAAATCTCATGCCCCTTACTTACGAAGACCGAACCTCATGCTACTCAACTTTAGTCACGAGTAAGCTCTTGTCATTGTAAGTACATATGTATCATAAAGAACCGCCAACAGGGTACCCCTTGCACATGATACATGAGCTATCCCATAATCAAAATGACAAGGAAAGCAGACAATGAACATTTCAGCAATCTTTTTATTTTCTATTTTCACAGGTTTTTATTGAGGATGCTTCATAGAGTGCTCATTATGGTGATGCTGCAAGTTTCCACCATGATTAGGCATGGCTTAGGCTAGCGACCCAGGAGTTTCTCTAACACACATACAAACTGCATGATCATACAAGTTCCACTTTTATTTCACACCGCCGGGATCCATAAGCAAAAGAACATGATATCAACGGTGTACAAAGTACAAGTGCAATGTTGAAAGTGTTCCCCATGATACATGGTTCTGCTAATTTCAACTTATAAAACTCAAGCATATACGCAACAAAGATGGACCCAATGGTTCAAGTTTATTAAATGCAAGAAAAGTAAAGTGTGCCATCATGTTCGTGAGAGCTTTAATCACTAAGTTTCACATAACAAGTTTAATTTGGAAGGTAGATAAAAACATGAATAGACTTGGAATAGCAATTGCTAATAGGTAGGTATGGTGGACTCTTTGTAATAACTTGGTTTAAGGAGTTGGATGCATGAGTGGAACTCATACTTGGTTACGGAGGCTAGCAAAAGACTGGGAGCGACCAACTAAGAGAGCAATAATGGCCATAATCATGCAGAGCGACAAAACATCATTGATTAAAGCATAAAGTGATATTATAAGTTGAAAACTAAAGGATCATCAAGGCTATGGTGACATGGGATAGTCATAACATGGTGTGAGAATGTGCCAAGTCAACCCAAATAAAGTATCAAAGGAGAAAGTTACGGTAAAGCACAGAAATCTGTTTTGGGACAGCAACTTTCCCAATCATTACTTCTCTCTCATTAGAGGTTACTCTTGGCACAAAAACCAAATAAAAAGGATAAGGAGCGGTTATTACTGAAGTAATAACTTCCAAGACTCATCTAAAACTTTTGGTTTATCTCCCAATAAGTACTTTTCTTTAACGCCTTTAAGTTAGGCATAAGAAGCAAGAAAAAGAATCAAGTGTTCTCAAATGAATAAGCATTAAGAGCAAATTTTGTTTTCATAGGAGAGGCAAAATAAATCTTCTCTCTCTTCTTAGGGAAGTGTTCTATATCTTTCTTGAGTGCGAGTTGATATTTAATGGTGCCTTCTTATATCAATAAGGGCACCAACAATTCTAAGAAAAGGTCTTCCCGAAGTAATAGGACAAGAAGCATTGCATTCAACATCCAAAACATAGAAATCAACGGGGACATAAGCATTGTTAACCATAATAAGAACATCATTAAGACTCCCTATGAGTTTTTTTAGCATTATCATCAAGTGGGACATTCAAATAACAATCATCCAATGGTGGCAAATCAAGCATATCATAAATCCTTCTAGGCATAATAGAAACACAACTATCAAGATCACATAAAGCTTTGAAATCAAAAACATTCACTTTAATATTAATGATGGGTTCCCAACCATCTTCTTGTTTTATAGGAATAGAAGCTTTATGTTTCATCTTTTCTTCTTTAATCTTTATGAGAACATCAGTAATGTGTTTTGTAAAGGCCATATTCATAGCACTAGCATTAGGACTTTTAGCAAGCTTTTGTAGGAACTTAATAACTTCATAGATATTGCAACCATCAAGATCAAAATCGCAATTATAATCTAAGGTAGTAGAGCTATTACTAGCCTCAACACTAGTGGTAGTGATAGTAGAAACACTAATGTTTCTAGCAATTTCATCTTCTCTTTCCCACTTAGCATGCAGTTCAGCTAATAGTTTAACATTTTCATCAATTCTAACTTGTATGGCATCAGTAGCAGCAAAACGATTATCAATAGTTTCAGGTTTAGCAGCCATTTTATTCAAAGAAGATTGAGCTTCAGCCAAAGATGCTATATTTCTTTCAACATTAGAGAGTTTTTCCTCAATAGTTTTATTGAAAGCAGTTTGTTTACTAATAAAGTCTCTAAGCATAACTTCAAGTTCAGAGGGTGCACTCTTATTATTGTTGTAGGAATTTCCATAAGCATTACCAACATTGGGAGGATATGGCCTATAATTGTTGTTACCAAAATTATTCCTGTAGGCATTGTTGCTAAAATTGTTATTTCTTATAAAGTTCACATCAACTTGCTCTTCTTGAGCAACCAAAGAGGCTAAAGGAACATGATTTGGATCAATATGGGCTTTCCCATTAACAAGCATAGACATAATAACATCAATTTTATCACTCAAGGAGGAGGTTTCCTCAACAGAATTTACCTTCTTACCTTGTGGAGCTCTTTCAGTATGCCATTCAGAATAGTTAACCGTCATATTACCCAGAAGCTTTGTTGCAGCACCCAAAGTAATGGTCATAAAGGTAGCTCTAGTAGCAGAATCCAATAGGTTTCTTGAAGAATAGTTCAATCCTGCATAAAAGGTTTGGATAATCATCCAAGCAGTAATTCCATGAGTGGGACAATTCTTTACCAAAGATTTCATTCTTTCCCAAGCTTGAGCAACATGTTCATTATCAAATTGTTTAAACTTCATTATTTCACTTCTCATAGGTATAATCTTAGCAGGAGGATAGTATTTTCCAATGAAAGCATATTTGCATTTAGTCCAAGAATCAATACTATTCCTAGTTAGGGAATTCAACCATTCTTTAGCTTTTCCTCTCAAAGAGAAAGGAAACAATTTAAGCTTAATAATATTTCCATCTATATCCCTATGCTTTTGCATCTCACAAAGTTCAACAAAGTTATTTAGATGACTAACATCATCTTCATTACCAATACCAGAAAATTGTTCTCTCATAACAAGATTGAGTAAAGAAGGTTTTATTTCAAAGAAAGTAGCTTCGGGAACATGTGGAGCAATAGGTGTGCTCATGAAATCATTGTTGTTGGTTCTAGTGAAGTCACACAACTTAGTATTTTCCAAAGTAGTCATTTTTTGTGTTTTCAATAAAGCAAGTAAACTAGTAAAACTAATTTTTTGTGTTTTGATAAAGAAACAAGCAAAGAAAGCAAAAGTAAACTAAGAAAAACAAAAATAACAAAGTAAAGAGATTGGTTATGAGGGACTCCCCTTGTAAAGATGTCCTTGACTCCCAGGCAACGGCGCAAGAAAATTGGTTGCTTAGCCCAAAATATATCGAGCCCGTTGGGGAATCCCAAGAGGAAGGTATGATGAGCACAACAGCAAGCTTTCCCTCAGTTATGAAACCAAGGTTATCAATCTAGTAGGAGCAAGGAAACATCCGAAAGGTGTTGCTAGCTAGACTTTGGCAGGGCGCACTACCGGCCTCAGCAACAACGTGGAGACCTACACAATACAACCATAGAACTTTGCCCCCAACTTGCGATGAGGTTGTCAATCTCACCGGTTTTGCTGAAAACAAAGGATTAAACGTATCGAGGAAGAAAGTAATAGTTTGCAGAAAGTAAACACAAAGGAGTAAACAGTTGATTGTAAATTGATTGTAAAAGAAAGGACCGGGGTCCATAGTTCACTAGTGGTGGTTCTCCTTAAGATAGATAACATCTTGGGTGCACAAATTACAGCGAGGCAATTGACAAACATCGAGAAAGCAAACATGCATATACTACTCATCTTGACTCATTTGAGATTCGATTGGGCATTGCAACATTATACATAGACCGCCATCCAACTGCATCTATGACTAATAATCCACCTTCAGGTTATCACCCGAACCCCCTCCAGTATTAAGTTGCAAGCAACGGATAATTGCATTACGCATTGCGTGTAAAGTAAACAATACGATTGTTCTATGAACAAAGGATTGTTGTTTTCTCCCTAGTAGCAACAACACATCTAGTACCTTAGAGATTTCTGTCACTTCCCCCGATTACTAGAGGCATGAACCCACTATCGAGCATAAATACTAACTCTTGGAGTTGCTAGCATCTACTTGGCCAAGATAGCTACTAACAACGGAAAGCATGCAAGATCACAAACAACAAAGACATGATAGAATCAATAATCAATCTGAAATAGAATCTCAATATCCATCGGATCCCCGCAAACACAACATGTATAATTACAAATAGATGATCTTGATCATGAACGAAGCTCACAAGATCTAAACATGATAGCACAAAGGAGAAGAACCAGCCATCTAGCTACTACATGGACCCGTAGTCCAGAGATGAACTACTCACGCATCACACCGGAGGATTGCATGGTGATGAAGAAGGCATCCAGGGTGAATTTCCCTCTCCGGTAGGGTGACGGGAAGAGCTTCAGATCCCTCCCGATCTAGGGATGGAGATGGCGGCGGCTACACACTCTTTCGTGTAATTTTGATCGGGTACTTAGGGTTTCTGTATCGGAGGCATCTTATAGTCGGAAGGGGAGGCCAATGGGGTTCCTAGGGCGGCCAGACCACCCCCTAGCATGGGCCAGGCTTGGCCGCGTGGCCAGGTGGTGTGGCGCGCCCCTGGCCCCTCTCCGTCTCGTATTCTCGTATTCTGGCTGCGTGTCCTCCTCGCTGAAAAACTGACTTTGGCTTTTGTCCCGTCCAATTCCGAGAATATTCATTTTCTGAATTCCTAGAACCAAAAACAACAGAAAACAGGCAGCTGGCACTGTGGCATCTCGTTAATAGGTTAGTCCAAGAAAGTGTATGAAAAGTACTACAAAGTTGGAACAAAACATAAGAAAGTAGATAAAACCAAGCATGGAACATCAAATATTATGGATATGTTAGCAACATATCACACACTACCTCCTGGCACGGCCTGGCCTGGCTGCGCGGCCAGGTGTTGTGGGCCCCTCATGGCCCTTCTTCATCTCGTCTTCTGGCTCCAGGAGTCTTCTGGTAAAATAGGATTTTTGCGATATTTTCATGGATTTTTCCTGAAAGTTGAATCCCTGCACAAAAATGAGACACCAAAGCAATTCTACTGAAAATAGCGTTAGTCCGCATTAGTTGTATCCAAATCACACAAATTAGAGAAGAAACAATAGAAAAAGTGTTCGGGAAAGTAGATACGTTTTAGATGTATGAACTCCCCCCAAGCTTAGCTTATTGCTTGTCCTTAAGTAATTCAATTGAAAACTGAGTGCGATAAAAGAAACTTTCATGAACACATTTTCTTCATAAGATGTATATATTCCCATCATATGATCAAATACTTAGGCAATTCATAATAAAGAGTATGCAAATAAGTTTACCCAGTAGTCATGCAAGCTATGACGAGATTCCAAGCCATTAATAATAAGCAACATGACACATAAGCATATGCAGGATTGTAGTGCTCATAAGAAGATATGATAAAGTGGTATCTCGCTTGCCTTTCTTTGGAGCAAAACATAAATGCCAAGGCACCTCTGAAGTTTAAGTGAAGACTAGAAATAAAAATATCAAAGATACAAGTGTCAACGTTATGTCATAATTAACCATGTTTTGGGGCAAGCACATTACACTAAGAATGACAGCTATGCTCTCGGGAAGGTGCTCAAAGAATAAATAGTGACTCAATATAAAAGTGAAAGAAAAGATTTTAAAAGTTTGAAAGGCTTCCAAATGTTCAAAGTATGGTACTCGTTAGCTTTGAGCTCTCATTGCCCCTATCATAAGCATTTTTAAGTGATTAAGGTTAAAGTGAACAAATATGAGGATATGCTTGACAGTTATAAGCTGAAAATCTCATGCCCCTTGCTTATGAGTACCGTTCCTCATGCTACTCAACTTTAGTCACAAGTAAGTTCTTGTCATTGTAAGTACGTGTGTATCATAGAGAACTGCCAACGGGGTATCCCTTGCCCGATGATACAGAAGCTTTGCCATATCAAAATGACAAGGCAAGCAACAATGAGCATCTCAGCGATCATTTTATTTGCTATTTGCATAGGGTTTTCCCTTTTCTTTTTTCTTTTTTCTTTTTTTAGGATGCTTCAAAGATTGCTCACTATGGTTATGCTGCACGTTTCCACCATGATTAGGCATGGCTTAGACTAGCCACCCATGCATTTCTCTAACACATATACGAACTCCATGAGCCTTACAAGCTCCCCTTTCATTGCACACCGCTAGGATCCATAAGCAAAAGAACATGATATCAACTAAATAAAGTGCAATGTTGAAAGCGTTCCCCATGGTAACATGGTTTTGCTAATTCACAACTTACAAAACACAAGCATATACACAACATAGATGGGCACAATGGTTCAAGTTTATTAAGTGCAAGAAAGTAAAGTATTCCATCAAGTTCATGAGAGCTTTAATCACTAATTTTCACATAACAAGCAAACATTTTTATTGGAAGAAATCAAAGCATAATAAATATGCAAGGAATAGCAATAATGCTAAAAGGTAGATACGGTGGACTCTTTTTGACAACTTTGGTTTTAGGGAGTTGGATGCACGAGTAAAGCTTATACTCAGCACAAGTGAAGGCTAGCAATAGAAAGGGAGCGACAATTGAGAGAGCAGTAACTGTCATAATCATGCTTGCAACAAAAGAAAATTAATAGTGGCATAAAAGTGACACAAGAACTCTGAGGCAGAATAAATCATCGAGGCTTAACTGACTTTTTGTTTAGTCATATGCATGCGTGAGCATGTGCCAAGTCGATTCAAATAGAACATTCAGAGGAGGACACCACAATGTCATACCAAGTTATGAATAGAACAATGCGAGAAAACATTTATATGACATGTTATGAACTATAATGGATTGGAACTGATCATAAGAAGGCAAGGACCACTAAGTATCCATTAAATAACATACACCTTACATAAATAGACTAAGCATGATCACAATGATGAGTATATGTACAAAAATGAAAACAAATAGAGTTCATACCAGCCTCTTACCACACCTCGAGTTCTCATAAATCATCATTGCCTTTCACTTATGTGACTTGAATAATTAGATAAAACCAAACTCCAAGGAGTCACTGAGGACCGTTGAACCCTACAACGAACTTTACAAAACCAGAGAAGAACAACAAATATTTTTGGGTTTTCGATTTTTAAAGGAAAGAACCGAAGGGAAGAGCGAGCAAAGCGAAATCTTTTTGGGTTTTTCGAATAATCAAAACAAAGCTAAAAAGGATGAAGCAAACCAAGGCTAAAAGACAAAGAAGCAAACAAAGAGAAATAATGAAAATAATTTTGGTCTTTTTGTGTTTTGCAAAACAGAAATAAAGCTAGAACAAAAACTAAAAAAAAACGAAACATGGATATGCAAAGTACCGACAGAAAATGATATGTAGATGAGTGTGATGTCGGCGTACCTCCCCCCAAGCTTAGGCTTTTGGCCTAAGTGGAGATCAATCCCAAGCTGGCCAAGATGGAGTGCCTCCATAATATGGCGAAGAAGTGCCTTCATCCTGATACGAACTCGAGGACGCCCAGGCGTAGTGCGAAGAGTAGTCGAAAGAGGGCACATCCCCTGGTGCTGCCCGTGGAAACCAAGCAAGCGGAGCTGCTCATCTACCTCCTTCTTGGAACGTGACCATGGCATCCTACAAATACTAAACAAAGTGGACTATGGCAAAGGAATTTCCCTCTCGTCTCCGTCAGTAAACAACATCCTGTAAACTAAACTCTCGGTACTAGAGTCAGCAGTAACAAAGTGATGCGTTTTCATAGCAGCGAGACAAGCCTCTGTGGAATCAACATAGTATCATTAGGATCAACGGAAAGTTCTAAAGCAACAAACATGCGTGCAGCGATGATGCCCCCATAAATGGGTCCTCTAGGAGCTAGACGGTGAGCAACGAGAGAGCCAAGATTATACTTGGTTGTATTATTAAGTGCAGTAGCAAGAAAGGCTAAATGATAATTAGAAATATTACAAGTGTTCTCCCTACCAAGAATGCTAGTGGCAAGATAGTAAGCAAAATATCTAAGAGCTGGGAGTTGAATGTTCCTTATCTTCCCGCGCTAAGCTGTCTGGTCATCATCATTTGTCTCACTTCGGTAGAGCTCCAGCAAATCGGCAGGTCGACCTTGGATCTTCTTCACTGTCCCAGTCATGCCTATGCCTATAATGCTGCAAAATCTTTCTAATGGCATGGTAACAGGCATATTATAAATTTTGAACGAAACAGTCGACCGATAAGGGGTGTTAGTGAAAGTGAAACTTTCAACAAAAGTTTTGGTGAGCACGAGATATTGCTCAGTCTCATCCTGCATGTAAGTGGTTAGACCTACCCTCTGAACAAGAAGTAGGAAATCATCAAGGATCCCTGCAGCTTGCAAAAAGGCAAAGGAACGGAAGGTGGATGGATGAGCATCTCCCTCATCTCCTTCATTTCCAAAGCACGGTGCAATAAGATCCTCATTATATGATGGCCTAAATTGCGACATTGATCTCGAAGGCCTTGCGCTGCTGGGTGTGTCTCTCTCAAATACTTCCCCAAAAGTATGATTGCTCATATCTCCTTTTTCTGAAATTTTAGACAACCATCATACAAGTGATTGCAAAGTGATTACATAATGAAAGAAACTACTTATAGGGACTTGTGAGAGGCCTAAACATGCATCAAAATAACTTCTCTAAGCATTGAACAAGCTTACAAGATCACATAACCTATCACCTACAGTAGCAAAATACACAAGATATAATCCACTAATCACAAATCTACTTGGACAAGTGGAGTACTCACATACCGGAGAACAAATGCTCCAAATCTTAGAATCCAAGGTGGGCTAAGCAAGGAGATCGAAAATTGTGAGCAAGAATAGCAGGAACTCGAGTTTGAGCAATGAACTGGTGTTTTCTCGAGAGAGAGAGAGGAGTGGCAGGTGAGAGAATAAGTGGAGGGCCAGGGGTGGCCCACACCATGGCTAGGCGCGCCCCTGGTGTGGCCGCGCCACCAGGTGGTGTTCCTGCCTGGTCGCCCCCTAGGTCACTCCAGGTACTTCTCTGCCCCTCCTTTGATGTAAAAATTTAATATGATTTTTCTAGAATTTTTTGAGAAACTTTATTTTTGAGAAATTTTCAGGTATTGATGAATGATTTTCTGGTAGAAAGATAGTATTGAAATGATGCAATAACAAAACAAAACCTAAACTTCAGAAGTTCTAAGACACTCTAATATGCAAGCAACTAGCAAAATAGAAAAGTAAACTAAGTGAAAACAAAAATTAAAATGGATAAAATAAAAGCAAGCAAAGATAATCATGGTGAAAGCATTGTTTTGTTCATTAAAATCCTTTTGTCAACAAGGTTGATCAGGTCTTGTTACCAAAAAAAATTTATATGAAACAAAACTTTGCATTCCACTAAATGATTATGTTACCTCAACCCTGATAGCAATAGTCCTAATCATAATAGTTTCATAGTTTTCTCTTGGTATGGGACAATATATTTCTCCAACTTGGATTCCCTCAATATTTTCAATCGAATTTAGGCCATAAGTTTTATCAATCTTCTTGGGGAAATAGACAATATGTTCGTTGTCATTAACATTATAAGTTACCTTTCCTTGATTACAATTAATGACAGCACCTGTAGTATTAAGAAAAGGTCTCCCAAGAATAATAGACATATTATCATCTTCACGCATTTCAAGCACAACAAAGTCAGTTAATATCAAGCAATTATGGGCCACTTGAACAGGAACATCCTCACATATACCAACGGGAATAGTAGTAGATTTATCAGCCATTTGCAAAGATATATCAGTTGGTATTAATTTCTCCAATTGAAGTCTCTTGTAGAGAGAAAAAGGCATAACACTAACTCCTACTCCCAAATCACACAAAGTAGTTCTAACATAACTATTTTTAATAGAACATGGAATAGTTGGAATCCCTGGGTCTCCAAATTTCTTTGGAACCTTACCATTAAAGGAATAATTAGCAAGCAAAGTAGAAATTTCCTCATTAGGGATCTTCCTTTTATTTGAGACAATATCCTTCATGTACTTTGAATAAGGAGACAATTTAATAGCATCAATTAAAGGAATTTGCAAAAATAAAGGTTTCATCCACTCACAAAACTTGTTATAGTGTTCTTATTCCTTATACTTGTGTTTCTTATCAGGAAAAGGCATTTGTTTTTGGACCTAAGGCTCTCTTTCACTACCATGTTTCTTAGCAACAAAATCTTCCTTAGTGTATTTAGTATTCTTAGTGTGCCTTTTAGGTTCTTCTTCAACTTCTTCTTTATCAGGAGCATCATTTTTCTCATTACCACTCTCAGTTTCAGCATCAGAGACAGATATACTATTAGGATCTTTAGCAGGTTCAGAAGACTCTACAATAGTTTTATGTTTCTTTTTCTTTCTCTTAGGAGAAGTACCACTATTTTCAATTTGTTGAGAATCCTGCTCGGTTATTTTAGGATGCCCCTCAAGATATAGAGGATCCTGAGTGGCAGCGCCACTTCTAGTTCTAATTTCATAAGCATGTTTTTCTTTCGAAGCATTAACTAGAAAATCTTTCTGTACTTTAATAAGTTGATGAATTTGAGTTTGAACCATTTGGAAATGTTTAACAAGAATTTTAACATCATTGGAGGTTCTTTCCACAATATCTCTCAACTCAATAATAGCTCTAGTGTTTTTCGTTAAATGATTCTGCACCCTCTTATTAAAATTATCTTGCTTAACAACAAAAATATCAAATTCTTCTAAGCACTGATCAGGAGGTTTAGAATAAGGAATATCACCTTCATCAAAATGTTGAAGAGAGTGTACCTCAATAGTGGATGAGTGGTATATTGGCTTACATAATTCTTCTATAGGAGGTAAATTCTTCACATCTTTAGATTTAATACCCTTCTCCTTAAGAAATTTCTTAGCTTCCTTCATCACTTCATCATTTAGTTCAATCACTCCCCTCTTCTTTGGTGTTGGTGTTGGCTCGGGCATAGTTAACTCAGGTGTAGTTGACTCAGGTGTAGTTGACTCAGGTGAAGTCCAGTCATCATAATTCTTGCTTATTTTAGCCATTAATTCCTCAGCTTCTTTGGGAGTTCTCTTCCTAAAAACACAATCAACACAACTATCCAGGTATGTCCTAGATTCATCAGTTAGTCCATTATAATATATATCAAGAAGCTCATTTTTAGTTAATGGACACACAAGCTATGCATGAATCAAAGCACAAAACCTTGCCCATGATATAGGCAATATCTCCTTTTCTCCTTGTTTAAAATCAAAAAGTTCATGAAAAATGGCATGTCTAGCACTAGGAGGGAAATATTTCTAAAAGAAAGTATCAATCAAGTAATCAGGGCTATCGATAGATCTAGGAGGTAAATTATTAAACCAAGCTTTTGCTTCTCCTTTCAGTGAAAAAGGGAAAAATTTAGCAACAAAGTAGGTGCGCATCTTAATATCATCAGAAAATAGGCCACCCATGGAAGAAAGCTCAGTCATATGTGCTACAACACTTTCATTCTTAGTCCCACAAAAAGGTTCTTTCTCAACAATTGTTATGTAAGATAAATCAAGAGAGAAACCATAATCCTTATCTTTAATGTTTATGGGAGATGTAGCAAACTTAGTATTAGGAGATAATTTAGATCTAATAGTATGTTTCTCAAGAAGGCTCTTAATAGCACTTCTACCATGAGTGTTTTGGCATTCTTTAATAAATTCATCAGTCATTTCTATATTTTCGTCTTCAATATCATAGCATCTAGGGAAGGACCTAATGAACCACTCTTATCAAGCACAATAGAAGCGACATCATAAGTATCAGAAGTTTCAGATTCAGCAAAAATAGTTGTATGTGTAGCATGTGTATGTGGTGGTGGTGTAAGGAGCTTACTCATCACAGATGGTGAATCAAGAGCAACAGAGGTGTTCAGAACTGTACCTCTCCTTGTAGTGGATGGTAATATAGGAACTTCTCCATCACGAGTTTTACCCATGATGAATGGATAGCAAAGAACAATAATGATTCCAAGTGAACTTGATAAATAGAGCTGAGCTCCCCGGCAACGGCGCCAGAAAATAGTCTTGATGACCCACAAGTATAAGGGATCGCAATAGTCTTCGAGGGAAGTAAAACCCAATTTATTAATTCGACAGGAGGGGAGCCAAAGAATATTTATAAGCCTTAACAACTGAGTTGTCAATTCAGCTGCACCTGGAAACAATCTTCCCCGTATTAGTTTTATCAGTAGCAATAGTTTTGTAGTAGCAATAGCAAAGTGATAGCAGTAGTAAAAGTAAAGACAGTAGTAAAAATTGCAGTAAACAGTAGGATTAAGGCGTAGTAGGCATAGGGATGGATGGACGGGCGTTGCATGGAGAAGACAATTCATGTAACAATCAAGACATAGGGCATTTGCAGATAAATAAGATAAAGCATCGAAGTACTAAATAATCATAGGCATGTGTTTCATATATAGTCATGCATGCTCGTAATGAGAACTTGCACAACATCTTTTGTCCCGCTATCCCGTTGCAGCGGGGACTCAAGGGAATCTACTGGCAATTACGATGCTCCTTTTAATAGAGCACCGGAGCAAAGCATTAACACTCCATGAACACACGTGATCCTCATAGCATAACCATCCCCTCCGGTTATCCCGATTCTTGTCACTTCGGGGCCTTTGGTTTCAGACAACAATATGTGTATACAACTTGCAGGTAAGATCATAAACAATAATATCCTCATGAATCAATAACATGTTTAGATCTGAAATCATGGCACTCGGGCCCTAGTGACAAGCATTAAGCATAACAAGTTACAACAATGTCAAAAAGCACTAACAATAGATACTAGGCACAATGCCCTAACAATCTGATGAAATTACATGAATGATCTCATCCAATCCGTACCATCCCCATAGCCTACTGCGGGGGATTACTCACTCATGGATGGGGGAATCATGGATGGTTGATGGAGAAGCGATGGTGATGACGATGGAGATGATCTCCTCCAATTCCCCGTCCTGGCAGGGTGCCAGAACGTAGTTTCTGGTTCCGAATCGCGGTTTCTGGTGGTGGCGGCACAACAGAAATCTCTCTAGAAAAACATCGAACCCCCGTCTATTTTAGGTCAGAGGGCTTATATAGGCAAAAGGAGAGGTCGAGGCGGAGTCCGAGGCAGCCACACCACCTCTTGGTGCGACCTGGCCTGACCCGCGTGGCCGGGTGGTGTGGGCCCCTCGTGGCCATTCTTCGTTTCGTCTTCCGGCTCAGTGAGTCTTCTGGTAAAATAGGAGTTTCGCAATATTTTCCAAGATTTTTCCTGAAAGTTGAATTCCTGCACAAAAATGAGACACCAAAGCAATTCTGCTAAAAACATCGTTAGTCCGCATTAGTTGTATCCAAATCACACAAATTAGACAAGAAACAATAGAAGAAGTGTTCTGGAAAGTAGATACATTTTGGACATATCACGTGCCTTGCCAAAGGTTGATGTAGATGGTGCACTTGGTCATCCACATGACGTTCGCGATGATTCTCCATTTCATTGGCACTCTTCTTGGTGAGTTGTTGTAATGAGCGAAAGCATCATTAGCCTTGGCCATCGTGCTCATGGTTTTGGCAAAGTTGATGCAGCCCATCCTACGGACGCTCCTACATCTACACCACCAAGTCCCCCAAGTGGACCAATGACTCGTGCTCGAGCCAAGCTCCTTGAAGCTAAGGTGAATTCGCTCCTAGTCTCATATAATTTTGATAATCCTTGGACCGCTTGCTACTTCATGCCAATACTTTTTGCATCATCAGGTATGACCCCCATGAAGAAATGCCAAGGGAAGCAGCCAAGCCATCACAAGACGGAGCACTAGACCAAACCGGTGCCAGGACCGACGGACTGGAAATGTCGCTGGAACTTTTGGTTAATGCTCCGGCGGACCGGACCCCCGACCGGAATTTCCGGCGCTCGCACAAATCAACCGGCACCGACTGAACTGCGCCTCTATGAGCCATTCCGGTTTCGACCGCAATTTCAGGCGGCGACCAGAAATTCCAATGCCGATTCCGGCGCCGCAGTACTTATTGCCAAAATCGCCTCCCCAAACGCCTCTATGGGTTTGATGCCCGAGAATATTCCTATTTCATCTAGTTTTTACCTTTTTATGCCTAAAGTACCCTTGAACTAGTGGCTGGCCTATATATAGTCCCCCACCTCCATTGTAAACCCTAGGCATGATATTTAGGATTAGTGGAAACCCCTTGTGGATCTATCTAGTTCTTGCCTCATGCTCCTTTTACAAAGGAGCACCAAATATCACAAACCTCGTTGGAGTTTGCATCGTGCCTCCACATTGTACAAGGCCTAGGCATCGGAGTCCCTTTGCCTAGACGTCAAGATCTGACGGAATCTCCCTACTCGTCGTGCTGGTTCAAGACAGAGTTCTCCGCCCAACATCGATCCTAGGGATTGCGCCGGACCGGTCACCACCGGCGGGAGCTATTGGTGTGTATTGTGTGTTCGCGTGTGCGTGTATTCATCGTGTTCTTCGTGCGTGAGTTCGTCGTGTTCATCCTCCTGTCCTTTCCATGCACTCCACCCTCGATTTGAACGGGATTCGTGAAAGATCGGGCCACCCTAGAGGTTTGCCCTCAACATATTGGTATCAAGAGCTTCGTTTCTCACGAATTCCCCCACAAAAGTTTCTTCTATCCACCAAAAATTTGAAAATCCTCGAAAAAATAGCCCCAAATTTTCCTTCGGATCGATCTCTAGATTTGGTGCATTTTAGTGGTTTTGTTCCACAGATCTTTTTCTTTGCATGCCAATCTACCTTCCTAGAACCTTGCCCTAGCCCAATTTGGACAAATACTGAAATTTTTTTGACAGTTTTGACTTTTGGAGTTCATCACGAACAAATTTTGGCTCCAGGCCCGGTGGACGGACCACACCGCGGAAAATTCTGGCGAGAATTCCAGCGAACCAGAAGTTTCACCATAAATTTCGGCGCATGGTCCGGCGCCGCCGGTATGGCCGCCGAAAATCCCGATTCCCCCTATTTTGTCTGTTTTTCCACTTGTGTTATTCGTGCCTCATGTGCATGTCATCCCAACTAACTTCAAGCTTTGGCAAGTCATCACATACCACGCTCCTCGACACTGCGATGCCGAACATCATCCCCAACAACGGTAGCAAGTCGTCAATACCGAAGGTATAACTTGCTCCACCTTGTTAACCCTTCTTCCTTGTGTGTATCTATCCTATGAGAGCACCTCATCTTGTGTTTGCCTAAGCATTGTGCACTTGTCCTGGCAAAGTGAGAATGTGTAAGCAAATTCAAAAGTGACCATAGTAGTATAGAAAGGAAGAAAAAGAATCAAAAAAGAGATAAAAAGAAATATAGAAAGCTACATAGTCTCCCAATACAAAGAGTCTCAAGCTTGTAAGCAAAGAGAGAGATAGAGCACGACCAAGGCAAGGGCACAAATCCGTTTCTTATTTTTCTTTTGGTGAACGATTTGTGGTCTCTCCTTGCGTTGGCACAACACCGAGCGTAGTCTTCGTTAGGACATTTTGTGCTAATTTTATAGTCGTTCTAACCACATCCGTCTACACATGTGTGTATCCTTGTGTTTTGTAGATCGTTTCCTTTTTGCTTTTGATCTTTCGTTCTCCACCACTTTTGGCAATACCCTTTTCTTTGGATCGTTTCGTTTGGTTCTCCACAACTCTAACCTTCCACCAAAAGCCTTTGAGAGGTAGTTTTTTCTTTAGTGTGAGGTTTCTTTGTGATTTCATTTTGCACACTTATAGCTCTCACTTGTGGTTTCTAGTTCGGTGCAATCTCCAAGGTGAGGTACAAGGCTAACACCACCATATTCCACTTCCATATACAATCCTTGTGTGTTTTGCATGATGGATAGGCACGATGAGTTCAGCCAACCACCTCCCCAAGAAGAAGATGGACCGTACATGACGCGAGCAAGTCACTTCATCGTCCGACAAGAGTTCCGTGAACGTTGCCAAGCTCTCGAGACACGACAAGACGAACAATTTGGCGAGACGCAAGCCGAGTTCAAGAAGATCGACAACCGCTTCGATGGCCTCGAAAGGCAAATGCACGCAATTCATCACAACTTTGGCCATCGAAATGAAGCGCTCCAATGCTCCGCCGCTGAAACAAATGACAATCTTCGACGCCTCATTGATGGAATGGCAAGACCATGTTCACGCGCATCAAGATCTTTAAGATCTTCGCGTCATCATTCTCCTCCTCCCCAAGATCTTCATCCAAGTGCCCCAAGACGCAATGACGCCCCCGTGGTTGAAGATGGAAGATCTTCGAACTATGTACCTTCTCCACGACATGCTGCAACGTCAAGCTATGATGGTGATTTCTCCTCAAGACCCCAAGCAAGGCACGAAGGACACCGTCATCACGCAAGGGCAATAGTGATCCAACAAATGCAACCTCAAGAAGAACCGCGGGTGGAACCGCAAGTCCACCACCATCACCCGTGACACATACTTGACACAACAAGTGATGACTCCAACTTGGAGAATCAAGCTTGTCATCAACGTGAAGCTCTCCAAGATCCTCCTCCTCCTCATCACCGTCATGAACGTCCGCACCGACACCATGGTCATCACGAGGCACCTCCTCCACCACATCAAAACATGGAGCGTGAACTGGTACTAGTTGAGCGACGCCCACCACATCAAGAGGCTCAAGACCATGATCTTCCCCGTGAGGCCCATGGGCCTAATCCATCTCACCAACTGAGGAATGAGCCTCCTCTTCATCATCAACCGCGTCATGAGGCTCCACATCCTCAACCCCGTCAACAACCGTGCAAGAGCAAGAGCAAGCTCCACAACAATAACATCAAGTTCCACCTCCTCAACCGCAAGCACATCATCAAGGTCACCAGCCTCGTCATAATGACCGCAATGATGAAGAAACCTTCGGCAAGATCAAGTTCACAATGCCCAAGTTTACCGGATCCAATGACCCTGAAGAATACCTCTCATGGGCACTCAAAGTCGACAAGATCTTCCGCTTGCACAATTATAGCAACAAGAAGATGGTCTCCATGGCTTCACTTGAGTTTGATGATTACGCCAACCTTTGGTGGAAACAAGTTCAAGTTGCTCGTGACGCAAGACAAGAGCCGCCAATCACAACTTGGCATGACATGAAGGCTCGCATGAGATCCTGTTTTGTTCCCACACACTACACGCGCGACCTCTTCAACAACCTTCAATCGCCGTGTCAAGGGACAACGATCATGGAAGAGTACTTCAAGGAAATGGAGGTCAACATGATTCACACAAACATTGAAGAGAGAAAGGAGCAAACTATGTCACGCTTTCTCATTGGCTTGAACCACCCAATCAAGTGCACATCGAGTTCCAAACATACAACGGCATGGTTGAGCTTGTGCACATCAAAAATGAAGCCGAGCGTTGATGACTGCAAGTGGATAGATCGTTTGTAGCTAGTTTCGAAATAAAGATATCGATCCCACAGGGAGAAGGAGTCTGAAGTCTAATAATTCTTGAAATAAGTATTGCAATAAAAATGCTAGATAAATTTCTAAGTAACAAGATAAAATGCGAGTATTGTGTAAAAAGGTGTTTTTGGGTTTTGGGTATAAGAGCAATAATAAAGTAAAGCAAAATAACTTAATACAGAAAGTAAGTATTGCGTATGTATGAGAGATTGGAACTATAGTAGGGAAAAAGCATTCTCAGGGAGTAGCGGATACACCACTAGTATTTGTGAAGATCTAAGATAAATATTATCATCATGAACATTCTCAACTATGTATGTGTGGGAGGAACCTCGTATGTGGACAAATAGGCAAGAACCGTTGCTCACATCGTCCTCATAACCACAGCAGTCAGCAATCGACATCAATCGAATTACTGCGCTATTAAGGGACATAATCCCGTAGGACGTATCCCATGGCATGGATAGTGTTCCGCGAGTTTCCTCGATTTCCCAAGTTGATACATAAGGAGTGCTAACAGCTTTATAGTCACTATAAGTGCTAGCACACCTCCGTCTACCAACAAGTAGTTCCCTCCATCAAGTCCCCGCAAGAGGCAAATATTGAGAGCTCGACTTCTCTCAACATCAAGATGTAGAGAATCTAACACATGGCCACGGCGATGAATATCATAATAGACTTTATCTAATTACAATCTCATACTAGGGTTTCTCCATCTCCCCAAGGCTACTTAGACATGGAGGCAATCAACACCATGGCAATGGCAATGGAAACACTCATAGATGAATAGTACTTGTATAAATCCACAACGAGTATAGAAATTACAACAAGATCTAGATAAAATGTAGATGTGATGGATGGAGATGGTGGTGATGCAGCGGTGGATGATGAAGATCGATTCCTTAGCCTCCCGGATCTACGCAGGGCGAAGATGGATCCCTTGTGGATGAGTTCCCCCTCCAGATGCCTTCCGGAGGTGAGGTTTCTGCGATTTCTAGGTGTTCTGTATGTCGTCTCCTCGAACCAATTGCACGGGGTGAAACTTTTTGACAAGGAGGAGGCGGCGCCAACTATACGGCCGGAGCTATATGGGTGGAAGAAATGCTCCCGCCGTATAGTTGGTCGTTGCGCTTTGTGCCTCCTTTGTTCGCTTCTGGTTTTCTTCTGGTATTATTAATATTTCCCAAATAAGAGATTTACGTTGTTTTTACTCCTTTTCTCCATAGTACAACTGCTTCAATAATTGTATCCATTGGATCCATCATTTGTCCTAATCCTGGTGAAAACAGAAATAAAATGTGCACGCAAGCGCCGTAAAATACCAAGATCCTACATCTACAATGCAAAATAATAATGTAAAACATGATGCAAATATGCACTCATCAACTTCCCCAAGCTTAGACTCTTGCTCGTCCCGAGCAAGTTTTTAGCTTAATGGATGTGATCCTCATATTCATGAAGCTGAGTCGATAAAATAAATGAGGCAATTGCAGCATGTGTTTATCATGTACGATACAGGGGAATAAGTTCATGAATAATACCTTACTCAAACCATCTGAATAGTATTGGAAGGTTTCCACACCTTAGTTGTCAATAGTTCATAAAAGATGAATCTCAACATAATGTAAAAGAATCCGGTTCAACCGAATGAGTTAACGAGGTAGTCCCAAGTGTTTTACAATCAACATATTCACTTGGGATTCAAAATCTCAAAAGTGTCTCTTGTCATACTACAATACAATGGTATATGCCTATTTTCTCTTTGCACATTCGCTCTTTTTCTTCTTTTCTTTTTTTCTTTTCTTTTGCATATATGCTCACACTTTTGTTTTAAGTGATGTGCAAAGGAGCTAGCCATATATTCCACTTCATGTAGGAATTCAAAGTTCGACGATCTCAATTATCAAATTCCAACTGGATATGAAGCATTATTATGACTTGAGATTCTACCACGACTTGTTCTCACTCTATTTGTGGATAGCACTTTCATTTTCCTTTGTTCAAGGTTTATTTTGTATAGATAATATTTCTTTGCGAATCAAACCGTAGAGTTATAGCATATTGACCAAATTATCTTTATGTGTTCCATCAATACCAATGGTGTGGAAGACTCCTATTGCTATCATCAAGTGCAAGTAAAATCTGTTGGGTTCGTAGCATAGAAAACAAAAAAATTCTTATGATGGGAACTATACGCCAAGATCTATCTACTACATACAAGCAACGGGTGGATATTCATCCATAGAGAACTTACGCTCGAAGACAACAAAGCTTTGTTAACGAGATGGAACTCGTGGATGATGTAGTCGTACACTTGCCGATCTCAAGATCATGGTGACGTCCAGCAGGTCCGGCTCCAGCACGTCCATGAGATCCAGCTCTACCAAGTCCAGCACCACCAAGTCCAGCACCGTGAAGCAGCGGTGTATCCGTGATTGCAGACACGTCCGGTACCGCGACAACCTCCATCGCTCGCTCCAGCAAAGCAGCGGAAGAAGCAACTCCTTTCCAGATAAAGCCACCAGGAACATGTATCTCGCTAATCTGATACAATGGGGAATAATTAGAGGGGGAGAGAAATCCTTCACGAGGAGGTGTGTGTTGTGAGGAGAGGGGGGCCTTTTATAGGGAAGAGGGGGGCAGCCAAGGGCCATGGCATGGCAGCCATGGTGGTTTCCCCACCTCTTCCACATTCATGTGGGTGGAGCTCTCACTCCCATAAAAAGCCTCCACTCAAAATTCCACTCACACATGCATTAATTTCCACCAAATTTAATGCAAGCTCTCATTAAATAAAACTATTTTATTTATTTTGTTCAGAATTTTTTTAGTTACATTAATTAACAAACATTCACATAAAACCCCCTGCAATATTTCAATATCACATGGAGAACTAGTTTCAACAATTTCACCTGAAACAATTCTGGTTTCCATCAAAATGATTCCAGCGCTTTCTTAAATATTTATCTGAAACATATTTGCTCCATATGGTGTCGGTATCCCTTAAGTGTGTCACCCTACGGTTCGTGAATAATGCAGACATGATCGAGACCCCTCTCCGGTCAATATCAGCAGCGGGACCTGGAGATCCATACTGACTCCCACACATTCAACGATGACCCTTGTGATCGTGTGAACCTTTAACGTCGTAACTAAATCCCTTTGTCTTGCGATATATTACATGTCCGAGATTCGATCATTGGCATCCAAATACCTAGTTTGATCTCGTTACCAACATGCACTCTTTTCTCGTTCCCATGATAGAACATTCTAGTGATCATATCACATGCTTGCAAGCTATTTCAATGTGATATCACCGAGAGGGCCTAGAGTATATCTATCCGTCATCGGGATGGAAAAATCCCACTCTTGATCCATGAGCCTCAACATAACAACTTTGTAGCACTGAACCCACCTTTATAGTCACCCTGTTACGGTGTGACGTTTGATGTTATCAAGATACTCTTCCGGTGTTAGCAATTAACATGATCTCATGGTCTAAGGACTAAGATTACTTCGTATGATGTTATAGCAATATAAACATAATGACTCTAATCGTAATGCTATACTTCGGATGAATGTTCATCACATCATTCCACCAATGTTGTGACCTTGTTATTAACAACATCCAATGTCCATGATCAGGAAACTTTGATCATCTTGTTAATCAACGAGCTAGTCTATAAGAGAGGCATAACTAGGAATCCTTTTTGTTTTTTAAACACACATGTATTGGCATTTCCTATCAATACAATTATAGCATGCAAAATAAACATTTATCATGAATATTGAATAAGATAATAACCACTTTATTATTGCCTCTCGGGCATATTCCCTTCAGTCTCCAACTTGCACTAGAGTCAATAATCTAGTTTGAAAAACTTTGCGTATTGAACACCTATGGCTTACTTGTGTTGCATATACGCGATTGCTAGTGGTTAACATAATCTCCGGATCTGCTAGTTTCAGGTTAGTGTGTATTTGCATGTCTTTGCGTCTCTACGCATCACTCATTCTCAAATGAGATGGCATTGTATAAATTTGGTCCTTTGGTGAGACCTTTAGTTCGTTCTGGTTAAAATATGTTGATATTATTGTCATACAATATATCTTCATAGTATTAGCCCACTTTGAACCACACCTAGTTTGATAACAAACTACTTAACACAAATGCCCTCCTTTGCTGCTACTATAGCAGTCATATACTTAGCCTTTTATTGTAGTATCCGTCATAATGTCTCAACTTTGGAACTCATCCAAATCCATCATGGAACATCCTTTCCATTACATTGTGCCACCTATAGTCCAAATTGAGATAAATTTAAATTGTAACTTGTGACAAAACTTGTATCAATGTAACACTTTACAATGAACTACCTTTAACAATTTGCCACTTATATATGCTATAGGTTAATTATTGGTTTGCCACTATAGGCCGCCATATTCTCAGTTTTGCCACTAGCGTGAAATGGTGCTCAGTTTTTCCAGTATCTCGGGCGCAGCTGCTATGGCGACGCCAACTGGCCAGTTTAAATGAGTATAACAAATTCAAAAAAAATCAAAAAAAATGAAAAACCTGCGCACAAAGTCTTCTGATGTCATATACTAACAATTCAAGTTGATAAACAAGGTTTACATACATTTAAACAATAAATTCATGAACATGTGATAAGCAAGGTCTACATACATGAATACATGAATTTTTTTTGTTTGAATGTATGTAGACCTTGTTTATCAACTTGAATCGTTAGTATAAGACATAAGAAAACTATGTGTGTTGGTTTTCCATTTTTTTTGATTTTTTTTGAATTTGTTAGGCTCATTTAAACTGGCCGGTTGGTGTCACCATAGTAGCTGCGCCCGAAATAGTGGCAAAACTGAGCATGATTCCGCGCTAGTGGCAAAACTGAGCATATGGTGGCCTCTAGTGGCAAACCAATAATTAACCCATGATATATTCTTAGTTCTTCCAAAGCTCATAAGAATATCTTTACTATCGTCCAATGATCATCTTATGAATCATTCTAGTATGTGCTCATAACATTTAGAGCATAGGACATCTCTAGATATATACATATCACGGTATAATCGACCAAAATATTCATGTGATTTTACTCACCAAGTGTTGAAACACTTGAATCTTGATACAATCCTTTCCATGCAGCAAGAACCTTTCTTGTTGTTTCCATATTGAACCCTTTCAATATCTCATATATGTATGTCTAGCATAACCATATTAGCGCCTCAATCTATCCATATAGACATTGATGCCAAATATTCTGGTTTTGCCCAAGTCTTTCATTGAAATCCTATTTTAATGAAATTCTTTAACTTGTGTCTATAAAATATACATAATTTCCAATCAACAATATGTACTCTGCATAATGTATTGGAAATTTTTCTCAGCGCTCCCACTTAATTTCTTGCAAATGCAAGTATCTTCATCATCTCCGATGAATTTAAACTCCATTAACATTTTCACCATGGTGAAAATTCCAACTCCGCTATGCTTACTTCAACTATTGAAGTTTGCATGCCCTTTTAGCACCCTTTGAGTTAACAAAACCCTTCAGACCGTCTCATGTACACGTCCTAGGTAACCATTCTATTAGAAGAACCTTGTTTTGTTTATTCAACTACCATATACCAAATTATGTGTAGAGGTTGCTACATTAATCCGTCAATACTAAATATCGCTATGAAAGATAAAATCTTATTATAGTCAAATCCTTGAACATTGTCGTAAACTTCTTTCCGACATGTCGACTATTTCATAGATGTTAAACATCCATGTCTATTTCTTTATAGATCCAAACATGACCGATAGGCTTCACGCCTTTCCGGAGGGTCTTTCAAGTTCAGAAACTTGATTTCTTGTGTATGGATACTATCACGGATTCTATGACTTCTAGTCATTTCGTGGAGTCAGGGCCCATCATCGCTTCTTTGCATGTAGTTGGTTCATCATTGTCAAAACAATAAAGACTTCTGTTTCAAATCTTACTATTTGATTCTTACCGACCCACATGGTTCAATAGGAACTCTAATCTCCAAGATTACACACTTTGTAATCACGAGAGCCATGAGCATTGCAGCCGCCACCGAGACACTTTCCGGCGCTGTGCTACTTAGCACATATAGCTAAGGTTCAACAACCTTATCAAAGTTCTATTGTCCTCCCACTTAACTTTTCACGAAAAATTCCTTCTCAAGAAACTTGACATTCCAAGCGACAAACTCTTTTGTCCTTGGTGTTATGGAGGAATTCCCAACATTTTTTTTGGAATAACCTACAAAGATGTGCTTATCCGACTTTGGTTGTAAAAATTTTACTTATGCATAGCATACCAAAATTTAAGAAAAGACAATTCTAGTTTTATCCCAAACCATAACTAATATGGTGTCATTTCAATAGATCACGATGGTGCTCTTTTCAGTGTAAAAGTGCTAGTCTCTAAAGCTTCAATCCTTAAAACATAATGGCAGTTTTATAAATGACACCTTTGATCTTACCATGTCAAACAAGGTTTGATTTGATCTCTCGAACATACCATACTCCTATGGTTTATCGGGAAATGCAAATTCATGGAACAATTCCTGAAACCTTAGGTGTTTTGCTAAACCTGTAACTCAAATATCTTCCTTTATGATCAAATCATAAACTCTTTTATTTTCTTGTTACAATGATTTTTCACTTCATCTTGAAAGTATTTGAACAATTTTCAAATGTTTCATAATTCTTCCTTATTAAGTAAATATATAGATATATTTACTTAAATTTCTGGAGAAAGCATATGAAGCAAAAAGATCCATCGCATATGGCTACACATAATGGACTATATACATCAACATGCATAATATCCAATAAGTTAGTCATCCGTTCCTCTTTGGCCTATGAACGGATTTTCAATTATCTCGAGGAAAGTTTCACAAGCGTCAATTGATCAAAATCAAAATACTCCAAAAATCCATCAACATGGAGTTTCTTCATGTTTACTTTGCAATATAATTCAAACAGCGATGTTACTTCATAAGTGATCTTCCAATCATTTTTCTTACAACATTTTAGCAATAATGTTTATGGATGTGATTTCTCCAACTAGACTTGTAAAAGTTCATCCATCCTTTATGGAATATGGTAATTATTTGAACAACCATTGTTCTCGTAATACCAGAACAAAATAACAATTATTAAAACAAATCTTGAAGGCTAGGTTTGATGACAACGAAAAACACAATAACACTTGACGTCGGATTGAGGACAAGTACACCATGAGGGGGTCCTCGAGGCGTGCGGAAGAGAGGGGTGTGAGATGTACGGTGTTCCGGGACGGTGAGCACACAAGTTTACCCAGGCTCGAATCCGCCGGCTTTGGACGGATCCTACTCCTGCTAACAATCCAGTAATACGGCAGAGCCGGAATATGGGTTACAAGGGTTTCGCCTGTGTGAGTTGAGATTGTAGACTATTGAGGTGTGCCCTAAAGGCTCTCCCTAGGACGACTTATATAGATATCTGGCCTAGGGTTTACAGGAGAGATCTATCCGGCTACGACTAAGAGTCGGTTATAGAGTACATCTTGAACTACAAGTAACACTATGGGCCTAAGTCGGTAAGTCTTCTGGGCCTTCCCGTAGCCGGATTGGACTCCGTCTTTTCTCCCTGACTAGGCCGCCCGTGAAGCAAAGCTCTAACCCGAAGTGGGCCACCCTGGTCAGTGAGGAACTGTGAGGATACCCGGAAAGTATATCCCCAACAGCAGCCCCCAGAAGTCTCCAAGATCCAAAGTCGGATTTATCATCGGATCCAAAGTTGTAGAATCTTGAAGGGTTCCTGAAAATTCACAACAAAAAATACGATCCGGGTCTTAAAAATAAGTTGGACCTATCAACAGGTTACTCAGATTTTCCAGCTTGATTTCAAACTAAGCCGGAATTTGGTTTCTAACGCCACCTGACACAAGTCATGGTCAAATCACGTCATCTAACAGACATCCTGTTAGCACGACCATTGGTGGGTCCGCGGTTCGCGGAACCGAGGTGCTGTTTTAATGCGTGCATGGAGAACGAGGCGACGAAATCATCGTGTGGGTCCTTCCCAGTTCCTTCCACGACGCGTGGCGGTTGCACTATAGCATTTGCACGAATCTTGGCGCGGTTAGGTGGATATAAGGGGTGAGGATTCTCCTCCTCCTTTCTTCACCTGTTCCTTTGCCTTTTCCTCTCCAAATCTCCTCCGCGCGCACAGAGCTCCTCTGCTTTCCCCCAAAAACTCCCAGCGCCGCCCATCTTAGGTCAACTGCTCACCGGAGAAATGGCTTCTTCATCCTCTTCCGGTTTGGCGGCAGTGGCGGCGACGGCTGCGGAGAAGGAAAGCTTCCGTGGGGTCTGGATCCCCTGCGTGCTAGATGATGAGAAGCTCCACGGCGTGGAGATAGAAGGGGTCCTCCACGCCGGTGATTAGCGGAGCAGCTTCGGGGAGACCATCCCCAACCCGCACGCCAGCGAGCGGGTACACTTCGGCGCCCACCTCGACAGAGGTTTGTCATTTCCTCCCTCAGAATTCTTTTCCGAGGTGATTGACCATTATAGTGTTCAACTCCACCATCTTCCTCCCAACTCTCTCCTAGAGATGAGCGCTTATGCTTCTTTGTGTGAGGGTTTTCTCGGCATTAGGCCAAGTTTGACCTTATTCCAGTATTACTTTCATGTCCGGAGAAATTCCATCACTGACGGTGTTCCTTATATCACCGGTACCATTAGTTTTTCGCTTAGACGCGAGCGCGCATATCCCAAGATCTTAGCTAGTGACTCGGTCAAACAGTGGCCAGCCACATTCTTTTATCACAAGGATATTATGGCTCCTGACAAAGCCACCGCTTTGCCGGCTTTCGTCGATGGAGCCGCCACGACCCAACCTTCTTGGGATGAGGCTGCTCCGGCTCTTAGTGACAATCTGATCCTCGCTAAGAGGCGGATCGAATACCTGATTAAAGACAAAGGGCTGAAGGGATCCGACTTGGTCCAATGCTGGGTCTCACACCGGATCCAACCCCCTTCAGTACCACGGAGACCGACTGATGCACTCCATCACGTCGTCCAAGAAAGATTCCCTCCACATCAACCCCAGAGCCTACACCACGCAAGGCTATATAAGCCAGATTAAATGGCTGATAAGGGAACGGATCGAGAGGAGAATCCCGGAGGTTTCTCTGGATATGCATACGGTGGAAAACCCCATTGTGCCGATAAGTTTCTATCAATAAACCTTTTTATGTGTTTCAATCTTTAAGTTACATTGCAATACTGATATGTTTTCTTATTTTCAGCTTGCTGACCTCCCCGAGTCGGAACTTGCTGCACTCGAGGGATATCCTCCAGAGTTTTCTCAGGAGGCGAAACTGGTCCCATTGCTGGACACTGCGCTTAAGAAATGCAAGGCTCCGACAGTGGCTGTCGGCACACAGCAGGTGCCCATCGTGAAGAGGTAACTTTCAACAAATTTCTGCCTTTGTACCTTACTCGAATTTTCTTCCAAGATGTAATGTTTTTGACTTTATTACATTCTCAGAGCTAAGCAGCTCATCAAGGGCAAGGGGAAGGGAACTTCTTCGAAGCCTCTGCGACAGACGAAGCTTTCCATGGCTTCTCCTATCGTGGCTCCTCCGACTCCTGCCCCCCAACCTTCCGCAACACCGGTGATCATTCATTCTCCGGCTGTCGCAAAAGATCCGGCTCCTTCAACAGAGCCCGTGATCCTTGAATCACAAACTGACGTCACCATGAGTGAGTCAGGTATAGATAATGGTGAACCCTCTTCGGGTAATGATCCCTCGGCAGAGATCTTCGCCGAAAACCTTCTCAACAATCCGGGTCTTGCCAAGTTTGGCTTGTCCCGGAAATCTGCAGAAGAGATCCAACGGCTGGCCAGGTAATGCCTGGAGAAAAGAAACTTATCTGCCGAAGAAGAAGCATAAGAGGTAGAGGACATCAAGTTCTCTGACCTTCTTGCATAAGTGCATCTTCACGACAAGAGGATAAGGACCGGTGAGCTTCCAACAGCGCCAGTGGTCCCGCTGACTCTCGCTGAGAAGGTCGCTGTTGAAGTAAATGCGAGTCTAGATAAACTTACTCGCGAGCAATATGTAAGTCAGAATTCTAACTCTTGTTTTCCCCTCATTTCATATCATATCCTCTAGCCCCCAAGCATGAAGTTGGTTATATAATCTGGGTTTATGCTTCCTTAGGATGCCAAAGAATGAACTAGTGTAGCCCCCAAGGCTCGTGCTGATATAAAAATATTAGCCCGAGTCTTTAGTAGACTTCTGACTTTGGATATTCTAACTCACAGAAAGTATGTTCCTATAACCAGGATTTGTTGAAAAATGTCTGTGACAAGCGGAGAGATCAAGGCTCTCCGACTTAAGAATGCTGAACTAAAGGTCTCCAAGGATGAGGTCGAAGGTAAACATTCCGAGACTCAAACCTTGTCTTTCATGGTTTTGTAGTCGAATTTTTTCCTGAACCGTCGTTCTTTTTGACTTACAGCGCTGGTAAAACAATCCCGCGCCATGATTGAAGAGGCTGAGAACCTCAAAACTTTAGTGGTGGAGAACAAGGAACTTCACCAAGAGCTGGATAAGCTCAAAGTGTATCATGAGAAGAGTATAGGTCAAGTTCTCGAGTCCTCCTCCAGGGCTACTGATGAGCATGATCGCCAGATTGCTGCTCAAGATCAGAAAATCTCGGGCCTCAATAACGAGTTGTGCAGAGAGAGGGACCTTTCCGAGGCACTCCGGGCTGAACTCCGGAGTATTCAGGAAGAGAAGACCAAGATTGATGACGTCATCTTCGGTATGTTCCATCTGTCTGAGTTTTCTATTTTCTTCGACTTCTTTCAATGTCAGATTTTCTTAACTTGTTTTGTGTATAGGTCCTCTGAACTTGACGAGCTCCACCTCCGCTTAGCCCCGCACCCACCGGCTTACCCAAGTCGGTGACCTGCTTCATGACTTCCGCCAATCCCTTGAGGATATTGGCGAAGCTCTCAAGATTCCGGACATGCATAGCATGTCGGATTTTTAGGTGCGGGACAAGGCGAAGGAAATGCCGCAGCTTGTCCAGGATTGGAATATGTCCTACGCGCGATCTGCAGCGCAGAACGCTCTCACCATGGTCATGAGCCACCATGGAAGCATGGAGATATGGCAAGTGACCAGAGGGTATTCTATAGTAGATGAGGATGGCCAGGAGCAGGGCATCAAGGCTATTATGGACTCCTGTGCCGGATATGGGTGCCCCGTGGCTGACTTGACCAGCTACGACACTCCTTTCTTCACCCGCGTGGACACTCCGCCTCCGCCTCCGGAAGAAGCAACAGAAGTTTCCGACGATGAACGAACCACCTCGGATGTGGACATCTCGGAATGATATCAAGGCGATGTATCTAGCGAGCCGGCAGCTCTTTCATCTCCTCCTGCATCATAGATTGTCAGAAACATTTGTATTATCCTGAAAAAACATGATGCGTCTGTAAATATGAAGTACTATAATTTTGCTAGTGCTAAGCTTTTGATCTATTCAGCACTTCTGCCTTTAAATTTTTGTGTGCCTGAAATGTTTACATAAGCACTTGAAACTTTTTTTGCCTATACTTATCATTTATCTGGCTTTCCGCCTCGTCCCTTTCGTGAGCCTGCTAAACCTTCTACCCGGAAACTTTGCCGAGCAATGGAGCTCAATTGCTAAACCAGTTTAAACTCAGAAACAAAGCCGGCTTCCAGTACCAACAATTCACTACTCAGAAAATACCCGCATCCGGCAATCAGACAAATAACCAAAGTAAATACTAGAAACTTTAGAGTTATACCCGAGGGTAGAAATTTTAGAATCGGAAATATAAACCAGAACAAACATGAGCATAAAGTACTTTTAAGCATTCTGGGATTTTCGACTATGACATGATCATTCGGACATAAGATGGTAAGAACTTCTCAGGAAAACTTGAGGCAACCAAAACTTTTATTTCTCATAGAACATGTACATATATATTATTACAAAGAAGGATAAACTAAGAATAAAAGGGACGTAGCTGAGCAATATTCCACGGTCTGTCTAACTCATCCAGATTTGTACTGCCTCCAGCTCTCTTTCTCTTCTCAGTAGCAGGTCTTTCTTTCACTGGCCTCATGTCAGTTAAGTAGTACGAACCATTGTGTAATACTCGACTAACTAAAAAGGGCCCTTCCCATACTGGGGAAAGTTTGTGCTTTCTTTGTTGCACAAGCCAGAGAACCAAATCACCTTTATTGAAAGATCTGTTTCTGACTCTCTGGCTATGATACTTGCGTAACTTCTGCTGATAGGCTGTTGATCTCATTTGAGCAACGACGCGAACTTCTTCGACTAAGTCGAGATCATTTTGTCAAGAAATCTCGGCATCCTCTTCAATATACGCGGCCACTCTAGGAGAAGTGTGAATCAAATCACTAGGAAAAACTGCTTATGCACCGTAGACCAAGAAGAAAGGTGTGTATCCGGTTGACCTGTTCGGAGTTGTTCGTAAGCTCCATATTACAGAGGGTAATTCCTCTGCCCAAGCCCCCACAGCACGTCGTAGTGGTGCTTTGAGTCTCGGTTTCAGGCCTTGTAGGGTTAAACCATTTGCTCTTTCGACTTGTCCGTTAGCCTGCGGATGTGCGACTGACGCAATGTCAAGCCGGATATTTTGCTCGTTGTAGAATTCAGCCAATTCTCCCATAGAGAAGTTACTCCCGTTGTCCGTGATAATGCTATGCGGATAACCATACTGGATTATAACATCCTCGACAAATCTTTTGGCTGTTGCTCCATCACAATTAGTGACAGGTTTAGCCTCAATCCATTTGGTGAATTTATCCACCATCACTAAGAGATGAGTAAATCCACTTGGAACTCGTTTAAATGGTCCTACCATATCAAGCCCCCAGACCGCAAAAGGCCATGTTATAGGTATTGTTCGTAGCTGATCAGCCGGAACATGAGCTTGTTTGGCGTACTTTTGGCAGCCCTTGCACGTCTTGACTAATCGTTCCACATCTGCCTGAGCTATAAACCAGAAAAATCCGTGGCTAAAAGCTTTTGCCACTAAAGATTTGGCTGCAGCGTGGTGACCACACTCGCCTTCGTGGATTTCCCTTAAGATTTCCACTCCTTCTTCTGGAGATACGCAGCGCTGAAAAACCCCAGAAACACTCTGCTTATAGAGCTCACCTTTAACTATAGTATAAGCTTTTGCTCGTCGGATGATCTGCCGGCTCAGAACCTCGTCTTCGAGTAATTTTCCATCTACCAGATAATCAAGGTAGGGTTGGGTCCAACTGGGAATTACAGCCAGGACCGCTATTAGAGGTGAGTCGGATTTGGCCGGATATTCCTCATCTACTCCCTTTATTGAGGGAATTTTGAGGTGCTCTAGAAAAGCGCCATCCGGGACCTCTTTCTGCGCAGAGCCTATCCGAGATAGTGCATCTGCTTCCTCGTTTTCTGCTCGAGGGATGTGTTGAACCTCAAACCCTCCGAACGATTTAGATAGATCATCCACGATAGCTTTATACGCTGCCATGTGTTTATTTGCATTACAGATATCCGACACTTGTTGAGAACAAGATCCGAATCTCTCTAAGACATCAAACGTCGGATGCCAATATCCTTAGCAATCCGGATTCCATGCAGCAGTGCTTCACACTCGGCAATCTTATTTGTCGCTGTGAAGTGGATCTGCAACACGTATAGAAGTTTATCTCCTTGGGGTGATTTGAGCACCACGCCAGCCCCCGAGCCCCCTCGAGCCTTAGACCCATCAAAATAAAGGGTCCAGTATTCTGACTCATGGAGGATCATGTTCTCCTTCGTCTCTATCCAATCAGCGACAAAGTCAGCGAGGATCTGGGGGTTGATTGTTGTCCGAGGTTTATACTCAATATCAAAAGCTGAAAGCTCTATGCCCCATTTGGCGATGCGTACTGTGGCGTCACTGTTGTTGATTATATCTCTCACGGGAATTGTGCTCACCATGGTAATTGGATGCTCCTGAAAATAATGTTGTAGCTTACAAGATGCTAGAAAAACACCGTAAGCCAACTTTTGATAATGCGGATATCGCTGTTTTGATTCTGTCAGGACTTCGCTGACAAAGTAAGTCGGACGCTGCACTAGGTGTTCCTGATTTTCCTCCGGTCTCTCCACCACCATGACGACACTAACGACCTTGTTTGTCGCAGCAAGATAGAGCAACATCGGTTCCTGTGGTTCCGGCGCAGCAAGGATAGGAGCAGATGAGAGTAATTTCTTCAGGTCCTGTAGTGCGGCTTCAGCTTCATCAGTCCAAACAAAATCCTTGGTCTTTTTCAGGAGTTTATATAATGGTGTGGCTCTTTCTCCAAGCCGGCTTACAAACTGACTGACTGCAGCAATGCAACCAGTTAGTCTTTGTACGTCCTTCAGGCGAGTTGGCCTGGAAATATTGAGTATAGCCTTGATTTTGTCCCGGTTCACCTCTATGCCTCTTTGAGACACGATGAAACCTAACAATTTTCCGGCTGGTATTCCAAAAAAAACATTTCTTCGGGTTAAGCATGATGTTGTAACTTCATAGATTGGCGAATGTTTCCTCCAAGTCGGAAATCAGCGTTTCCTTCTTTTTGGACATCACCGCAATATCATCCACGTGTGCATGTACATTGTGTCCGAGTTGGTCATGGAGGCAACGCTGCATCGTGCGCTGGTACGTAGCTCCTGCGTTCTTCAACCCAAAGGGCATTGTAACAAAATAGAAGGTTCCGAAGGGGGTTATGAATGAAATTTTGACTTTGTCAGATTCCTTCATCTGGATTTGGTGATGACCGGAATATGCGTCGAGAAAGCAGAGGAGTTCCGAGCCTGCCGTAGAATCGATAACTTGATCAATTCTAAGCAGAGCGAACGGATATTTTGGACAAGCCTTGTTCAAGGCAATATAATCAACACACATCCTTAAATCAGTGGTGTCCTTTTGAGGGACCATTACAGGATTGGCCGACCACTTAGTGTGGATGATCTCTTCTATGAATCCGGCTAACTCGAGCCATACTAGTTCCTTAGCTATTGCCTTACGCTTTTCATTGCCAAAACGTCGTAAGGACTGTTTGACGGGTTTAGCGTTCGGGTTTACATTTAAGAGTGCTCGGCAAGTTCCCTAGGTACTCTGGTCATATCAGATGGCTGCCATCCGAAGATATCTTGATTTGCTTGGAGGAACTTGACGAGCGCGCTTTCCTATGCGCTACCTAGGCCTACGCCTATCTGGGTCACCTTGGAGGGGTCATCATCCTTCGACGGCGTCTTATTCGTCTCTTCTGATGCCTTAAACTCCGGATTTGGCTTTGTCACCTCCTTCTTTATTGCGGGCATCTCGGACGGATCTATGCTCTTCTTGATCTCCTGGTACTCTTGGGCGTGCAGCACGGCTTCGGCAAAGGTGGAATTTCCATCCTCGCACTCTCGCGCTTTCTTCGGGTCTCCCCTGATGGTGATCACGCCGTTGGGACCTGGAATTTTCATGATATTGTAAATGTAACATGTACGAGCCATAAAAGCCCAGTAAGTTGGACGTCCGAATATAGCGTGGTATGCACTCTTGAACGGGACCACTTCGAAGGAAAGTGCCTCCGTCTGATAATTCTTTGGAGTTCCAAAGGTAACATCCAAAGTGATCTCTCCCAGGGAATTGGCTTGTCTTCCGAGGACAACTCCGTGAAAGATCATAGAGCTATGGTTCAGCTGGGTCTCCGAGATCTTCATCCGGCGTAGCGTTTTGACATAGAAAATATTGATACTACTGCCGCCGTCCATGAGGGTCTTGGATAAACCATAACTGTCAATAAGTGGATTGACCATTAAGGCATATTTTCCTCGCCTGTGCAACTTAGGCGGATGATCAGCGCGGTTAAATGTGATCGCCACTTCCGACCAGTCCAAGAATTGGGGGACAGCCGGAACTATTGCGTTGAGCTCATGTATAACTGCTTTCTTGACTTTTGCTGGTTGAGATCCGAGGAAGGTGACATAAGTGTCTTTCTTGGTCGGAAATTTTTTCTTCCCTTCCGACTTGGGATTTGAAGCATCAGCTTCCTCCATGTCAGAATCTTCCTTGGTCTCTTTTTCTTTTTCGGGATTCTTCTTTCCCTTCTTCCGCTTAGCTTTGTATCCCGTGGTGTCATCTCTTTCGATGTCGTCATTAAAACGACATTCGGCGTTGGTGTGGGATGAGCCCCCATTGGCATATAGGTGATGCACACATGGGTTATTGGCAATGTCGGCCCAAGAGTAGGTTTTGCCTGGTTGTTGGTCTCCTCTACCTTGAACTCTCGAATTCCCACGGCCACGCCTGCGGCCTCCGCCGCGTCCTCCTTGTCCTCCAGACCCGAAAGTAGCAGTAACCACTGCCGTTTCCATGTTGGGTTTCTCTTCCGAGGTATTTTTTGCGCTTCTGAGCTTGTTGCTTTGGTTGTTTTGCCGACTGTGGTATAGCTAGGGCATTGAGTAATCCCTATGCATCGTCATCAGCATCAGCATACTTGCTTGCTGTTTCTATCATCTCTCCCAAATCAGTGACCTTGTCAGACTTCAAGGGATGGCACAGGAGACCAATTGGGAGACCTGCGATGAAAGCTTCTATCGCGGTTCGATCATTTACTCCTTCACAGGAGTTCTTGGTGTCGATCCATCGTCCGAGGTAATCCCGACAAGTTTCTCCGGCCTTCTGGGTGCAACGCTATAGGTCTCCGACCGTACAAGGCCTCCGATGTGTGCCTTTGAAATTCTGAAAGAATGCACTTTGCATGTGTGGATGGTGTTCTCCGGGAGTTCATTAACCCATGACCGTGCCGTCTTCCACAACATAAGTGGGAGATATCGGGTTGCGACCAGGCTGTTTCCTCCTTTGGCGATGCAGCAAGCTTGGAAAAAATCCTTTATCCAGGTATCTGGCCGAGCAATGTTGTCGTAGGCTTGGATATGTCTTGAGATAGCAAATCCTTCCGGGATACTTGTAGCTCTGATGCATGGTCCGAAGCACTTTGGGCCCACGTAGATATCATCGTTTTCATAGTGTCGTGCCTCTATGTTGTAGTTGATCCTGTGCCTTGCGTTGTTCGGGGATAGAGATCGTCCCGAATGTCAGCTATGGCTGCGGTGCCTTGGAGCCAGACTTCGGCTTCTGCCACCAACTCCTCCACCACGTCGTCCTCCTTGTCCCCCTTGAGAGCCGTTGTGATGACTACTTGGTGGAGAGGGTGGGGCAGCTGGATTATTTCCGGCTGTTCGCCGGCCTCCGTCCGGAGCGTCATTATTCCGGTTCTGGGGAGGGTCTTCACTATGACGAGCCCCCTGCCGACTTGTCCCGGCATGGTTTCCGTCGTTTCTTTGTCCGCCGTTCCCACCACGGTGAGGCTCAGTTGGACGACTTGTATGTCTGGGAGGTGGCATTTTTTCACGATCCTCCTCCCGACATTTCTCTTTATCTTCTCCCCTTTGATCGTTCGAATCTCGTCGGGGAGGGTTTCTCGGATACAGTGCGGCAATGGCATCTTGCTCGGCCGCTGGAACGACGTTGCTCTACTCACGTGCGGTTCTGTGATGCTGTCCTGATGATCCGGTTCTGGAGTAGTTGTCTTCCCATCGGTCGGAACGGTGACACTGTTCCGGAACACGCTGGGGCCGTATATCATTCCAGGCCGAGTCCGTGTGACATTGGTCGGATTTAGAGACCAGTTTTCCACTTCCAGATTTCGCAGCCATCTGTTGCTCCAGACCGTTGGTGAGTGGCTTGATGCCCAATCAAACCTGTTCTGGGCCTGGGTTATTTGATAGAATATCTCGAGCTGCGACGGTGTTCTATACCGGTGTTGGGTACACTAGATCTCCTTTGTTGTCGAGCCGAGGCATCCCTAGATCTCCTTCAAAGAGGACCTTGTTCACTTCCGGAAATTTACCGTCACCTGTGTAACGTTTCCAGGTCTTCTGATGCAACCGAGACATGTAATCCTTAGTTGCCATGCGTTTCTTTTCCTCCTCGATGTTTTTAGCTTCATCCAGGAGTTCTTGAAAACGCGCTTCTAGGGCTTGGGCCCTTTCGTCCAGCTCTTCAGCAGTAAGTTCTGTAGCTGCAGGGATAGGTGTGGTTAATGCAGCATCGATGAGTTTATGCGCACCTTCAGTGATCACGTGTCCATCCATCGATTCTTCTTTTTTCGGCTCCTCTGGGATAAGTGCTCCATCCGAGTCTTCCTCATATTCCTCGGCGATCACCTTCTTTGTCAGAGGGTCTTTTGCCGGGGTCTTGTTCTTCTTGTTCTTCTTCTTTGCCTTCTTGGTAGCGCCGGTAGCAAAGACGGCTTTGGGTCCATTTCCCGGAGTCAAGCTTTGATCGGTACTTTCGGACATCTGGAATTCGAGATTATCTCCGACTTCCATGTCATCCTGCGCTTTGGGAGAGTGTTCCCCGGATCCTTCATCCATGGCTTCTCCTTCCTCTACAGCTTTGGAGTTATACTCCTCTTCATATTCTGCGGAGAACTTTCGGAAATCCGCTGACGTCATCGATTCATCCGAGGATGCGGGTACGTCGGTGTTTGTTCCAATCGCCTCCAACACAGAGTCGGTGTTTTCTCCAGCATCGGCAGAGCCGGATCCGAATCCCACATATCCGACGAAGTGCGACGCGTGCTTCTTGAGGTACTTGCGGCTTTCACGATCATCTTTGTCGAAACTTTTGATGGTCTCGAGGATTGCATCTGCGCTTGCTTCTTGCATTATCATACGTTGCAGTGTGTACCTTAGGAAAGGCTTGTCTGTCCCGGCTTCATCAGTGCCGGAATCAGTGTCGTTGATAAGCTCCTCCTAGGTTTCGACTTCCGCGGGTAGGTCGATCTGGGATCCGGCTTCTCCAAAGAGATCCACTCCAGATTCAACTTTAACCGCTAGGTCTTCCTCAGGCTCGGATTTCTCCACTATCTCCGCAACTGGCGCGGGCTGGGTGGGATTAGGGTTTTCTGAGATCCGGAACTCTACCGCCTTGGCGGACAAAGGGGACCTAGAAGATTCTTCTGCCTCTATCATCACCGCTTGGGTGGGTGGGGCAGGTTCAACAAAACCGATGTAAACATCGATCTCGCCAAAAGACATGATTGTGTAGGCAGTCACGACCTCCCTAGCCGGAATCCAAGTCTCGTCGAGAACGATGAGAGGGACGTCGCTGGCGTAGAGGACGCAACCGACGGCGATAGTTTCGCTGATTCCGATTCTTGCAGATTCCGCTCGGAACGCAGATCCAAAGCTCACTTTCCCCGCGGTGGGCGCCAACTATCGTCGGAAGGAGGACAAGTACGCCATGAGGGGGTCCTCGAGGCATGCGGAAGAGAGGGGTGTGAGACGTACGGTGTTCCGTGACGGTGAGCACACAAGTTTACCCAGGTTCGAATCCGCCGGCTTTGGACGGATCCTACTCCTGCTAGCAATCCAGTAATACGGCAAAGCCAGAATATGGGTTACAAGGGTTTCTCCTGTGTGAGTTGAGATTGTAGAATATTGAGGTGTGCCCTAAAGGCTCTCCCTAGGACGTCTTATATAGATATCTGGCCTAGGGTTTACAGGAGAGATCTATCCGGCTACGACTAAGAGTCGGTTACAGAGCACATCTTGAACTACAAGTAACACTATGGGCCTAAGTAGGTAAGTCTTCTGGGCCTTCCCGTAGCTGGATTGGACTCCGTCTTTTCTCCCTGACTGGGTCGCCCGTGAAGCAAAGCTCTAACCCGAAGTGGGCCACCCTGGTCAGTGAGGAACTGTGAGGATACCCGGAAAGTATATCCCCAACAACACTTTATTCGTTTTCGATGAACATCATCACTTATTCTTTTGCCAGTTACTTAGGTCGTTGCAGTTCATGAATTGTGTTGTTTTGTATGACACTTCACACCAACCAATTTGGTATCCAATACCTCAGAACCACATTGTTTAACAAGCAAGGAATACAGCCATAACATGTATATCTTCTATATACCTAAGTTGGATATCTCCAACATTTTATTTTCTGCCAAATATTTTATAGATTCTCTTTCAACAATTCCTTTTCTTTTAAAAGAATCTACCAACATCAATAGTGGTGCCATTCACATGACACATAGTACAAAGTGTATATAGTCAAATACTAATACCTTTGGACTTGCACTTTGAAGTGGATCACCATCATCAAATGTTTGGTGTTCTTTCAAAAATCCATTCTTTAGTAATCTATTAGTGTAGTACACATTTTACCTACATCTTCTATTCATCCTTATCATGACAACTTTCATGATCAAGCTACTATAGCCTATAAGGAAGAATCGCGAGTATAATGTCAGTTCCCAAAACCTTTTGGTAGATTAGGACGCCTAGCGTCTCCAACCTTCACGAATTCTCATACAATAAGAGAACGTGTATTTTGCTAAATTATACTCTATCATAATGCAACCAAAAACATTGTTTCAGATATAACAATATCTTCCACACATGATGGTTTCTGAAACAATTTTTCAGCTCCTAGATAATCTTGATATTAAAACAACTTTTGAATATCAATAATCATGGAGGCAAACAAGATACTTTAGATACTAACATTGGAATTCTTACTCTTGATTTAATACTACTTATGAAACTTCATGGAGTAAATAGAGTTTGCTGAAAGTTTGCAATAGGACTTCTAAACTTTAAATTAACATTCAAAAACAATACGATGCCAGTTCGTAAAGTAAATATCCAGAATTCTATAGTTCTATTATCTCAATTAAAACTAAGTGTAAGGTAGTGAACAAATGCCAATGACTACAACAAATTATGCAAATTCACTTCGATTTAGTTTATGACAAATTGAGTTCGACTAATCCAAATTAGAAATGAACTCCCACTCAAAAATGACATCCCTCGTGCATTTTTGGTGATTACATGAACCAAATCCACTACACCAAGTCCGGTCATCACGTGAGTTGGTGTAGCTTCAAAGGCGAGCATCAATATGGGCATCACATCAACTATATGACTCATGCTTAACCTTTCGGTCTGTGTTCCGAGGCCATGTCTGTACATGCTAGCCTTGCCAAGTAAGAACCTTAGTACTCGCATGTGCCAAACTATCTTACACCCGTTGTATGAAAGCGTAGAGTAGAGTACACCCGATCATCACGTGATGTCTCAAAACACGATCCATAGAATGGTGCATACTTAAGGAAGAACACATTTTATCTTGATAATTAAACGAGGGATCATCTTACAATGCTACTAAAAGCGCCAAACTGGCAATATAAGATGTGAACATCTAATGTGTAAAGTGGGATGATATGGTCCATGCATTTGATCTCTATCATATGCATCGCGGCATGATCTCTATCATTCCTTTGTGTGTAAGGCCAAGGTCTATGGAACTTACACATTAAGTGTGTTGTAAGAGTATCTATCATACATCTACTTACAACATTACCATATCATGACACTAGCCCAATAAACAATCTAAACTAGACGCCTCGAATTTATCCATTGCAAGTTTTACGTGGCTTAGGGCTTTCAGAGATAGAACCGATCTTACCTACGAACATGGAACCACAACGAGGATAACCAAGTTATTAGAAACTCGTTGTAAATCAGATATTGACTATAGTAGGAGAGACAGACACCCGCCATCCACTTATACAAAACTAGTTGCATGTCAGTCGTGGAATCGGTCTCATGTGCGATGACATGTAAGGTTGGTTCGGGCCGCTTCATCCCACTATGCCACCAATATCCAAAATACATTGAAGATGCAATAACATTATCATCATCGCCCACATATAAACATATGTGTACTACCCGTGCAAAGCACCTACGCATAGATCAGGCTCTGATACCACTGTTGGGTTCGCAGCATAGAAAATAAAAAAATTCCTACGATGGGAACTATACGCCAACATCTACCTACTAGATACAAGGAACGGGTGGATATTCATCCATAGAGAAATTACCCTCGAAGACAACAAAGCTTTGTTAACGAGATGGAACTCGTGGATGATGTAGTCGTACACTTGCCGATCTCAAGATCGTGATGAAGTCCAGCAGGTCCGGCTCTAGCACGTCCATCAGATCCAGCTCCAGCAAGTCCAGCACCACCAAGTCCAGCACCGCAAAGCAGCGGTGCATCCGTGATCGCACACACGTCCGGTACCCTGACAACCTCCGTCCCTCGCTCCAGCAAAGCAGCGGAAGCAGCAACTCCTTTCTAGATAAAGCCACCGGGAACATGTATCTCACTAATCCGAGACCATGGGGAATAACTAGAGGGGGAGAGAGAGATCCTTCACGAGGAGGTGTGTGTTGTGAGGAGGAGAGGGGGCCTTTTATAGGGAAGAGGGGGGCAGCCAAGGGCCATGGCGTGGCAGCCATTGTGGTGCCCCCACCTCTTCCACATTCATGTGGGTGGAGCTCCCACTCCCATTAAAATCCTCCACTCAAAATTCCACTCACACATGCATTAATTTCCACTAAATTTAATGCAAGCTCTCATTAAATAAAACTATTTTATGTATTTTACTCAGAATTTTGTTAGTTACATTAATTAACAAACATTCACATAAACCCCCTGCAACATTTCAATATCACATGGAGAACTAGTTTCAACAATTTCACCTGAAACAATTCTGGTTTCCATTGAAATGATTCTAGCACTTTCTTAAATCTTTATCTGAAACATATTTGCTCCAAATGGTGTCGGTATCCCTTAAGTTTGTCACCCTATGGTTCGTGAATAATGTAGACATGATCGAGACCCCTCTCCGGTCAATAATCAGCAGCGGGACCTGGAGATCCGTACTGACTCCCACACATTCAACGATGACCCTTGTGATCGTGTGAACCTTTAACGTCGTAACTAAATCCCTTTGTCTCGCGATATATTACATGTCCGAGATTCGATCATTGGCATACAAATACCTAGTTTGATCTCGTTACTGACATGCACTCTTTTCTCGTTCCCTTGATATAACATTCTAGTGATAACATCACTTGCTTGCAAGCTATTTCAATGTGATATCACTGAGAGGGCTCAGAGTATATCTATCCGTCATCGGGATGGACAAATACCACTCTTGATCCATGAGCCTCAACATAACACCTTCGTAGCACTAAACCCACCTTTATAGTCACCTTGTTACGGTGTGACGTTTCATGTTATCAAGATACTCTTCCGGTGTTAGCAATTAACATGATCTCATGGTCTAAGGACTAAGATTAGTTCGTATGATGTTATAGCAATATAAACATAATGACTCTGATCGTAATGCTATACTTCGGATGAATGTTCATCACATCATTCCACCAATGTTGTGACCTTGTTATTAACAACATCCAATGTCCATGATCAGGAAACTTTGATCATCTTGTTAATCAACGAGCTAGTCTATAAGAGAGGCATAACTAGGAACCCTTTTTGTTTATTAAACACACATGTATTGACGTTTCCTATCAATACAATTATAGCATGCAAAATAAACATTTATCATAAACATGGAATAAGATAATAACCACTTTATTATTGCCTCTCGGGCATATTCCCTTCAAAATCATACTCAAGCCTTTCATATATCAATAAAGCAAACAGAGACTCAATATTGCTCCATATATGATAATAAACTCAGAATTTCATAAAAGGGATCGACTATTCCAGAAGGGAATTCTAATGATGCAAACTTTACTTCTAGTTTGAACTAATGCAAGAATAATAAAAACTTATAAGATAGAATACAAGGTCTTAAAGATCTCCCCAAGCTTGGAATCAAGCCAGGCGGGATCAAATAATCCCATTGCGATTATTTGATACCGTGATTGTTGTTGATCATTGTGGTGCCATGGCATGTAACATCGCAGTGCATAGCTTCCTGTTGGTCTCCTCTAGATTAGTTATGCGGCTGTAGCACCTACGCAGATCAGATTGCAGAGTGTCCACTCTATCTGCGAGCTTGGTCACCAATGGAAGGATGTCTTCCTTCTTCTACATCTCATTGAGACGGTGACGAACTTCGACGTGATGGAGTAGCTCCTGCTTCTGATATATCGCTAGTGCCCGCATGAGATCCTTGGTCCTGGGGATAGCTTCTTCTTCCTCATCCATAATTGATGGATCGGGGAAGTGGAAACTATACCTCCACTCTTCTTGAGGTTTACCCTTCATATGAGCACCAATGGTTGGCCTCGAGAGTGGAACCTCCCCTTCCTTACTAGCACCTGCACTAATATTAGATAATTCCTTACGCTTGTGCGGCCTTGGATCTGTGGTGATGAACTTGACCGTCTCCACATGCCCTTTTCCATGTGGCTTGCGATCTTCTCTCTCTTGTTAAGCTTTCTTCATCACCGCCCAATTGATCTCTGGTGGATCATAGATGTAACGACGGATGTAGACGTCAACTACGTCATCATCAGCATCGGAACCATTGTTGAAGTAGCTTGGCTCGATGTACTCCTTGTACTTCGGGCTAAACCTCTCCACCTCCTCGTCATCGTCCTCCATGGACGGGCTGCTAGAGCGATCCCTAGAAGGAGCAATGAGCCCCATGGGTTTCCCACGGCCTAGGACGGGATAGCGCATTGCTAGATTGGTTTCTGTAGATTGTGATTAGAGAGAGAGACAATGGCAGTATATAAGAGGGGTCAGAGGTCAGTAAAACTCGCGAGAAAAACCAAATTGTCGTCCACGAAAAGAATTCAAACAAAACAGAGAAAGAAATCACGGATTTGGAAGTAACCTGATGCGTAACGACCAACTATATGGACACCGTCCGTATAGCTCCGGCTGTATAGTTGGTTCCGGGCAGATATTTCCAAATATCTCGAGTCCGGGTCAATTAAATCACGACTCGGAACCGACAATAACGTTTTTTTAATAAAAGAAAGATCGAACGAAAAAGTGTCTGAGAGTTTAACGACCAACTATACGATCGGAATTTATAGTTGTGATCGTATAGTTTCAAACACCGAAAACCAAAAGTGCCTGGGAGTTTAACGACCAACTATACGGTCAGAATTTTTGCTCCAGTCGTATAGTTGTGACCGTATAGATATAGGCACCAACAAGCAAAACTATTTGAGAGTTCAACGACCAACTATACGCCCGGAATTTTTGCTCCGGTCATATAGTTGAGATATCGAAAACAATTTCACAAAGATGATATAGAGAGATTAACGACCAACTATACGACGGGAGCCCCCTCTCCGGTCGTATAGCTCCACTCGTATAGTTGGTAAAACCCCTGTAAAACTTCAGAAAAGCACAAGGAATTCAAAAACAAAATTTTCAAGAGTAAAAATTGTGAAAATAAATCACTTATTTGGGTAAGAACACTTACCTTGCACTTACCATTTGCTTACTCAGCGATGAAAAGTTCCTCCGACAGCAAGGACTCTTTCTCTTTTGGAGGAATTGACTTTAGTTCATCAAATAATTCCCATAGACAAAAATCACCAGGACTAAAGTTCCTCTCAATAAGATTGGTGTCTTTATGGGCAAACATGGACACTGCATCTGAAATCTTTATTTCCTGCCTTTGCATAATCCGCAATTCAAATTCTTGTAGTCAAAGAATCCAACGGGTCAGTCTTGGCTTATGTTCTTTCCTCTCAAGGAGTTCTTTTAAACCATCACGATCCGTATGAACTCTCGCCTCTGCATCAACTATGTAAGAACAAAATTTATCACAAGAGAAAAATACAACAAATAGTTCCTTTTCTTCCTTCGGGTAATTCTTTTGAGCACCATTCGGAGTTCTACTAGCATGATGTATAATATTAAATCTACAACCAATATGTTGTCCAAGAGTTACTCCTACAACATCATCGCTAGCTTCACATATTAAGTCAAAGGTTGTATCCTAGATAGGTGGTTTAATGATGCGAGCACGAGTTAAAGCATTTTTAAGTTTATCAAAGGCTTCAAGACACTTGTCATCAAAATTAAATCTCATTCCCTTTTGTAAGAGGTTAGTCAAAGGTTTAGATATCCTAGAGAAATTTCTAATGAACCTTCTGTAAAACCCACATGACCAAGAAAACTCCTTATACCTTTAATATCCCTAGGTGGTGGAATTCTGTCTATTGCTTCAACCTTAGCTCTATCAACTTCAATTCCCCTACCTAATACCTTGTGTCCGAGGACTATACCTTCTTTGACCATAAAATGGCACTTCTCCCAGTTTAGAACAAGATTAGTTTCGTCACAACGCTGCAAAACTTTCTTGAGATTATCAAAGAAACTAGTAAATAAAGTTCCATAGACAGAAAAGTCATCGATAAATACTTCCATTATAAGTTCTATAAAACCAGCAAAAATAGCAGTCATACATCATTGAAAAGTAGCTGGAGCATTACATAGACCAAAAGGCATACATCGGTAAGCATGTAAACTGTAAGGACTTATGAAAGTTGTTTTAAGTTGGTCATCCGGGTGAACAGCTATTTGAGAGAAACCAGAATATCCATCCAAGTAACAAAAATGAGTATGGTTTTCTAACCTTTCTAAAGTTTGATCTACGAACGGTAATGGATAGTGATCTTTCCTAGTTCCTTTATTTAATTTCCAAAAATATATGCACATCCTGTGCCCAACAATAGTTATAGTAGGTATTAGTTCATCGTTTTCATTAGGAACAACAGTAAAACCGCCCTTCTTAGGGACACAATAAACATGACTTACCCTATCACTCTCTTTAACAGGATAAATTATACCTGCGTCCAGTAGGCGTACAATTTATTTTCTTACCACTTCTTTCATTTCAGGCTTTAATCTTCTATTTAATTTCACAACTGGTTTTGCACCTTCTTCCATGAATATTCGACGGACGGCTATCATGGGACTAATGCCTTTCAAGTCATCCATTGAGTACCCAAAGGCTTGGCGATGCTCCTTAAGTATCCTCATGAGTTCTTCTTCTTCTTCTCCTAAAATTTTAGCACTAATAATAACAGGGAATTTATTGTTATGATCTAAAAACATGTATTTAAGATTATCTGGTAGAGTCTTCAACTCTGGGGGTGGTAATTCCTCGTCCCCTCTCTTTTCTGGCTCTTCAAAAGCCTCATTAGTTGGAGGTCCAAAAATGGGAAGTGAATCAAATTCATCTTCTATTTCTTCTAGGGACTTGTCCTCCATAACTATTTCTTCATAATTTGGATCTTCATTTATTTCTTCTTCTTGATTACCAGAGAAAAGAGCTGCCATTTCCTCAATGGTTCTCTCTTCCTCTTCTTCTTGTATTTGTGGAGGCTTGTCTATAAATTTGGAAAATGGAATTTATTTTATGTTCCCCCAAGCTTAAGAGACACAATCTCCTTCTTGAAATTAACATAGGCACCTATATCACCCAAAAAGGTTCTTCCAAATATAATAGGGCAAAAAGTGTCAGCTGGCATATCAACAACTACAAAATCGATAGGAAAGTTTTTGTTGCCAATTGTGACAGTTGCATTGTCAACTACTCCCATTGGAATTTTAAGGTTTTTATTGGCTAACATAATTGTTATATCAGTATTTTCAATTGTAGCCGGTTCTATTTCTTCTTTTATTTCTAAGTAGAAATCATAAGATATAACATTAACTTTGGTGCCAAGATCACATAAACCGTAATGAGAGGTTTCTTTAAATATGCAGGGAAGAATAGGCTTACCCACATATTTTACCTTTGTTTTACCTTCAACCAATATGGAAGTCTCTATATCAAGTTCAACTATGTTATAGTGTGAGTACATAGCCATAATTGCTTCCTTGGTTACCTCTTCGTCTTTGTTTTCCTTAAGGTGTTCCATGACTCTCGGTATGCTTTCCTCCTCCTTTTCCTGTACTGTTTTGACCTGTTCATATTCAAAAATATGCTTTTGTGCAATGTTAGGGAAAGGCACTTCATATATTGGTTCTACGGAGGCAAGTATTTCTTTATGTTCTCTTTTATTTTCTGGTTTGGGTGGTGGATCATACTTGACTGGACCCTCCTTTGGAGCTTTAATATGTTATGTAAAAGCTTTAACAACTTGCAACACACGATCTGAATCCTGATAAAGTTCTTTAAACAATTCTTTAACATGGCCTTTTTTATTATAGTCATGAATACAATCATTCTCTATTTCCACGCCTCCTCCACTTCCTAGATCAAAATTCCATGAAACTCTATGATCACGAATTCTATTAAGTAAAGCCCAAGCTTTAGGTATAGGAAGATTCATAAAGGCTCCTTCAGTGAAAGAGTCTAGTTCAATTTTATTAGGTTCAATTAAACCGCCATAAAAGATATGTAGTAAATACCATTCAGGAAAATCATGATGAGGACATAGTCGTAGTAAATCTTTAAATCTAATATAAGCTCTTACTAGTCCTTCATTAGAACGATTCTTCCAAGTCATTATAAGACGTCTGATTCCAAAAGATTTTGATAATGGATAATATTTTGATAGAAATTCACAGGCTAAATTATCCCAAGTAGAAGTGGCTTTAGGGTGTAGAGATCTATACCATGAGAGAGCTGTACTTGTTGAAGTTTGACTAAAAAGTTTAACCCTTACCTCATCGGCAATATATCTTGTCAATAGAAAAGTGCCACATATATCTTTAAAACGTGCAATATGCTCATATGGATCAGGATCTTCTTCATCTGCAGTAAATTTCTTCTTATAAGAATACTAAGTAGTAGAGGATTTATTTCAAACCCCCTTGTCTTCTCATTGGAGTTGTCTCTTTTATAAATATCATAGGGCTTCCCAAAGTGGTTGAGTGGGTTAGCACTAGTCATATGCTCAAACTCCATCATGTGGGTGGAAACCTGTAACTCAAAACAAAAATTTTAGCAAGACAAAGAATAAATAAGCAAAAACTAAAAGACCTACAACGCTTAGCTCCCTAGCAATGGCACCAAAAAATAGCTTGATGACTGCAAGTGCACAAATCATTTGTATCTAGTTTTGAAATAAAGATATCGATCCCACAGGGAGCAGGAGTCTGAAGTCTAATAATTCTTGAAATAAGTATTACAATATAAATGCTAGATAAAGTTCTAAGTAACCAGATAAAATGTGAGTATTGTGTAAAAAGGTGTTTTTGGGTTCTGGGTATAAGAGCAATAATAAACTAAAGCAAAATAACTTAATACATAAAGTAAGTATCGCGTATGTAAGAGAGATTAGAACTGTAGTAGGGAAAAAGCATTCTTAGGGAGTAGCGGATACACCACTAGTATTTGTGAAGATCTAAGATAAAGATTATCATCATGAACATTCTCAACTATGTATGTGTGGGAGGAACTACGTATGTGGAAGAATAGGCAACAACCGGTGCTCACATCATCCTCAAAACCACAATAGTCAGCAATCGACATCAATCGAATTACTGCGCTATTAAGGGACGTAATCTCGTAGGACGTATCCTATGGCATGGATAGTATTCCGTGAGTTTCCTCGATTTCCTAAGTTGATACGTAAGGAGTGCTAACATCTTTATATTTACTATAAGTGCTAGCATGCCTCCGTCTACAAACAAGTAGTTTCCTCCATCAAGTCCCTGCAAGAGGCAAATATTGAGAGGTTAACTTCCCTCAACATCAAGATGTAGGGAATCTAACACATGGTCATAGTGATGAATATCATAATAGACTTTATCTTATTTCAGTCTCATACTAGGGTTTCTCCATCTCCCCAAGGCTACTCAAACATGGAGGCAATCAACATCATGGCAATGGTAATGGAAACAATCGTAGATGAATAGTACTTGTATAAATCCACAACGAGTATAGGAATTACAACAAGATCTAGACAAGATATAGATGGGATGGATGGAGATGGTGATGATGCAGCGGTGGATGATGAAGATCGATGCCTTAGCCTCCCGGATCTGCACAGGGCGAAGATGGATCCCTTGTGGATGAGTTCCCCCTCTAGATGCCTTCCAGAGGTGAGGTTTCTACGATTTCTGGGTGTTCTATATGTCGTCGCCTCGAACCAATTGCACGGGGTGAAACTATTTGACGAGGCGGAGGCGGCGCCAACTATACGGCCGGAGCTATACGGGCGAAAGAAATGCTCCCGCCGTATAGTTGGTCGTTGTGCTCTCTGCCTCCTATGTTCGCTTCTGGTTTTCTTCTAGTATTATTAATATTTCCCAAATAAGCGATTTACGTTGTTTTTTACTCCTTTTCTCCATAGTACAACTGCTTCAATAATTGTATCCATTGGATACATCATCTGTCATGATCCTGGTGAAAACAGACATAAAATGTGCACGCAAGCGCCATAAAATACCAAGATTCTACATCTACAATGCAAAATAATAATGTAAAACATGATGCAAATATGCACTCATCAATCGTCAAGTGCAAGAGGACATAAAGTACAACAAGCCCAAGATGTACTTCACGTACAAGCAAGCTTCAACCGCTACACTAACCACCTTCAATGGAAGCTCCTCAAGTACCTCCAAACCTTCCTTTAAGCCCACACTTCCTCAAGGAAAACTACCCCCAAGTGGCAAACACGCAAAGAGTGATACACCTTTCAATGGTGAATGCTACAAGTGTGGAGGAAAAGGACACAAGTTGGCCGAGTGTGGAAACAAGAAAGTATTGTTTATCCATGACAATGGTGACGAAGAGTACTTGAGTGAAGATGAATTTGATGCCTGAGTCAAGGAAGCAATGACAAGGCAACGAGTGGAGGATGACCAAGAACTCCTCATGCGTGAACATAACGCAAGTACAGCACTTGTCATCACAAGGATCTTGACCACCCAAGCACAAGATCATGAATACCAACATTCAAATATCTTCTAAACACGATCCAACATCAATGGTAAATCTATCAAAGTGATCATGGATGGAGGGAGTTGCCACAACCTTGCTAGCACCGAGTTGTGTGAGAATCTCAACCTCAACCTCCATCCGCACAAGCACCCCTACCACATGTAATGGCTAAGTGACCATGGGTCCGTGAAGATCAAGCATACCGTATCGGTAACCTTTGCCATTGTTCCTTACAAAGACACGGTGGAATGCGATGCTGTTCCCATGAAAAGTTGCCATATGCTACTTGGTCGACCATGGCAATTCGATAAGGCCGCTCTACATGATGGTCGCACCAACGTATACACCTTCAAATCGCTTAACAAAACATTTGTTTTGCAACCGATGACTCCTAGCAAAATAATTGCGGACAATGCAAAGGCTTTAGCAAGGTGCAAAACACAACACCTCCTTGTGAGACGAGTGGTGAGCGAGCGAACCACCTCATAGTTAGTGAGAGCCACAAGCCAAACTCGAGTGGAAAAACTAAGAGTGTTCTCATTGCCACCAAAATTGAGATGAGAGATGTGCGGAACAACCCATCCATCTTGCACTATATCCTCCTTTGCAAGGCACTAGCGCAAGAAACTAATGACTTAACCAATGTTCCTCCATCTTTGATGTTTGTTTTGTAGGAATTGAAGGATGTGTTTCCTGAAGAGCTCCCACATGGACTACCTCCTCTTCGCGGAATAGAACATCGCATTAACGTCATACCCGGCGCACCCCTTACAAACCGCGTCGCCTACCGCACAAACCTGGAGGAGACAAAGGAGATCAAACGTCAAATAAACCAACTAGTCTCCAAAGGTTTGATTCAAGTAAGCACTAGTCCAAGTGCGGTACCCGTGATTCTTGTTCCAAAATCGGAGATACGCTACGACTATGCATGGACTGACGTCCAATCAATGCTATCACCGTGCGTTATCGACATCCTATACTGCGTCTTGATGACATGCCTGACGAGTTGTGTGGAGCCACTATTTTCTCGAAAATTGATATCCGTAGTGGTTACCATCAAATACGCATGGCGGAAGGTGATGAGTGGAAAGCACCTTCAAGACCAAACTTGGTCTCTATGAATGGTTGGTCATGCCTTTTGGCTTATCTAATGCAACATCCACCTTCATGTGCCTAATGACCCATAGTTTACGTTCTCTCATTGGCAAGAGTGTCATTGTCTATTTCGATGATATACTTGTTTATAGGAAGTCGCTTGAGGACCATGTTACACATGTCAAGGAAGTTTTGCAAATCCTTCGACATGAAAAGCTATATGCTAATCTTCCCAAGTGCACTCTTGCTAAAGACAAGTTGATATTTCTTGGATTTGTCATTTCTTCGAAGGGTAATGAAGTCGATGTCTCCAAGGTAAAGGACATACGAGATTGGCCCATCCCAACAAATGTGAGTGAACTCCGAAGTTTTAATGGGTTGGCCAGTTTCTATCGTTGCTTTGTAAAAGACTTTTCAACCATTGCTTGTCCTCTCAAGGAGTTGACAAAGAAGAATGTCACCTTCGAGTGGGGCAAAGCACAACAAAAAGCTTTTGATGAACTTAAAAAGAGGCTCACCAAAGCACCTCTTCTTGCGTTATCGGATTTCACAAAAACTTTTGAGATAGAGTGTGATGCTAGCGGTATTGGCATTGGAGGAATCCTTATGCAAAACAGACGTCCTATGGCGTACCATAGCGATAAAATTGATGGTGCTCGCTTTAATTATCTGATTTATGACAAAGAGCTTTTTGCCTTAGTTCGTATTCTTCAAGTTTGGAAACACTATCTATTGCCTAAAGAATTTATCATACATTCTAAGTCGTTGAAATATCTCAAAGGCCAAGCCAACTTGAGTAAGAGACACGCTAAGTGGGTCGAGTTTATGGAGTCTTTTCCTTACATTGTCAAGTATAAGAAGGGTAAAGATAATGTAGTTGTTGACGCTTTGTCTCACAAGCACACAAACCTTCTTAATCAACTTGAAATCAACGTGTTGGGTCTTGATGAAATCAAAACTTTGTATTCTCCCGACCCATTCTTTGAACCAATTTTCGCAAAGTGATCCATTGACAAAGGAGTTGATGATTTCTATTTGCATAAGGTCTTTCTATTTAAACAAAACAAGCTTTGCATTCGGAAGTCGTCTCTCCAACTTTTGCTTCTCCAACAATCTCATGGTGGAGGCCTCATGGGTCACTTTGGCCGTGACAAGACATTGGACATGCTCTCCACTCACTACTTTTGGCCCAAGATGAAGCGCGACGTGGAGCGCTACGTTCAACGATGCACAATGATGACCCACAAGTATAGGGGGCGTATCGCAGTATTTTCGATAAGTAAGAGTGTCGAACCCAACGAGGAGCAGAAGGTGCTGGCTAGTGGTATGGATCAGGAATTCTCTGCAAATACTTAGAAATGGATTTTTGGGGTTTTTTTGATAAAGCAAGTAAACAAAGTACGAGTAAATATAAGACAATAGGAATAAATGCAGCAAGTGGCCCAATCCTTTATGCAGCAAAGGACAAGCCGGTTGTATTACTTAAGATGACCAAACGTTCTCGAGGACACATGGGAAGACTGTCAAGTGCTTTTGCTTCATATAGTTGATTAATCTTCTTTAGGTTGCTAAGTGTTGTGTGGGTGAACCTGTGCTAATGTACCGACCTTCCTAGGACTAATACATACTTGTGATTATACCCCTTGCAAACATCCGTAAGTAAAAGAAAGTAATTAAGGTAGAAACCTAACCACAACTTTAAACTCTAAGACCCTTACGCCCCTTGTACAATGGTTTACTAACGGGGGTTCAGGTTTCTCTCACTCCGGCAACCCCTACGATTAGTAGCCAAATACACAATGCATTCCCCTAGGCCCATATAGGTGAAGTGTCATGTAGTCGACGTTCACATGACACCACTAGAAGAAGTACTCCACTACTAACAACATGACTTCTCCCATGTCCTCAAGAACAAAACGAACTACTCACAAGACATCATATGGATCATGATCAGAGATGGAATAATGATATATAACAATCTGAACATAAATAATAATTCAATGGTTCACTGAATAGAATCAACTACAAAGAGTAATCAACACCGGGAAAGTTTCCCCTATGAACTATGCAAGATTCAACTCAATTGTTAAAGCAATATGGAGATGGTGATGAGGGTGCTGATGGTGATGATGGTGGTGATGATGATAATGATGATCCCGATGAAGTCCAGCTTGATGGTGGTGTTGATGGCGACGATCTCCCATCCCCGGGAAGGAATTCCCCTAGCAGAAATCTGTCTGCCGGAGAGATCTTTCTCTCTTGGTGTTTTCCGCCCCGCAGAGGCGGCGGAATCTTTCTGTGGTCGCTCTTCGAGTCTTAGGGTTTCAGGAGGATAATATACGCCAGAGGGGAGTGCCTGGAGTGGGCCAGGGCGGCCACACCACCTGCTGGCGTGGCCTAGGGCTGCCCGCGCCAGGGGGTGGTGTGGGCCCCCTGTGGCACATCTCCAGCCCCCCTTCTGGCTTCCTTCGTCTTCTGGAAAAATAAGATTTTCCGTATATTTTCCCGGATTTTCTGATCTTCATAAATTTTGCCTCCGAACAACACCTTTTCCATCAGAATCCTGAATGCAGCGGTCCATGCTCCAAAAGTCATCAACCATGCAAAAAAAGATGAAATAACATAAGTATCACCTCTCAATACGAAATATATCAATGAATAATAGTGAATTATGACATAGAATAGTGATGCAAATTGGACGTATCAACTCCCCCCAAGATTAGACTTCGCTTGTCCCCAAGCAAAACTGAGCTCAATAAACATGGCCTCAGGTTTATGGAGTGAAGAGTCAATAAAAGAATACGGACAAGAAGCATCACATTCATCAATACATAGATCATAATAGAAGACAAATGACTATTATATAACTCAACTTGCAATAAGTAAAGGAAACACAATAAAGATACATAAAGTGAATCATAATTGGTAATGGCAAACTTAGCTCTTCGTCGAAGAATAGTTGATAATTTGCTGGAGTTCACAAATAGCTGGTTTTCAATGATAGCTTTCAAAGTAGTAAACATCAAGATAAGAGCAATGTGCAAAACAAGGAACATAAGAAACATGATTGAATAAATCATCATATGAATGAATGAAACACAACAACTCAAAATACTTGCCGAGATAGAAGGGAATAGGTTTACTGACTCAACTAAAAAGTAAAAGAAAGGCCCTTCAAAGAGGGAAGCAAGGATTGCAAGTCTCATAAAGAGCTCCCAAAAATCATGATACTTACTAGCTTTCAGCTCTCATTGCCCCTATCATAGGCATCTTTTGGTGATTAAGGTTAAAGTGACACAACTAAGAGGATATGCTTGACAAGTTATAAATTGAAGTCCCATGCCCCTTACTTATGAGTACCGATCCTCATGCTACTCAACTTCAGTCACGAGCAAACTCTTGTCATTGTAAATACACGTGTATCATTGAGAACCGCCAACGGGTACCCCTTACACATGACACACGAGCTATCCCATAATCAAAATGACAAGGCAAGCATACAGTGAGCATCTCAGCGATCTTTTTATTTGTTATTTGCATAGGTTTTTATTGAGGATGCTTCATAGAATGCTCACTATAGTTATGCTGCAAGTTTCCACCATGATTAGGCATGGCTTAGGCTAGCGGCCTAGGCGTTTCTCTAACACACATATAAACTCCATGATCTTACAAGTTCCACTTTTATTTCACACCGGCGGGATCCATAAGCAAAAGAACATGATATCAACTAGGTACAAAGTACCAAATGAAGTGTTGAAAGCGGTCCCCATGATACATGGTTCTGCTAACTTCAACTCATAAAGCACAAGCATATACGCAACAAAGAAGGACCCAATGGTTCAAGTTTATTAAATGCAAGAAAGTAAAGTGTGCCATCAAGTTCGTGAGAGCTTTAATCACTAATTTTCACATAACAAGTTTAATTTGGGAGGTAGATAAAACAAGAATTTACTTGGAATAGCAATAATGCTAATAGGTATGTATGGTGGACACAAATGGCAATGGTTTTGGTTTAAAGGAGTGGATGCACGAGAAGAATTCCCTCTCAGTACAGGTTTTGGCTAGAAAGGCTGGGTAGCAAGTATAAGAGTTGAAGGAAACAAACAAAGATACAAGCGATAAAGACAAACATGCAATCTTCCTTGGAATCACAAAAGATCTTAACTAGAGAATACTAAACTTCTGAGAAAATCAAGAAAGAAAGATGCTGAATTTTTTTTATTTAGAGTATTTTTATCTTTTTTCATTCAACTCTCAAAAATAGTGTTGCTACTGACCGAGCCAGGTTTGCCAAAACCAACTAAATTAACTCAATGATCCCAAAATGATACCAACACTAACAACAAGATCAATCATAAAACCACGAATGGAAAACTAATATAAGCTATGCAAAAGAGTAAACAATAGAACTTCTCATTAATATTCCATAACGATAACTCACACCAAGGGATAAATATCTAACGAGAGAGGGGACACTTCCATAATGCAAACCATACTACATAATAACTCCTCTATTCATGATATGACTCTACTAATAAGGAAAAAAGATAGAAGATAGTGATGTGATATTGTGGCACTCCCCCAAGCTTGGAACAAACCAAGGGATGCCAAACCTGATGAAGAATTACTCCTTCGGTGGTGGTGGTATCCTCTCGATGAGCTTCTTGACCAATTTCCCCAAGTCTTCAATCTCGAAGGTGAGATTACAAATCAGTTGTGAGTTTTGCTCAATGCGGCTCATGATCACGTCATGTTGAGAATTCCAGCTCTTGCTATTCTTTCCCCACTCTTCCTCCTTGAAGTCTTCTTTTCCTGCATAGCTAGAACGACGCAAATCCCAATTGGAGGGTAATTTCCCCTTGGGAATATTCTGGTATTGATGCTAATGGATAAGGGTATGGAAAGGATTCTTGGTGCGTGGAGGATGTGACCAGGGATCTGAATGGTGATGAGGAGGCTTCCCTCCAATGGCTGGATTTTCCACCACTCCAATGCTTGCAACGGTAGTTCCGGTGTGCAGATGTTGGCCTTGCTCCTCTTCACCTTCGCTCTTGATCTCCTTCTCCTTCCCGAGGTCTTGGAGGTCTTCCTCCATAGGCTCCTTCCCTTTATCCTTGGCAGACACCATTGTGCTTCTAAGCTTTCAAAGAGTATGTCCTAGCAAAAACAGATCGAAACAAAAACACGACGAAAACACGATATATGAACCTCGGGAGATCTGGGGGTTATATATTATGAAGTTTCATATCAAAAGGAAGGTACTGGGAGAAAACGAGTCGGAGGCGGAGTCCGAGGTGGACTCACCACCTGGTGGCGCGGCCAGGAGAGGGCCCGTGCCACAGGGTGGTGTGAGCCACCCTGGCTCCGTTTCTGTCCCTTTTTCGTGTTGTAGCTTCTCTTATTGACTGAAAACTGCAAAAATATAGTTGGATTGTATTTTCGTGGAACTTTCCTTACCAGAACCGTTACCTATTTGAAAACAGACTCTGCAGGTCTCTGAATTTGGTATCTAGTAGATTATTTCAGAGTCATCACTTGAATAACATCAATATCTTCATCTTCATACACTTATTACTTGAGTCATAACCCCTTTCTCTTCCTTATTACACCATTATCTCCACTTCCTGGAAATTTCTTTCACACAAAACTTCACACAATTCTCATTAGCAACATTAGTATAAGTGAAGTGACAAAACCTTTTGAGCTCAATTTCAACTGAAAACCATCAAAACATAATCTACTGTAGCAACTCCTTCCGAAAACCCAAAAAGAATTCAAAAAGTAAATCGAATAAAGAAGAAAATGCAAGATTGGCAAAATCTGTCAAAACATATCAGCAGGTAAAGATCATTTTTTTAGAAATTCTTATGTTGCTCAAATCAAAAAGTGCAAAACTAGCGAAAGTTAAATAACAACCTGGGCAGAAGCGCAAAAAATTACAACTCAATCCGACGTACAGAGATCTCTCACGAATTTTTACGGTGAAGCACAAAAATCTGTTTCGGGTCAGCAACTTCCCCAAATCTTACTCCTCTCTCATTAGAGGTTGATCTTAACACAAAAACCAAACAAAACGGATAAGGAGTGGTTATTATTGAAGTAATAACTTCCAAGACTCAAAGAAACAAAAGAAAACTGAAAGCAAAAACAAATTGGGTTGTCTCCCAAAAAGCTCTTTCTTTATAGCCATAAGATGGGCATGACAATTTTGAAGATGCTCACACAGGAATATGAATTGAAGTGAAAGAGAGCATTAAGAAGCAAAAACACACACACATTTAAGTCTAACCCACTTCCTATGCAAGGGGATTTTGTAAACAAACAAGTTGTTGAAAACAGAGGCTACTTGCATAAGAAGGCAAAACAAGTGCAACATAAAAACTTTCAGCACAAAACGAGGAAACTTTATATTATTGAGATGCATAAGAACACTTTTTCCTCTCTCATAGTAACTTTCAGTATCATGCATAAACTTAACAATATAGCTATCACCAGGATCATCGTAACAATGATCATTTATCCTAACAGAAAACATAGGAATACTAGCTCTCATAACACTACTATGTGAAACAATATTAGAGGTATCCTTACAAAGGATAGTGTGTCCCTCTTATTCATATTTAGTAACAAAGTCTTTCACATTTGCTATTATAGGTTCATCAACCCTTTGTTTATCAGGTTCAACAACTTTTCTTGTACTTTGATTAACCATACTAGATATCAGAGAATGTTCCTTTATCTTAACTAGGAAATGCATTTTCTCAATATAAGGTTTAGGTAAAACATGATTAGCAATATAAACTTCAGTATTTCTTGCAGGAACACTCTTAGCAATATCTTTATAAGGTTCATGATACTTATTCCACTTCTTTTTAGGCACTTCAATGTAAGAAGCAAAAGCCTTAAAATAAGAAGCAATAGCTTGAGAATCTAGACCATAAGTATTTTTAATATTTTGAAAGTCATCGGTTCCCATAAAAGATTCAATGCATTCATAATCATAATTTATACCTGACTTTCTACCTTTGTCATTCTCCCAAGCTTCAGCATTGTCTTGAATACGGTCCATAAGATCCCATTTAGCTTCTTCTTCCATGCGAGTGAATGATCCAGCGCAAGAAGCATCCAATAAATCCTTGTCATGTAGAGGGAGCCTTGCATAAAAGTTATTGATAATAATATTGTTGGGGAGCTCATGAATGGGACATTTGAGCATTAGTAACTTCAATCTCCCCCAAGCTTGAGCTGTACTCTCTCCATCAAGAGGCCAAAAGTTGTATATTTGATTCCGATCTTTATGAATCTCACTAGGAGCATAAAACTTTGAATAAAAGAGAGGCACTATTTCCTCCCATTCCAGAGCTTGACCATTCTTCAGCAGCTTATACCAGTCGTCATCTCTTCCTTTCAGTGATAATGAGAATAACTTCTTCTTAACTTGATCTGTAGTAATACATGCACACTTGAACAACCCGCATAATTCGTGTATAAAGAGTAAATGATCACCGGGATGGACAGTTCCATCCCCAACATAGTAGTTATCCATAACACGATCAATAATTCTTGTAGGTATTTTGAAAACATCATTCTCATCAGGTGGTGGCTTATCTACTACCTTAGCAGTGGTAGTAGCATTACCAAATAAGAAACTCAGCGAATTATCCATAATGAAAATAAAGCAACTAGCAGAAGTAAACAATACTCACAGTAGCAGTTTCCTTTACTAGTTCCACTATCCAATAGCGCTTCACTCCCCGGCAACAGCGCCAGAAAATAGTCTTGATGACCCACAAGTATAGGGGGTGTATCGCAGTATTTTCAATAAGTAAGAGTGTCGAACCCAACGAGGAGCAGAAGGTGCTGGCTAGTGGTATGGATCAGGAATTCTCTGCAAATACTTAGAAACGGATTTTTAGGGTTTTTTGATAAAGCAAGTAAACAAAGTACGAGTAAATAAAAGACAGTAGGAATAAATGCAGCAAGTGGCCCAATCCTTTATGCAACAAAGGACAACCCGGTTGTATTACTTAAGATGACCAAACGTTCTCGAGGACACATGGGAAGACTGTCAAGTGCTTTCGCTTCATATACTTGATTAATCTTCTTTAGCTTGCTAAGTGTTGTGTGGGTGAACCTGTGCTAATGTACCGACCTTCCTAGGACTAATACATACTTGTGATTATACCCTTGCAAACATCCGTAAGTACAAGAAAGTAATTAAGGTAGAAACCTAACCACAGCTTTAAACTCTAAGACCCTTACGTCCCTTGTGCAATGGTTTCCTAACGGGGGTTCAGGTTTCTGTCACTCCGGCAACCCCTACGATTAGTAGCCAAATACACAATGCATTCCCCTAGGACCATATAGGTGAAGTGTCATGCAGTCGACGTTCACATGACACCACTAGAAGAAGTACACCATGACTTAAATAACAATCTATTGAATCTTTCTCAACACAACTCCACTACTAACAACATGACTTTTCCCATGTCCTCAAGAACAAAACGAACTACTCATAAGACATCATATGGATCATGATGAGAAATGGAATAATGATGTATAACAATCTGAACATAAACAATAATTCAATGGTTCACTCAATAGCATCAACTACAAAGAGTAATCTACACCGAGAAAGTTTCCCCTATGAACTATGCAAGATTCAACTCAATTGTTACAGCAATATGGAGATGGTGATGAGGGTGCTGATGGTGATGATGATGGTGATGATGATGGTGATGATGATGATGATCCCGATGAAGTCCAGCTTGATGGTGGTGTTGATGGCGACGATCTCCCTTCCCCGGGAAGGAATTCCCCTGGCAGAAATCTGTCTGTCGGAGAGATCTTTCTCTCTTGGTGTTTTCCGCCCCGCAGAGGCGGCGGAATCTTTCTGTGGTCTCTCTCCGAGTCTTAGGGTTTCGGGAGGATAATATACGCCAGAGGGGAGTGCCTGGAGTGGGCCAGGGCGGCCACACCACCTGCTGGCGTGGCCTAGGGCTGCCCGCGCCAGGGGGTGGTGTGGGCCCCCTGTGGCCCATCTCCAGCCCGCCTTCTGGCTTCCTTCGTCTTCTGGAAAAATAGGATTTTCCGTATATTTTCCCGGATTTTCTGATCTTCGCGAATTTTTCCTTTTCCATCTATTTCTTGTCTTCCTCTTTCTTTCTTGTTTCTCCTCCACATTATCCCAAGCAAGATCAAACTTCATGCTCCTTCTTGCTTGGGCCTCATAAATCAAATTAAAAATTTAAATGCCTAATAAAACCTAACCTAACTTTTCCCTCTCTCTTTATTTTTCTCGTAAACCCTAAGTCTCTCTCTCTCTCTAGCATGACCACCTGGCCACCCTCTCCCTGGCCCACACCCAGCCATCCTAACCCTAGCCCATGCCCTAACCCGAGCCATGCCCCATCTAACCCTAGCCGAGCTACCCCTCCCCTCTCTCTTCTTCTACCGCCATGCTGGTCCCACCCTGCCGCCACCACGTCGCCCTGGTCCACCTGCAGTCCCTCCTGCCGCCGTCCAGCCCCAGGACAAGCTCCAGCCTGCCCCACGTGCTCGAGGAGAAGGAAGAAAAGGTGGCACCGAGGCCACCTTTATCTTCCCTACCACGGCTCGCTCTTCTCTCTCTCCCTCTCACTTTTCCTCCCTCCCCACGCCTCTCTGGCCTCTCCCAGATCTGCCCGAGCCGACCCCTTCTTCTCCTTCTTCCTCTCCGACCAACAGCACCCGACGCCGGACGCCGCCAGCACCACCGCGTCCCCGTCGATCTAGCCGTGCAGCTCGACCTGGAGGTGGCCTAGGAGATCGTGGACGTCCCTCTGCTTCACCCCGTACCCGTCAGCGCGAAGGAGAGAGCCCCAGCATCGCCAGGCCCTCGCCGATCTGACGAAACCCTAGCCACCGGAGCGTCTGCGTCGTCGACGAACCGCCGCGCGTCTCCCTGATCCGACCACACCAGGCAAACCGTGGTGAGTTCCTCGACCTCACTGACATGCCCCGCCTCGCCGTCGACGAGTAGCGCCACTGATGCTTCTGTCGAGCGCTCTCAGTGCGCGCCACTCGCAGGCATCTGCAAGCCTTCCCGCGCCGCGCAACACCCTATCTAGGCCCCCGCCACCCTCCTGACAACTACCCGAGCCAGCCGCACCGGTTAGCACCCTCCGCGCGCACGCCGGCGTCCCGGGATCGATCCCCGCTCGCGCCACGCGCCAATTTTCCTTGCCAGACGAGGGAGAAGAAAAACAGTAACCCGGGCCGTGGTCATCTTACAAAAAGCCCACCACCTTTTTGATTCCTGCAACCCGCGCTCCTAGAGACCCCACCTGTCAGCCGCTCTGGTAGAATTGCAGAAAACCCCTCGGCTTTTCCCGGTCGCAACCCGCGCTCCAACCCCAGCCCCACCTGTCAGCCCCTGTCTCCCTCACCGCTGTCACGTGGGCCTGCGCTAGTTGGCCCACCCCGCAGTCTCAGTGGCTAGCCCGACCCGCGGTAACAAAAGGTTTTCCGCGCGCGTGGCCCAGTCAGCGCAAGGCCCACCCGTCAGTGGCTGTGGCTGGGTCTGACTGGGTAAGAAAAGTAATTCCGGCTGTCTGTTTTTATTTAAACATTTTCCAAATTGATTTAAATCAAATTCAAATCAGATTCAAATAATTTTAAAAATACAAATCCAAATAATGCATATAATATATGTTTTGGAATCAGAAAAATGTGAGGAATTCAAATATGCCCTTCAAAATATATTTTGAACACTTTAACTTTCGAGATGATTAAAATTACATTAAAATGCCCTTTTCCTTAATTAATTAATAACTTTTGTTTTATAACTCCAAATTTGACAAATAATATGTCTAAATCGATCAGCACGACGAGCCCGTTCTATCTATGCAGTCCTTGTTCTGAATTGAAGCATGCATCATGTTTTCATTAAAAATCTGAACTGTTTATGACCATAAAACTTGGTCAGATAAATAATAAAGTGCTTTATTTCTTGTATCCACCCCTCACCTTTGCCATGCTACTTTAATGCCATGTAATTGTGTATCATTCATCATGGCATCCTTGGTTGCTTGTTGCATTTCAAGTCATATGCTTGTGCACTTTATCTATGTTGGCCCTTGTTTGTTTGGTTCTTCTTCGAATAGACGCCCAGAAGGAGAATTACCAGGATTCACAGGAATATTACCCAGATCCATCTCTCGCTTCAACTGAGCTGCCAGGCAAGCACTACTACATGCTTGCATACATACAGTACCTATTGCCTCTATCTTATTCTTGCATCATTGAGTCGCGACTGCATTAAATTGAATCCCAAGTACTGCATGGCCTTTACTTTTAGACCACACCATGCTTGTTCCGGTCCCATGAGCCATTACTACAGGAGTTGTTTGAGCCATGCGAGTCGTAGAAAAGCATGAGTAGGGTATGTGAGTGTCTGATGAATAACGAGGTACCTAAACAACATAACCTGAGTAGTAATGGGATAACTAATGAAAGAGGCACCGGTGAGCAATATCTGCTATTTGGTTTTTCATGCTCACTTGTGTCCCGTAGGACCCCGAGTACTTGATTCATGTTCCTTGTTTATTCGCACTATCCACGTTTTTCCGAGGTTGATCGAGTGTGTGTTGCTATTCGTGCACCCCTGCAGGGTAAATCTTTCTGAAAGCCGTGTCCGCGGTTATGGACGACTTGGAGCACAGTTTCTCGATCATAGAAAAGTATAACTAAAGTACCGCTTTTAAATTGACTAAGTACTTGACTATTAAGTAGTGCAATACTCATGGAATGGATAATAAAACTGCCAACGGATGACGGGGGGTTGTTCGTCTGCTTCCTCGTTGGTAAGCGAGGAGGAGGATGGATCTGTTAATTATACTGTTATAACTGTTGTTCTTAATTCACGGACTTCCGTCTATCATTGGTTAGGCGGGAGGTTAGCGAGTATCTGTAGAATTGTTAGGTATTATCTTTTGCTGCAATTGCGTCACCCCAGGTTGTGTCCCCTTTAGTGGCATAAAGACTTGCTGAGTACCCCTAGGGTCTCACACGATAAATTGTTTGATTCAGATGAACAGGTGTACCCGGAAGATGGATACTGGGTGGAAGAGACAGATGATGTTGGCAACGATCGTTCGGTGTAGAGATTCTAGGAACGGGGATCTGTGTGATCTGTGGGCGGGATGTGTTTATTTATGGGCTCTTATGCCAATTTGCTTCTTATCCGTACTCGGATCTTGTTTCCGCTTTCGCCTGATACTCTGATGTGTGATGTATGAGGAGCTATCCTAAATTATTATATCTATCTAGGACATTTGGATCTTGCCGTATGGCGTTGCAATATTTCTATTTCTTTTAGATGGAATGGCTCTGAGGACTGTTGTATGTGGCTTGCATACATACTCATTTGTGTATGTAGTTGATCCCTTTCGCCTGCCGATTACGCCGCTCGTTCTTGTCCCGTTGTCCGAAAGTGGTTAGGACGGCCGAAAGGTCTACCGTGAGTGGCCCTGGGCCCCACCGTACTATTTTAACCACTTTCGTTTATCTAGGCATTAACTAAGAGCGTAATTCACCGAGGTAGTTACAATTGGTATCAGAGCCATCCCGCCCTTCAGGGTCAGAGCCAAAATGGTCGTTGTCAGTCTAGAAAATATTTTGGTAGTTATGTATACTAGGGAAAAACAAAACGTGAGAGTAGGACTGCTTCCATTTTCCTTCTTACCCACCCATCCACCCTTTTTCTGGTAAGGAAGTGTAACGTTTTCAATCCTCTTCTAAAATTCAAACTAGGATTCACGTGTTCTGGGTTCCGTAGTACCATAGGTTGTGTTTGTGTTTGTGTGTGTGTGTGTGTGTGAATTCCTTGTCTATCTGTTGCATCCAAATGTTATCACTATCTGCCTTTTGGTTATCAACTGTTGGTACATTCCATACCGACAGGCCTTTGTAAACCGACGAGATCTATTCTGATTCGTTGTACACCGATGCGATCTATCTTAATCTTTGTTATCCGATGTTATCTTGTTGGGGTGTTCTTTTCCGTAGTTAACAATCTTTAGGTTCATCTTAAGAAGAAGTTGTTGGGATATGTGTTTTACTGATTCATGTGCGGAGTAATGATTTGAGTGCGGGATGGAGTCGCGACCATACCACTACTCTTGTCATTTTCTTTTGTATATTGAACTAGTAGAGTTACTAATCTTGATTCGTTAAGTGGTTTTGCGCATATAGTGGTATTTTAATGCCGAAATTTGCGGAATTTTTTTCTTTGTTACTTTGTATACCACACTCCTTGTTCAGTCGTGTGTGTTATGTTTAGTATCTTTTAGTTGTCTTGAACTTTGTTGATATTTTAATATCATCTCAGTGAATTGCATTCCTTAATCTTGATTAATTCCATTTTGGTACTATTTTGGATTATTATCATTCTCCATTATAGTACTGACTTGTGTTTTATATCAATCACAGGATGGCACCACCACGCCGTTCTGAGGAGGATATACCACCTGAACTTGGGGCCGCTTTGGCAAGTATTGCAAATGCTTTGGGCACTATGCAGCAAAACCAGCAGCGCTTCGAGGAAAGTGTGAGGAGGAATGAGTTTTCTCCGCTACCTCCACCTCCCAAGCGAGGAGACATCAAGAGTTTTCTCAAGTTCAACCCACGTCAATTCGAAGTGTCTGATCAACCACTTGATGCGGATGATTGGCTTCGTGAAGTGTCAAGATTGTTGATGACTGCGGATGTTCCCGAGCAAGATTGGGTCAAGTGTGCTACTCACCTTCTGAAGGGAGATGCAGCTCTCTGGTGGGAAAATTACCTCAAGGCAGATCTTTCTGGTTTTCAGCCTACTTGGGAGCGGTTCACTGCTGCTTTCAAAGAGCAATATCTGTCAGAAATTGTCATGGAAAGGATGAAGGAAGTGTTTCTCAACCTCAAGCAGGGCACTGACAATGTCAACACCTACATCAGAAACTTCATGAACCCGTCTCGTTATGGTGGCGATGAGATCTCTGATGACAAGAAGAAGCAAAAGAGGTTTCGGCAAGGCCTCAATGCTTCCATCAAATATGCAATCACTCATGCAAGGCCAGCATCTTTCCTGGAACTTCAACACACAGCTCTGCAGGAAGAAGCAAGTAGGCAAGTGTTTGAGGAGTCAAAGAAACACAACCGTGATACAGCAAGCTCTTCTGCTATGACATCTCCTTCTAAGCGTCGTGTCTGGGTTCCTAACACCCCACCGTCGCTCCCTGCTCCACCAAGACCGTCAAGCTACGCACTAAGGCCACCAAACTCCTTCACTACGGCTCCCAGGGGCTACAACCACAACTACCCTGGAGCGCCTGGCGGAGTCCCTGGCTACGTTGCTCCACGTCCACCTGGTGCTTGCTATACTTGTGGAAACACTGGGCATCAACACTGGAATTGTCCAATGAACAACAAAGCTCTCCCACCACCACCTCCAAGACCTGCGGCAAGTGCTCCTATGATTTGTGCACCTCCACCTCGGGCTCTCAACATCAACACTAAGCCGGGGTCTACGGTTGCTCGTGTCAACTGTGTCAACGCCGCTCAAGATGAACATGCACCTGGAGTTGTCATGGGTATGCTTCCTGTTAACTTAGTTCCTGCATGAGTTTTGTTTGATTCTGGTGCTTCTCATTCTTTTGTTTCTCACAAGTTTGCTCATGAGCAAGATCTGGCTATGGTTCCTTTATTGCACCGTCTTGTGGTACAATCTCCTGGGTCAAACATGAGGGCTGCTCATATCAGCCATGGCAACCAAATTGAGATTGGTGGTTCTTCGTTTCCGGCTTCCTTAATTATTCTGGGCAATTCTGATATTGATGTTATCTTGGGCATGGATTGGTTGACAGCAAATGCAGCTGTGATTGATTGTGCTGAACGTTCGGTTTCTCTGAAAATTCCTGAAGGCCATATAGTCTATTCTCCAAGTCTGACTCCTGCAATTCAGCTTTATTGTTTGGCGGCTCTGAATGATGATGCTATGGAAGGTATTCAGAGTGTTCCTATAGTCTGTGAGTTTCCAGATGTCTTTCCTGAAGAGTTGCCAGGTATGCCTCCGGATCGTGAGGTTGAGTTTATCATTGAACATGAACCTGGCACCGCTCCTATCTCCAAGCGGCCTTATAAAATGGGTCCTGCTGAGTTAGCTGAACTTAAGCGTCAGTTGGATGAACAAGAGAAGTTGGGTTTCATTCAGCACGGTACTTCTTCTTGGGGTAGTCCAACCATCTTTGTGAAGAAGAGAGACAAGACTGATAGACTTTGTGTTGACTATCGGGCACTCAATGCTAAAACCATCAAGAATAAATATCCCCTTCCGCGGATTAATGATCTCTTCGATCAACTAGCTGGAGCTGTGGTATTCTCTAAGCTTGATTTGAGAAGTGGTTACCATCAAATCAAGATTCGCAAGGAAGATGTTCCCAAAACAGCTTTCACCACCCGTTATGGCCTGTATGAGTACACGGTCATGTCTTTCGGTCTCATCAATGCACCTGCCACCTTCTCGAGGCTTATGAAATCGGTTTTCATGGAATATCTTGATAAGTTTGTTGTGGTCTATCCGGATGACATTCTAGTCTATTCTAAGTCGAAGGAAGAACATGAAGAACACCTTCGGTGTGTCCTAAACAAACTTCGTGAGAACCGCCTGTATGCAAAGTTCTCCAAGTGTGAGTTTTGGCTGCCTCAAGTCACCTACCTTGGTCATGTCATCTCTGCCAAGGGCATCGCCGTCAACCCAGAAACTATTAAGACAATTATGGACTGGCTTCCACCCATAAATGTCAAAGAAGTCCAAAGTTTCCTTGGTTTGGCCAGTTACTGTCATCGATTCGTTCAAAACTTCTCAAATATTGCGAAGCCTCTTACCGATCTCCTCAAGAAAGGCAAGAAATACCTTTGGACTCCTGCTTGTCAAGCAAGCTTTGAAACACTCAAAGAGAAGCTCACTTCCACACCAGTCTTGGTTCCTCCAGATACATGAAAGCCTTTCCATATTTTCTGTGATGCTTCATTGCAAGGATTGGGTGCGGTCCTTATGCAAGAAAAGCAAGTTGTTGCTTATGCCTCTCGTCAGTTGAAGACGCATGAGATCAACTATCCTACACATGACCTCGAACTCGCAGCAGTTGTCTTTGCTTTGAAAGTATGGAGTCATTACTTGCTTGGCAACCGTTGTGAGATCTTTTCTGATCACAAGAGTCTGAAGTATATCTTCACACAGCCTGATCTCAACCTTCGTCAGAGGAGGTGGATTGAAACAATCAATGATTTCGATTTGACCATCAACTACACCCCGGGCAAAGCCAATGTCATGGCAGATGCTCTCAGCCGAAAAGCTTATGTCAACAACCTCATGGTGGAAGAACAACAGCCTCTATTGTGCGAAGAATTCCGCAAGCTCAACCTTGAAATTGTGGATCAAGGTTATCTTCAGAACCTTATAGCAACACCTCTCTTGGAAGAAAAGGTCCGTTCCATTCAGCTTGGGGATCCTTACACTAAAAAGATCATCTCCAACATTCAACTTCCGAAGTACGAGTCTTTCCATGTAGATGACCAAGGCACTCTTTTCTTTGAACACCGGATGTTTGTTCCGAACTACCCGGGTTTAAGAGAGCAAGTTCTCAAGGAGGCGCATGATTCTGTTCTTTCTATCCACCCTGGAAGCACTAAGATGTACATGGACTTGAAAACACAATATTGGTGGCCTGGTTTGAAACGATATTGTGCCAAGTATGTCTCAGAGTGCGATGTTTGTCGCAGAATTAAAGCTGTTCATCAGAAACCTTCCTGTCTTCTACAGCCATTGAAGCCTCCGGAATGGAAATGGGAGAAAGTAGAGATGGACTTCATCACTGGTTTTCCAAGGTCGCAGAAAGGCAACAATGCAATCTTTGTTGTCATTGACAGGCTTTCCAAAGTAGCTCACTTCTTTCCAGTCAAGGAAACAATTTCTGCAATTCAGTTGGCTGAGCTCTATATCAATAGAATTGTCTCTCTGTATGGAGTTCCTCTTGAAATCAGTTCAGACCGTGGAAGCATTTTCACTTCCAAGTTCTGGGGAAGTTTCCAAAATGCTTTGGGAACAAAGCTAAACTTCAGCACAGCTTACCACCCTCAGTCGCAAGGACAAGTTGAAAGGACCAATCAGATTCTAGAAGATATGCTCTGTGCTTGCGTTATCTCTTTCGGCATGAAGTGGGAAGAATGTATTCCTTATGCTGAATTCTCTTACAACAACAGCTTCCAGAAAAGTCTAAAGATGGCACCATTTGAGGCTCTCTATGGTTGCAAATGCAGAACTCCGATAGGTTGGTCGGGCGCAGGTGAAAGAATATTGTTTGGCCCCGACATTGTAACTCAAGCGGAGGAGAAAGTTCACATCATTCTTGAAAATCTGAAGATTGCTCAAAGTCGCCAGAAGAGCAATTATGACAGAAAGCACACGGACATGGAGTATGTCCCGGGTGATCTCGTTTACCTTAGTGTCACTCCCATGAGAGGCACGCACCGCTTTGGTATCAAAGGAAAGCTGGCTCCTAGATACATCGGTCCTTTCAAAATTCGTGGAAGAAGAGGAGAAGTTGCTTATGCTCTTGAGCTCCCTGAACAACTCAAAGTCCACGATGTTTTTCACATCTCTCAACTCAAGAAGTGCTTCAAGGATCCCGGTAGGACCGTGGACCATGAACTCATCAATCTCCAAGAAGATCTTTCTTATCAAGAACACCCCACAAAAATTCTTGAAGTCGCAGAAAGAAGGACTCGCAACAAGTCCATCAAGTTCTGCAAGGTGCAGTGGTCACACCATTCCGTTGATGAAGCAACCTAGGAATGTGAAGATGAGTTCCATGCCAAGTATCCTTCCCTCTTTGAGTCTTCTTCTTCCTAGAATCTCGGGGCGAGATTCCTGTTTAGTGGGGGAGAGTTGTAGCACCCCAATTGTCTAACAATTGTAATGCTACTTGTCCTAGTAAGATATTGGCTACTTCATATATATTATTGTTGCATCATAATTATATCATGCTCATGTCATCATGCCACCTTGCATTTGAGCATCATATAAAACCCTCTGTCTTTTGGTTTTCCTCTCATATGCATTATTAATTGTATTTGCCTCTTGATATTGTATTTGGTTATTAATATATTGTTCAATGCCCAAGTTGAGTTGGGGGCATATCTTTTATTTCCATTCCACCCCCTTTCTCTTCCACCACCTTATAATTCCACCATCCCTTTAACAATGAGCTTGCATTTCTTTTCCTTTGATATTTTATTCTAGCTCATGTAGTTTGGGGTGGATTAAATCCTCTAAATTCTTGTGCTTGGTTTTATCTCCACTTCTTGGATATGCATAGAGTAATGCCATAATATTAATATTGTTTTCACAAATAAATAATGGCATTAGTATTTTTGCATGGGCCTTGCACAATTCTTCACCACCTTTCTCTCTTTTGGTTCTTCTTTGGTTTTAAGGGATCCTATCTTGGGAAAACATCTACCACCATTACACCATCCTCATAATCTCATCCATCTCATTTTCCTCTTATTTTTAATCCTCCATGCATGATCCATATGTGGCCTTTTCCATCTATTTCTTTTCTTCCTCTTTCTTTCTTGTTTCTCCTCCACATTATCCCAAGCAAGATCAAACTTCATGCTCCTTCTTGGTTTGGCCTCATAAATCAAATTAAAAATCTAAATGCCTAATAAAACCTAAACTAACTTTTCCCTCTCTCTCTATTTTTCTCCTAAACCCTAAGTCTCTCTCTCTCTCTCTCTCTCTAGCATGACCACCTGGCCACCCTCTCCCTGGCCCACACCCAGCCATCCTAACCCTAGCCCATGCCCTAACCCGAGCCATGCCCCATCTAACCCTAGTCGAGCTACCCCTCCCCTCTCTCTTCTTCTACCGCCATGCTGGTCCCACCCTGCCGCCACCACGTCGCCCTGGTCCACCTGCAGTCCCTCCTGCCGCCGTCCAGCCCCAGGACAAGCCCCAGCCTGCCCCACGTGCTCGAGGAGAAGGAAGAAAAGGTGGCACCGAGGCCACCTTTATCTTCCCTGCCACGGCTCCCTCTTCTCTCTCTCCCTCTCACTTTTCCTCCCTCCCCACGCCTCTCTGGCCTCTCCTAGATCTGCCCGAGCCGACCCCTTCTTCTCCTTCTTCCTCTCCGACCAACAGCACCCGACGCCGGACGCCGCCAGCACCACCGCATCCCCGTTGATCCAGCCGTGCAGCTCGACCTAGAGGTGGCCTGGGAGATCGTGGACGTCCCTCTGCTTCACCCCGTACCCGTCAGCGCGAAGGAGAAAGCACCAGCATCGCCAGGTCCTCGCCGATCTGACGAAACCCTAGCCGCCGGAGCGTCTGAGTCGTCGACGAACCGCCGTGCGTCTCCCCGATCCGACCACACCAGGCAAACCGAGGTGAGTTCCTCGACCTCACTGACATGCCCCGCCTCGCCATCGACGAGTAGCGCCGCCGATGCTTCTGTCGAGCGCTCTCAGTGCACGCCGCTCGCTGGCATCTGCAAGCCTTCCCGCGCCGCGCAACACCCTATCTAGGCCCCCGCCACCCTCCTGACAACTACCTGAGCCAGCCGCACCGGTTAGCACCCTCCGCGCGCACGCCCGTGTCCCGGGATCGATCCCCGATCGCGCCACGTGCCGATTTTCCTCGCCAGACGAGGGAGAAGAAAAACAGTAACCCGGGTCGTGGTCATCTTACAAAAAGCCCCCCACCTTTTTGATTCCTGCAACCCGCGCTCCTAGAGACACCACCTGTCAGCCGCTCTGGTAGAATTGCAGAAAACCCCTCGGCTTTTCCCGGCCGCAACCCACGCTCCAACCCCAGCCCCACCTATCAGCCCCTGTCTCCCTCACAGCTGTCACGTGGGCCTGCGCTAGTTGGCCCACCCCGCAGTCTCAGTGGCTAGCCCGAACTGCGGTAACAAAAGGTTTTCCACGCGCGTGGCCCAGTCAGCGTAAGGCCCACCCGTTAGTGGCTGTGGCTGGGTCTGCCTGGGTAAGAAAAGTAATTCCGGCTGTCTGTTTTTATTTAAACATTTTCCAAATTGATTTAAATCAAATTCAAATCAGATTCAAATAATTTTAAAAATACAAATCCAAATAATGCATATAATATATGTTTTGGAATCAGAAAAATGTGAGGAATTCAAATATGCCCTTCAAAATATGTTTTGAACACTTTAACTTTCGAGATGATTAAAATTACATTAAAATGCCCTTTTCCTTAATTAATTAATAACTTTTGTTTATAACTCCAAATTTGACAAGTAATATGTCTAAATCGATCAGCGTGACGAGCCCGTTCTATCTATGCAGTCCTTGTTCTGAATTGAAGCATGCATCATGTTGTCATTAAAAATCTGAACTGTTTATGACCATAAAACTTGGTCAAATAAATAATAAAGTGCTTTATTTCTTGTATCCACCCCTCACCTTTGCCATGCTACTTTAATGCCATGTAATTGTGCATCATTCATTATGGCATGCTTGGTTGCTTGTTGCATTTCAAGTCATATGCTTGTGCACTTTATTTATGTTGGCCCTTGTTTGTTTGGTTCTTCTTCGAATAGACACCCAGCAGGAGAATTACCAGGATTCACAGGAATATTACCCAGATCCATCTCTCGCTTCAACTGAGCTGCCAGGCAAGCACTACCACATGCTTGCATACATACAGTACCTATTGCCTCTATCTTATTCTTGCATCATTGAGTCGCGACTTCATTAAATTGAATCCCATGTACTGCATGGCCTCTACTTTTAAACCACACCAAGCTTGTTCCGGTCCCATGAGCCATTACTACAGGAGTTGTTTGAGCCATGCGAATCGTAGAAAAGCATGAGTAGGGTATGTGAGTGTCTGATGAATAACGAGGTACCTAAACAACATAACCTGAGTAGTAATGGGATAACTAATGAAAGAGGCACCGGTGAGCAATATCTGCTATTTGGTTTTTCATGCTCACGTGTGTCCCGTATGACCCCGAGTACTTGATTCCTGTTCCTTGTTTATTCGCACTATCCACATCCGGGATGCCTTATGGACCCCCCTGAGCCAGAGCTTGATTCATTCTTATTTCTTGGGGCCACAATTAGTTTGGGGCTTTATTACTATCCTGTACTTATGCCATGTTACTGCTTTATTTAAGATTGTGCGAGGAGCACCTGTACTGTTTTGGATCGTGACACGTTTTCGCTGTATCGACAAGCCCAGTCACATTTTCGGGTTCCCAGTCGTTTACCGCCGTCCACACAAACCTTGGGTCCGTCTCGGAGCCGGCCAACTTCGTTGCGGGTAGCTTAATGAGGTGGCCCCCTGAAATATTTCTAGATCCTGTGATTGCTTTGTCGTGAATGCCTCGTTGGGTTTTGATTTGGTTTTTCCGAGGTTGATCGAGTGTGTGTTGCTATTCGTGCACCCCTGCAGGGTAAATCTTTCTGAAAGCCATGTCCGCGGTTATGGACGACTTGGAGCATAGTTTCTTGATCATAGACAAGTATAACTAAAGTACCGATTTTAAATTGACTAAGTACTTGACTAGTAAGTAGTGCAATACTCATGGAATGGTTAATAAAACTGCCAACGGATGACGGGGTGTTGTTCGTCCGCTTCCTCGTTGGTAAGCGAGGAGGAGGATGGATCTGTTAATTATACTGTTATAACTGTTGTTCTTAATTCACGGACTTCCGTCTATCATTGGTTAGGCGGGAGGTTACCGAGTATCTGTAGAATTGTTAGGTATTATCTTTTTCTGCAATTGCGTCACCCCAGGTTGTGTCCCCTTTAGTGGCATAAAGACTTGCTGAGTACCCCTAGGGTCTCACATGATAAATTGTTTGATTCAGATGAACAGGTGTACCCGCAAGATGGATACTGGGTGGAAGAGACAGATGATGTTGGCAACGATCGTTCGGTGTAGATATTCCGGGAACGGGGATCCGTGTGATCTGTGGGCGGGATGTGTTTATTTATGGTGCATCTTATGCCAATTTGCTTCTTATCCGTACTCGGATCTTGTTTCCGCTTCCGCCTGATACTCTGATGTGTGAGTATGAGGAGCTATCCTAAATTATTATATCTATCTAGGACATTTGGATCTTGCCGTATGGCATTGCAATATTTCTATTTCTTTTAGATGGAATGGCTCTGAGGACTGTTGTATGTGGCTTGCATACATACTCATTTGTGTATGTAGTTGATCCCTTTCGCCTGCCGATTACGCCGCTCGTTCTTGTCCCGTTGTACGAAAGTGTTTAGGACGGCCGAAAGGTCTACCGTGAGTGGCCCTGGGCCCCACCGTACTATTTTAACCACTTTCGTTCATCCAGGCATTAACTAAGAGCGTAATTCACCGAGGTAGTTACAGTAATCCATGGATCAAAATCTACCAAAACATACTCAAATCATATATCGATTCAAAACACGAATTGGGGCTATTTTTGGTGGAAATATTCGAATTTATGCGGAAAATACCAAATCGATATGAAATCCATGACAACCAAAAGCTGCTAATACCAGATGTTGAGGGTAACCCCATGGGTGGCCCGATCTTCACGGATCTCGTGGTTAAATCGATGGGAAAGGGAGAAGGTAGCGGAAGCAGAAGCACACCTCGCGAAGAACACGATGAACACACGCAAAACTCACACGATACAAGGCCGATTGCTCCCATCGAAGGCCACCAGTCCGGTTGAATCCTTACAAGGAAAGATCGGTCCATGTGCTCCCTCGATCCCACGCGGAGAGGGTCTTCATGTCTTGGCAAAGGGACACCGATGCCAAGGGCTGCACTTCCCCCTCGATTTCCATGGGAATTCGTGAAAGATCGGGCACCCCGAGGTTAGCCCTCAACACCTCTACCTTCGTCTTTTGTTTCTTTGGAGTGTTCTCTCAACGAACATGAGCAACAACCTCTTGTTGGTGGTGTCGACAATTTCAAGATGGAGCAAAAATTCTTGTTAGTGGTGTCATGAGGATCTACATGAAGCAAGAAGCATCTAATCATCACCCTTATTCCACGTACCATGAGGCCAATCTCAGGGACAAGATCCCTTGTTAGTGGTGTTGAATTGTAGCTCCCCGGTAATTCCCCTATTAGAATTTTCTTGTTCTTTTACTTTCTTGCATCATCATGTTCATCATGCCATATTGCATGGGACATATAATTAAATTGTTGCATTTAGATTGTTCATTTGTATTTGGTTCTTGATATTTGTATTTGATCTTGTCATTGTTTTCCCCTCTATTTTCCCCTCTCTCTCCTACTTATAGTTAGTGCCATATGTGTTGGAACCATAATGTTAATTAGATTTTAAGTCTTAATATTTATTCTTGTTATAATTCCCAATTCGAGTTGTGGGCATATCTTTTAAACTCCATCTATCTACTAAAATGGGTTGACATCTTGTCATCACCACCTAGATTTAATTGCACCATACATCTATATATGGGCTTCTTATTTCGTATTTGGGTTTTAATCATTACCCTATGTGTTATGTGTGGATCCTTTCTAGCACATCTCATATACAACATGGCCACATGATCTTGTGGACATTTCCCCATCTATTATCTATTCCATATGTGGGTTCTTCTATTTGATTTTGAGGTCTTCTTCATGCCCACATTCTAACTGGATGGTTCCATGTTAATCTTTCTTGCCAATGTGGCACAAATTCAAATCTTGGAATCTTGGGCTCACCAACAAGCTCCCATGCATATGTCTAATTTGTTTTCAAAAAATAGAGCATGGGATATGTATTTAATGTTTTTGCATGGCCCATGCAACATATCCATTCCAAATATTCTTATTCTTCTTCTAGTTGCTTATGTGAGAGTTTTGGTATTTGAATTGTATGAAAAAGCTTGTGTTCAATCTTGAATAAACCATCTACACTAAAATACTCCTTAATCCTACATATACACACCTCCACATAGTCTTTTCTATAACCAGCCGTGGCAACCACATACACCCACATCTACTCCTAATCTAAAGTTCTAAACCCACCGTGTGTATACCCACACATACACTTCCTGTCCTAGCTAGACTAACCCTTCACGTGTCCATGTAACTGAAGCCAACCTTGGACCGATCCTGGCCACCTCACCCTCTCTCCTTGGTCCAGCCGAGCCCTCTACCTGGGTGGATACCAAACCGAGCTATGCCACTGTTTTTCTTCCAGTCATCTGCACGTGATCACCCCAGCTAGCTTTTTGCCGTGTGTGCGCCTCCCTCTCCCATCTTTTCCTGGCAATAAAGCAGCAGCAGAAAGAAGCATCTCTTCCAACAACTACTCGTCTCTATCTAGATCTGGATCGGCTCCACTTGTTCTTCCTCCCACGCAGGCCATGGCAGCCACCGTGTGCAGCTTCTCACCGTTGTATCTGTCGATGCCCAAGACCGTGGAGTAGCGGAGGAGCTTCCCTGTCCTCGTCCGCGTCGAACCATGCTTCCAGGAGGAGCCAGACCAGCCGTCCTTGTCGCCGTCCCTGTACAGCTATCGTTCGCCGCCTCGGACGCCAACCCTCGCCGCCGTCACCGACCTCGTCCAGCTCATCCACCATGTTAGAACAACCCTAGGTGAGCCCCTCATCCTCCTCTGCATCTCCTTCCTCTCAGATGCCTGTTGATCTGCCCCGCCAAGACACCTCCACACCATCGCACCCCTTCTGGTCGCCGTTGTTCGACGCCGCCCGCACGTAGACAGCAGTCGCGCATGCAGCAGCCTCTTTTGGCCCTATATTTCCGAGCCAACCACGACCACCTCACTTCTTCTTCGGCGTTGCTATGCACCCGAGTACGTAGAGGGGACAAGCAGCATCACCCAGCTTCAAACCTCACTCAAAACCATGGCTCTTAGCACTCGCAATCTTCCTCGAAATACTGGGAAATTTTCTATCCGCGCAACATTTCGTTCGTCAGTTTCGGCCATTAGGAAGAACCTGTGTTCATCGCCTTCTCGTGTCCATCTCAGTGATATTCCGAAGCCAACCAGCACATGAATAAAAATAGGCAACATCCAGCTTTCATTAGGTTCAAACGGCGCCCAAATCAGACTATCCAATCTCTGGAAATTATCTCTCGAAGGTGGAGCTACCTAGCAACCCTCGCGCAAAGAATGTTCAGTTTCGTCAGGTTTTGTTCCTACAGACAGCGCATAGATCTAGGTCAAAATCTGTCAGTATCATCTTCTAAGACGAAATCAAGCCTAGTCCATTGGTTCACAGCATTTGTCTAATTTTAAGTGATCCTGAGTTCAAATCCCCATGGCTGCAATTGTGCCCTTTTGATGTTCAGAATTCAATTAAGCAACTAACAAGAACACCCCTTGATTTATAAGAAAATTTGCATGTTCAAGCCCATGTTCGTAGCAACTTTTGTGCTAAACCCCCTAGATATTCAAATAAATATATTTGGTGATCTGTAACTCGAATTCAAAAAGTTTCAGAACAAATTATTAATGAATTTGTTTAAATAATTTGGATATATTTGTTTTTCTCAGTTTGGGTAATCCTAAATAAATTCAAACTATTAAACATTTTGGATTTTCCAATTAAAAGGTAAATAAATCATATCTTTTGTATGGTAAATTAGAATTCAACAGATAATATGTCTAAGTCGATCAGCGCGATGAATCCTTTTCAATTTTGCATTCCATACTTGCAATTGCATCATTCATGATGGAGAACTTGTAAAACCAGAATTATTTACGCAAGAAAAATATGATGAATAAAATTAGGAAATAAGTAATTCTATCATCCATGGCTGCAATTGTGCCCTTTTTCTCTGAACTTTTTGCAACTCTGAATTCTATCATCCGATGTTCAGAATTCAATTAAGCAACTAACAAGAACACCCCTTGATTTCTAAGAAAAATTGCATGTTCAAGCCCATGTTCGTAGCAACTTTTGTGCTAAACCCCCTATGCATTCAAATAAATATATATGGTGATCTGTAACTCGAATTCAAAAAGTTTCAAAACAAATTATTAATGAATTTGTTTAAATAATTTGGATACATTTGTTTTTCTAAGTTTGGGTAATCCTAAGTATATTCAAACTATTAAAAAATTTGGATTTTCTAATTAAAAGGTAAATAACTCATATCTTTTGTATGGTAAATCAGAATTCAACAGATAATATGTCTAAGTCAACCAGTGCGATGAATCATTTCCAATTTTGCATTCCATACTTGCAATTGCATCATTCATGATGGAGAACTTGTAAAACCAGAATTGTTTACGCAAGAAAAACATGATGAATAAAATTATAAAATAAGTAATTCTTGTTAATAATGCCTCACTAATGTTGTATCATCGATATGCCATGCTCATGTCATCTTTTCAACACCTTTTGCATCATTGACATGCCATGTCATGCATCATATCATGATCATGCTAGTTCTTCCGCATTAGTTGTAATTGTTGCATCGCTCGTTCCTTTTAGTGCTTTGCTTGTTCACGGATTAGGCTATTGTGTTGATACGAGTGTCGACAAGTTCTTTGGATATTTATCTTCAGCTATGTTTTCCACGCAAGTATTCTCTCCCTTTTTATCTATTTTGCATTTATAGTCTTTACTTCCTCCTGTTGATCTATTGTTATCCGTATTGTGATGCTTTAGTTTCTATACCATTTATATCCCTTGCAGCCTTTATATTGCCTTGGACACGTCCTATTGCATGTTATTTTGGTAGACAGTTGGCCTTGTGAGTCGTAGTTTCTTGCTTAGGTGTTCGTTCGAGTCGTCGAATTCCACCGTTGTTGGGAGGTTGGCAGATACTTAATGGTGGAGATGATCATGGCTTTCATTATAACTTGTCAATTAAAATGCTGAAAATTGATATATAATGCAGAGGCACCGGTGGGTAATAGATGTTATTTGGTTTTTATCCACCTAAATGTGTCCACCTAGGACCCCGAGTTCTTGACACCTGTTCCGAGATCGAGCGTGTTAACCACATGTGGGGTGTGTGGGCACCCCTATCGACTTACTACCTGATTTCAAAGTACTGTACTAGGGACCACAAAACTAGTTCGGGCTTTATATGTTACCTACTGTACATATGCCATGTTTATTACTTGTTGCTCAATGAGTGTTTGTTACTGTTGTGTAGGTGTAGCACTCTGTTACGGGAATATATTGTCTATTACCTCTGCTCGTGTGACAAGTGCACGCAACCTCAGGGTCCGTACGAGGATTAGCTATACCTCGTACGGGTGGTTCTTTAAGGTGGCCCCCATGTACTTGCTTTGGGTCTGGGAAAGCGTCGTGTCCGAAGCCATGCTGACATACCGATGGGTGTATGTTAATTGATCTAGCAAAAAGGGTAAAAATGCATGTGAAAACTTTGGTGCACCTTTGTAGGGTTAAATATTTTAGAAAAGTCATGTCCGCGGTGATGGATGACTTGGAGCATAGTTTCTTGATCATAGACAACTATAACTACTCCCTCCGGTCCAAATTAATTGACTCAGATTTGTCTAGATTCAGATGTATCTAGACATGTTTTAGTGCTAGATACATCCGAATCTAGACAAGATGAAGTCAATTAATTTGGACAAGAGGGAGTAATAAATTACTGTTATAATATGACTTGAATCTGATATGACTAGTAAAGATGGATAACCACCATAGAATGATTAATAAAACTGCCAACTATGTGAGTTTCCTTGGAAGGACTTCCTCGTTTGGTCTCGAGGAGGAAATATTAGGATGGGTATGTTTGGTGTTAGTATCAGGTTGTTTCCGAATAGATCTTTCTTACCCCTCTCTGATAACCGATAGTTGTATCGAGTCTCTATTAGTTGATTAGTACAAGCTTCGCTGCCGCTTCAGTCCACCATACCTATGTAGGCGAGAGCCGCCGAATTCTAGACTCGTCGTGTATTGGCCTCAGTACTGACCACTCCCTTTTCCTTTGCTCTTTGCCGGCACCCCTTTTGTTTTAACAGGTATAAGTTTGACGACGTTAGCAAGGTTACCTTTTCGGCTTGGTCTAGGCAGGGTTATGGACGCCATTAGTTATTATTCAGAGCTCTTAGCTCAATTTTCTTCTTATCCGTACTCAGATGTTGTATCAGTTTCAAGGTGATTTGGATCTATATAATATATATATTCTTGACTCGTTGAGTCATTGTTGTATATATATGTTTTGTGGGTTGCATCATGAACAATTGTGTAATGATATTACTTCTTTTTCCACTCACACGCAAGTGCCTGGTGGGTATCCTTGAATCGTTTCTATACAGGTTTGGCGAGAATCGATGAAACCTGCACAGGGCCGATTGAAGGTGTTACGGTGGAGCTACAATGGCGAGCATCATATGACCATCATATCATTCATATGACTCGTTCTTTATCTTTCGGTACTTGTTCCGAGGCCGTGTCTTTACATGATAGGCTCCCCAAGTAGAACCTTAGTATTTGCATATGTAAATTTGGCTTACACCTATTGTATGTGAACGTAGATTCTATCACACCCGATCATCACTTGGTGCTTCGAAACGACGAACTTTCTTAACGGTGCATTCTAAGTAAGAACGTATTATTATATTGATGTGTAGTGGGAGGGATCATCTTATAATGCTACTGTGGTGATCAAATCAAAGCAATATAATATGCATCAAAAGGATAAACATCACATGCAAGAATAATGTGATATTGTATGGTCCTTCTTGCATTTGATCTCTATCTTGTGCATCATGGTATGATCTCTATCATTTCACCGGCGTGGCACCAAGGTCCATGGCGCCTCCATCATGGCCGTCTCCACTATTACAATATATATATATAACACAAGCCATAAAAAGATAAAGATAACCATATGGATTCTGCCGGTTGTTTAACTTACAATAAATCTCATTGCATACAACAAATTTTGTATCAATAACCATATCACATCACATGACCTACAAAAATAAGTTAGATGCCTCTAATTTATTTTTCATATTTTACGTGGCCGTGGGCTTTCTAGGAAAGAACTGTTCTACCTACTGACTTCAACCACAACGGTGATAATCAAGTTATTAGCAAACCGTTGTAAATTAGATCATGACTATGTTGGTAGAGATAGACACCCGCTATGTGGCATCCCGCTAAAACCACTACTAGAAAATCGCGTTGTTTTTGTGCATTGCATCGTCATGACCGCATGCTAATGTCATCATGCCACATTGCATTTGAGCATCGTCATCATCATGCATGGATTTGTCTAAAAATATTTTTGAAAAGCCTAGTTTTGTTTTCTGAATAACCCCGTCTTCTTTTGAAATTTTAAAACCAGGCTTCTCTGGATATTTTTGTTTTGTCTAAAAACGGTTTACAAAAGACTTTTATAAAATAAATAAAAAGTTAGATTATTTTTAGGAGGCAGCCCGCCAGGCCCGAAATCCCGGCCGACCACCTCCAAACCCTAAAAACTAATCCTACCCTAGCCCCATCCTCCACCAAACCCACACCCGGCCGCCACTCACCAACCGTACCTGCCACGCCTGCACCCCGGTCCCACTTGCCACCTACCGCGCACAGCACACAGGCACGCACACCGCGCAGCCGCCGCACTCCCTCTTTTCGCTCCACCTACCCCGGTAGACGTGCCCTCTCCCGCCCAATCACCCACCTGCACGACGCCCAACCCACCAGGCTCCACCCTGGGTCCATGCGCGAGCAAACGCACGCCTCCCTGCACCGATCTCCCGCACGTCTCTTCCCCCCAAACGCGACGTGTCTGCCTGGTCCCATCCCTCTGCCTCGAGTCCCCACCCCCGCAGGACGCCCTGGCCCACCACTGCGCCTTCCCCTCACGTCTCCCCCGTCCGCATCATCCACCTACCAACGCTCCCCTCGATCCCCTCTGCTCCGTCGCGCAGGCCGCTCCCTTCCCAGCTCGAGCTTGTCTCCACCCGCCTCTCTCCCTGCCGCGAGCGGCCTTGGCCTCACCACAGCAAGCAACGCCGCCCTCTGCTTCCTCACTGCTTGCATCATCCACCTCATCCCCGGGCGCATCATCTCCGGCCGCCAGTCGCGACGCACGGCCCCAGCTCGACCCCCTCTGCACCCGCGTCGCCGCCCTTGATCCCTACACGGCCGAGCGCCTCCGCTCGAGAGCGCTACGTCCCGCGGTCGCCAACCTCCTCCTCTCTCCGCATCGGCCCACCTCCTCGAGGCGCCACCGTCTGCTCTCTACCACCAGCGAGGCCGCCCAGCCACGTCGCCTCAGTTGGCCTCGTCGCCGCAACTGCGGAGTAGGCCGCCAGGGCCCTGCTCGCCCTCATCCTCCGCCGTGGTCCCCCTCAACCGCCCCATCTTGTATGTGTGACCACGGCCCCGCCTCGAGATCCTGCATCTCGTCATCGCGCGTGCCCTCGACCTGCGCCTCCCTGCTGCGTCCCGGCCGGCGAGCCTCTCTTCCCTGCCATGCTGCAGGTCGCCACCGCGTCGCCACTGGCGGCCGCGCGCCCAGCCTCCTCTGCCTCCGCCTCGAGTTCCTGTTGTTGCAGCGCCATCAACCGCCGTGGCTCATGGACGAGCTTGCCTCCATCCACCAGTGTCGGCCGTCGCCTCCTGGCTTCCCCAGCTCGCCACCGCGGCCCAGAGCCGCCTCTGTGTTTCCTCGCCTTGAACCCCAACGCCACCAGCCTATGCCTCGCTACCCCTGCTCCTTCCTGTAACAGGTTCATCGATCCCCGGTGTGTTGTCCATCGGGTGATTGTTGCTGCTCTTCGGTCCTTGTTTCGTATGGTGTTATACACGCCGGTCAAGTGGATATGCAGATGATGTTGGCTGTGGGTGGTGCTAAGGAAGATACATGGAACGAGCAGGCAGACAAGAATCCGAATGCTAGTGCTACGAAAGAAGAGCCACACCGACTAGATCTGCCTCGACGAACAATTGGCGTCGCTCCTCGAAGTCCACACCGACGAAAGATGGGACGCCAAGACCTACCACTCAGACCCGAAGACCGCGACGATGTTGAACCAAGATCGCCATCATCAATGAAACTGGTACACCAAGACCTTCGTACATGGATGGCCACCGAAAAGACCGACTCAACGCCGATGGGTTCGAGGGATGTGCATGGAGCCACTAGAAGACCCTGACCGGAAGATGCCCGGAACACCAAGATCTTCTTCCGAACGCTTTGACCGAGGCCGAACCAAGATCTCCATGGATGCGACAAGTTCTCCTTCCCGGCTGCAGTGCCCGAGGACCCGGACGCCAAGATCTCCGCCGTGAAACGATAAGACCGACGACATGACCCGACGACCGCGGATGTGACAAGATCGTCTCTCGGACACCAAGTACTTCAGCCACGGAAAAACCGACGACCTGACCAAGATCCGAAGACCGAACCTGGCTGCCCTCGATGAACCATCGACAAGACCTTCTTCATGGAGCCAAAGAACACTGGTCCCGAGAATGCCTTCATGGGCCCGAAGACCGATCCGGAGCGCCAAGGCCTTCGACATGAAACCAAAGGACGCCGAACGCCAAGCTCTTCATCTCGGACCCAATAGCCCTGATCCGATCCCGCTGTCCCCGTCGAACCCTGAGACCGAACCACCGAACCCCGGAACCCAAGATCTTCCGAACCCAGATGTGAGACCCTAAGCCCCTAATTTTATAATATGACATATACCTGTCGCATCTTTAAATCATCATGCTTGCATACATGTCATCTGGTGGGCTGGGTTAAATAGTCGATTCACCTAAATTAAATATGGAGTCTATATGCGGGCTATTCTAGTCTTATTCCGGACTCAATTTAAATTTGTGTAGCAAACTGATGCCATGATTTCGCCCTATTAATACAACATTTAAATTGCGGGGATTCTAAATAACTTGAACCGTGTAATTAATTATCGGGACCCCGGTTCCGCTTAATATTCCCTAACTGCACCGTATCTGTGCCATGCCATGCTTCATATCATAAGCATGCCGGATCTTCTGCCGTAGTATTAAATATTGCATCCGGTGTTTCTTCTAGTGTTTGCCTCTTCGCGGATTAGGCCGATGAGTTGATGCGAGTATCGACAAGTTCTCCGGATATAATTCTTCGGCAGTGTTTCCTAGGCGAGCATCTCTGCCCCTTCTACCTATTTTGCATTTATAGTCTTTATTTCGTCCTATTGATCTATTGCTATCCGTGTCGCGATGCTTTAGTTTCTGTGCACCAGTTATATCCCGTGCAGCCTCTATATTGCCATGGACACCTCCTAATACCGGTTGTTTGGTAGATAGCTAGCCCCGCGAGTCGTAGTTGCTTTCTCAGGTGCGATCTCGTGTTGTCGAGTACCACAGTTGTTGGAATGCGGGCAAATGTTTATGGTGGAGATGTTTAATTGTGGAGATGATCATGACTTTAAATACAACTATTAAAATGCTAGATATAACTAATGCAGAGGCATCGGTGGGCAATAGATGTTATTTGGTTCTTCCACGCTCACTTGTGTCCCGTAGGACTCCGAGTACTTGATACCTGTTCCTTGACTATTCGCACTATCCACATACGGGAGACTCTATGAATCCCCCTTAGCTAGAGCTTGATTCATTCTTATTTCTTGGGGCCACAAAGTAGTTTGGGGCTTTATTACTAACCTATACTTATGCCATGCTTTACTACTTTATTTACGATTGTGCGTGGAGCACATGTACTGTTTTGGAACGTGGAATGTTTTCGCGGTATCGACAACCCCAGACATACTTTTGGGTTCCCAGTTGTTTACAGCCATTGACACAAACCCAGGGTCCGTCTCGGAGCCGGCCAACTTCGTTGCGGGTAGCTTAGTGGGGTGGCCCCCTGAAATATTTTATGAATCATGTGATCGCTTTGTCGTGAAAGCCTCGTTGGGTTTTGATTTGGTTTTTCCGAGGTTGATCGTGTGTGTGTTGCTATTTGTGCACCCCTGCAGGGTAAATCTTTCTGAAAGCCATTTACGCGGTTATGGACGACTTGGAGCACAGTATCTCGATCATAGACAAGCATAACTAAAGTAATGTTATAAATTTGACTTAATATGTGACTAGTAATCAGCTTCAACTATAACAGAATGGATATTAAAATTGCCAACAGCTGGTGGATCTGGGTTGTTTTGTGTCGTGCTATATCTGCCTAGTAAGTATTGCAACTCCAATGGAATGTGATAAAAGTGCCAACAACTGCTGGGTTTTGGGGTTCCTCAAGACAATTATATCTGACTAGTAAATGTTCCAACTACCACGGAATGGTTAATTAAAACTGCCCACTACTTATGCTTCAGGATGACTCATGCTATCTATATCTGACTAGTAAGTGCTGCAACTATAATGGAATGAATAAAACTACCAACTATGTGAGTTCCTGGGTTTGACTTCCTCGTTTGGTCTCGAGGGGGAATACCAGGATGGGTATGAATGGTGTTAGTATCAGGTGGTTCCGAATAGGTCTTTCTTATCCCTCTCTAATAGCCGCCAGTTTTTCTCAGTCTCTATAGGTTATTTAGTGCTGGTGCGCTGCCGCTTCAGTCCACCATACCTATGTAGGCGAGAGCCGCCGAATTCTAGCCTCGCCGTGTACTGGCCTCAGTACTGACGCTCCTCTTTTTCCTTTGCCCTTGGTCGGCACCCCTTTTGTTTTAGCAGGTTTGAGATCGACGTCGTTAGCAGGGTTATCCTTCCGGCTTGGCCTAGGCAGGGTTATGGACGCCATTGGTTATTCTACAGGGCTCTTAGCCCCATTTGCATCTTGTCCGTAGTCGGATGCTCTATCATTTCAAGGTGATTTGGATCTTTGTATTGTATATCTGTATACTTGACTCTTGGAGTCGTGTTGTATATATATCTATTCTGTGGATCCCATCGAGGACTGTTGTGTAATGGTATTACTTCGTTTTCCACCCGCACGAAAGTGCCTGGAGGGCGTCCTTGAATCGTTCCTATGCGGGTTTGGCGGAAAGGGCTAAAACTTGCATAGTGCCGATTCGAGGGTGTTACAGAGTGGTATCAGAGCTCAGAAGTTGCGATACACCATAAGTCCAGCCTGTAGGATAACCTAGCTAACGGCCGGGGTAGAGTGTCAAAACTATTTTTAAAAATCGGTTGGATAGATCTGGTTAGGTATGCTTTTACTCCTTACCCTCGGCTATTCTCCTCTTACCTTTGCGTGTTTTGAATCTGCTCTCTTATCTTTTCTTCGATTCCAAGAATTCTCGTTGTTGGGTTTCCGTCGTATCTTCAGGGTTTCGCTTCCTCCTTTGGTAACGGTGCTTCTACATCCGTTCTTCATGCTATCTGAGGAATCCTTCAATTCTTGGACTTCTCGTTGTTCCTTCTTTGTGCCTTCCGGAGTTTCCATGATGGCGACATCATCTACGCCAGATCTGATGCAGAAGCTGCATCACTCCTTTGTTTCCGAACCTCGTTGTCAAGATCTTTAGTCTAATTCGGAGAGTTGGTTGCATAATTCACCTATTCGTGTGCAGAATAATGGTTTCGGTGCGCGATGGACTGATCACCATCTGACTACTCTTATCATTCGCTTTTGTATATCGAATCGGTGGATCCAGCAATTTTACTCCGTCCACAGAAGCTAGAGGTGGCTTTATTTGTGGATACCTCTACCTTCGCCGTTTGTTCCCGGAATGTTCTCTCGACGATCACGGACAACGACCTCTTGTTAGTGGTGTCGCGAGGATCTACACGAAGCGAGAAGATTCAGTTCGCCGACCTTCTCCCTGGTACCATGATTCGGATCTCGAGGGCGAGATCCCTTGTTAGTGGTGTCGGATTGTGGCATCCCACTAAAACCACTACTAGAAAATCGTGTTGTTTTTGTGCATTGCATCGTCATGACCACATGCTCATGTCATCATGCCACATTGCATTTGAGCATCGTCATCATCATACATGGATTTGTCTAAAACTATTTTCGAAAAGCCTAGTTTTGTTTTCTGAATAACCCTGTCTTATTTTCAAATTTTAAAACCGGGCTTCTCCGGATATTTTTGTTTTGTCTAAAAACGGTTTACAAAAGACTTTTATAAAATAAATAAAAAGTTAGATTATTTTTAGGAGGCAGCCCGTCAGGCCCGAAAGCCCGGTCGGCCACCTCCAAACCCTAAAAATTAATCCTACCCTTGCCCTATCCTCCACCAAACCCACACCCAGCCGCCACTCACCAACCGTACATGCAACGCCTGCACCCCGGTCCCACTTGCCACCTACCGCGCGCAGCACACAGGCACGCACACTGCGTAGCCGCCGCACTCCCTCTTTCCGCGCCACCTACCCCGGTAGATGCGCCCTCTCCTGCCCAGGCGCCCACCTGCACGACGCCCAACCCACCTGGCTCCACCCTGGGTCCACGCGCGAGCGAACGCACGCCTCCCTGCACCGATCTCCCGCACATCTCTTCCCCCCACACGCGACGTGTCCGCCTGGTCCCACCCCTCTGCCTCGAGTCCCCACCCCCGCAGGACGCCTCCTCACGTATCCCTCGTCCGCATCCCCCACCTACCGATGCTCCCCTCGATCCCCTCTGCTCCGTCGCGCAGGCTGCTCCCTCCCCGGCTCGAGCTTGTCTCCACCCGCCTCTCTCGCTGCCGCGAGCGGCCTCGGCCTCACCACAGCAAGCCCCGCCGCCCTCTGCTTCCTCGCTGCTTGCATCATCCACCTCATCCCTGGGCGCATCATCTCTGGCCGCCAGTCGCGATGCACGGCCCCAACTCGACCCCCTCTGTGCCCGCGCCGCCGCCCTTGATCCCTGCACGGCCAAGCGCCTCCGCTTGAGAGCGCTACGTCCCGATGTTGCCAACCTCATCCTCTCCTCGAATCGGCCCACCTCCTCGACGCGCCACCGTCTGCTCTCTGCCACCAGTGAGGCCGCCCAGCCACGTCGCCTCAGTTGGCCCCGTCGCCGCAACTGCGGAGTAGGCCACCAGGGCCCTGCTCGCCCTCATCCTCCGCAGTCGTTCCCCTCAACCGCCCCATCTCGTTTGCATGACCACGGCCCCGCCTCGAGATCCCGTGCATCGTCGTCGCGCGTGCCCTCGACCTGCGCCTCCCTGCTTTGTCCCGCCTAGCGAGCCTCTCCTTCCTGCCACGCTGCAGGTCACCACCGCGTCGCTACTGCTGGCTGCGCGCCCAGCCTCCTCTGCCTCCGCCTCGAGTTCCTGTCATTGCAGCGCCATCAACCGCCGTGGCTCATGGACGAGCTTGCCTCCATCCACCTGCGCCGACCGTCGCCTGCTGGCTTCCCCAGCTCGCCATCGCGACCCCGAGCCACCTCTGTGTTGCATCGCCTTGAACCCCAACGCCACCAGCCTATGCCTCGCTACCTCTTCTCCTTCCTGTAACAGGTTCATCGATCCCCAGTGTGTTGTCCATCGGGTGATTGTTGCTGCTCTTTGGTCCCTGTTTAGTATGGTTCTATACACGCCGGTCAAGTGGATATGTAGATGATGTTGAGTGTGGGTGGTGCTAATGAAGATACCAAGGAACGAGCAGGCAGACAAGCACCCGAATGCTAGTGCTACGAAAGAAGAGCCACACCGACTAGATCCTCCTCGACGAACAATTGGCGTCGCTCCTCGAAGTCCACAACGACGAAAGATGGGACGCCAAGACCTGCCTCTCGGACCCAAAGACCGCGATGATGTTGAACCAAGATCGCCATCGTCAATGAAACCGGTACACCAAGACCTTCGTACATGGATGGCCACCGACAAGACCGGCTCAACGCCGATGGGTTTGAGGGATGTGCATGGAGCCACTAGAAGACCCCGACCGGAAGATGCCCTGAACACCAAGATCTGGTTCCGAACACTTTCACCGAGGCCGAACAAAGATCTCCATGGTTGCGACAAGTTCTCCTTCCCGGCTGCAGTGCCCGAGGACCCGGACGCCAAGATCTCCGTCGTGAAACGACAAGACTGACGACATGACCCGACGACCGTGGATGCGACAAGATCATCTCTCGGACCCCAAGTAATTCAGCCCCGAAAAAACCGACGACCTGACCAAGATCCGAAGACCGAACCCGGCTGCCCCCGATGAACCATCGATAAGACCTTCTTCATGGAGCCGAAGAACCCCGGTCCTGAGAACGCCTTCATGGGCCCGAAGACCGATCCGGACCGCCAAGGCCTTCGATATGAAACCAAAGGACGCCGAACGCCAAGCTCTTCATCTCTGACCCAATAGCCATGATCCGATCCCGCTATCCCCGTCGAACCCTGGACCGAACCCTGAGACCGAACCCTAAACCCTGAGAGCGAACGCATGCCTCCCTGCACCGATCTCCCGCTAGTCTCTTCCCCCCACACGCGACGTGTCCGCCTGGTCCCACCCCTTTGCCTCGACTCCCCACCCCCGTAGGACGCCCTGGCCCACCACTGCGCCTGCCCCTCACGTATCCCCCGTACGCATCCCCCACCTACCGATGCTCCCCTCGATCCCCTCTGCTCCGTCGCGCAGGCCGCTCCCTCCCCGGCTTGAGCTTGTCTCCACCCGCCTCGCTCGCCGCCACGAGCGGCCTCGGCCTCACCACAGCACGCCCCGCCGCCCTCTGCTTCCTCGCTACTTGCATCATCCACCTCATCCCCGGGCGCATCATCTATGGCCGCCAGTCGCGATGCACGGCCCCGGCTTGACCCCCTCTGCGCCCACGCCGCCGCCGTTGATCCCTGCACGGCCGAGTGCCTCCGCTTGAGAGCGCTACGTCCCACGGTCGCCAACCTCGTCCTCTCTCCGCATTGGCCCACCTCCTCGACGCGCCACCGTCTGCTCTCTGCCACCAGCGAGGCCGCCCAGCCACGTCGCCTCAGTTGGCCCCGTTGCCGCAACTGCGGAGCAGGCTGGCAGGGCACTGCTCGCCCTCATCCTCCGTCGTGGTTCCCGTCAACCGCCCCATCTCGTCTGCGCGACCACGGCCCCGCCTCGAGATCCCGTGCATCGTCGTCGCGCGTGCTCTCGACTTGTGCCTCCCTGTTGCGTCCCGGCCGGCGAGCCTCTCCTCCCTGCCACGCTGCAGGTCGCCACCGCATCGCCACTGCTGGCCACGCGCCCAGCCTCCTCTGCCTCCGCCTCGAGTTCCTGTCGTTGCAGCGCCATCAACTGCCGTGGCTCATGGAGGAGCTTGCCTCCATCCACCAGCGCCGACTGTCGCCTCCCGGCTTCCCCAGCTCGCCACCGCGGCCCCGAGCCACCTCTGTGTTGCCTCGCCTTGAACCCCAACGCCACCAGCCTATGCCTCACTACCCCTTGTCCTTCCTGTAAAAGGTTCATCGATCCCCAGTGTGTTGTCCATCGGGTGATTGTTGCTGCTCTTCGGTCCCTGTTTAGTATGGTGCTATACACGCCGGTCAAGTGGATATGCAGATGATGTTGAGTGTGGGTGGTGCTAATGAAGATACCAAGGAACGAGCAGGCAGACAAGAACCCGAATGCTAGTGCTACGAAAGAAGAGCCACACCGACTAGATCCGCCTCGACGAACAATTGGCGTCGCTCCTCGAAGTCCACACCGAAAAAAGATGGGACGCCAAGACCTGCCTCTCGGACCCAAAGACCGCGATGATGTTGAACCAAGATCGCCATCGTCAATGAAATCGGTACACCAAGACCTTTGTACATGGATGGCCACCGACAAGAGCGGCTCAACGCCGATGGGTTCGAGGGATGTGCATGGAGCCACTAGAAGACCCCGACCGGAAGATGCCCGGAACACCAAGATCTGCTTCCGAACGCTTTGACCGAGGCTGAACCAAGATCTCCACGGATGCAACAAGTTCTCCTTCCCGGCTACGGTGCCCGAGGACCCGGACGCCAAGATCTCCATCGTGAAACGACAAGACCAACGACATGACCCGACGACCGCGGATGCGACAAGATCGTCTCTCGGATGCCAAGTACTTCAGCCCTGGAAAAACCGACGACCCGACCAAGATCCGAAGACCGAACCCGGCTGCCCCCGATGAACCATCGACAAGATCTTCTTCATGGAGCCGAAGAACCCCGCTCCCGAGAACGCCTTCATGGGCCCGAAGACCGATCCGGAGCACCAAGGCCTTCGACATGAAATCGAAGGAAGCCAAACGCCAAGCTCTTCATCTCTGACCCAATAGCCTTGATTAGATCCCGCTGTCCCCATCGAACCCTGAGACTGAACCCCCGAACCCCGGAACCCAAGATCTTCCGAACCCAAATGTGAGACCCTAAACCCCTAATTTTATAATATGACATATACCTGTCGCATCTTTAAATCATCATGCTTGCATACATGTCATCTGGTGGGCTGGGTTAAATAGTCGATTCACCTAAATTAAATATGGAGTCTATATGCGGGCTATTCTAGTCTTATTCCGGACTCAATTTAAATTTGTGTAGCGAACTGATGCCATGATTTCGCCCTATTAATACAACATTTAAATTGCGGGGATTCTAAATAACTTGAACCGTGTAATTAATTATCGGGACCCTGGTTCCGCTTAATATTCCCTAACTGCACCGTATCTGTGCCATGCCATGCATCATATCATAAGCATGCCGGATCTTCTGCCGTAGTATTAAATATTGCATCTGGTGTTTCTTCTAGTGTTTGCCTCTTCACGGATTAGGCCGATGAGTTGATGCGAGTATCGACAAGTTCTCCGGATATAATTCTTCGGCAGTGTTTCCCAGGCGAGCATCTCTTCCCCTTCTACCTATTTTGCATTTACAGTCTTTATTTCCTCCTGTTGATCTATTGCTATCCGTGTCGCGATGCTTTAGTTTCCGTGCACCAGTTATATCCCGTGCAGCCTCTATATTGCCATGGACACCTCCTAATACCGGTTGTTTGGTAATTAGCTGGCCCTGCGAGTCGTAGTTGCTTGCTCAGGTGCGATCTCGTCTTGTCGAGTACCACAGTTGTTGGAATGCGGGCATATGTTTATGGTGGAGATGTTTAATGGTGGAGATGATCATGACTTTAAATACAACTATTAACATGCTACATATAACTAATGCAGAGGAATCGGTGGGCAATAGATGTTATTTGGTTCTTCCACGCTCACTTGTGTCCCGTAGGACCCCGAGTACTTGATACCTGTTCCTTGACTATTCGCACTATCCACATACGGGAGACTCTATGAATCCCCCTTAGCCAGAGCTTGATTCATTCTTATTTCTTGGGGCCACAAAGTAGTTTGGGGCTTTATTACTAACCTATACTTATGCCATGCTTTACTGCTTTATTTACAATTGTGCGTGGAGCACCTATACTGTTTTGGAACGTGGAATTTTTTCGCGGTATCGACAAGCCTAGTCACACTTTCGTGTTCCCAGTCATTTACAGCAATTGACACAATCCCTGGGTCCGTCTCGGAGCCGGCCAACTTCGTTGCGGGTAGCTTAGTGGGGTGGCCCCCTGAAATATTTTATGAATCCTATGATCGCCTTGTCGTGAAAGCCTCGTTGGGTTTTGGTTTGGTCTTTCCGAGGTTGATCGTGTGTGTGTTGCTATTTGTGCACCCCTGCAGGGTAAATCTTTCTGAAAGCCGTGCCGCGGTTATGGACGACTTGGAGAACAGTATCTCGATCATAGAAAAGCATAACTAAAGTAATGTTATAAATTTGACGTAATATGTGACTAGTAATCAGCTTCAACTATAACAGAATGGATATTAAAAATGCCAACAGCTGGTGGATCTGGGTTGTTTTGTGTCGTGCTATATCTGCCTAGTAAGTATTGCAACTCCAATGGAATGTGATAAAAGTGCCAACAACTGCTGGGTTTTGGGGTTCTGTAGGACAATTATATCTGACTAGTAAATGTTCCAACTACCACAGAATGGTTAATTAAAACTGCCCACTACTTATGCTTCAGGATGACTCATGCTATCTATATATGACTAGTAAGTGCTGCAACTATAATGGAATGAATAAAACTGACAACTGTGTGAGTTCCTCGGTTGGACTTCCTCGTTAGGTCTCGAGGGGGAATACCAGGATGGGTATGAATGGTGTTAGTATCAGGTGGTTCCGAATAGGTATTTCTTATCCCTCTCTCATAGCCGCCAGTTTTTCTGAGTCTATATAGGTTGTTTAGTGCTGCTGCACTGCCGCTTTATTCCACCATACCTATGTAGGCGAGAGCCGCCGAATTCTAGCCTCGCCGTGTACTGGCCTCAGTACTGACGCTCCTCTTTTTCCTTTGCCCTTGGTCGGCACCCCTTTTGTTTTAGCAGGTTTGAGATCGACGTCGTTAGCAGGGTTAACCTTCCGGCTTGGCCTGGGCAGGGTTATGGACGCCATTGGTTATTCTACAGGGCTCTTAGCCCCATTTGCATCTTGTCCGTAGTCGGACGCTCTATCGTTTCAAGGTGATTTGGATCTTTGTATTGTATATCTGTATACTTGACTCTTGGAGTCGTGTTTTATATATATCTATTCTGTGGGTCCCATCGAGGACTGTTGTGTAATGGTATTACTTCGTTTTCCACCCGCATGAAAGTACCTGGTGGGCGTCCTTGAATCGTTCCTATGCGGGTTTGGCGGAAAGGGCTAAAACTTGCATAGGGCTGATTTGAGGGTGTTACACGCTAATCCACTTATGCAATACAAGTTGCATGTCAAGCATGGGACTAGTCTCATGTGGGAGGACATGTAAAGCTAGTTCAGGCCGCTTCATCCCAACATGCAACCATGCTCCACAATACAGGAAAGTATGCAATAACATGATCATCAACATCCACATCTTCATGTGTTCTAACCGTAAAAAGCATATACGCATAGACATTGATCTGATACCACTGATGGGGTTCGTTGCATACAAAATAAAAAATCTTACAGTTGCAACTGCCAAGTTTGAATCTAGGTGATACTTATAATAGTTTTAGAAGGACTCACCCTCGAATACCTAAAGCGAGATAAAGTTCCCGCAAACAAATGTGGATGATGTAGAATGTACTCTCCTGCAAGTCCTCAAGGACGCGAAGAGGATCAGCGCAACAAACGGGCAGTGCCTCCCTAATCGGACACACGTCCAACCCAACGACGACCTCTGTCCCTTGCTCTTGTTGGGCAGTGGAGGTATTGGATCCTCGGGAACTTTAGAAGCACTACGCCATGGTGGTGCTGGAGAAGATCTTGACTAGGGCTTCTCCTAAGCACCATACTCATGATCGTGGATTAGATAGCTAAGGGAAGAAGATGCCAACCAAAAGGGCATATGAGAGGGAATGGAATGAATGAGAGGAGAGGAGCTCCACCCCTTTTTATATAGGAGAGGGGCACACAAAGGGAGTGGCTGGCGCCCCATAGGGTGCCCCCACCTCTCCCCTCTTGATTACTAGTGGACTCTCCACTCACAAAAAATCAAGAGCCATTTTCTCCATTAAATCTCCACTCGAAAACAAAAGGTCTCTCCATTTGAACACTTTTAATGTACTTGGTTTAATTCCAATCAATTTAATAAACACTTCATTTAATAAACACATTAACAATTTATTCCCTTGCAATATTTCTCTACACCAAAACTATTTAGGCAGTTTTATCAAAACAGTTTATGCGATGTCTAGTATTTTTCATGTGCTCCGTATCCACTCAAATGCGTTGAAGAGCCTTAAGTGTGTCACCCTACGGTTAGTGAACTAAGTGTACATGATCGAGACTCTCTCGATCAATAATCATTAGCAGGATCTAGAGATCCATAACGACTCCCACTTACTCAACGATGAACTACTGATCACGTGAACCTTTTTCGTAGTAACCAATTCCTTTTGTATCACGATATTTTACTTGTCAAAGATCCAATCATTTGGTATCATTCATACCTATTTCGATCTCGTTACTAATAAGTACTCTTTTCTCATTCTCGTGATATAACATTCTATGTGATCAAACACATGCTTGCAAGCTGTGTCAATGTGATATCACCGAGAGGGCCCTGCGTATATCTCTTTGTCATCATGATGGAAAAATCCCACTCTTAATATACGAGCCTCAACTAACACTTTCTAAGTAACCAAAGACATCTTTACAATCACCCAGTTATGGTGTGATGTTTGATGGAGTCGAAGTAATCTTCTAGTGTTAGTGATTGACATGTCTCATGGTCTAAGGTTAGTGTTACTTCGAGTGAGATAGCAATATAAACTTTGAAGACATGATCGTATTGCTAAACCTATTGTGGGTGAATGTTCATCACATCATTCTCTAATGACATGACCTTGTTACTAACAACATGTAATGTTGATGATCAGGAATCCTTGATCATCTGCTACTCAACAACCTAGTGTAATGAGAGGCATTACTAGGAACCTTTTCTTTGTTTATTAAACACACGTGTATTAATGTTCTGGTTAACACAATTATAGCATGAGAAATAAACATCTATTATAAGCCTGGAATAAGATAATAACCATTTATTATTGCCTCTCGGACATATTTCTTTCATGTGCGACATGTTCACACCCACATTATGAACTTCGCTAGGTACACACATGTTGCATGACCCACCCTAGTTCTATGCCCATGATATGTGGAGCCTAACTCAGGGGGAACACTTTCAACTTGATAATTTAAGTGAGGGATCACCCTATTTATTTTGACTACCACACAACAAATAAAGTGAATAAAGGATTATCATCACATGCAATTCAAACTGTGATATGGTGTAGCACTTCACACCAATGATATCCATCATCAACATCTTCTAGCGAGGGGGATTCCTTCACCATGCCTTGGGCATAGAATCAAGGTCCATTTTTTCTTGATCATCATCACCAAACTTTGCTCTTCCAACTATTTCTACTCTACTAATAAAGTAAAAACAACTATGGATATTACAATAATAATATGGCAATCATCGCAGGTCCTTCACTCATCCCCAACAAGATTACAACATAATACATCTCATACATCACATTGCAAACATCATCTATACCACATCACTTTCCTGCAAAAACAAGTTAGACGCTTCTAACATGCTTCGGTAGATTACAGGGCTCCATGGTTGTGTAGAGAACCATTCTTTACCTACGTGGTAAGTAAGCACCATGATCAATTCCTTGCTATTTAACTTATCCGGCGTGTGTTACCCAAGAGCTATTGTGGTGACCCAGCATACCACTTCATTAAGTAGTACACTATAGTTGTTGACATAACAACAATGAAACACCGTTCACTAGTATTACATCCCTCAAAGTGGTACAACAGAAACACAACAGGTCCAAGACATGACTATAGATTACATCTCGACTCTTTACAAAAGATCCAGAGAACACTCTAGGTTAAAGAGAGAGAAAGAAACTTTTTACAAAGAAGAACTAGAAATAATAACTTTGAACTATCTAGCTAACAAGACTAGCATCTAAACTATAAGGTTTGCAATTGCTACTAATGTAATGCTCTACAGAAGAAGGTTTTATGGCTAGAGTATCTACTCCTATCTAATCAGGAACTTCGCCTTTTCTTTGGTTGATGTATATGTTGACTTCATTGACTTTATTGAAGGACTTGAGCTGCCGATGATGTTTTCTTGAGCAAAAATTGATGTTGACGTCGTCTTCAACGGCTTAGAACCTAGCATGGGTTAAGAAGGTACGGTTGAGTATGAGCGTACTCAGCAAGTTCACTAAAAAGGAGAGTATGATGCACTATCTCTACGGCCACATACCAAAGATCGTAGGCAATGCAGGTTTTCGTAAACATTTCTTCCAAGGTTGCTTTTATTCTGAAAACTCTGTCCGTCAGCCTTTACAGGTAGACCAGAACTTTCATGGATTTCCTTTCCTGCCATGTTCATAGCTCCTTCCCGGAACAGGCAGTAACAAGTTACAGTTCTTACACTCTGCAGAGGTGCGTCACTTTACCCATGAGAGACCTTAGCTTTGTTGCACAACCAAGTCATGAGATTGTCCATACTTCCTTGGTATGGGGCCCAGTTTAAGATCCAAGCCAATCACTGCCCCTCTCCGCGACCCCGAATGAAGACACGACCCTTTAGGACATGGCCCACCTCTGTTAAGCCCCTTAAAGGACTAGCTATAACTCTGGTAGGCACTCGAAGATTCTATGAGCCGGTTGTGCCCCTGGCAAGCCCTATAAAGGACAGACTATACCTCCGACAGCCCCTCATAGATAGTCTAGACACCAAAATCACGGGGAACTAATGGGTCCCACCCATGTGCTGGATTCTCCATGAGAAATCAACAGCCTCAGGATAAGGTCATATGTCCATGCGAAAGAAAGAAGATCCAGCTGACTTCTCAATCCCATTCCAAATCTCATGGTTAACGCTTAATATACGGCGCTATAATCATTGGCGACATTGGTTGTGAAGTCCTAGATATTATGTTTCTTTACCACTGGAACTGTATCAATAGATTATTACCATTTGGTAAATAATCGTTAATCATATTATTACGAAAATAGTGTTTTCTGACCTTTTTGAAATGCAAGTGATGACAACATTTGAGTTACAAGCATTTGATAGAAAATAATCAAAGGACATGAGCAAGTGTGAACTTGCCTTTTGTGATTGCAAGATTATGCAATCACGGTCTTCAAGACAATTGAAGATCCAATCCGGGAAGGACTAATGTTTAAAGAAGCAAGATGCAATGATGCATAAGTAATGTAATGCAATTTGATAAACGCGAATCCCCAGACTAATCGTATCTGATCTAGGGTTTGGAGTTCGTGATGAGTTATTTGGAATGTGTTGCACTTTTGTTGAGGAAAACCTCTAGGGTGGCCCGATCTTTCACGATTCCCTTTCAAATTGAGGATGGAGTGCGGGGAGAGGAGGGGAGGATGAACACGACGAACGCACGCACGCACGAAGAACGCGATGAACACACACACAAAACCACGATACACACCAATAGCTCACGCCGGCGGTAACTGGTCCAACGCAATCCCTAGGATCGGCGTCGGGCGGAGGACTCTCTCTCGAATCGGCACGGCGAGATGGGAGACTTGGTGAGATCTTGACGTCTAGGCAATGGGACTCTGATGCCTAGGCCTTGTACAACGTGGAGGCACGATGCAAACTCCAACGAGGTTTGGGGATATTGGTGCTCCTTGGTCAAGGAGCATGAGGCAAGAATTAGATAGATCCACAGAGGGGTTTCCACTAATTCCAATATCATGCCTAGGGTTTACAATGGAGGTGGGGGACTATATACAGGCCAACCACTTAAACAGGGGTACTTTAGGAATAAAAGACAAGTTCTGGACGGACTAAGGGTACATGGGCCGTACGCCCAAAGGCCTTTTCATGCCTGGCGTTGGTCGGACCGGAGACTCCGGTGTGGTGGGCCGGAGATTCCGGTCGGTCTCCAGACCAGCCTCTAGAGGGGCCTTCAGATTGTCCCAGGGCCCGGTGCAGGGGCCAGGCCAGAGGTGGGGCCGGAGACTCCGGTGTGTTTAGGCCAGAATCTTCGGTGGACCGGAGACTCCGGTGTGCGCAGACCAGAGACTCTGGTCTGAGCAGCTCCATCGTCTTCTGCTTCACGAACTGCTCCTTGTTCTCCATCCTAGGGTGTTTGGTGATGTGTTGGTGCTTTGTACCTGATGATGCATAGATTAGTTGCATGAAGTAGCACACCATCCAAGGATGTATCAAATTGGCACGAGGCGAGGAGCGAGTTCACCTTAGCTTGCAGGAGTTTGGCTCGAGAACAAGTCATGGGTCCACTTGGGGGACTCGGTGGTGTAGATGTAGGAGCGTCCATAGGACGGGCCGCATCAGCTCCCCCCCTGGGAAAGAGTCGTGCTCGACTCTTCATGGTTGTCATCTTGAACATCTCCATTATATGGTGAGAGATCCTTGACATTGAATGTATTGCATGCATGGTACTTGGAGGTCGGTATGTCGATGATGTAGGCGTTGTTGTTGATTCTTTTGATGACCTTGAAGGGACCATCTCCTCTTGGCTTGAGCTTGGAGTCGTGTTCCTTGGGGAAGCGGTCTTTGCTTAGGTGTATCCACACAAGGTCACCTTCTTCAAAGATCATCTCCTTCTTGTCCTTGTTTAACCTTGAAGCTTGGCGAAGGCCTTGTTGTTCGCTAGTAGCTCTTGTTTCGTCATGAAGCATCTTCATAGCTTGTGCACGCTTCTCAACGTCCATGTTCGTGCGCTCATGGAGAGGTAGTGGTAGGATGTCGAGTGCGGTGAGGGGCTCGAAACCATAGACGATCATGAACGGACTCATCTTAGTTGTTGAGTGTTTTGCTCGGCTGTAGGCGAACTCGGCGTGGGAAATGCATTCCTCCCAATCCTTCAAGTTTTTCCTGATCAACACACGTAGAAGAGTTCTGAGGCTTTGGTTGACAACCTCGGTTTGTCCATCGGTTTGAGGATGCGACGCGGATGAAAAGAGGAGCTTGACACCGAGTTTGGCCATTAGGGTCTTCCATAAGTAGCTCGTGAATTTGGCATCGCTGTCGGAGACGATTGTTCGTGGCACACCATGTAGACAGACGATTTCCCTGAAAAACAGCTTTGCAACATGTGAAGCACGTCGGTCTTGTGGCACGGTATGAAGTGTGCCATTTTGGAAAAGCGATCCACAACAACAAATATAGAATCATGACCATGCTTAGATCTAGGTAATCCTAACATGAAATCCATGCTAATGTCAGACCAAGGTGTGTGAGGAATAGGCAATGGCATATAAAGTCCATAGGGATTAGCTTGTGACTTAGCTTGAACACATGTCGTGCATCGTTGAATGTAGCGCTCCACGTCACGCTTCATCTTGGGCCAAAAGTAGTGAGTGGATAGCATGTCCAATGTCTTGTTACGGCCAAATTGACCCATAAGGCCTCCACCATGAGATTCTTGGAGAAGCAAAAGTTGAAGCGACGACTTCGAAATGCATAACTTGTTTTGTTTAAAAAGAAAGCCCTTATGCAAATAGAAATCATCAACTCATTTGTCATTGGAGCACTTTGCGAAGATTGGTTCAAAGACCTGGTCGGAAGCATACAAAGATTTTATTTCCTCATGACCCAACACGTTGATTTCAAGTCTCGTAAGAAGGCTTGTATGTTTGCGAGACAATGCGTCCGCAACTACATTATCTTTGCCCTTCTTATACTTGACAATGTACGAAAAAGACTCCATGAACTCAACCCACTTAGCGTGTCTCTTGCTCAAGTTAGCTTGGCCTTTGAGATATTTCAATGACTCGTGGTCGGAATGTACGATAAATTCCTTGGGCCAAAGGACACGAACTAAGGCAAAAAGCTCTTTGTCATAAATTGGATAATTAAGGCGAGCACCATTGAGTTTCTTGCTATGGTAGGCTATAGGGTGTCCGTTTTGCATAAGGACTCCTCCAATGCCAATACCACTAGCATCACACTCCATCTCAAAAGTTTTTGTGAAATCCGGTAACGCAAGGAGAGGTGCTTCGGTGAGCGTCTTTTTAAGTTCATCAAAAGCTTTTTGTTGTGCTTTGCCCCACACGAAGGTGACATTCTTTTTGGTCAATTCATTAAGGGGGCAAGCAATGGTTGAAAAGTCTTTCACAAAGCAACGATATAAACCGGCCAACCCATGAAAACTTTGGAGTTCACTCACATTTTTTGGGATGGGCCAATCTCGTATGTCCTTTACCTTGGAAACATCAACTTCAATTCCCTTCGAAGAAACGACAAATCCAAGAAAAATCAACTTGTCTTTAGCAAAAGTGGACTTGGGAAGATTAGCATAAAGCTTTTCATGTCGAAGGATTTGCAAAACTTCCTTGACATGTGTTATATGGTCCTCAAGCGATTTTCTATAAACAAGAATATCATCGAAATAGACAACAACACTTTTTCCAATGAGAGAATGCAAGATGTGATTCATAAGGCGCATGAAGGTGGATGGGGCATTCGATAAACCAAAAGGCATAACCAACCATTCATAGAGACCAAGTTTGGTCTTGAAGGCGATTTTCGACTCATCACCTTCAGCCATGCGTATTTGATGGTAACCACTACGAAGATCAATTTTCGAAAAAATAGTGGCTCCACACAACTCATCAAGCATGTCATCGAGACGTGGTATGGGATGTCGATAACGCATGGTGATAGCATTGATTGGACGGCAGTCCATGCATAACCGTAACGTATCATCTGTCTTTGTTACATGAATCATGGGTATGGCACTTGGACTAGTGCTAACTTGGATCAAACCTTTGGAGACGAGTTGCTTGATTTGACGTCCGATCTCCTTTGTCTCCTCCGTGTTCGTGCGGTAGGCAGCGCGGTTTGGAAGAGTTGCGCCGGGGATGAGGTCAATGCGATGTTCGATGTCACGAAGAGGAGGTAGTCCATGTGGGAGCTCTTCGGGGAACACATCCTTGAATTCCTTCAAAACACTCATCAAAGATGGAGGAACAACGGTTAATTCATTAGTTCCTTGCGCTAGTCCCTTGCAAAGGAGGACATAGTGCAAGATGGATGGGTTGTTCCGAACATCTCTCGTCTCACTTTTGGTGGCAAGGAGAACACTCTTAGTTTTCCACTCGAGTTTGGCTTGTGGCTCTCAATCACTATGAGGTGGTTCTCTCTCTCACCACTCTTCTCACAAGTAGGTGTTGTGCTTTGCGCCCTCGCTAAAGCCTTTGCATTGTGCGCAATTATTTGGCTATGAGTCATCGGTTGCAAAACACATGTTTTGTTGAGCCATTTGAAGGTGTATACATTGGTGCGACCATCATGTTGAGCAGCCTTGTCAAATTGCCATGGTCGACCAAGAAGCATGTGGCAAACTGTCATAGGAACCACATCACAATCCACCGTATCTTTGTAAGGACCAATGGCGAAGGAGACCGATACGGTATGATTGATCTTTACGGACCCTTGGTCACTTATCCATTGCACGTGGTAGGGGTGCTTGTGTGGATGGAGGGTGAGGTTGAGCTTCTCACACAACTCGGTGCTAGCAAGGTTGTGACAACTCCCTCCGTCAATGATCACCTTGATAGATTTTCCATTGATGCCGGCTCGTGTTTGGAAGATATTGGAGCGTTGGTCTTCATGCTCTTGTGCTTGAGTGGTCAAGATCCTTGTGACGACAAGCGATGGACTTGCGTCATGTTCACACATGAGGAGTTCTTGATCATCTTCCACTCGTTGCCTTGCCATTGCTTCCTTGACACGGGTATCAAACGCATCTTCACTCAAGTACTCTTCATCACCATTGTCATGGATGAAGAAGACTTTCTTGTTTCCACATTCGGCCGACTTGTGTCCTTTACCTCCACACTTGTAGCATTCACCATTGAAAGGTGTATCACTCTTTGCTTGTTTGCCACTTGGGGGCAGTTTTCCTTGAGGAAGTGTGGGCTTGAAGGAAGGCTTGGAGGTACTTGAGGAGCTTCCATTTTAAGTTGTTGGTGTAGCGGTTGAAGCTTTCTTGTAGGTGAAGTGCATCTTGGGCTTTTTGTACTTGATATCCTCTTGCACTTGATGTTCAACCTTTGTTGCGATGTGCACAAGCTCAACCATGTCGTTGTATGTTTGGAACTCGACGATGCGCTTGATTGGGTGGTTCAATCTAATAAGGAAGCGTGCCATAGTTTGCTCCATGCGCTTGTTAATGTTGGCACGAATCAAGTTGAGTTCGATATCCTTGAAGTACTCGTCCACGGTCTTTGTCCCTTGACGAAGCGCTTGAAGGTTGTTGAAGAGGTCACGCGTGTAGTGCGCGGGGACGAACCGGGATCTCATGTGAGCCTTCATGTCATGCCAAGTTGTGATTGGCGGTTCTTGTCTTGCATCACGAGCAACTTGAACTTGTTCCGACCAAAGGATGGCGTAATCATCAAACTCAAGCGAAGCCATGGCGACCATCTTCTCGTTGCTATAGTTGTGCATGCGGAAGATCTTGTCGACTTTGAGTGCCCACGAGAGGTATTCTTCGGGGTCATTGGATCCGATGAACTTGGGCATTGTGCACTTGAGCTTGCCAAAAGTTTCTTCATCGTTGCGGTCATTGCGACGAGCTTTGTGACCTTGTAGATGATCTTGTAGTTGGGGAGGTGGAACTTGGTTCTTGTGTCCTTGTTGTGGAGCTTGCTCTTGATATTTTTGTTGGGGAGCTTGCTCTTGCTCTTGGCGCGGTTGTTGATGTGGTTGAGGCGCTTGGGCTTCATGGTGGCGAGGGTGTGGAGCCTCTTGACGCGGTTGATGACGAAGAGGAGGCTCGTTCCTTGGTTGGTGATGTTGGTTAGGCATATTGGCCTCACGGCGAAGAACATGGTCATGAGCCTCTTGATGTGGTGGGCATCGCTCAACTTGTATCACTTGACGCTCCAAGTTTTAATGATCATGGTATCGGTGCAGACGTTCATGACGTTGATGACGAGGAGGATGATCTTAGAGAGCTTCGCGTCGATGATGAGCTTGATTCTCCAAATTGGAGTTATCACTTGTCGTGTCAAGTATGTGTCGTGGTCGGTGGTGGTAGACTTGCGGTTGCGCTTGCGGTTCCTCTTGTGGTTGCTCTTGTTGGATCACTAGTGCCCTTGTGTGATGACAGTGTGCTTCTTGCCTTGCTCATGGCCTTGAAGAGAGGCCACCATCATAACTTGACGTTGCGGCGTGCCATGGGGAAGGTACATAGTTCGAAGAGGTTCCATCTTCAACCACGGGGGCGCCATTGCGTCTTGGAGCACTTGGAAGTAGATCTTGTTGCGGAGGTGCATGACGACGCGAAGAACTTGAAGAGCTTGAAGCACGTGAACGCGGTCTTGCCATTCCGTCGATGAGGCGTCAAAGATTGTCATTTGTTTCGGCGACGGAGCGTTGAAGCGACTCATGTTGGTGGACGAAGTTGTGATGCATTGCTTGCATTTGCCTTTCGAGGCCATCGAAGCGGTTGTCGATGTTCTTGAACTCATCTTGCATCTCGCCAAATTCTTCATCTTGTCGCATCTCAAGGGCTTGGCAACATTCACGGAACTCTTGTTGAACGATGAAGTGACTTGCGCGCATCATCTACGGTCCTTGATCTTGTTCTTGGGGATGTGGTTGGCTCGGCTCACCGTGCCTATCCATCATGCAAGACACACAAGTATTGTATATGGAAGTGTAATATGGTGGTGTTAGCCTTGTACCTCACCCTGGGGATTGCACCAAACTAGAAACCACAAGTGAGAGCTATAAGCGTGCAAAGTGGAATTGCAAAGAAAACTCACACTACAAAAAGAACTAACTCTCAAAAGCTTGTTGGTGTTAGGTTAGGATTGTGGAATGCCAAAGAACCAACCAAAAGAAAAGGGATAGTCAAAAGTGGGTAAAATGCAAAAAAACTCAAGTAAAAGGCGAAGGTCAACAACTCAAAAGGGTGACGGGAACCTACTACTATGTACACACACGTGGAGAAAGTTGGGATTGACACGACTATGAAAATGACCAAACAAAATGTCCTAAAAAAGACTAAGCTCATTGTCATGCCAATGCAAGGAGAGACCGTGGCTCGTTTGCAAAGAGGAAAAATGAGCAACGGATTTGTGCACTTGTCTTGGGCGCTCTTCTTTCTCTCTTGCTTACAAGCTTTGAGACTCTCTTTGGCAATGGGATACTATTTTTCTTTTGCTTTTTCTTTGTATCTTTTTCTTTCTTTCTTTTTTTGCTCTCCCTTGATGCTACCTAGTCACACTTGATATTGCTCTTACACACTCACTATCCAAGGACAAATGCACAATGCTCAAGCAAACACAAGATGAGCCACTCTCATGGGATAGGTACACACAAAGGAAGATAGGGGTTAACAAGGTGATGCAAGTTACACCTTCTTTGATGATGAACTTGGCGTCGGTGGTGTGGGATGATGTTCATGGGTCGTGGTGTCGATGAGCACGGGGGTTGTCGATGCGGAAGCTTGTTGTTAGTTGACGACACGCACACGGGCACAAACAAACAAGATGAAATTAGCCAATACAAGATTAGAGGCAAAATTGTCAAAATCAGGCGTTAGGCCGGAGACTCCGGGGTTTCAGGCCAGAAACTCCGGTCCAGGCCGGAAACTCCAGTCTGGGGAGGCCGGAGACTCCGGTGTGGGCTGGAGACTCCGGTGTGCATGCCGGAGACTCCGGTCTGGAGTTAGATCGCGAACTGCTCGTGTTCTTGAGCCGAAATCCACGCCTTGGGTCCTCAAATCTGCAAAAAATTGGCCAAATTGGGCTAGGAAAATGCAGGATAAAGCTGGAACAACATCTAAGACAAGGTTTGGTCGGATCAAAACCAAAATAACACTCCAAATCAAGAGATCGATCCAAGGGCAAATTTGGGCTGTTTTTTTGGGGATTTTCGAATTTTTGGTGGACAGAAGAAAATTTTGTGGGGGAAATCTTGAGCAACGAATCTCTTGATACCAATATGTTGAGGCCAAACCTCTAGGGTGGCCCGATCTTTCACGATTCCCTTTCAAATCGAGGATGGAGTGCGGGGAGAGGACGGGAGGATGAACACGACGAACGCACGCATGAAGAACGCGATGAACACACACACAAAACCACGATACACACCAATAGCTCACGCCGGCGGTAACTGGTCCAACGCAATCCCTAGGATCGGCGTCGGGCGGAGGACTCTCTCTCGAATCGGCACGGCGAGATGGGAGACTTTGTGAGATCTTGACGTCTAGGCAAAGGGACTCCGATGCCTAGGCCTTGTACAACGTGGAGGCACGATGCAAACTCCAACGAGGTTTGGGGATATTGGTGCTCCTTGGTCAAGGAGCATGAGGCAAGAATTAGATAGATCCACAGAGGGGTTTCCACTAATTCCAATATCATGCCTAGGGTTTACAATGGAGGTGGGGGACTATATACATGCCAACCACTTAAACAGGGGTACTTTAGGAATAAAAGACAAGTTCTGGACGGACTAAGGGTACATGGGCCGTATGCCCAAAGGCCTTTTCATGCCTGGCGTCGGTCAGACCGGAGACTCCGGTGTGGTGGACCGGAGACTCCGGTGTGGTGGACCGGAGACTCCGGTGTGGTGGACCGGAGACTCCGGTCTAGGCCGGAGATTCTGGTTGGTCTCCGAACCAGCCTCCGGAGGGGCCTTCAGATTGTCCCAGGGCCCGGTGCAGGGACCATACCGGACGTGGGGCCGGAGACTCCGGTGTCTTCAGGCCAGAGACTTTGGTGGACCGGAGACTCCTATGTGCGCACACCGGAGACTCCGGTCTCAGCAGCTCCAGCGTCTTCTGCTTCATGATCTGCTCCTTGTTCTCCATCCTGGGGTGCTTGGTGATGTGTTGGTGCTTCGTACCTGATGATGCATAGATTAGTTGCATGAAGTAGCACACGATCCAAGGATGTATTAAATTGGCACGAGGCGAGGAGCGAGTTCACCTTAGCTTGCAGGAGTTTGGCTCGAGCAAGAGTCATGGGTCCACTTGGGGGACTCAGTGGTGTAGATGTAGGAGCGTCCGTAGGACGGGCCGCATCAACTTTTATACCAGCTTCACACATCCGCTTCTTATTAAGACTTGTGAGAGTGTGTGAAACAATATGTAAGTACAACAAGTATCATACAATACTAAAGCACTCAAATGGGGCATGGTATCTAAAAGATTTCTTAAGCAAGATTATTAGTCAATTAGAGCCTTTATAGAAATGCTTAAGGCTTACTTTTAATATTTCTTAAAAGAATAACTTTTGAAGAAAGATTTCTTTACAAAGTAAAAGCATTTAATCTCGAAGTTAACCCTAGCAAGTGGAGACTTATCTAACTTTAGTATGAGAGGACACTACATGTTGTTCAATTTAAAACATTTCATGAAAGTGAAACAAAAGCATTATGTAATTATGGAAGTGGTGTTCTCTTGATTTTATAAGTGAAGAACTCATTTACTTATTAAAGAATTAATACTTATTTCTATAAACATGGAAATGGCATCATGTTAAATACTTAAAAACTTTTTTTAACTTTTTAAGTGGATTCCCGAACTTGTAAAAGAATTGGTACTCAAAGATTGATGATTTTATAATTAATTAAATCTTTTTGGAGAGTAGGATTTACTTAATTTTTAAATGGTAGTTTTAGTAAGTATAACTTAAAATGGTTAGACCTATCTTGACTTCACTTAAATATCAATGGAGCTTGTTATTACATTTTTAGATTTTAGATAGTAATGATAAAGGCAATAGTAAATCTTTATATATTTTAATGCATTTAAATAAAGAAAAGGGTTTAAATAAGATTTATTAGACCTTTATATATTATTTTACTTGAAATATGTAAAATGATATATTTGAAGTATAGATTTTATTTTTGTGATCATTTTGGTATATATTATATGTATTTTTATGGTTTTTAATTAATAAGATATGATTTTTATAAGTTTATCACTTTATAAATACTAAGTATATAATAAATACTTAGTTAAGTGATACAAAAATGTATAATACATATTTATAAGTCTTTATTTTGTTTTTCTAAGATTTTTGATATATTATACCTGTTTTTGGGAATTTTTAAAGAATAGAATATATTTATTTAAGATTTATTCCTAATAGGATATTTACTATTTAATAATAATTACTTTATTTAAGTTGGAAAATAAAACATGATAATAGCTTTATATCATAGAGTTTATTTTTTAAAACATTTTGATATATAATATATATTTTTCCGAGTTATAAAACAAAAGATATTGATTTAACAAGATTTAATTATTTTCTTAATTTCTAAAAGAAAATAGCAAAATGTTTTATCGCGTCACTACTGACGTCAACATGACACACACATGCACGGTAGACCTTTTTACACCGATACTAACTCTAGCCTCAGGCACAGACAAGTGGGCCACTAACCACATCATATACCAGGTATTTATCTATTATAGAAAATACTAATCGAATTTATAAACAAATAAAAAATAGGTGGATGACATCGGCGTGATGTCACGCTGACATCATCCGAGCTCGATCCTCTAGATCATTGATCGATCTGCCGATCGGTAGCGCACGAGCAAGTGAGGTCGATAAGGATCGATTCAGTGTGGCACGCTGAGCCACATAGGGGTTGTGCCGCCCTGAAATGGTCACCAGAATTGCTCCGGTGATGACCTACTATGGCGGTTGACGATGGTACACGGCGTGATGGCATTACAGAGCGAGAGTAAAAGATTGAGGAAGTCCAAAAGGACCAGTAACTCACCCTGAGGCTATTTCGGTGGTTGCCGACGATGATGGCGTCTCGATAAGAGCTAATTACCACGAACTCTGGTGGTCACCAACGAAAGGGAACGACTTAATTAAATCGATTTGGAGCTCCCCAAATTCGATTGAGGATACTAGCTTGAAGAGGATGACACGTCGCTTCTCCTCGACCACTCCACGGACTCTAGGGCGACCTCTACCGACGACTCGCCGGAGACCTGCGAACTAGGGTTAGGGTTCCTGGGCATGTTGAGAAGGGAGTGTTGGAGATATGCCCAAGAGGAAATAATAAAATGGTATTATTATATCTTTGTGTTTATGATGAATGTTTACATCCCATGCTATGATTGTATTATTAGGAAACACTAATACTTGTGTGTTTTGTAAACATAAAAGAGTCCCTAGTAAGCCTCTTGTTAAGACTAGCTTCTTGATTAATAGATAATCATGGTTTCCTGATCATGGACATTGGATGTTATTAATAACAAGATCATATCATTAGGAGAATGATGTGATGGACACACACCCATAGTAAGCATAGCATAAGATCAAGTCATTAAGTTCGTTTTTTCTACAAGCTTTCAAATATATAGTAACCTAATCCTTCGACCATGAGATTGTGTTAATCACCATCACCGAATGAGTGCGTTGATGACATCAAACGCCGCTTTGTAACTGGGTGGTTATAAAGGTGGCATTAGGTATTCTAAAAGTATGTGTTGAAGCGCATGGATCAAGACTGGGATTTGTCCATCCATATGATGGATAGATATTCTCTGGGCCCTCTTGGTGGAATGTCCTCTAATTAGCTTACAAGCATGTGACTATGTCACAAGGGATGACATATCACGGTACGAGTAAAGAGTACTTATCGGCAACGAGGTAGAACTAGGTATGGAGATATCGATGATCAAACCTCGGATAAGTAGAGTATCGCGTGACAAAGGGAACTGGTTTCGTATGTTAATGGTTCTATCAATCACAAAGTCATCGTTGAGTATGTGGGAGCCATTATGGATCTCCAGATCTCGTTGATGGTTATTGATCGGAGAGGTGTCTCAATCATGTCTACATATTCGCGAACCGTGGCGTGACACACTTAAGGTTTGATGTTGTTTAGGTAGATATGGAATATGTGTTGGAGACCGAATGTTGTTCGAATTCTCGGATTGCATCTAGGACATCACGAGGAGATCCGAAATGGTCCGGAGAATAAGATTCATATAACACAAGTCATTTTTTGGGGTTCGGAAAATCTTCCGGAGTTTTGTTTGGAGCTTCTAGAAGTTTTCAGAATGTTCTAGAAGGTTCTACAAAGTGATAAACATTAATCTCTAGATTATAGGGGATACGACTTGGGGGGAAGGAAACCTCCCCCCTCCCTTGTGCGCCGGACCTAGGAGGTGGGCCAAGGGGTGGGAACCCTAGGCTGCACCCCCTCTATATAAAGAGGGGTGGGGGCGCCTCCCCCTTTCCCCTCCACGCAAAAATCGTAGCTGCCACTCCCTCCTCCTTCCTCCTGTTGCGGCTTAGGCGAAGCCCTGCAGGATCTCTTCTCCACCACCACCACCACGCCATCGTGCTGCTGGGATTCCGTGGAGATCTACCACCTCCGCTTCCCGCTGGAACAAGGAGAGGATCGTCTACATCGAGTCGTACATGTGACCGAGTGCAGAAGCGCTGCCAGAACGCGGTGCCAGAAGGATCGTCTACTTGATCTTGAGATCGGCAAGTGATCGTCTACATCAACCACGAGATTTGATCTCGAACAAGGCTTTGGATCTACAAGGGTTAGTACAGATCTATCTCGTTGCACTTATCTCATAGATTTGATCATGGCTTTTTTCATAGATTAGATCTTGGATTTTCCATAGATTAGATCTTGGTTTTGTTCATTCTTGCGGTAGAATTTTTTTGTTTTCCATGCTACGAACCCATCAGTGCTATCAGAGCCGTGTCAATGCGTAGATTTGTTACATGAGTAGAACACAATGGTTTTGTGGGTGTTGATGCTTTTGTTGTCGTTGTCTTGACGTGTACTTTGCATCTTGCGGGATGGTGGGATGAAGCGACTCGGGATAACCTTACATGTCCTTGTACATGAGACTTGCTCCATGCTTGACGTGCAAAATTGCATTGCACAAGTGGCTTTGCGGGTGTCCTCTCCCACCATAGTTAAGATTCAATTTACAATTAGCATCTAACAACACTTGTATCAGCGTTGTGGTTCTTGTTCGTAGGTAAGATCGGTTCTTATACGAAAGCCCCAAACCACGTAAAACATGCAAAGAAAATTAGAGGCGTCTAACTTGTTTTCGCAGGGGCATGTGATATGATATGGCCATGATGTTGATTGTGAATATACTTGATGTATGCAATGATCCTTATTGTAATATGGCAACTGGCAGGAGCCTAATGGTTGTCTTTAAATTGTGTTGAGACCTGCATGTCTATTCATCACGTAATAGCTTTATTCCAAGTAGTTGTTATAGTTGCTATTAGTGATGGACAACCATGAAGCGGCGCCACTGACCTTGACGCTATGTCGGTGATGATGGAGATCATATCCGTGCTTTGGAGATGGAGATTAAAGGCATAAGAAGAAAGGCTATATCATGTCACATATTATGAATTGCATGTGATGTTAATCCTTTTTGCATCTTGTATTGCATAGATCATGACAATAGCATTATAAGATGATCCCTCTCACTAAATATCAAGTAATAAAGTGTTCGTCCTTAGTAGGCACCATTTCTAAGACTCGTCGTTTCGAAACATCTTGTGATGATTGGGTGTTATAGATTCTAAGTGTGCATACAACGGGTGCAAGCCAGATTTGCACACGCGGATACTAAGGTTAGTCTTGATGAGCCTAGCATGTACAAACATGGTCTCGGAACACGGAATACCAAAAGGTAAAGCATGAGTCATATGAATGATATGATGAACATGTTGATTGTTCGCCTTTGAAGCTACATCTTCTGTCATGAAGATCAGACTTGGTGTAGTGGATTTGGTTTGTGTAATCACTAAGGCAACATGAGGGATGTTGTTTTGAGTGGGAGTTACTTAGTTAATTTAAGAATTAAATTTGAAATCAATTTGTCATAAACTTAGTCTAAACTCTTTGCAAATATGTTGTAGATCATGGTGACCCCCTCCATCAATTTTAATGCGTTCCTAGAGAAAGAAAAGCTGAAAAACAATGGAAGCAACTTCACGGACTAGTTTCGTGAATTGAGGATTGTCCTCAGCGCTGGTCAGTTAACCTATGTGCTCGATGCACCGCTAGGTGACCCACCTGCAGAGGATGCTTCCGATGATGTGAAAAATATTTACGTCACTCGGAAGAACCATAGTTCAGTGTGCCATCCTATACGGTTTAGAATCGGAGCTTTAGAAGTGCTTTGAGCACCACGACCCTTTTGAGATTATCAATGAGCTCAAGCTGATCTTTGAGACTCATGCAGCCGTGGAGAGCTATGAGGCCTCCGAGAAGTTCTTTAACTGTAAAATGGAAGAGGGCAGCTCCGTTAGTGAGCACGTGCTCAAAATGTTTGGGCACATGAATAGGCTCCAAGAATTGGAAATAACGATTCCTAATGCGTTGGGGATTCATCGTGTCCTCCAATCACTGCCACCTAGTTACAAGAACTTTGTGATGAACTACAATATGCATTGCATGAACAAGACATTGCCTGAACTCTTCTCCATGCTGAAAACTGCTAAAGTGGAGATTAAGAAGGAGCACCAAGTGTTGATGGTCAATAAGACCACCAATTTCAAGAAACAGGGCAAGCCTAAGAACAAGGGAAACTTCAAGAAGGACGGCAAGAAAGCTGCCGCACCTGCTAAGAAGCCCAAGGTTGGTCCTAAGCCTAATACTGAGTGCTTCTACTGCAAGGGTGAAGGTCACTGGAAGCGCAACTGCCCCAAGTACCTAGCAGATCTGAAGAACGGCAACATCAAGAAGAAAGGTATATTTGATATACATGTTATTGAAGTGTATCTTACTAGTAATCGTAGTAGTGCCTAGGTATTTGATACCAGTTCGGTTGCTCATATTTGTAACTTGAAACAGGAGCTGCGGAATAAACGAAGACTGGCGAGAGACGAGGTGACGATGCGCGTTGGAAATGGCTCCAAGGTTGATGTGATCGCCGTCGGCATGCTCCCTCTTCATCTACCTTCGGGATTAGCTTTTAACCTTAATAATTGTTATTTGGTTCCTGCATTAAGCATGAACATTATTTCTGGATCTTGTTTATTGCGAGACGGTTACTCATTTAAGTCTGAGAATAATGGTTGTTCGATTTATATGAGTAATATTTATTATGCTAATGCACCTGAGATGAATGGTTTATTCTTATCGAATATTGATAGTAGTGATACACATGTTCACAACATAGATGCTAAAAGAATAAAAATGAATGATAATTCTACATACATGTGGCACTGTCGTCTTGGTCACATTGGAGTGAAGCGCATGAAGAAACTTCGTTCCAATGGACTTCTTGAATCACTTGATTTTGAATCACTTGAAAGATGCGAAGCATGTCTAATGGGAAAAATGACTAAGACTCCATTCTTTGGGATAACGGAGCGAGCTACGAACTTATTGGAAATAATACACACCGATGTGTGCGGCCCAATGAGCGTAGCATCGCGCGATGGATATCGATATGTTGTTACTTTCATGGATGACTTGAGTAGATATGGGTATGTCTACTTTATGAAACATAAGTCCGAAACTTTCGAGATGTTTAAGGAATTTCAAAGTGAAGTAGAAAATCATCGTAACGAGAAGATTAAGTTTCTGCATTCTGACCGTGGAGGTGAATATCTAAGTTATGAGTTTGGCATGCATTTAAAGAAATGCGGAATACTTTCGCAGTTGACACCGCCGGGAACACCACAGTGTAATGGTGTGTCCTAACATCGTAATCGAACTCTCTTAGATATGGTTTGATCTATGATGTCCCTTACAGATTTACCGTTATCATTTTGGGGTTATGCATTATAGACAACCACATTCACTTTAAATAGGGCACCATCTAAATCCGTTGAAACGACACCGCATGAATTGTGGCTTGGCAAGAAACCTAAGTTGTCATTCCTTAAAGTTTGGGGCTGCGAAGCATATGTAAAGAAGTTAAAACCCGACAAGCTTCAACCCAAAGAAGAAAAATGCATCTTCATAGGATACCCTAAAGAAACAATTGGGTACACCTTCTATCATAGATCCAAAGGCAAAGTTTTCGTTGCAAAAAATGGATCCTTTCTTGAGAAGGAGTTTCTCTCGAAAGAAGTGACTGGAAGGAAAGTAGAACTCGACGAGGTTGTTGAACCTTCTCTCGGATTTGAGAGTAGCGCAGCGTCGGAAGATGTTTTTGTGCTGCTTGCACCAATAAGGGAGGAAGCTAATGATGATGATCATGAAACTTTGAACGAAGTTGCTGCTGAAACTTGCAGGTCGATGAGGGTTTGTGCCACTCCTGATTGGTATGACCCTGCATTGAATGTCATGCTGGTGGACAACATCAATGACCCTACGACGTATGAGGAAGCCGTGATGAGCCCAGATTCCGCCAAATGGCAAGAATCCATGAAATATGAAATGGGATCCATGTACGAAAACCAAGTATGGACTTTGGTGGACTTACTAGATGGCCGCAAGGCTGTCGAGAACAAATGTATCTTTAAAAGAAAACAAATGATGATGGTAATATTACTATCTATAAAGCTCGACTTGTCGCGAAAGGGTTCTGACAAATTCAAGGAGTTGACTATGATGAGACTTTCTCACCGGTAGCAAAGCTAAAGTCTGAGGATTTTGTTAGCAATCGCTGCATATTTCAATTATGAGATTTGGCATATGGATGTCAAAACGGTGTTCCTTAATGGTGACATTGAGGAAGAGTTGTATATGGTACAACCCAAAGGATTTGTCGATCCTAAAGATGCTGACAAGGTGTGCAAGCTTCCACGCTCCATTTATGGACTAAAGCAAGCATCCCGGAGTTGGAATCAACATTTTGATAAGGTGATCAAAAACTTTGGATTTATACAAACTTATGGAGAAGCTTGTATCTACAAGAAAGTGAGTGAGAGCTCTATAGCATTCTTAATACTATATGTGGATGACATATTGTTGATTGGGAATGATATAGAACTTCTTGAAAGTGTCAAGGCCTATTTGGATAATAGTTTTTCAATGAAGGATCTTGGCGAAGCGACATACATTCTAGGCATCAAAATTTATAGAGATAGATCAAGACGCTTAATAGTGCTTTCACAAAGTACATACCTGGACAAGGTTCTAAAGAGATTTCGAATGGAAGAAAGCAAGAAAGGGTTCTTGCCCATGTTGCCACGTAAGACCTTGAGTAAGACTCAAAGTCTAGCTACGACAGAAGATAGAGAGAAGATGAGTAAAATCCCCTATGCCTCGGCCATAGGCTCTGTCATGTATGCCATGCTGTGTACAAGACCGGATATAGCACACGTTGTTAGTTTGACTAGTAGATATCAAAGTGATCCTGGAATGGAACACTAGACAACGGTCAAAAATATCCTCAAGTACCTGAATAGGACTAAGGCTATGGTTCTTTCTTATGGAGGTGATGAACATCTTGTTGTAAATAGTTACACCGATGCTAGTTGGAGCACCGATCTGGATGACTCGAAGTCATAGTCTGGATACGTATTTCTTTTGAATGGTGCTACAGTGAGCTGGAGGAGTGCCAAGCAAAGCGTTGTGGCGAAATATTCAACTGAATCAGAATACACATCTGCTTCGGAGGCTGCACAAGAAGCGATATGGATGAAGGAGTTCATTGCTGAGCTTGGTGTGGTTCCGAGTGCGTTGAACCCGATGGCCATCTATTGTGACAATACGGGTGCCATAGCCAATGCACAGGAGCCAAGGTCACACAGCAAGCTGAAGCACATCAAGCTACGGTTCCATGCTATTCACTAGTATGTCCAAGATGGCGACATAAAGATTTGCAAAGTACACACTGATGTGAATGTGGCAGATCCGTTGACTGAACGTCTCCCTAGAGCAAAACATGAACAACACCAGAACTCCATGGGGGTTAGGTACATTACAATGCAATCTAGATTATTGACTCTAGTGCAAGTGGGAGACTGTTGGAGATATGTCCAAGAGGCAATAATAAAATAGTTATTACTATATATTTGTGTTTATGATGAATGTTTACATCCCATGCTATAATTCTATTATTAGGAAACACTAATACTTGTGTGTTTTGTAAACATAAAAGAGTCCCTAGTAAACCTCTTGTTAAGACTAGCTTGTTGATTAATAAATGATCATGGTTTCCTAATCATGGACATTGGATGTTATTAATAACAAGATCATATCATTAGGAGAATGATGTGATGGACACACACCCATAGTCAGCATAGCATAAGATCAAGTCATTAACTTCGTTTTGCTACAAGCTTTCAAATACATGGTAACCTAATCCTTTGACCATGAGATTGTGTTAATCACCATCATCGGATGAGTGCTTTGATGACATCAAACGTCGCTTTGTAACTGGGTGGTTATAAAGGTGGCATTAGGTATTCTGAAAGTATGTGTTGAAGCGCATGCATCAAGACTAGGATTTGTCCATCCATATGACGGATAGATATGCTCTAGGCCCTCTCGGTGGAATGTCATCTAATTAGCTTGAAAGCATGTGACTAGGTCATAAGGGATGACATATCACGGAACGAGTAAAGAGTACTTATTGGCAACAAGGTAGAACTAGGTATGGAGATACTGATGATCAAACCTCGGAAAAGTAGAGTATCACGTGACAAAGGGAATTGGTTTTGTATGTTAATGGTTCTATCGATCACGAAGTAATCGTTGAGTATGTGGGAGCCATTATGGATCTCCAGATCCTACTGATGGTTATTGCTCGGAGAGGTGTCTCAATCATGTCTACATATTCGTGAACTATGGGGTGACACACTTAAGGTTTGATGTTGTTTAGGTAGACATGGAATATGAGTTGGAGACCGAATGTTGTTCTAAGTCTCTGATGGGATCAAGGACATCAAGAGGAGATCCAAAATGGTCCGGAGAATAAGATTCATATAACACAAGTCATTTTTTGGGGTTCGGAAAATGTTCCGGAGTTTTGTTTGGAGCTTCTAGAAGTTTTCGAAATGCTCTAGAAGGTTCTACGAAGAGCTAAACATAAATCCATAGATTATAGGGGATAAGACTTGGGGGGAAGGAAACCTCCCCCCTCCCTTGTGCGCCGGCCCTAGGAGGTGGGCCAAGGGGTGGGAACCCTAGGCCGCACCCCCTCTATATAAAGAGGGGTGGGGGCGCCTCCCCCCTTGCCCCTCCACCCCAAAACCCTAGCCGCTACTCCGTCCTCCTTCCTCCTGTTGCGGCTTACGCGAAGCCCTACAAGATCCCTTCTCCACCACCACCACCACGCTATCGTGCTGCTAGGATTCCGTGGAGATCTACCACCTCCACTGCCCACTGGAACGGGGAGAGGATCATCTGCATCGAGCCGTACGTGTGACCGAGTGCGGAAGCGCTGCCGGAATGCGGCGCCAGAAGGATCGTCTACTCGATCTTGAGATCGGCAAGTGATCGTCTACATCAACCATGATATCCTATCTCGAACAAGGCTTTGGATCTACAAGGGTTAGTACAGATCTATCTCACTGCACTTGTCTCATAGATTAGATCTTGGCTTTTCCATAGATTAGATCTTGGTTTTGTTCGTTCTTGCGGTACAATTTTTTTGTTTTCCATGCTACGAACCCATCAGGGAGAGAGGTCGGGGTGGCGTGTAGGGCTTCTCCACGCAGCGTCGGGCCTTCTTATTCGGTTTTTAAGAGGTGTCGCGCATCTTGGCGCTCGCCGGCGCGGTGGAGCAGTGAGCCGCTTCTCGCATCCGTCGATGGAGACAATGAAGAACAGATGGATCGAAGGGGTATGGGCCAGTAGCAGACTACGCATGGGCCAGATGGGCTGCGGCAAAGCTTGTGAGGTGAATTACTATGGCTGCTCATGAGCAACAGATAGTAAGGAAGAAATGGGACGTAGCCGTGGCTACTGGCTGTTTCTTTTCTTTTACAATTTTCCATTTCTGATTTCACTAAATGCTTTCAAATATAGATTTCCCAAGGTTTTAAAATATCCATAAATTTTGTAGGTCACGAATATTGTTGTATTAAGCAATTATAACTATTTCCTCTATATTTCTTATTGTGTATAAAAATATTCACAGCTATATGAAGGGTTCTCTCCATTACGGAATATTCATGAAATTAGGGTTTTAGGAATTTACTTCATGTATATAAAGGTTTTATAAAAATGTGATTATTTTCACCACGCTAAGTGTAATGGTTAAGATGTAAGATGGTTAATGATATATATAGAACTCTATTCATACTTAGCCTCAACCATTATATTTAATGGTCTAAATTTTAGGGTTCTTAAACTTTGGAATTTTTTTATTCAAGTTCCACTAAAATGTTATTCATAAGCATCCTACTACTTTCAAAATAGGCATGTATCATTTCTTAAATTAGTTGTTCACTACCTTCTTAAGTGTGGTTAATGTTTTGATAGAAGTTTATTATATAATGGTGAATAACCATTATCATTCATGTGACCTATGTGATCTAAATGCCCAACACCGCTTTTTTAGGGTTTCTAATACCACACGTACTATGGACCCAAGATGATACACTACCCTCAAGTTTATCAGTAAATGTTGCTAGGGATCAAGATTTAAGGATTGATCCTGAATTTATAACCCAGAATGATATCTCAACTTAGAGTGAGCTATTGAGATTGCTTTACTAAAGTGATCTTGATGGTTCATGGGTCTAGGTTTCTATTAGGTAAGATAGTAAAGCAAACAAGGCTCTCATCCATAGACACTCAACTTATTCTCTAATTATCTCTTGGAAACTTTACTTGACCAAGAGATACTATTCTTTGGCTGCTTGAAAAAAAGAATTGTTTCCACTGTGAACTTAATTCTGGGGTTTTGGACAAAGAGGTAGACATGGGTCTTGTCATGTCTTGATATATTGTTGGTTAAATGTTTCTCAAGCACTCCTACCTTAATACCTCACTAAGCTTATCTTTAGATTAGGAATTCCTTTCCTAAACATACTCTATATCGCTCTCTTATCTTATTCAGAAAGATCACATCCTTCTGAATAAGTTTATTATCTGACTCCACCATATCAATCATCATATGATGACATGGTCATGTCACTTCAACATTACTCCTTCTTCATTCTTCTCCTAGTATATATATAACTTCCATTTCTAAACTACTCTTGAGGAAGACATTCATCTGGTTAGTTCTAACTTCATTAACCCACTCTTCTAACATTCTTCCTTTACTTCAGAACTTGCACTTCTTAACTACCCTTGATGAATCCATCAATGTAACTGCTTCTTACTCCATCCATAAACTCGTTTATAATAACCTTGGCTCTACTTTCAAGGCTTGCAAGATTATAGTTCTCTCTATATATCACATGTGATAACAATCCTCTCGGATGGGCAGAGTACTACTCCCGATGAAACAAGTTTGTTCTTGTATTGGCTTTGTTAAACTACTATACTTCCATCTACTCCATACAACTCATATTATATAGTTCACCAAACTCTAGCTTGACTTCTCATAATCAAGCTAGATGATTCAGCCTACTAAGGCTTTGCCTAATTTGGTATACTCACAACACTTCTTCGACACCTAGTCATCTATTCTCCAATGACTTGAGAATAATTACCACCAACCTTTGATCATACAAAGCTTAGCCTTCTAATTGTCTGATCAAGATCTATCATTAACTAAGTTACAAGTTTTTACTAGTCTCTTTATAGGAATTATCTTGTTATGGAAGGCCATCCATACTTATATCTACTTGGCTTACCAAGATTATCATTGGATACTCTAATACTACTAGCTTTCTCATAGCTCCATAATCACCAGCTTAACTCTCTGGTTTAGATATTTTCTCTAGTTAACTCAGGAGTGAGTTAACTCCTCCAACATCAAATGGTTTGATCACCACTAAGGATCTCATTCCATTGATGATGGCACACTCTACCATATCTAGTTCCTTCTTCTTATTAATTTACTTAAGGTCTTTGGAAGGTCAATATAATAGGTCAAAGCTAAGATTCGATAAATTCTAGGTTAGGAATTGATCACACAATATTGAAGATCAATAAACACTAGCACTTGGTTAAATAGGAATGTCATCATTTAATATGATATTAAGGTATGTGCTGGATGGTCTTGGCTTAACTTCCTTTCAACTCTATTTGTGATAAAAGTTAATGTTTAATAACTACCATGATACCCATGGTAGGAATCACTATGGCAATCAAGTGTATCAAGATTTAGTTATAGAGTTTCTTTACTTAAGTTATATACTTAACTTGGTATTCAGGATTTGTGGTAGATAATACCCTAATATCAATTTTGGAATATTAAGTATTCATCCTTGAGTTGTTGTATGGAATACCATGTAATGATCTCGAGAAGATCTAGTAATCCTTATTAAGTAGTGTGTTGTGACTTAGTTTTATTACATTTGATCTATCCTTAGATCAAATTATATTACCCAAAGATAAGGTTTTAGAAAAGGTCATGTTGAAACTTATTGCAGTCAACTTGATGATTTACTTCAGTTCCACCAAGTTAAGAGAAGCTTCAATCACTTTGACAAGTTTTATTTAAAAGCGCAAAAATTATCCAGATTTTCTATGCATGAATGCAATGCACACACTTGATCTCAGTTTATTTCTAAGCTCTAATGTTGGGATGTTACAGACTCTCGCTCTTAAAATAAACTTCGTCCCCAAAGTTCGTACTCTCTTACATTTCGGGATAAGGTGTTGAATTGTATCGATCACAACATTTCTTAACTCCATTGTGATCATAATTGGGGATAATTGTGGTATCCCATTTCCAAATATTTTCCTTGAATTCTCTTCATACTTGACAATGTCCACTATCTCTTCTAATTTATCCTATGGTTTCTTTTACTATAATCTCTTGGATTATTTCCTTATAGTCCTATTTAGAATTGTTTGTGTACACATTTTGTCCATTCCAATTCGGTTCTTCTATTACACTACACCGGTCTATTTTGGAATACTCTATTTACTCTAAAGGACAACTTACGAGTGGTTTCCCCTTTATAACTAGTTTGCTAAAGTTAGCCTAGTTTATCTCCTTATATCATTCATCCGGACATATTCTCGGAAATACTTTATAATGATGACTCCTTATAACCTTATGGGAATAAGGCTTAATCTTATCATCGTTTAGTACTTCTTCTCCAACCTTTAGTCGGAAGGTCAAATAACAACACTTCAGTGTTTATTGTTTACTCCCCCCTTGGAGTTTCCTAATGGTCTCTAAACTTCATGTATAATACCCATTAACTCAATAGTTAGGATACCGTTCTCTGTCCAGCTTATACTTTACTTCTATGAGGTGCCATTAAAGAGTCTACGGTACACCCACATAGTTGTGGATCTCTAAAATGAATCTTCCAACACTATTTGTCTTACTTCTAACCTTTTGGACATTATTACTCACTGATAAACCCGATTTCACGAAACATCTCGAAAGCCGTTCGCTTTAACTTTTATACTTCTTTATGTCCTTCTTAACTTAGGCCAAGTTTTATGCTCTTTATGGCATACCAAGATGACCTTGTTAGCTCAACCAATAGGATATCAGCTATCGATACCAACTGCGGATCCTCCTAGGTGTATGGATTACCCTATAGGTTCTGGACTTACTACTGGCATTCTCTGTGAGTTGTCAGAGCTTGATTACCACTTTTGTTCCAAGACTTCTTATTTGCACTGATTCATGATACTTACATGAACTTGGTACAACTATTTCATTAGCTTCTTAGCAACATCATCTATTTTGAGTGAACTTAAGTCCATCCCTTCATGTTGCTCTCCACCTTTTTCTACACTAATAATCCTTCTTACTGTCGGCTAATAATGAGTTGGGATTGATCCATCCTTCAAAATAGTGTTGATACTCCTTATATTTAGCTTTATTCTTCTTGCAAATCTTCATCTTGATCTTCGGAACTCGTCACTTCCTTACACGAATTCCCTCTTTCTATCTAGGTCTATAACATCAAGTAATAACTTGATGATGCAACATGCATTTGCACATCAAGTCAAACTTTATGCACATATCTAGTCAATCAAAAAGATCCAAGAAAAACCAAGAATTCCAAATGTGGTACATATAACTCACATCATTCTAAGCCCATATTTCTCAAAAAAAATCATTCTAAGCCCGTAATATAGTAGTTGAGTAAAACATCTCGAAAATGTAGGCTTAGCTGTGTAGTATATGCCACCTCCTAGTATAGATTTACTTTGTGATACTTAGCACAAAGGATCAAACTACTCTTTGTTTCAATATTTACCCAAATTGCTCAGTTGCAATTGGATAATTTTGAGCAAAGTGGTCTCACTTTGGTTTTGACTAACCTCTTACCTTTCTTTTGGGACTACTAAAGACTACTAACTTTCCATTCTATCGTAAACTATCCTCACATGATCTCTCGAAACTACTAACAACATTGTAGTTACCACCTTAATCCAAAAATTCTCGTAATATTATGACACCTATGACTTCTATCTTAGACCTACACTATTCTTTACTTACTGTTGTGACAAGATTATTTGCTAAGTATTGGTCCTAATTACAAACTTATGATGGTCTTGGAGCTATTCTCACCATGAACTTGTTAAGATTTTCCTAGTCATTATGATTGAAGAGCTAACCTCACCATGACGACTCTTCTTCTTAGATTACTATTAATGATTCTTAACAAAATACTACTACATCACATGGAATTCTCAAGTGAATGCCACATGATTTACTTCCAATTGTATCTATACATACTCTAATGGTCTACCTTAAGTGGTATAGTGGTATCAAATAGTGATAAGGTTCTGCTACTTCACAGGGATTCTAAATATAGACTACATCACTAATACTACTCCACATGATATTCTAATCCTAGTTGTAATCTTCTTTGATATTTTAACTTACTTACGATATCTTAGTAGTGGTATACCTATTAGAGCTACTCTGAAATGACAATTCTCTAGAGAAGATAGATAACTAATCTTTAAGAAAGATGATAAAAATATCCAACTTAAGTGTGACAAGGTTTATCCTTAAGTGGATACCCATCACAAGTCTTGGTTTAGATAAGATGGCTCATATAGTCACTATCCAACCTACAAATATTCCTAAAAGGGTTTTAATCCTAAGGTCAAAACATATGCTATGGTACCAGCTACGATGACCCCGCATACCAATGCATGATGTAGTACACTATAGTCGTTGACATAATACCAATGAAACACCGTTCACTAGTATTACATCCCTCAGACTGGTACAACAGAAACACAGCAGGTCCAAGACATGACTATAGATTACAACTTGACTCTTTACAAAAGATCTAGAGAACACTCTAGGTTAAAGAGAGAGAAAGAAACTTCTTACAAAGAAGAACCAGAAATAATAACTCCAAACTATCTGGCTAACAAGACTAGCATCTAAACTATAAGGCTTTGAATTGCTACTAATGTAATGCTCTACAAAAGAAGGTTTTATGGCTAGAGTATCTAGTTCTATCTAATAAGGAACTTCGCCTTTGCTTTGGTTAATGTATATGTTGACTTCATTGACTTTATTGAAGGACTTGAGCTGCCGATGATAGTTTCATCAGCAGAAATGGATGTTGACGTTGTCTTCAATGGCTTAGAACCTAGCAAGGGTTAAGAAGGTACGGTTGAGTACGAGCATACTCACCAAGTTCACTAAAAAGGAGTGTATGATGCACTATCTCTACAGCCATAGAACAAAGGTCGTAGGCAATGCATGTTTTCGTAAACATTTCTCAAAAGGCTGGCTTTATTCGGAAATCTATGCCCGACAGCCTTCATAGGTTGATGAAAACTTTCATGGAGTTCCTTTCCTGCCGCGTTTGTAGCTCCTTCCCGGAACAAGGAGTAACAAGTTACAGCTCTTACACTCTGTAAAGGTGCGTCACTTTACCCATGAGAGACCTTAGCTTTGTTGCACAACCAAGTCATGAGCTTGTCCATACTTCTTTGGTATGGGGCCCAGTCTAAGATCCAAGCCAATCATTGCCCCTCTCCGCGACCCTGCATGAAGACACGACCCTCAAGGACATGCCCCACCTCTATTAAGCCCATTAAAGAACCAGCTATAACTCTGGTAGGCACCCGAAGACTATGTGAGCCGATTTTCCCCTAGCAAGCCCCATAAAGGACCGACTATACCTCCGGCAGCCCCCCAGAGATAGTCTAGACACAAAAATCACAGGGAACTAAGGGGTCCCACCCATGTGCTGGATTCTCCATGAGAAATCAACAACCTTAGGATAAGGTCATATGTCCATGCGAAAGGAAGAAGATCCAGCTGACTTCTCCATCCCATCCCAAAGCTCATGGTTAACGCGTAATATACGGCGCTATAATCACTGGCGACATTGGTTGTGAAGTCCTAGATATTATGTTTCTTTACCACTGGAACTGTATCAATAGATTATTACCATTTGGTAAATAATCCGTAATCATATTATTACGAAAATAGTGTTTTCTGATCTTTTTGAAATGCAGGTGATGACAACATTTGAGTTACAAGCATTTGATAGAAAATAATCAAAGGACATGAGCAAGTGTGAACTTGCCTGTTGTGATTGCAAGATTACGCAATCATGGTCTTCAAGACAATTGAAGATCTAAATTCTGTAAACAACATCATTGGTTAGGTAAGGACTAGTGTTTAAAGAAGCAAGATGCAATGATGCATAAGTAATGTAATGCAATTTGATAAACGCGAATCCCTAGACTAATCGTATCTGATCTAGGGTTTGGAGTTCGTGATGATTTCTTTGGAATGTGTTGCACTTTTATACCAGCTTCACACATGTGCTTCTTATTAAGGCTTGTGAGATTGTGTGAAACAATATGTAAGTACAACAATTATCATACAATACTAAAGCACTCAAATGGGGCATGGTATCTAAAAGATTTCTTAAGCAAGATTATTAATTAATTAGAGACTTTATAGAAATGCTTAAGGCTTACTTTTAATGTTTCTTAAAAGAATAACTTTTGAAGAAAGATTTCTTTACAAACTAAAAGCATTTAATCTTGAAGCTAACCCTTTAAGGTTTTCTTATTAATTATCAGTGTTAAAGAAGAGAACAATTACCACATTTGAATAGCTATTCCACTAGCAAGTGGAGACTTATCTAACTTTAATATGAGAGTGCACTACATGTTGTTTAATTTGTAACATTTCATGAAAGTGAAACAAAAGCATTATGTCTTTATGGAAGTGGTGTTCTCTTGTTTTTATAAGTGAATGAACTCATTTACTTATTATAGAATTCATACTTATTTCTATAAACACGGGAATGACATCATGTTAAATACTTAAAAACTTTGTTTAACTTTTTAAGTGGATTCCCAAACTTGTAAAAGAATTGGTACTCAAATGTTGATGATTTTACAATTAATAAAATCTTTTTGGAGAGAAAGATTTACTTAATTTTTAAATAGTAGTTTTAGTAAGTACAACTTAAAATAGTTACACCTATCTTGACTTCACTTAAATATCAATTAAACTTGTTATTACATTTTTAGATTTTAAATACTAATGATAAAGGAAATAGTAAAGCTTTATATATTTTAATGAATTTAAATAAAAGAAAAGAGTTTAAATAAGATTTATTAGACCTTTATATTTTATTTTACTTCAATTATGAAAAAGATATTTTTAAAGTATAGATTTTATTTTTGTGATCACTTTGGTATATTATATGTATTTTTTATGATTTTTAATTAATAAGATATGATTTTTATGAATTTTATCACTTTATTAATACTAAGTAAATAATAAACACTTAGTTAAGTGATACAAAAATGTATAAGACATATTTATAAGTCTTTATTTTGTTTTTCTAAGATTCTTGATATATATTGTACCTATTTTGGGGAATTTTTAAAGAATAGAATATATTTATTTAAGATTTATTCCTAATAGGATATTTACTATTTAATACTAATTACTTTATTTAAATTGGAAAATAAAACATGATGATAGCTTTATATTATAGATTTTATTTTTTTGAACATTTTGATATATAATATATATTTTTAGGAGTTATAAAACAAAAGATATTGATTTAACAAGATTTAATCATTTTCTTTAATTTCTAGAAGAAAATATCTAAATGTTTTATTGCGTCACTGCTGACGTCAGCATGACACACACATGCAGGGTAGACCTTTTTACACCGATACTAACTCTAGCCTCAGTCACAGACAAGTGGGCCACTAACCACGTCATATACCAGGTATTTTTCTATTATAGAAAATACTAATAGAATTTATAAACAAATAAAAAACAGGTGGATGACATCGGCGTGATGTCACGCTGACATCACCCAAGCTTGATCCTCCAGATCATCGATCGATCTGCCGATCGCTAGCACGCGAGCAAGTGAGGTCGATAGGGTTCGATTCAGTGTGGCAGGCTGAGCCACATAGGGGTTGCGCCACCCGGAAATGGTCACCGGAATTGCTTCGACAATGACCTACTGCGGCGGTCGACGATGGTACACGGCGTGATGGTGTTATAGAGCGAGAGGAAAAGATTGAGGAGGTCCAGAAGGACCAATACCTCACCCTGAGGCTGTTGCGGTGGTTGCCGACTAGGATGGCGTCCCGATACGAGCTAATTGCCACGAACTCCAGTGATCAGCGACGAAAGGGAATGACTTAATTACATCAATTTGGAGCTCCCTAGACTCGATTGAGGATACTAGTTCAAAGAGGATAACACGTCGCATCTCCTCGACCACTCCACGGACTCTAGGGCAACCTCTACCGACGACTCGCCGGAGACCTACGAACTAGGGTTAGGGTTCCTAGGCGTGTGGAGAAGGGAGAGAGGACGGGGTGGTGTGTAGGCCTTCTCCATGCAGCATCGGGCCTTCTTATAGGGTTGCTGAAGTGGTGGCGCGCATCTTGGCGCTCGCCAGCACGGTGGAGCTCGACAACGAGCTGCTTCTCGCATCCGTCGACAGAGACGATGACGAACAGACAAACCGAAGGGGTACGGGCCGGTAGTGGATTGCGCATGGGCCAGATGGGCTGCAACAAAGATTGTGAGGTGAATTACTATGGCTGCTCATGAGCGACAAACAATGAGGAAGAAATGGGACGTAGCTGTCGCTGCTGGCTGTTTCTTTTCTTTTACGATTTTCCATTTCTGATTTCACTAAATGCTTTCAAATATAGATTTCCCAAGGTTTTAAAATATCCATAATTTTTTTAGGTCACGAATATTGTTGTATTAAGCAATTATAACTATTTCCACTACATTTCTTATTGTGTATAAAAATATTCACAACTATACGAAGGGTTCTCTCCATTACGGAATATTAATGAAATTAGGGTTTTAGGAATTTACTTCATGTATATAAAGGTTTTATAAAAATGTGATTATTTTCACCACGGTAAGTGTAATGGTTAAGATGTAAGATGGTTAATGATATATATAGAACTCTATTCATACTTAGCCTCAACCATTATATTTAATGGTCTAAATTTTAGGGTTCTTAAACTTTGGAATTTTTTTATTCAAGTTCCACTAAAATGTTATTCATAAGCATCCTACTACTTTCAAAATAGGCATGTATCATTTCTTAAATTAGTTGTTCACTACCTTCTTAAGTGTGGTTAATGTTTTGATAGAAGTTTATTATATAATGGTGAATAACCATTATCATTCATGTGACATATGTGATCTAAATGCCCAGCAACACTTTTTTAGGGTTTCTAATACCACACTTACTATGGACCCAAGATGATACACTACCCTCAAGTTTATTAGTAAATGTTGCTAGGGATCAAGATTTAAGGATTGATCCTGAATTTATAACCCAGAATGATATCTCAACTTAGAGTGAGCTATTAAGATTGCTTTACTAAAGTGATCTTGATGGTTCATGGGTCTAGGTTTCTATTAGGTAAGATAGTAAAGCAAACAAGGCTCTCATCCATAGACACTCATCTTATTCTCTAATTATCTCTTGGAAACTTTACTTGACCAAGAGATACTATTCTTTGGCTGCTTGAAAACAAGAATTGTTTCCACTATGAACTTAATTCTGGGGTTTTGGACAAAGAGGTGGACATGGGTCTTGTCATGGCTTCATATACTGTTGGTTAAAGGTTTCTCAAGCACTCCTACCTTAATACCTCACTAAGCTTATCTTTTGAGAAGGAACTCCTTTCCTAAACATACTCTATATCTCTCTCTTATCTTATTCAGAAAGATCGCATCCTTCTGAATAATTTTATTGTCTGACTCCACCATATCAATCATCATATGATGACATGGTCATGTCACTTCAACATTACTCCTTCTTCATTCTTCTCCTAGTATATATATATAACTTCCATTTCTAAACTATTCTTGAGGAAGTCATTCAGCTGGTTAGTTCTAACTTCATTAACCCACTCTTCTAACATTCTTCCTTTACTGCATAACTTGCACTTCTTAACTACCCTTGATGAATCAATCAATGTAACTACTTCTTACTCCATCCATAAACTCCTTTATAATTACCTTGCTTCTACTTTAAAGGCTTGCAATATTATAGTTCTCTCTATATATCACATGTGATAACAATCCTCTAGGATGGGCAGAGTACTACTCCCCATAAAACAAGTTTGTTCTTGTTATGGCTTGGTTAAACTACTATGCTTCCATCTACTCCATACAACTCATATTATATACTTCATCAAACTCTAGCTTGACTTCTCGTAATCAAACTAGATGATTTAGCCTACTAAGGCTTTGCCTAATTTGGTATACTCACAACACTTCTTCAAGACCTAGTCATCTATTCTCCAATGACTTGAGAATACTGACCACCAACCTTTGATCATACAAAGCTTAGGCTTCTAATTGTCTGATCAAGATCTATCATTAACTAAGTAACAAGTTTTTACTAGTCTCCTTTTAGGACTTATCTTGTTAAGGAAGCTTACTCCATATTTATATCTACTTGGCTTAACAAGTTTATCATTGGATACTCTAATACTACTAGCTTTCTCATAGCTCCATCTTCACCAGCTTAACTCTCGGGTTTAGATATTTTCTCTAGTTAACTCAATAGTGAATTAACTCCTCAAACATCAAATGGTTTGATCACCACTAAGGATCTAATTCCATTTATGATGCCACACTCTACCATATCTAGTTCCTTCTTCTGATTAATTTACTTAAGGTCTTTGGAAGGTCAATATAATAGGTCAAAGCTAAGAGTCAATAAATTCTAGGTCGGGAATTAATCACACAATATTGAACATCAATAGACACTAGGACTTGGTTAAATAGGAATATCATCACTTAATATGATATTAAGGTATGTGCTGGATGGTCTTGGCTTGAATTCCTTTCAACTCTATTTGTGATAAAAGTTAATGGTTAAGAACTACCATGATACCTGATACGTTGCAAACGTATCTATAATTTTTGATGTTCCATGCTTCTTTTATATCTACTTTCTTATGTTTTGTCCACACTTTGGAGTATTTTTATACACTTTCTAGAACTAACTTATGAACAAGATGCCAGAGTGCTACTTGCCTGTTTTCTGCTATTTTTGGTTTCAGAAAAGCTGGAAAAGAAATATTCTCGGAATTTGATGTGACAAAAGCCAACGTCAATATTTCATCGAGGGGAGCACGGAGCCAGAAGACGAGATGGAGAGGGGCCAGGGGCTAGCCACACCATAGGGTGGCGTGTGTCCCCCTGGCCGCTCCACCGGGTGGTGTGAGCCCCTCGGGCACCCCCTTGGCCTCCCTTTTCGCCTATAAGATGCCTCCGATGCAGAAACCCTAAATAATCCAGCCTCCAGCCACGAAAAGGTCCGCAGCACCGCCGCCACCGAAGCGGAGATTCGGGGGACAGAAAGTCTCTGTTCTGGCACCCTGCCGGGACAGGGAAGTGCCCCCGGATCCATCTCCATCGATCTCCACCACCATCTCCATCGTGGTTGCTGATTCCCATGATGATGAGGGACTAGTTCTCTCTCTAGGCTAAGGGCTCTACCGGTAGCTATGTGTTCATCTCTCTCTCTCTATGCGTGATCATATTGTGATCATGATCTTTGTAATCAAGTAGATCTACCTTGCTACTCAAGTGCTTTAATAGATCTCTGCTCTCCCCATGTGTGTGAAAGTGATAACGTGCACACCATGGTGGCACTTAGGCTAGAGATTACAAATACTTGTTATGAGTTATATTTGGAGTTGGATGTTTCTATGAAATTGTGGTGTTTGTTGGAACCATCGAGAGCTCAAGGTCACAGTGTGGGGTTATCTAGATGGGGAAAGCGGACTTTTAGGAGTGTTGTTATAGCCCTACCATGGATTAGAGTGTCCAACCGGAGAGTAGTTTAGAGTAGTATCATAAAGAGAAGATATTTATATGAGAGTGTTCACTAGCGAAAGTATGATCCCTAGGCCTTGTTTCTAAGCATTGAAACACCGTTTGCCACTAAATCTGTTACATGTTTGCTAGCTTCCATCTTTATTTCAGATTGCCTTTAGTCTCAACCACGCACCATCAAAGCTATTTTCTGGCACCGTTACCACCTATAATTATCTATGCCACTTGTATTTCACTATCTTTTTGCCGAACTAGTGCACCTATACACCTGACAAGTGTATTGGGTGTGTTGGGGACACAAGAGACTTCTTGTATCTTGATTGCAAGGTTGCTTAAGAGGGATACCTTTGACCACTTCCTCCCTGAGTTCGATAAACATTGGGTAATCCACTTAAGGGAAACTTGCTACTGTTCGACAAAGCTCTGCACTTGGAGGCCCAACAACTGTCTACAATAATAGAAGTGCGTAGACATCAAGATATTTTCTGGCATCGTTGCCGGGGAGGTAAGGTAAAAGGTACTCACATTCTCCGGTGTGAGTGCCCGAAGTTATTTCCTTTAGATTCTGAAATTTTGTCTTTTTGTTTCTTGTTTTCACTAGTTAGGCTTAATGGAAAACAACAACAAAATTAGAGAGCTTTATAGTATTTATCTTGAGTTAGGACATGAAGTGTTTGAAGAGAAAATTAAAAAACCTATGGAACTTTATTTGCGTGCAAATAGCAATGTTATTAGTATGAATTCTTTGAACACCATTATTGCTAATGCTATGGAAAAGTCTAAGCTTGGGGAAGCTAGTTTTTATGAAAATGATCTTTTTAGTTCCCCAGCTTTAGAAGATAGCTATTATATTGCTTATGATGATACAAAACCTCCAATATATGATGATTACAATGATGAATATCATATTTTCAGTCCACCAACTATTGAGGAGAAAATTAATTATGATTACAATATGCCTCCTATATTTGATGATCACGGTGATGAGAATAATAATGATAGCTATTTTGTTGAATTTTCTCCCACTACAATTAATAAGAATTACTATGTTTATGTGTGGAGTAGTAATTCTTTTATGCATGTGGCTCATGATAATAATATTTTATGTGATAGTTATATTGTTAATTTTATTCATGATGCTACTGAAAGTTATTATGAGAGAGAGAGAAACATGGTTTTATGTATCTCAACAATATTAAGTTTCCCCTCTTTATGTTGAAAATTTTGAAGTTCCACTTGTTTTGCTTTCCTATGCTTGTTGCTTTGTGCTTTCATGACTTGTTTCTTTACAAGATTCCTATGCATAGGAAGTGGGTTAGACTTAAATGTGCTTTGAATTTGCTTCTTGATGCTCTCTTTTACTTCAATTCATATTTCTTATATGAGCATCTTCTCAAACTATCATGCCTAACTTAAAGGCGTTAAAGATAAGTACTTCTTGGGAGATAACCCAATAGTTTTCTTGAGTCTGGGAAGTTATTACTTCTGTAATAACCTGTCCTTATCTTTTTATTATTTGATTTTTGTGCCAAGAGTAACCTCTAATGAGAGAGAAGTAAGACTTGGGAAAGTTGCTGTCCCGAAACAGATTTTTGTGCTTCGCTATACAAATTCGTGAAAAATCTCTGTACGTACTATTGAGCTGTAATTGTTTGTGATTTTGCCCCAGGTTGTTATCTAACTTTCGTTAGTTAAACACTTTTTGATTTGAGCAACAGAAGGTCTTCGAAAAAATCGGTTTTCACCTGCTGGTCTATTTTGACAGATTTCTGCCATTATTTGCATTTGCCTCTTTATCAATTTCTTTTTGGGTTCTTTTTTGTAAATTGAGCTTTTTGAGGGAATTATTACAGTAGCTTGTGTTTTTAATGAAATTTTTTCTGTTTTAAAACTAAACCCCAAAGGTTTATTATCTTTTAAATGCACTAATGTTGCTAATGAAGATTGTGTGAACTTTTCTATGAAGGAAATTTTCAGGTGTAGGGAAAGAATGATGTAATGAGATGAAGAATGGAAAAAATCTCAAGCTTGGGGTTGCCACCCTGTGTCACCCAAGAAATATTCAAGAGGTACAAGCGTCAAAGCTTGGGGATGTCCAAGGCATCCCCTTGTTCATCAATACAAATCTCAGGTCTTTCTAGACACTTCGTTTTTATTGTTTCATGCACTGTTGTGTTGTTCTTGGAGCGTCTTTGTTTTTGGTTTTAGTTTTCTTTTGCTTTGTTTGCTGCAATAAGTTGGTTGGATCCTAGCACTTCTTTTGGAGAGAGGCACACTCTGCTTTCATTGTTTAGAACATTTTAGTTTTCATTCTTATTGTTTTGTGAGTGTTCTCTTTTGCTAGCACTGTGTTTAGCCTTAGTTTTCTTGTGCTTTCAGCTTAGAACTTTTTAGTTCTTCTTTTTGGATTTGTGAGACAAGCTCACTGATCTTTATTTATTATTATCTTTGTGAGTTCTTTCAAATAAGTCGATTGGTGTTGGAAGAGAGTAGAAAGCTTCATGCTTTAGTGGTACAAAAGGGAGCATGTTTTGACTGTGGCTTAGACTTTATCATGTCATGCTAGATGTTGCTTTGACCTTATCTTAGTGATTATTGCTGTAGCATGACTTGGTCCAAACAATTGAGATTGCTTAATGTTCTTTGCAAGAATCATGCGTTGTTTTAGCATATTAAAAGAATAATATTGTGGTATTCTCCTTCAAATGCTTTATTTGGGTTGACTTGGCGCATGCTCACACCATGTTAAGACTATACCAAGTCACCATAGCCTCTATGATCATTTAGTTTTCGACTTGTAATATCACTTTATGCTTTAATTTATAACGTTTTGTTGCTTTGCATGATTATGACCATTATTGTTCTCTTAGTTGGTCGCTCCCAGTCTTTTGTTAGCCTCCACATGTACCAAGTATGAGTTCCACTCATGCATCCAACTCCAAATAAAACCAAGTTATTCCAAAGAGTCCACCATACCTACCTATTAGCATTTGCTAATCCAAGTATATTCATGTTTTTATCTACCTTCCAAATTAAACTTGTTATGTGAAAATTAGTGATTAAAGCTCTCATGAACTTGATGGCACACTTTACTTTTCTTTCACTTAACAAACTTGAACCATTGTGTCATCTATGTTGTATATGCTTGCACTTATACATTGGGATTAGCAGAACCATGCTGTCATGGGGAATGCTTTCAACATTGCACTTGTACATTGTACCCAGTTGATATCATGCTCTTTTGTTTATGGATGTCGCCGGTGTGGAATGAAAGGGGAGCTTGTAAGTCCATGGAGTTATGTATGTGTGTTAGAGAAACGCCTGGGCGGCGGGTCTAATCCATGCCTAATCCTGGTGGAAACCTGCAGCGTAACCATAATGAGCAATCTATGAAGCATTCTTCTTATAAAAAAAGAGATAGAGACTGAGAAAAAGAGAAAAAGAAAAAAAAGATGAGAAAAGAGGAAAGAGAGAAAAAGCACCATTTTCCCATGGTAAATAAGAAGATTGCTAAGATGCTCGTTGTCTGCTTGCCTTGTCATTTTGATATGGGGATTCTTCCGTATCATCGGGCAAGGGGTGCCCCGTTGGCGCTTCTCTATGATACACATGTACTTACTATGGCAAAAACTTACCGATAACTAAACTTGAGTAGCATGAGGAGCGACCCTCGTATTCAAGGGACATGAGATTGCCAACTTATACTTTGTCAAGCATATACTCCATGGTTTGTTCAATTTAACCTTAATCACTTCAAGATGCTTATGATACGGGCAATGAGAGCTGAAAGCTAATAAGTACCATAATTTTTGGATGCTCTTTATGAGACTTGAATCCCTCCTTCCTTCTATGAAGGCCTTTCTTTTACTTTTATGTTGAGTCTCCATCTTCTATCTTTATGCACCTATTGAGAGAGCATAGTGGTCATTCTTAGTTTAATGTGCATTGTCCCAATACTTATTGATTGATTCATAATGTTGATATTGCTTGTTCTTGAACTATTTGTATCTAGTCACCCTTATGAACTTTGAAGGTGTCCTACGCATTTATGTTTTGCTACTCCATGAGGGACAAGCTGAATGCCACTATGCTATGTTTTCTAAATGTGAAACAAACAAACGTCTTTCAATGCATTGTTATTCAAGAACCTTTGTTTGTCTCCTTTCATGTTGCAGCATAGTTACTTTGTGTTATTGTTAGAACTTCATATTTCATGCTCATGTTTAGAGTACTTTGATCCCAGCTTTCAATGCTTGCAAATGGTTTGATCTTGATTGTGATGGTGCATGTAACCTCAAAAATTATTCTTTTTATCACTGACCTACTCGAGGACGAGCAGGAGTTAAGCTTGGGGATGTTGATACGTTGCAAATGTATCTATAACTTTGATGTTCCATGCTTGTTTTATATCCACTTTCTTATGTTTTGTCCACACTTTGGAGTATTTTTATACACTTTCTAGAACTAACCTATTAACAAGATGCCATAGTGACAGTTGCCTGTTTTCTGCTGTTTTTGGTGTCAGAAAAGCTGGAAAAGAAATATTCTTGGAATTGGACGGGACAAAAGCCAAAGTCAATATTTCATCGAGGGGAACATGGAGACAGAAGACGAGACAGAGAGGGGCCAGGGGCTGGCCTTACCATAGGGTGGCGTGGGTCCCCCTGGCCGCGCCACAAGGTGGTGTGGGCCCCTCGGCCTCCCCTTTCGCCTATAAGATGCCTCCGATGTAGAAACCCTAAATAATCCACCCTCCATCCACAAAAAGTTACACGGCGCCGCCACCACCGAAGGGGAGATTCGGGGAACAGAAAGTCTCTATTCTGGCACCCTGTCGGGACGGGGAAGTGCCCCTGGATCCATCTCCATCAATCTCCACCACCATCTCCATCGTTGTTGCTGATTCCTATGATGATGAGGGAGTAGTTCTCTCTCGAGGCTAAGGGCTCTACCGGTAGCTATGTGTTCATCTCTCTCTCTCTCTATGCGTGATCATATTGTGATCATGAGCTTTGTAATCAAGTAGATCTACCTTGCTACTCAAGTGCTTTAATAGATCTCTGCTCTCCCCATGTGTGTGAAAGTGACAGCGTGCACACCATGGTGGCACTTAGGCTAGAGATTACAAATACTTGTTATGAGTTATATTTGGAGTTGGATGTTTCTAAGAAATTTTGGTGTTTGTTGGAACCATCTAGAGCTCAAGGTGACAGTGTGGGGTTATCTAGATGGGGAAAGTAGACTTTGAGGAGTGCTGTTATAGCCCTACCATGGATTAGAGTGTCCAACCAGAGAGTAGTTTAGAATAGTATCATAAAGAGAAGATATTTATATGAGAGTGTTCACTAGCGAAAGTATGATACCTAGGCCTTGTTTTTAAGCATTGAAACACTGTTTGCAACTAGATCTGTTACATGTTGGCTAGCTTCCATCTTTATTTCAGATTGCCTTTAGTCTCAACCACGCGCCATCAAAGCTATTTTCTGGCACCGTTACCACTTATAATTATCTATACCACTTGTATTTCACTATCTCTTCGCCGAACTAGTGCACCTATACACCTGACAAGTGTATTGGGTGTGTTGGGGACACAAGATACTTCTTGTATCTTGATTGTAGGGTTGCTTGAGAGGGATACTTTTGACCACTTCCTCCCTGAGTTCGATAAACCTTGGGTAATCCACTTAAGGGAAACTTGATGTTGTTCACAAACCTCTGCACTTGGAGGCCCAACAACTATCTACAAGAATAGAAGTGCGTAGACATCAATACCCAAGGTAGGAATCACTATTGCAATCAAGTGTATCATGATTTAGTTATAGAGTTTTTTACTTAAGTTATATACTTAACTTGGTATTCAGGATTTGTGGTATATAATACCGTGATATCCATTTTGGAATATTAAGTATTCATCCTTGAGTTGTTGTACGGAATACCATGTAATGATCTCGAGAAGATCTAGTACTCCTTATTAAGTAGTGTGTTGTGACTTAGTTTTATTACATTTGATCTACCCTTAGGTCAAATTATATTACCCAAAGATAAGGTTTTAGCAAAGGTCATGTTGAAACTTATCATAGTCAACTTGATGATCTACTTCAGTTCCACCAAGTTAAGAGAAGCTTCAATCACTTTGACAAGTTTTATTTAAAAGTGTGAAAATTATCTAGATTTTCTATGCATGAATGCAATACACACACCTGATCTCAGTTTATTTCTAAGCTCTAATGTTGGGATGTTATAGCTATGAATAGCTCGAAGCCTTCATCTATACACATGACACCCCGTGCGTATTTCAACCAAATCCAAAGAAGCCCAATATGCAAAATATCTCTCTTGAGCTATTGCGGAGAAACAGGCACCTAACAAAGTTGTTTTATACACCCGAAGTACGCTTCGCATACCAGTATCGATTCAAAGATTGTAAAGTTGGATAGGGCTGCTAATCACACAATACCGCCGAGATCAAAATTGCAACAATTGGGAAGCAAAAACAAGATCAAAAATGATAAAATTAATCGATTCCTACATATGTATGTGTCCCTACAGATAGACCACTCTAATACCACAGTTGGGGAATGCGGTACGCAGAACAAAAAATTCTACTGCATAACCAAGATCTAGTGCAAGGAGCGAGGAAATAGATCATACCCTCGAAGATTGACCTAGCGGAAGTATTTTGATGACGAGGTTGATGAAGACTAGCGTCGATCCCTACAACAAGACTTATCAAGTCACGAGTGGATGTATTATCCCATAGATGGCTCCCATGATCATGTGCTCCAAGTGTAGCACCTCCATTGGTATCCACATGCACAAGGTAAACAACACTGTGTCGAGGTGTGATCAAGCACATGCTCGAAGTAGGAATGTGTCAATAAAGATCTGGTAGCGCTTCCATGGTCCCGGCTAGATTAGATCTAACTAGAGGTAGAACTCGTTAGCGCTTCCACAAAGGCAATGAAGATCTCCACGTGACGATGATGACAATGTGTAACATCCCAAATTTTTCCCACAAGATTTTTCAAGATCTTGAGACCCCTTTTGACCTTTGGCCTTTTAAATGATTTCCATTTGGTTCTTCCCTTGCAAACTTTCAAGAAATGGCCAACCTTGGAAATGTTGCACTTGATCTCAAACTTGAAAAAATGATGTGATGAATGATCTCCACCACACCTTCCATACACTAAAACTCTTCTTGTCCTTCTATTTTTCTTTATTAAAGAAAACCTAGAACCTAGTGACGAGGGTTTAACTCATCAATGCCCATTGTTATGGACTTGGGTTTTGGAGAAGGAGGGAGCGCTGGAGACATCTATCGGCTAGCAAACAAGCACACAGGGGACAAAGATTTACCCAGGTTCAGGCCTCGTAGAGGTCCCTACTCCTGCTTGTCTGCTCGTGGAATTATCGAAGGAATCGAAAGATACAATGGTGCGCAGATGCAATCTGGCGAGGGTTGTGGAAACTAGGGTTGCGTGTGTGTCCTCCTCGCCGCCCCCTCCTAGCCTTTATATAGATAGGCTAGGTATCGGGTAGCAAGTCGAGTCGGTTACAAGTTAGGGTTTTTCCCCTTCAAACTTTCTATCTTTAACTTCTTCTTGTTCTTCAAGCAATCGAGAGTCCGTAGGCTACTCGAGTCCCTTGTTTGGGCCTTGGCGACACCGTGGGCCTGTATGTATTTGGACCGTATATACCAAGCTCGAGTACCTGTACGGTATACCCATGCCAGTAGCCCCCGAGTGTCCATTTGAATCGCAGATTCGACTGGGGACTTTTTGAAGTCTTCGAGTGCCTGAACGAGTGCATTTCGACTGCTTTTATTTGTAGCATAGGGATTGTTGATATACGTGCCTGATATAACCGAAGTATCGGTATCAGTTAACCACCTTAGGGTGAAACAACGCAATCTACTCGAACTCGAGTCCCTAGACTCGAATCCAGAAAAGTGCTGGTGTAATTCGACTCAGGCCGCAGAGGTCTTACAGGAGTCGAATTCCAGTTATATGGGTGTGAGCAGTCGACGCGTCCGTCAAGGCATGTTCATCGTACCTGTAGGCACGGATACATTTCTAGTAGTGCGCAGCTAAATGCGTTGCCATGCCTTATTCAGGTCTTACCTTCACGGTGTAAGCGCGGCATCCTAATTTTATCATCGCGGAGATGATTCGGGTGACCTAGGAGACGCAGTCTCTTTGTAGGGAAAATTATGAGGCGGTGTCGCCATGAGCTTCGAGTGCGGATGTTATCAACAGACAGTTTTATGTATAAATAAATCATAGGGCGCGCGACCAGCGCTCCCTATGGGAGTAGCCCCCGAGTGCCTGGTTGAGTAGAAGACTCAGGCAGGGACTAAATAACTTTTGCAACTGTTGTCGTCTTTTGGTTGCTTGTTTCAGTCGAATTTTTCCAGCGCTCCCTATGGGAGTAACCCATGTCCATAATCGAATCGTATTTTGAATGGTTTGAGTTTGCTTTTGATTGTCCATGTTCCTGCAAAAATAAAAGAAATCGTAGGGTGCGCGGCCAGCGCTCCCTATGGGAGTAGCCCCCGAGTATATAAATTGAAAAAGTAATGAAGAACACAGGGTTTTGGGGCACTTAGCTTTTATTTATTCGAAGAACAGTGCGAGGTACAATGTGTGGCTAAGTAGCCTTGGCTGTGTAGCTTTATTTGCAATGTAAAAGTAAAAACGACTAAGGGTAGAAGTATCGTAGCTGTGCGACGTTCCAGGGGTTGGAGTATGCGACTCCTGTCTCTAAATCTTGAAGGCAATAGGTGCCACCTAGGATTACTTCTCTAATCACGTATGGTCCTTCCCAGGGGGACTCGAGCTTGAGATGCCCCTGCTGCTTCAGTCGCAGGACCAGGTCACCTTCGACGAATGATCTGGGGCGAAGCCTCCTACTGTGGTAGTTGCGCAGGTTCTGCTGGTAGATCGTGGATCTTTCTGCGGCGATTTCTCTTGCTTCGTCAAGGAGGTCGACGGAGTCTTCGAGTGCGAGGGATGACTCCTGCTTGCTGTAGGCGACCACGCGTGGCGCTTTGTACCGTACTTCGGCGGGTAGCACGGCCTCTGCTCCGTGCACCATAAAGAATGGCGTGTAGCCCGTGGTGCTGTTTGGAGTTGTACATAGGCTCCAGAGTACGGATTGCAGTTCATCTGGCCTGCAACCTATGGCTTGTTCCAGTGGTCGGAGGAGTCGCTTCTTGATGCCGCTACAGACGAGCCCGTTTGCCTTTTCCACCTGACCGTTGGTCTATGGATGCGCTACTGAGGCGTAGCTGATGTTGATCCCTAGGTTATCGCAGAATTCTTGGAACTCCTTGGATGTGAAGTTCGTCCCGTTATCGGTGATGATGATGTGTGGCACCCCAAAGCGGTAGACGATGGACTCAAAGAATTTGACTGCGCTGTGCACGGATTGGTTGGTTACTGGCATGGCCTCAATCCACTTGGTGAATTTGTCGACTGCGACCAAGAGGTAGACGTATCCTCACGAGGACCTTGGAAGCTTGCCGACCATGTCGATCCCCCACTATGCGAAGGGCCAGGACAATGGGATTGGCCGTAGCTCTGCGCCTGGTGCGTGTGGCTTGTCCGCGAATCACTGGCAATCATTGCATTTTTGGACTATGTCCTTGGTGTCGCGCATGGCCGTGGGCCAGTAAAATCCAGCTCGTAGAGCTTTGGCAACGAGGGCGTGACTGCCGGCGTGGTGCCCGCAGGTCCCTTCATGGATGTCGAGGGAAACTACTCTTCCGTCGGCCATGGAGACGCATCGTTGGAGTACTCCTGTGATGCTGCGTTTATACAGTTCACCGTTGATAACAGCGAATGCCTTGGATCGTCGCGCGATGTGCCGTGCATCTGTCGGATCGTCCGGTAACCTCTTGCTGAGGAGGTACGTAATGTATGGCTGCGTCTAGGATTGCTTGATCATCATGATGCTCATTGGTCCCTCGAGCCCTGTGTCCACCTCCAAGTCATCGAGTGCCATTGGCTCATTGGGTGGCGTAGCCCCCGAGTCTGTTGCTGCGCTTGTTTTCTTCTTTGTGGCCTTTGGCTTGATGGAGCGTTCGCATATGCGCTCGAGAAATACCCCAGGTCGTATGGGGGCGCAGGTAGAGCCTATGTTGGCGAGTGCGTCCGCCTCTTCGTTGCTTTCGCGACCTACGTGTCGCAGGTCACAACCATCGAAGTCTCCCTCGAGTGTATCGTAGAGGTCGCGGTACGCTATCATGTTGTCGTTCAGTGCGTCGCACTCATGCATTGTTTGGTTGACGACCAACTTGGAGTCGCCATATATGATGAGCCTCTTGGCGCCGCAAGCTTTTGCCATCCTCATCCCGTGCAACAGGGCCTCATATTCAGCCTCATTGTTTGAGGCTGTGAACTGCATTCGCAGGATATACTTCAGCTTGTCCCCTTGAGGTGACGTCATTATGACACCTGTGCCTGCTCCGTCTTTCCTCTTGGACCCATCGAAGTGCATTGTCCAGAGGTAGGACATATCTGGTTTGTCCGGGAGTTGGTTCTCCATCCAGTGCACGAGGAAGTCAGGGATAACTTGCGACTTGATTGCGTCGTGCTTTTCATATGTGATGTCTCGTGGAGAAAGTTCTATTCCCCAAAGTGTGACTCGCCCCATGGCGTCGGGGTTATTGAGGATATGTCCCAACGGGGCGTCGCTGACTACCACGATTGGGTGTTCCTGGAAGTAGTGGCGCAGTCGCGGGGCAGTCATAAAGACGCCGTATGCCAGCTTCTGGTAGTGCGGGTACCGCTGTTTTGTTGGCGTGAGGACCTCCCTGAGGTAGTATACCGGGCGTTGTACGTCGTGGACCTTCTTTTCCCCAGCCCGCTCGACGACGAGCACTGTGCTGACCACCTGCTTGGTGGCGGAGATGTACAACAACAGTGGTTCCCTTTCTCGTGGAGTCACCAGCACAGGCGAAGTGGATAGCAGGCGCTTGAGATCTTCGAATGCTTCTTGCGCTTCATTGGTCCACTCGAATTTTTCAGCTTTGCGGAGGAGCTGGTAGAAGGGCAGTGCCTTTTCACCCATCTAACTGATAAATCGACTGAGGGCCATGGTTCGTCCGACCAGTTGTTGGACGCCTCTTATGTTCTTCGGCTTCTCCATGGCCAGTAGGGCGTTTATCTTCTTCAGGTTCGCCTCGATTCCCCTCGCGGAGATGAGATTCCCAAGTAGCTGCCCAAATGGTACGCCAAAGGTGCACTTGTCCGGATTTAGCTTGATCCGGTAGCGGTCGAGGTTGGCAAAGGTTTCGCGCAAATCGTCGATTAGAGAGGCATCCTCCTTGGTCTTGATTACTATGTCGTCGACATAGACTTGGATGTTGCGGCCCAGTTGTTCCTTGAGGCAAGCCTGCATGCACCGCTGGTAGGTGGCTCCCGCATTTTTTAGCCCGAAGGGCATTGTGTTGTAGTAGAACACACCAAAGGGCGTTGTAAACGCTGTTTTCTCTTGATCTTCCTCCTTCATTCGAATTTGATTATAGCCTAAGTAGGCGTCGAGGAAGCACAGACGCTCGCATCCCGCGGTGGAGTCGATGATTTGGTCAATCCGTGGCAGCGGGAAGTGATCCTTTGGGAAGTGCTTGTTAAGAGAAGTGATGTCCACGCACATCCGCAGGATATCCGTGTCCTTTTTTGGTACCAACACCGTATTGGCGAGCCAAGTGCTTTCCTTGATCTCGCGTATGAACTTGGCCTCAAGGAGGCTGTTGATCTCCATTCCGACTACCTGCGCTCGTGGCTCAAACAGTCGCCTGATTGTTTGCTTGACTGGCCTTGCGTTGGGGTTAACGTTGAGTGCGTGCTCGGCGAATTCCCTGGGAACTCCTGGCATGTCCGCAGGACACCAGGCAAAAATTTCCCAGTGCTCACGGAGGAATTCGACGAGCGCGAGTTCCTATGCAGGACTCAAGTTGTTGGCGATGAGGGCCGTTTTGGCGGGATCCGATGGATGGACCTGCACTTTCTTTGTGTGCACCGATGAGTCGAAGGAGAGGTCAGGTGAGCTTGGCCTGCTCAGGGGAGGCAGACTATTGTCTGTCGTCTCCTTTAATCTCACGAGTTTCTCTTGCATGCCGAAGGACTAGGAGATTCTGTTGAATTCCCTGTCGCAACTATCAGATCGCTCAAAGCTCCCGTTGATCGTGATGACGCCGTTGGGACCTGGCATTTTCATTTGCAGATAGGCGTAGTGGGGCACTTCCATGAACCTAGCAAACGCGACGCACCCGAGGATGCAGTGGTATTGTGAGGGCCAGTCGACGACCTCAAAGTCGATGCGTTCGCGCCAGAAGTTCTTCGGCGTGCCGAAGATGATGTCGAGGTTGATTTTTCCCAGGGTTATACGCCTTTCCCTGGGACGATGCCGTGGAATGTTGTGTCCGATGCCTCAAGGAAGGTTAGAGGGATCCTCATCGCTCGCAAGGTACTCGTGAATATAAGGTTGATGCCGCTTCCACCATCCATGAAGACGCGACTCATGTCGAAGCCACCAATTTGCGCCTCGAGTACGAGAGGGCAATGACCTGGACGAGGTATCTGAGGCGGGTGGTCGCGTTTGTCGAAGGTGATGCATGACTCGCTTCCACTGAGGTACTCAGTGGTGGATGGTGGCGAGTGCGTGGCCAAGTTGACTTGGCGAGTGATGGCCTTCTGCACCCTGTTGGAGGGGCGTCCCTTTTGAATCATCATGGTACCCATGGCCCGTGGGTATGGTTCGCCCCTGTGGTGCTGATCCGGTGCGGCTCTGTTCGGGGGTGGCCCAGGTGGTGGTGGTGGCGCGCCATGTGCCATGGCGCCTGGAGTGGCTCCGTAGCCTCTTTCGACTGCATTGCGGTTCATCCGAACCAATCCCTCGTGCAGCTTGAGGAACTCGCGACAGTCTTTGAGGAGGTGGCTGGACTTTCTCTTGCCGTCATGCTTGTCGATGTAGAAGTGTACCGTGCATGGCCCGGATAGTTTGTCCTCGATGGAGATCGCCGGTGCCTCATTGCGAGTGTGGCGTTGCCATACTTGCGTGGTTTTCCTGGAGTTGCGGTGTCCGCCGCTACGATATCCGTTGTTGCGGTTATCGTCGTGTCTATCGGCATAGCCGGCTGCGACCATGTTGACATCGTCGCGATCATCGTAGCGCATGCGACGCTTGCCTCAACGGCCGCGTATGCGTTCGAGTTCCACCTCCTCGATGGAGTGAGCGCGATTCTTCACCGAATCTTCTCCATCGGCCCACCGATTCGCGATCTCCATCAGGTGGTCGATGGTCTTGGGCTTTGAGCGGCCCAGCTCCTCCCTGAGCTCTAGGCGGCGTACACCACCGTTGAATGCATCAATCGCGCGGTCTTCCGAGATGTTTTCCGCGGAGTTCTTGATGATGGACCACCTCTGGATGTAGGAGCGCAGCGATTCACCAGATCTTTGCTGGCAGCATCTCAGCTCTTCGATTGATGCGGGCCGTTTGTACGTGCCCTTAAAGTTGCGCACGAAGCTGTAAACAGCTCATCCCAACTACGAATGGATCCGCGTGGGAGGTTATTCAGCCATGCCCGAGCGGCGCCCTGCAGCTGTAGCTGCAAGCATTGCATGGCAGTGCTTCGACTGCCTTGGTAGAGTCTAACGGAGGAGATGTGGTCCTCCAGCCAGATCTTGGGGTCCTGTAGACCGTCAAATTTCGGGTTGTCCGATGGGAGTTTAAACCCTTTAGGCATTCGCTTTTGCCTAATTGATCTGCTGAAGCATCTTGCGCCGCAGAGCTCCCCATCTTCTTCTTCCGTGTCAGTCGACTGAGCACGTCGTGCCCTTGATTTGTCGATCTTACGCTGCGTGAGGTCATCATGCGCATCGTAGTCACGGTCGTGTCGCCGTGAGCGGCGGCGCCGAGACAGGTCGTGACTATCATCGCTGGATGAGGGCGAGGAGTGGCGCTTTGCTAGCGCTTTGCCCTTTTTTGGGTCTGGTGTTGGCTCCTTGTCGAGGGCGGCCTCGATTAATCCCAAGCCCGCGATCGTAGATCGGGGCATGGCAGTTCGGGGATCTCCAGCTGGCGGCTGGTTATTGAGGAGGTACATGGTGGCTGCCGTCAGCGCAGCCTGCGGCGTCCTGGTGACCACGTTGCCCCTCGTGTCGACTGTCATAGAGCCGAAGTCGACGACTTTCGTGGCCTCTATGCGTTCTTGCTCGGTAAGATGAGCCATCCGTGATTGCCTCTTCTGGGTGAGTTACTCGTTGCCCATTGAGGAGGATCCTCCGTAGGAGGAGAGCCTAGCGCGACGAAGGCTCGACTCGTCCGCTGCCTTTTTACGCGCTTCGAGTTGCGCGATTGTTTGCACCTGGCGCTTGAATTCTTCCTTTAGGAGCCAGTGATAGCCTATTAGCAGTTCTTGCATGGATCCGAAGGGTAAAGGGGCGCCTCGCAGGGCCTCGCGGCAGCGAGCCCATTCTTGCTCGTTGAGCTTTATCACGACACGTTCGCCGGTTTGCTCATTTATTATGGATGGAGGTTCGACTGCTCCTCCATTGTTGACGGGGGCGCGATTGCCACCGTTACCGCCGTTGCCACCGTTGCCGGTGTTGGGTGGATCGGTGCCATTACCAATGTTGCCACCATTGTCGCGATTGGCGGAGGTGTCGCCTGCGTTGATGACGGCGCACATAAAGTGATTGGGGAACCTGTTGCTTCCACAACTCTCAGATCTAGAACCGTAGGTTCCATCTTTAGTGGCCAGATCGCTCAGATCGAAATCGCGACTGCTGTCACTGATCGTGTTTTCGACTGTTGTCGGGGCGTTGAGCTCGCTGAGGGTACCGATCGATGGAGGGAACCATGATGCTAGGGCAATCGCCGGTGCTGTCGGTTGATCAGGCATGCAAAGCGTGCCCATCTGACCAACCTGGACGCGGAAGCTCCCAATCGCCAGGCTGACTCCGTCTCCCATGGACTCGAAGGCCGGGCGGGTGGCCGGCGTGTGGACGGTGAAGTCGAACGCGCTGAAGAGCTGGCGAATCTCCGCTATTGCAGAGTTGTAGATCGCAGTTGACGGGGCCGAAGAAGCCGCAACATAAGCACTCCCAATTCCCATAGAGGGCGTCAATTGACGAGGGTTTAACTCATCAATGCCCATTGTTATGGACTTGGGTTTTGGAGAAGGAGGGAGCACTGGAGACATCTATCGGCTGGTAAACAAGCACACAGGGGACAAAAATTTACCCAGGCTCAGGCCTCATAGAGGTCCCTACTCCTGCTTGTCTGCTCGTGGAATTATCGAAGGAATCGAAAGTTAAAATGGTGCGCAGATGCAATCTGGCGAGGGTTGTGGAAACTAGGGTTGTGTGTGTGTCCTCCTCGCCGCCCCCTCCTAGCCTTTATATCGATAGGCTAGGTCTCGGGTAGCAGGTCGAGTCGGTTACAAGTGAGGGTTTTTCCCCTTCAAACTTTCTATCTTTAACTTCTTCTTGTTCTTCAAGCAATCGAGATTCCCTAGGATACTCGAGTCCCTTGTTTGGGCCTTGGCGACACCGTGGGCCTATATGTATTTGGACCGTATATACCAAGCTCGAGTACCTGTAGGGTATACCCATGTCACCTAGCCTTCCAAAGGATGTACTTCATCAATATCTCTAAAAATTCACCAAAAATAAAGTAGTGATACTTATGACATGGCTAACCCAAATATAAGAAAATAGGTTCATGCTTCTTTGAACCATATACCTCTAAAACCCGACGTGAGATTCTGCCCATATGTATCTTTTAATTAAAGTGAGCTCAAGATGATTTTTCCTAGTGGATCAAATTCCACCAATGTATTCCCAACATGATCACCTACAACATACTAAAATCCCATTGCATGATCATTCATTAATCCCATTAAAACATGAAGAAATCACTTCTAGCTATTCTGATTTTTTTAATTCTACATATATGAAATTTGGATTTTGGAAAAAGATTTAAAATATGAAAGTTGGGATTTGGAAAGATACATCGGGGGGACGAAACCCATCATTTTGATCAAGAGAAAATGCACAAACCTTTTACGGATCATCTAGCCACAGCTTTCTAAACAACATTTCCTAAAACAACATTTCCCCTCAAGCATCCTAAAATCATGCAAGGCCTATGGTTTCCTCCTCGAGGAGCCAACATGATACGCATTTTCCATACATTCTCCTCCACGAGGGACTTACAGGGTGGCTCACGAGGGCATTTCCCCTCAATCAGCCTAAATGCATGTTAGGCCTACGGTTTCCTCCTCGAGCAGCCAACAGGATACGCATTTTCCCTACGGTCTCCTCCATGAGGGACTTACAGGGCGGCTCATGAGGGAATTTCCCCTCAAGCAGCCTAAAATCATGTAGGGCCTAGGGCTTCCTCCTCTAGTAGCCAATAGGATACACATTTTCCTTACGGTCGCCTCCATGAGGGACTTACGAGGTGGCTCACGAGGGAATTTCCCATCAAGCAGCCTAAAATCATGTAGGACCTATAGCTTCCTCCTCAAGGAGCTAACAAAAAATGCATTTGCCCTACAGTCTCCTCCATGAGGGACCTAGGGGCGGCTCATGAGGGCATTTCCCCTCAAGAAGCCTCAACTCATGCTAGACCTACGGTTTCGTCCTCGAGGAGCCAATAGGATACACATTTTCCCTATGGTCTCCACGAGGGACTGAGGCGGCTCACGAGGGCACTTCCCCTCAAGCAGCCTAAAATTATGTAGGGCCTATGGCTTCCTCCTCGAGGAGCCAATAGGATACATATTTACCCCACGGTCTCCTCCACGAGGGACTTATGGGGCAGCTCATGAGGGCATTTCCCCTCAAGCATCCTAAAATAATGTAGGGCATATAGCTTCCTCCTCGAAGAGCTAACATGAAATGCATTTAACCTACATTCTCTCCATGAGGGACCTATGGGGTGGCTCACGAGGGCACTTCCCCTCAAGCAACCTAAATTCATGTAGGGCCTACAGCTTCCTCCTCGAGGAGCTAACTGGAAATGGATTTGCCCTTCAATATCCTCCACGAGGGCCAAGGGGTCGGCTCACGAGGGAGCTCTCAAGCAGCCTAAATTCATGCTAGGCCTACGGTTTCCTCCTCGAGGAGCCCACATGGTCTGCATTTGCCCTACAGTCTCCTCCATGAGGGACTTACGGGGTGGCTCATGAGGGCACTTCCCCTCAAGCAGCCTAAAATCATGTCGGGCCTACAGCTTCCGCCTCGAGGAGCCAATAGGAAATGTATTTTCCCTATGGTCTCCTCCACGAGGGACTTACGGGGCCATTCACGAGGGCACTCCCCCTCAAGAAGCCTAAAAATTGCACAAATCCTACGGTTTTCCTCCTCAAAGGAACTAGTGAAAACACATTCGTTCTATAGTTTCTTTATAAAGGAACCTACGACGACACCTTCCCCTCTCAAAGGCTAATGCACAAAGGGCCTTCGGGAACCTACAACCCGCCAACGCTCCCTTAGGAAGCACACATAATTCACTAGGTCATGCCGATGTTACCCTGCTCGAAGCAACGAAATTAAAATGCACAAGACAAGTGTGGAGGTTCCCATCCTTACAGTTGAAAACAAAATAGAACAATGGCCCCACGGGTCCAGCTTCTTTGGAAAGGTGACGTTGCACCCACAACCCCTATTCATCTTCCTCGGCCACAGTCCCGTCACGCGTCACTGTTGGAATCCAGGTCGAAGAAGTAGCGGCGGAGACACATTATGTCATCAAAGACGTGGACGGTGAACACAGTTTCCCTGTTGTATTTGAAGATGAGGAGAGTGCTGACATGCACATCATGCGTGCTAGCGAATGCCCCCATCCATGGGTAAGAGATTGCTGGCTAAAGCGGTCATAACGCACCTCCACAAGCCACACGCCAGTAGCCCCACCAGGCACCTGCAGCTTCACCCGCTCCGGCACGATGCCGTCCGTGGCTGCCGCAAACTTACGTAGGAGGACTAGCCTAGTGCATTTTGTTCTCGCTTTGATAGTCACCACGAACTTGAAGCCAGCAAGGTCGATGTCGATAGGACCGATCTTGGAGAACGAGGACAAGGACTGCGCAGGGGCAATGGAGATGGACATAGCGCGCGGTCTTGGACGCGCCTCCATGGCCCCCATGATGGCTACAGTCATGGCCAGATCTGGGCGAACGCCTCGGACGTCCCCCTAATACCGAACCTCATGCTACTCAACTTTAGTCACAAGTAAGTTCTTGTCATTGTAAGTACATGTGTATAGTGGAGAACCGCCAATGGGGTACCCCTTGCCCCATGACACAGGAGTTATCCCATATCAAAATGACAAGGCAATAGACAATGAGCATCTCAACGATCTTTTTATTTGCTATTTGCATAGGTTTTTATTGAGGATGCTTCACAGAATGCTCACTTTGGTTATGCTGCAAGTTTCCACCATGATTAGGCATGGCTTAGGCTAGCCGCCCAGGTTTCTCTAACACATATACAAACTCCATGAGCTTACAAGCTCCCCTTTTATTTCACACTGCTGGGATCCATAAACAAAAGAACATGATATCAACTGAATAATAAGTGCAATGTTGAAAGTGTTCCCCATGGTACATGATTTTGCTAATTCACAAATTATAAAGCGCAAGCATATAAGCAACATAGATGGACACAATGGTTCAAGTTTATTAAGTGCAAGAAAATAAAGTGTGCCATCAAGTTTGTGAGAGCTTTAATCGCTAGTTTTCACATAACAAGTTTAATTCGGAAGGTAGATAAAAACATGAATATACTTGGAATAGAAATAATGCTAATAGGTAGGTATAGTGGACACAAATGGCATAGGTTTTAGTTTAAGGATTGGATGCACGAGAAGCATTCCCTCTCAGTACAGGTTTTTGGCTAGCAAGGTTGGGTAGAAAGCATACGAATTGAAGGAAACAAACAAACATACAAGTGATAGAAACAATCACGCAATCTTCCTTGGAAACACAAAAGATCTTAACTAGAGAATACTAAGATTATGAGCCAAACAAGAAAGAAAGATAATGAAATTATATTTATAAAAGTACTTTTCTCTTTTCCATTCAATCCTCAAATAGTGTTGCTACTGACCAGAGCTAGGTTTGCCAAAACCAACTAAATTTACTTAATGATCCCAAAGTGATACCGATACTTGCAACAAGATCAATCATATAATAGAGATTGTAAAATAAAATAAGATGTGTAAAAAGTAAATGATAGAACTTCTCATTAATATTCCATAGCGACAACTCACACCAAGGGATACATAGATAACTAGCTAGAGGAGAGATACTTCCACAATGGAACCCATCCTATAGGATAACTTCTCTATTCATGATATGACTCTACTTAAAAGGTAAAAAGATGAAAGATAATGATGCGATATCGCGACACTCCCCCAAGCTTGGAACAAACCAAGGGGATGCCAAAACCTAATGACGAATTACTCCTTCTGGGGTGGTGGTGTTGTGATCATGATCGGAGTAAGAAAATAGTCTAGCATCTTGCGAAGTCTGTTATTCTCCTCTTGAAGTATATCCACCTTTCTCCTCAGGACTCGGTACTTATCACAAAACTCATCAGTGGCTCGTAGAGCTTCCACTGCTACAGGGCAGGACCTGAGGTCTAGAACTGGAGGGATCAGCCCCTTCACACCCGCTGACATGTTCTTTACTTCCTCCTTGATGCCCCTATCCATGTCTTGCACCTAGCTGCGATCTTTTCTTCTTCCACCCATCCCACGAAAGTCCTCTGCTCAAGATTACGATGGAGCTCACGCTGGCATCGCAGCTCATAGTCCTCTGAATAGGAATCTTGGAACGACATCTGAACATAACAGATCGAAATGAAAACAAGGAAAGAACACGATATACAGACCTTGGGGGATCCGAGGATTATATATTATGAAGTTTAACAACAAAAGGATGGTACTGGGAGAAAATGGGCCAGAGATGGGCTCTAGGGTGGCCACACCCCCTGGTGGCGCGGCCAGGTGGGCCCACGCCACGGGGTAGTGTGAGCCCCCCGGGCTCTGTTTTCGTCCCTCTTTCGACTCATAATCTTCCATGTTATATAAAAACTGCAAAAATATAAATTGATAAGTTTTTCGCGGACCTTTTCTTACTAAAACTGTTACCTATTCGAAAATGGACTCTACAGGTTTCTAAATTTGGTCTTTAATAAATTCTTCTAGAGTCACCACTTGAATAACATCAATATATTTATTGTAAGAATCTTCAAAAACATAATGCTTGAGTCTTTTAACCATTCACCATCTCATTACACCATTCTCTCCTAACACTTGAAAAATTCTTTCATACAAAACTTCACACAATCTTCATTAGCAACCTTAGTGCATATAAGATAATAAACCTTTGGGCTCAATTTCAACTAAAATACATCAAAACATAAACTACTGTAGCAACTCCTTTCGAAAACCCAAAAGAATTCAAAAAGGAAATTGATTTAAGAGGCAAATGCAAAAAAGGCAAAAATCTGTCAAAACAGACCAGCAGGTAAAGATCATTTTTTTCAAAAATCTTCTGTTGCTCAAATAAAAAAGTACAAAACTAAGTAAAGTTAAATAATAACCTAGGGCATGCACACATAAAATTACAGATCAATACGATGTTCTAGGATTTTTCACGAGTTTTTATAGTGTAGCACAAAAATCTGTTTCCGGACAACAACTTCCCCAAATCTTACTTCTCCCTCATTAGAGGTTGATCTTGACACAAAAACCACATACAGAAGCAATAAATTCCAAGACTCAAATAAACAAAAATAAGCTGAAAGAAAAAATATAATGGGTTGTCTCCCAAAAAGCTCTTTATTTATAGCCATTAAGATAGGCATGATAATTTCAATGATGTTCACATAAGAATATGAATTAAAGTAAAAGAGAGTATCAAGAAGCAAATATAGACATATTTAAGTCTAGGGTTAATTGGATAGACACCATTGCAATTTCTGGCTATTTGAGAAACACCACTGCAACTTTCGTCTTTTGAAAAACGCCATTGTAATTCTTTATACGTTCCATATACGCCATTATGCTCCATTAAATTCATATACCTCACAATATACACTTGTATTTCCATCATATATACGCATAGACAGTGGGGCCCACCTGAATCAGTGTGAATTGGGCTGAGCGAGTAGCAAAAAAATATGTATATATAATGTACAGCCGTATTTCCTAGGTACATGCGTGTAGTCTGAGCTCGACTGACTTTTGTTTACATAATAATATGTAAAGCACATTGTCAGTCATCGTACACGTATACGTACATGCATACGTAGCAACTTTCAATCTGGCAAAGTCCGTCACATGGATGTGCGCTTTAAGGAATATGAAAACAGTTGCAGGTTATTAATCAAACACGATCTAAGTAATAAAAGAGCCAATCACGCTATGACACTATGTCGTAGCTCCATTGGATATTAACTTACCGACTCGACTAAGAAATACAGGAAGTACTACTTATGCTACTTAATGGCGATGCTAATTATTGTCACAGTTTGATGCTTACTCTACATGTTTTGCTCTCTCTGGATCGGTCCAGGCTGCATTTTGCCGTATCCCAAAACCTGATTAGGATGAGGCCTGCTGTGTATGCGTATACGTATGCACACATAATTACAACTGTATATTGTGTGGCATGTGTGTTTATAAGTGAGCATAATGGCATTTATGGAACGTATAGAAAATTGTAGTGGTGTTTTTCAAAAGATCAGAGATATAGTGGCATTTCTCAAATAGCTAAAAGTTGCGGTGGCGTTTATCCAATTAAGCCTTAAGTCTAACCCACTTCCTATGCAAGGGAATTTTGTAAGAAAATAAATTATTGAAACCAGAGGTTACTAGCATAGGAAGGCAAAATAAGTGTAACATAAAGACTTTCAGCATAAAGCAAGGAAACTTAATATTATTGAGATGCATAAAAACATTTTCCCCTCTCTCATAATAAATTTTAGCATCATGAATAAATTTAACGATATAACCATCACATGAACCATACTAGCAATGATCACTTATTCTAACAGAAAACACAAGGACACTAGATTTCCTAGTACTACTAGGATGTGAAACAATATTACAAGTATCCTTACAAAGGATAATGTGCCCATCTTCTATATTTTTAGTGACAGAGTCTTTCACATTTGCTATAGCAGGTTCAACATCTATTTGTTCATCAGGTTCTACAACTTTCTTCATACTTTTGTTAACCATACTAGCTATCATAAAATGTTCCTTTACCTTAACAGGGAAATGTATTTTCTCAATGTAAGGTTCAGGTAAAACACAATCAGCAGTATAAACTACAGAATTTCTAGCAGGAACACAATTTACAACATCTTTATATGGCTCATGATACTTGTTCCATTTCTTTTTAGGAATTTTAATATAAGAGGCAAAGGCCTTAAAACAATTTGCAATACTTTGAGAATCAAGACCATAAGCAACACTAATATTATAAAAGTCATCAGTTCCCATAAAAGATTTAATGCATTCATAATCATAATTTATACCTGACTTTCTTCCTTTATCATTCTCCCATGCTTCAGCATTGTCTTAAATACGGTCTGGAAGATTCCATTTTGCTTCTTCTTCCATACGTGTAAATGATCCAGCACAAGAAGCATCCAATAGATCCTTATCATGAAGAGAAAGCCTTGCATAAAAGTTATTGATAAGAATATTATTAGGGAGCTCATGAATAGGACATTTGAGCATTAGTAACTTTAGTCTCCCCCAAGCATGGGCGGTACTCTCTCCATCATGAGGCCAAAAGTTATATATTTGATTCCGATCTTTATGAATCTCACTAGGAGGATAAAATATGGAATAAAAGAGAGGTACAATTTCCTCCCATTCAAGGGATTGGCCATTCTTCAGCAGCTTATACCATTCCACAGCTCTGCCTTTTAATGATAACGATGATAAATTTTTCTTGACTTGATCTGTTGTAATACCTACACACTTGAACAATACGCATAATTCATGTATAAAGAGCAAATGATCATCGGGATGGACAGTTCCATCTCCAAAATAGTAGTTATCCATAACACGATCAACAATTTTTGTAGGTATTTTAAAAGTATCAATTTCAGTAGATGGTGGTTCATCTACTACCTTAGCAGTGGCAGTAGCATTCCGAAACAAGAAACTAAGTGAACTATCCATATTGAAAATAAAGTAACAAACAGAAATAAACAATACTCATAGTAGAAGGTTCCTTTACTAGCTCCACTCTTCAATAGCACTTCACTCCCGACAACGGTGCCAGAAATTAGTCTTGATGACCCACAAGTATAGGGGGTGTATCGCATTATTTTCGATAAGTAAGAGTGTCAAAACCAACGAGGAGCAGAAGGTGTTGACAAGTGGTTTGGATCAGGAATTCTCTGTAATTACTTAGCAAACGGATTTTTAGGGGTTTTTGATAATGCAGATAAATAAAGTGCGAGTAAATACAAGACAATAATAATACTTGCAGCAAGTGGCCCAATTCTTTCTTTAGCAAAGGACAAGATGGTTTTATTACTTAAGATGACCAAACATTCTCAAGGACAAATGTGAATATTGTCAAGTGCTTTCGCTTCATATAGTTGATCAATCTTCTTTGGTTAGATAAGTGTTGTGTGGGTGAACCTATGCTAATGTACTGACCTTCCTAGGACTAATACATACTTGTGATTATACCCCTTGCAAGCATCCACAATTAAAAGAAAGTAATTAAGATAAAAACCTAACCACAACCTTAAACTTTGAGATCCTACACTCCCTTATGCAAAGGTTTCCTAATGGGGGTTGATACATTGCAAATGTATCTATAATTTTTGATGCTCCATGCTTGGTTTTGTCCACTTTCTTTGTTTTGTCCACACTTTGGAGTACTTTTCATATGATTTCTTGGACTAACCTATTAACAAGAGCCACAGTGCCAGATGCCTGTTTTTTGCTGTTTTTGGTTCCAGGAAAGACAGAAAATGAATATTCTCAGAATTGGACGGGACAAAAGCCAAAGTGCCTATTTTTCAGAAGACTCATGGATCCAGAATACGAGACGGAGGAGGGCCAGGGCCTGGCCACACCAACCCTAGGCGCGGGATGGGCCTGGCCGCGCCAAGGCATGGTGTGGTGGCCCCAGGCACCCCCTCGGTCTCCCTCTTTGCCTATAAGAAGCCTTCTGACCTAAAAACTCTGGGGGGGTTCGACGTTTTTCCACGAAAAGTTCTGCTGCCCCCCGCCACCGAAGGGGAGATTCGAGGGACAGAAAGTCTCTATTCCGGCACCCTGCCGGGACGGGGAAGTGCCCCCGGAGCCATCTCCATCGATCTTCACCATCATGTCCATCGACCATCCATGTTTCCTCCATCTATGTGTGAGTAATCCCCCGCTGTAGGCTATGGGGATGGTAGGGATTGGATGAGATCGTTCATGTAATGGCATCAGATTGTTAGGGAATGGTGCCTAGTATCTTTTATTAGTGCTTTATGACTTTGTTGCAACTTGTTGTGCTTAATGCTTGTCACTAGGGCCCGAGTGCCATGATTTCAGATCTGAACTTATTATTGATTCATTATGATAGTATTGTTTCTGGTCTTATCTACAAGTTGTATACACACGTTGTTCTCCGGAACCTATGGCCCCGAAGTGACAGAAATCGGGATAACTGGAAGGGAAAGGCTTTGATGTGAGGATCACATGTGTTCACGGAGTGTTAATGCTTTGCTCCGGTGCTCTATTAAAAGGAGCACCTTAATTTCCAGTAGTTCCCTAGAGACCCCGCTGCAAACGGGTTGGCAGGACAAAAGATGGTGTGCAAGTTCTCATTGCGATCACGTATGACTATATATGGAACACATGCCTAGGATTGTCTAGTACTTGGGTGCTTTATCTTATTTATCGGCAATTGCCCTATGTTCTGATTGCTATGTGAATTTTCTTGTCCATGCAACGCCCGTCCATCCATCCCTATGCCTACCGCACTCGAATCCCACTATTTACTGCTTTTGTTACTACTGTCTTTGCTTTACTACTTTTGTTACTTTACTATTCCTACTACAAAACTGTTGCTACTCATAAACTACTGTGAGCAAGATTGTTTCCAAGTGTAGATGAATTGACAACTCAGTTGTTAAGGCTTATAAATATTCTTTGGCTCCCCTTGTGTCGAATCAATAAATTGGGTTTCACTTCCCTCGAAAATACTGCGATACACCCCCTATACTTGTGGGTCATCAAGACTATTTTCTAGCGCCGTTGCCGGGGAGCATAGCTTTATTTATCAAGTTCACTTGGATTCACTATTGTTCAAGCTAAGTTTATATTTCTCCTCATTTCCTTGTTTCTTTATCAAAAATACAAAACAAATCAGTTCCTACTCTAGTTGTTATTTTCGTTGGTCTGTTATTGTCTTGCTTTATAATGCTTGATGTCAATGGTTGGTTTCTTTGAAACTGAATCTTATTGGCAAGGTGGGTTCACAGAAGATCAAAAGGATTATTATAAGGAACACCGCTTGTCACAAAAAGGGAAACACTTATGGGAACAAATTGATAGATTGTATACCATTGCTAGAAATGTGTGCTCTACTTATAATGTTACTTATTGTTGTGATGAATCTCGTTGCAGAAAGAGGTATAAACACCTCCCTTTTTAATGTGAGTATAATGATAATGATACCATATCTTCTTATGCTAAAGGAATTTATGACTTTTATGATGCGGAACAAATTGAAGAATTTATTGCTTGGAAGGGTGCTTTTGAACTTGCTAGTTTGCTTGAAAATATTGATGATTCACCTTATAAGTATGAGGTTTATGGTATACTTAAATTTTGCTTTGATAATTACAAGGAAGAAAACAGCTATATTCTTGAATATATGAATAGATGCTTTCCACAAATGGAAGAGACTAGTGCCTTGCAGGATCCTATGGAAGAAGAAATTGATGAACCTGAAATCTCATTAGATGAAAAAGAGGAGGAGAGTGATGAACAAAAGGAGGAAGAATGGATTAGCTACCCATGCCTACCTTCTAATGAGAGTAACTCTTTATCTCTTACATTATTTGATTGTCCTCCATGCTTACCAAAGGAGGATGAATGTTATGTTCCTGAGGATTCTTTTGAAAGTGTTTATAATAAAGCTCTAGTGCTTGTAGATCATGAAAAGCATGCTTTATGTGATAGTTATATTGTTGAGTTTATTCATGAGGCTACTGAAAATTATTATGAGAGAGGAAAATATGGTTGTAGAAGTTTTCATGGTATTGAAACACCTCTCTATGTGCTGAAAGTTTTGAAATTACTCTTGTTTTATCTTCCTATGCTTGTCACTTTGTTCTTTGTGAATTTATTTGCATACATGATTCCTATGCATAGGAAGTGGGTTAGACTTAAATGTGTTTTGAATTTGCTTCTTGATGCTCTATTTTACTTCAATTCATATTTCTTATGAGAGCATCCTCTCAAACTTTTATGCCTGAAGATGATAATATGTCTATTATTCTTGGGAGACCTTTTCTTAATATTGCAGGAGCTATTATTAATTGTAATCAAGGGAAGGTGGCCTTCAGTGTCAATGACAAGGAACATACTATCTATTTCCCCAAGAATATTGAAAGGACTTATGGTTTGAATTCAATTGAATATGTTGAGGGCATTCAAGTTGGAGAGATATATTGTCCCATACCAAGAGAAAAATTTGAAACTTATGATTGGGACCATTGCTATCAAGGTTGAGGTAACATAATCATTAGTGGAATACAAAGTTTTGTCTCATATGAAATTGTTTTGGTAACAAGACCTGATCAACCTTGTTAACAAAAGGATTTCATTGAACAAAACAATGTTTTCACCTTGATTATCTCCGCTTACTTCTATTATATCCATTTTAGTTTTTCCTTATGCCTAACTTAAAGGCGTTAAAGAAAAGTACTTATTGGGAGATAACCCAAAAGTTTTAGATGAGTCTTGGAAGTTATTAACTCTGTAATAACCGCTCCTTATCATTTTTATTTGCTTTTTGTGCCAAGAGTAACCTCTAATGAGAGAGAAGTAATGATTGGGAAAGTTGTTGTCCTGAAACAGATTTCTGTGCTTAACCGTAAAAATTCGTGTAAAATATCTGTACGTCTTTTTGAGGCGTGAATTTTTGTGCTTCTGCCCCAGGTTGTTATATAACTTTCCTTAGTTCAGCACTTGTTGATTTCAGCAACAGAAGGTCTTCGAAAAAATTCATCTTTACCTGCTGGTCTGTTTTGACAGATTTCTGCCATTTTCTGTATTTGCTTCTTGTGGGTTCCTTCTTGAGTTCTTTTGGGGAATTGAGCTTTTTGAGGGAAGTGCTACAGTATCTAGTGTTCTAATGGAAGTTTATTTGGTGTGAGAACTGAACCTTAAGACTTATTTATCTTGAGTGCACTAATGTTGCTAATAAAGATTGTGTGAAGTTTTGTATGAAGGAAAAATTTCAGGTGTATAGAAGGAATGAGTAATGAGATGAAGGATGGACTAAAGCTCAAGCTTGGGGATGCGACTCGTGTCACCCCAAGAAATATCCAAGAAGTACAAGCGTCAAAGCTTGGGGATGCCCAAGGCATCCCCTTCTTCATCAATAAAAATCCCAGGTTTCTTCCAAACACTTTATTTTTATTGTTTCATGCACAGTTGTGTTGTTCTTGGAGCGTCTTCTTTTTCGTTTTTGTTTTGGTTTTTAGTTTGCGTGGTTTTCTTAGTTTCATGAATAAATTGGTTGGACCCCTTTTTCATACTTTGGTGTTCAAATAGTCTGGTTTGGATTGGAAAAGAGTAGGAAAACTCATGCTTAAGTGGTAAAGAGAGCTTGTTTTTGACTGTGGCCTATGCTCTATCATGCCATGCTTGATATTGTTTTGGCTTTATGCTTAGTATTCTTTGTTGTAGCATGACTTGTTATAAACAATTGAGATTGCTTAATGTGCCTTGGATGAATCATGCGTTGTTTTAGCATATTAAAGCATAGTATAGTGGTTTTCTCCTTTGATGCTTTATTTGGGTTGACTTGGCACATGCTCACACCATGTTATGACTATCTCAAGTCACCATCAGCCTTTATGATCCTTTAGTTTTCAACTTGTAGTATCACTTTATGCTTTGATCAATGATGTTTTGTTGCTCTGCATGATTATGGCAATTATTGCTCTCTCGTTTGTCGCTCCCTTACTATTGCTAGCCTTCACATTCACTGAGTATGTTTTACTCATGTTTCCAACTCCCCAAAACCAAATATTGCCAAAGTGTCCACCATACCTACCTATTAGCATCATTTTCTACTTCTGTGCATATTCAATATGCCTTGTTTTTCTTCCGAATAAAATGTTTGCTTGTTATGAGAAAGTTAGTTAGTAAAGCTCTCACGAACTTGATGGCACACTTTATTTTCTTGCACTTAATAAACCTGAACCATTGAGTCCTTCTTTGTTGCGCATATGCTTGCGCTTTATGAGTTGAAGTTAGCAGAACCATGTATCATGGGGACCGCTTTCAACACTTCATAGGTACTTTGTACCTAGTTGATATCATGTTCTTTTGATTATGGATCCCGGCGGTGTGAAATAAAAGTGGAACTGGTAAGATCATGGAGTTTGTATGTATGTTAGAGAAACGCCTGGGCCGCTAGTCTAAGCCATGCCTAATCATGGTGGAAACTTGCAGCATAACCATAATGAGCATTCTATGAAGCATCCTCAATAAAAATCTATGCACATAGTAAATAAAAAGATCGCTGAGATGCTCATTGTCTGCTTGCCTTGTCATTTTGATTATGGGATAGCTCCTGTATCATGTGCAAGGGGTACCCCGTTGGTGGTTCTCTATGATACGTATATACTTACAATGACAAGAGCTTACTCGTGACTAAAGTTGAGTAGCATGAGGATCGGTCTTCGTAAGTAAGGGGCATGAGACTTCGATTTATAACTTGTCAAGCATATCCTCTTAGTTGTGTCACTTTCACCTTAACCACATTAAAGATGCTTATCATAGGGGCAATGAGAGCTCAAAGCTAACAAGTACCATACTTTCAGCATTTGGAAGCCTTTCAAATTATTCAAAACCTTTTCTTCTACTTGTTGAGTCTCCAGATATTCTTTGAGCACTTTCTTGAGAGCATTGTGGCCATTCTTGGTTCTATGTGCATTGTCCCAACACTTGTTGATTGATGCATACCTTGATATTGCTTGTTTTAAACTATTTGTATCTAGTCACTCTTGTAAACTTTGAAGGTGTCCTATGCATTTATGTTTTCTACTCTATGAGGGACAAGCTGAATGCCACTATGCTATGTTTTCTTTATGTGAAACAAACAAACTTCTTGCAAGGCATTGTTATTCATGAATCTTTCGTTTGTGCCTTTTCATGTTGTATCATTGTTTCTTTGTCTTATTGCTAGAACTTTGTCTTTCATGTTATGATTGAAGTACTATGATCCCAGCTTTGAATATTTTATGAATACTTTGACAAATCTTTGATGGTGCATGTCACCTCAAAAATTATTCTTTCTTTTTATCACTTACCACTAGTAGAAAATGGGCCTTTGGTTCGGGCCACTAGTCCCGGCCGTGGCTGGGGCCGAGACTAATGGTCCGAACCAGACGGCCCGAGGAGGCTGAGGCACTTTGTCCCGGTCCATAAGGAACCATTAGTCCCGGTTTGAGATACAAACCGGGACAAATGGGTCTGGGCCGGCGCGCGTGCTCCTGGCAGAACCTTTAGTCCTGGTTTGTATCTCAAACCGGGACTAATGGCCTGGCCCTATATATATGCACTCATCCCTCCACTGTCTCCTGTTTTTTTCCTATGTGAGAGGTGGGTATAACTTTGTGCTAACTTTTTTTCTTCATATGCATTAGAGGTGTCCGGTGAAATGCCTGTTAGAGCGATGCCACTTGAGTTCACACAAGACAAAATATGATATGAGGTGCCAGAGCGACACTTAAGGTTTCTCCTCTTTGTTTTGAAGTGTCCTAAAAGGTTAGCAACTATTTTCTCGTTTTGACCATGCGGTACTAAGTTAAGCATCGTGATTGCGTTTGATATATATGCATGGTTGTATGATGCAGATGAGCCACCCATGGATGTACGGTGACCGACGCTCTGACGCTTACAGAGAAGGCATGCATTCTTTTCGCCTTATGGCCGAGGCGAACAAGCGGTGGGATGGTTTTATGTGTTGTCCATGTGTTGAATGTCGGAATGAGCAGGCTCACACTTCCTCAAGAGTCATTCAGAGCCACCTGCTTCGGTCCGGTTTCATGTCCGGCTATAATGTTTGGACCAAGCACGGAGAAAGAGGGGTTATGATGGAAGACGGCGATGAAGAAGAAAACGATGATGACAACTACCGATCTATGTTCCCTGAATACGATGATACCGCAGTTGAAGATAATGAAGAAGAAGGGGGTGAAGAACGGGAACCAGATGAGCCCGTTGATGATTTTGGTCAGGTCATTAGTGATGCAAGGCGAGACTGCGACACAGAAAAGGAGAGGTTGCAGTTCGAGCAGATGTTACAGGACCACAACACATTGCTGTATCCAACTTATGAAGATGGCCAGAAGAAGCTGGGTAGCACACTGGAATTGTTGAAGTGGAAGGCAGAGACCGATATGACTGACTCGGGATTTGAAAAGTTGCTGGTAATAATGAAGAAGCTGCTTCCAAGAAATAACCAATTGCCCTCTAGTACGTACGAAGCAAAGAAACTTGTCTGCCCTCTAGGATTAGACGTGCAGAAGATACATGCATGCCCTGATGACTGCATCCTCTACCGCGGTGAGAAGTACGAGAATATGGATAAATGCCCGGTATGCACTGCATTGCGGTATAAGATCAGAAAAGATGACCCTGGTGATGTTGAGGGCGAGCCACCCAGGAAGAGGGTTCCTGCCAAGGTGATGTGGTATGCTCCTATAATACCATGGTTGAAACGTTTGTTCAGAAATAAAGAGCATGCCAAGTTGTTGCGATGGCACATGGAAGACCATAAGAAAGACGGGATGTTGAGGCACCCTGCTGATGGTCGGCAGTGGAGAAAAATCGAGAGAGACTTCCCGGACTTTGCTGGTGACACAAGGAACTTATGGTTTGGTCTAAGTACCGATGGCATGAATCCTTTTGGGGAGCAGAACTGCAGTCACAGCACCTGGCCCGTGACTCTATGTATCTACAACCTTCCTCCTTGGTTGTGCATGAAGCGGGAGTTCATTATGATGCCAGTGCTCATCCAAGGCCCGAAGCAACCCGGCAACGACATTGATGTGTACCTAAGGCCATTAGTTGATGAACTTCTACAGTTGTGGGCCAAACCAGGTGTACGTGTGTGGGATGAGCACAAACAGCAGGAATTTGACCTACAAGCGTTGTTGTTCGTAACCATCAATGATTGGCCTGCTCTTAGTAACATTTCAGGACAGACGAACAAAGGATACAATGCATGCACGCACTGTTTAGATGAGACTGGAAGTATATATCTGGATAAATGTAGAAAGAATGTGTACCCGTACAATCGTCGTTTTCTTCCGCCCAGTCATCCCTTAAAGAAGAAAGGAAAGCATTTCAATGGCAAGGCAGAAACCCGGACGAAGCCTGTCCCCCGTAGTGGTGCTGATTTATTTGGTATGGTCAAGGATTTGGATGTAATCTTTGGACAGGGTCCTGGAGGACAACCTGTTCCGAAAGACCCCATTACCGGACACGCACCCATGTGGAAGAAGAAATCTATATTTTGGGAGCTACCCTATTGGAAAGTGCATGAGGTCCGCTCTGCAATCGACGTGATGCACCTGACAAAGAATCTTTGCATGAATATTCTAGGCTTCCTGGGCTTGTATGGGAAGTCAAAAGATACCCCGGCAGCACGGGAGGACTAGCAACATCATAAAGGACGAGACGGCAAGCATCTAGGGCAGTTTCAAGGGCTTGCCAACTACGCTCTTACCAAAGAAGAGAAGGAAATCTTTTTTGAAGTCCTTTTCAGTATCAAGGTCACGTCTGGCTTCTCGTCGAATATAAAGGGAATAGTAAATATGAAAGAGAAAAAATTTCAAAACCTAAAATCTCATGACTGCCATGTGCTTATGACGCAATTGCTTCCGGTTGCATTGAGGGGAATTCTACCAGAAAATGTTCGACTAGCCATTGTGAAGGTATTTGCATTCCTCAATGCAATTTCTCAAAAGGTAATCGATCGAGAAAGTCTATCAGGGTTACAGATTGATGTGGTCCAATGTCTGGTCAGCTTCCAGTTGTTGTTCCCGCCATCCTTCTTAAATATTATGACGCACCTCCTAGTTCACCTAGTCGAAGAGATTAGAATTCTCGGTCCTATGTTTCTACACAATATGTTCCCCTTCGAGAGGTTCATGGGAGTCTTAAAGAAATATGTTCATAATCGTGCTAGGCCAGAAGGAAGCATCTCCAAGGGCTATGGAACAGAGGAGGTCATTGAGTTTTGTGTTGACTTTCTTCCTGACCTTAAGCCGATTGGTGTTCCTGAATCTCGGTATGAGGGGAGGATGACTGGAAAAGGCACACTAGGAAGGAAATCAATGGTATGTAGGGACGGGCATTCTTTCACTCAAGCACACTACACAGTTCTACACAATTCTACCGTGGTGGCTCTGTATATCGAGAAACACAAGAATATTCTACGCCCCGAAAACCCAGGGAATCCTGAAACCTTGATTAAAGGGGAACACGAGAAGAATTTTGGCAATTGGTTGCAGACACATCTCATGAATAACACCACTGTTGGAGATGAGTTGTACTCGTTGGCCAGGTTACCATCTTCGACTAAGATAAAAAGAGCACCAACCAAAACAGTGGTGTCCGCTTTGATGCAATAGATGACAATGGGCAGAAGGACACATATTATGGGTACATAGAGGAGATATGGGAACTTGACTATGGACCTACTTTTAAGGTCCCTTTGTTTCGGTGCAAATGGGTCAAGCTGACAGGAGGCGGGGTACATGTAGACCAAAAGTACGGCATGACAACAGTGTATCTCAACAATCTTGCATACATGGATGAACCATTCGTCCTAGCCAACGATGTGGCTCAGGTTTTCTATGTGAAGGACATGTCTACCAAACCGAGAAAAAGGAAAGATAAGCAAAAGAGTACATAATACGATGAGCCAAAGCGCCACATAGTTCTTTCAGGGAAAAGAAACATCGTGGGAGTGGATGACAAGACAGACATGTCAGAAGATTACAATAAGTTTCATGAAATTCTGCCCTTCAAAGTGAAAACTAGCCCAAGCATCCTGTTAAATGACAAAGATTCTCCATGGCTACGGTGCAGAAGAAAACCACAACACTAGATGTTGGTGATGTGTAATAATGTATTAAACCTTTTATTTGAGACATAAATCTATGTAATGTATTAAACCTTTTATTTGAGACATAAATCTATCTAATGTATTAAACCACAACCCTTTCATGTAATACATCTTGCTCAATCAAACTAGACGTTGACGACCGGTTTCTGAGCCGCGGGAGGTGATCACCCAAAGAGAAGGAACCATCACAAGAGAAGGAACCCACAAACACTAAGGATACATAGCACAACTGAAAATTAAGATACATAGCACAACTAAAAATTAAGAAACATGCCTAATGTTGGAGTGATTCAGTCATGCTCCTGCCTAGCCCTGTAATACGCGCCACTGTAGTCGTCATAGTCGCCGGCGCTGTCGTCGTCGGGGTCGCCGTAGTCGAACCTTGAAGGTTGGGCGCACGTGGGCTGGATTTGAGGGTACCGCGGGCGGGGGTTATTGCCGGTCGTGTTGTAGGCCATGACACTCTGGAGAGTCCGGCCGCGCCACCACAGCCGACGGCCGGCCTCGTTGAAGTTCGAAGGAGGTGGGCCGTCTTCCTCGTGCCTGGCGAGCGCCCTCTCATGCCGATTGATGAAGAAGGCTTCCCAAGTCAGGAAATAGTCGGGATGCCAGTTGGGATTCCTCGGCTGCTCTGGCGTGAGCTCGAGGTAGTAGTGGTTCGTGATGGCCAGCCGGCGCTCCACACCTAGAGGTACAGGAGGGACCGGCACGCCTCCGGCGCTCAGCATCTAGCCGGTGGGGACGCGGTAGCCCGGTGGGCAGGGGTAGTTCGAGGCGCAAAGCGCCTCCGCCTCCCGGGTGGTTAGAGATACGCTGGAAGCCATGGGAAGAGAATGATGAGTCTAGATGTGATATGTAAATGGAGGCCAAGCGTACATATATATACTGAAAAAATGGCGGGAAGACAGAGGTGGGAACCGGTGGAAAGCGCGGGAACGTAGTGGCGCGGGAAACTTTCATCCCGGGTGGGGGCTCAAACCGGGACAAAAGATGGGAGGGGCCTTATCTGGGGGAGGCTTATCTGGGTGGGCTGTATCTGGGGGGTGGCTAACCTTTAGTACCGGCTGGTGGGTGCAACCGGGACTAAAGGTGGTTTTTGTGTCATCTAACAAAACTGTCGGTGGGATAAGGACATGTGGGTAACCTTTAGTACTGGCTGGTGGGTGCAACCGGGACTAAAGTTGTCGGCAGGATAAGGACGCGTGGGTGGACGCACTACTCGATGAGATAAAGCATGTAGCGCACGCCACCCTGTCGGAGGAAGGGGACAAAGTAGAAGTGGCGTCGTGCCTATAAAAGGAGCATCGATACGCCATGGCAAGCAACTCAACAAGCCAACATGGATGGAGAGCTTCATCCCCATGGATGGAGGAAAGGGTTGGGAAATCTCCCATGGCGGAACTTCTCGAAGATGCCCTTTGTGCACACGCCCTATGGCATCTTCGGAAGTTCTACCTCGGAAAATATTTTCCTGCTAGCCCTTGAACGACTCCATCTCCGCCTCCCTGGGATTAGAGGTATGGTGGAAGCCATGGGATAGAGTGGAGAGAGGCGGCAGATTGATCCACCAGTGTCATTGCATATGTGTTCTTTTCACAAACCACATCTAGAGTCATTGCATGTGTGTTATTTTAACAAACCACATATGGATCCACCAGTGTGATTACATGCGTGTTCTTTTCACTAACCGCAGCTAGAGTCATTACATGTCTGTTCTTTTCACAAACCACATATGGATCCACCAGTGTCATTGCATGTGTATTCTTTTCACAAACCCTAAACCCTAAACCCTAAAGGGGCTACCCTCATACGGAGAAAGCTATAGGGGTAGACGATCCAGGGCCCCCGGTCTAGGGTTTCGCCGGAGGAAAACCACCGGAGCGTCGGAATCACATGAAAATGGCAAAATGGTTAATAGTTTGACTAGTTAGAATAATTATTTTATAAAACAGAAAATGGAGTTGAATCTCTTATTCAAATTCAAGCAATTTTTATGTTAAAAATTTAGTGAGATTCAAAAATATGCAAAATATAATACTTAATGCATTTTTAAATTGGAAATGGCAAAATGGTTATTAGTTTCACTAGTTAGAATAATTATTTTATAAAACAGAAAATAGATTTGGATTACTTATTCAAATTCAAAAACTTTTCATGTTAAAAAATTAGTGAGATTCAAAAATATGCAAAATATAATAGTTAATGCATTTTAAATTGGAAATGGCAAAATGGTTATTAGTTTCACTAGTTAGAATAATTATTTTATAAAACAGAAAATAGATTTGGATTACTTATTCAAATTCAAAAACTTTTCATGTTGAAATTTTTCACAAATTCATAAGTATCTAAAAACTGTATAATTGAAATGTTTAAAAAATCTAATAGTTACAAGTTGTAATATTTGAAAAAACAGGCGCCAACTTAGGCCCAGCGCGCGCAAATTTGGGCCTTTAGTCCCGGCCTAGAACACCATCCGGGACTAAAGTCTCTGCAGGCGAAAAGTAATCCAAAGCCTTTAGTCCCGGTGCGTGGCTGGAACCGGGACTAAAGACCCCCCCTTTAGTCCCGGTTCTAGCCACGCACCAGGAATAAAGGGTGGGGGTATTTGAGGCACCGCCTTCTTCCCCGGTCGAATCCATTGACCGGAGCGAGGAGTAGCACTATGCTGCCAGGCTGCCGAAATACCTCGCCGCCTCTCCACCCGTCTGCGTACCCCGCACGCCGTGTTGCCGCGCCGCGCCGCCGCCTCTCGAGACTCCGGCCACCGTGTTGCCGCGCCGCCGCTAGGAGGTAATCCTCGCCGCCTCCCCCCACCGCGCGCTCTGCCTCCTCTCCGTCCCCGGCCCCAGCGAGCCCCGCGCGCTGCCTCCATCCCCCCAGCGAGCCCGGGCGGCGCCCCGTGACCGGCGAGCCCGGCGAGTCCGCTCTCTGCCTCCTCTCTCTTGTATTTTTTGTATATTCATTAATTAAGAATTATTACTAGTAATAGATAGAATTATTAATAGTATTTCTAGTGTATGTTTTTTGTATTACTAGTATCTTTTTTGTAATAGATAGATAGAATTATTACTTGTATTACTAGTATTACTAGTATGTTTTTTGTAATAGATAGATAGAATTATTACTAGTATTTTTGTATCTTTTTTATATTTCTAGTGTATGTTTTTTTTATTAATTTCTAGTATAGTATATATTAATTTCAAGTATAGTATATATTTCTAGTATAGTATATATTAATTTCTAGTGTATGTTTTTTTATTTCTTGTATCTTTTTTATATTCTAATATTTATTACTAGTATATAAATATAGTATATATATATGTTTGTGTATATATATTTATTACTAGTAATAATATATATAGTAGTATATTATATAGTATGTAGTATTATAGTGTCGATTGAGACAGACAAGCATTTGTGCTAAATAAAGATAAGCTAAAGAAATAACTACCCTAAGTCCGGTAGTGCTCACGGGCCCCCGGACTTAGGGTTAGGGTGGTGGTGCTCGCGGGGCTCTAGACTTAGGGTTAGGGTGGTGGTGCTCGCGGGCCACCGGACTTAGGGTTAGGGTGGTAGTGCTCGCGGGCCCCCGGACTTAGGGTTAATGTGGTAGTGCTCGCGGGCCCCCGGACTTAGGGTTAGGGTGGTAGTGCTCGCGGGCCACCGGACTTAGGGTTAGGGTGGTAGTGCTCGCGGGCCCCCGTACTTAGGGTTAATGTGGTAGTGCTCGCAGGCCCCCGGACTTAGGGTTAGGGTGGTGGTGCTCGTGGGCCACCGTACTTAGGGTTAGGGTGGTAGTGCTCGCGGGCCCACCGGACTTAGGTTTAGGATGGTGGTGCTCGCGGGCCCCCTGGACTTAGGGTTAGGGTGGTAGTGCTCGCGGGCCCACCGGACTTAGGGTTAGGGTGGTGGTGCTCGCGGGCCCCCGGACTTAGGGTTAGGGTGGTGGTGCTTGCGGGCCCACCGAACTTAGGGTTAGGGTGGTGGTTCTCGCGGGCCACCGGACTTAGGGTTAGGGTGGTAGTGCTCGCGGGCCCACCGGACTTAGGGTTAGGGTGGTGGTGCTCGCGGTCCCCCGAACTTAGGTTTAATGTGGTAGTGCTTGCGGGCCCCCGGACTTAGGGTTAGGGTGGTGGTGCTCGCGAGCCACTAGACTTAGGGTTAGGGTGGTAGTGCTCGCGGGCCACCAGACTTAGGGTTAGAGTGGTGGTGCTCGCGGGCCCCCGAAGATAGGGTTAGGGTGGTGGTGCTCGCGGGCCCCCAGACTTAGGGTTAGGGCATCACTAGAATTTTGCGATTGTTTAGTATTATTGTAGCAAATTGCGTGTACATATTATTGTTTAGTATTATTTTATGCAGCAATATTGAATGAAAAATGTTATTGTGTGCATTTTGTAGAAAACTATGGATCCAATCCAGAGAGACCTAGCACATGAAGAAATTCTCGAGGTTATAATCAACGACACCCCCATGTTGATCCACCCGAATCTCCGTCAATTTATCTGAACCCCTCCGGTGAGGGAGAGGAGGTCGACCGAAATGATCAAGGAGAAGCCGACGGCTCTGGTGGTGGAGAAGCTGACGGCGAGGTATATATATGAAGTCTGGTGATCAGTAGATGCATTAACTGAGTTGTATATATATATAAATTGACGAATGTCTCTTCTCTTAGGCCTCCACATCGAGCAAAAAATATTCCAAACAAGGCCCGGCCAAAAAGTTGGACGCATCTACGCGTTATACAATTACGCGGGTATGACCACGGGGTGAACTGTTGGAACCCGAAAAGGCTAAAATTGTATTTAAACAACAATGCGGAGTTATGGTTATGGATCGCATCCCGGTCACCGTTCGAGAGTGGAATAAGACCAAAGGGGCGAAAGAGGGTGAGTATGTCGCCGACAGGTGCAAAGAGGGTATTTGGAATGACCTCATGACACATTTCACCCTGCCAGAATGTGAGGATGATGCCGACACAGCTGCATTGGGGAAGAAAGTCAAGCAGTGGACTCTTACGAAGATGGCCGAACTATTCAAGAACTGGAAGAAAGCATTATGGCAAAAGTATCAGAAGACGAAGAAGACTCCTAAATTTGAATGCTATCTAATGAAGCAGCAGGCAACTGGGATGCATTTGTCAAGTACAAGGAGTCACAACCTGCTATGGAAATGTTGGAAAAAAAAAGAAAAATGTCGCGATGAAGAAATATCACCATCACCTGGGGCCAGGGGCTACGCGGCTGCCATGCCAAAGTGGGATGCTAAAGAGAATGAGCTGCTTGCTAAAGGGATCACTCCAGAACCAATACGCGAAGAATGGGATCTGAGGGCAAGGAATTGGTTCCTTGGGCATGGGAGTGAGTATGACGAAAGTACAGGGGACCTTATTTGCAGTGACGGGATTAGGATACCCCGGGATACATGGCAGAAAGTGGTGAAGGAGATTAAAGCGGGGACAACAAAGTTTCGTCCCGATAGAGAGAAAGACTTGCTGACAAAGGTCCTCGGGAATGACGAACGCGGAGGACGTGTACGATGCCTTGGCCCTAGTTATACGTGGGAGATGGGGTTTCCCAAAGACAGAGATACTTATAGGAGCCGAGAGAGAGCAAAGAGGCGACGACAGGAGGAGGAGGGAGACAGGTTCACCGGGTTGCTAGGAACACTTCGAATGTATCAGCAACAGATTGATGAACTTCGAGGAGCAGCGCGCCTGCAAGATCCTGTACTCGATATTACCGCCGTCCCATCTCAGCGGAGAAACAGCGTGGCTGAATCGGAGGTCCCTTCTGACGATGCACGTATGGTAGATGGCAGTCCCAGCTACCCCGTGGATGGAATCAAGGAGCAGGCATCTTGTGAGCTCCATCAGAAGGTGAAGAACCTATCCATCAAGGTGGCGGTCGGATGTGCTTTACCTTGTCCACCTGGCGCACGCTGGCATGGCCGTGAGATTCTAGCTGGCTATGCTAAAGTTGATGTGGATGAAATCGCAATGGGGTGGGACTCAATGGAGCTTGACATCCCTGGACCTGAAGGTGAGAGGACACTCGGAGAAGTACTGGGTGGTATCATTCTATGGGACAAGAACAACATCAAGCTTCCAGGCTGGACGCCAAAGCCAACACCGCCTCCGAGTGGTCGCATGTCACCTTCAGCTCCATCACCTCCATGAAACCCACCCCATGACTACGACCACCACAGCCCGAGTCCATCTCGATCTCCGCCGCAGCCTCCGATTAGTACTAAACGACGCAGGAGCCCAAAACGACAAATGTCGCCCCTCCCAAGAGTACCTCATAAGAATATTCCTATCAGACCTTACGATAGTACTGACGAGGAAACCGACATGATCGTAAAGGTCGAATGTGTTGTGGAGCTTCAAAAGAAGAAACCCAAGCCGGCCCCGATATACACCGAGAAGCAAAAAGTGTATGCACTTTCTTTTCTGAACACAAAATCGCAATATGACTTGCACCATAAGCCAGATGACTATCGACGCACACTTCAGAAGGAAGTGAAGAAGATCAAATCAAGTAGAAGTGCAACCGGGAAAACAAAGGACGTCCCCCGGCTCGGGGAACAGGCCAAAAAATCGACCCCACCCCTCAAGGTGGTATCCCATGACATTCCCCAGCAGAATATGGAAGAAGCTGCGAAGCTTGCGACCTCTATGAATGTGACTGTTGATGAATTGCTAGGTTCCCAGGACGACAAGTTACCCAAGGCTCAGGTAGTCCCTACATATGTCCCAGGGAAGCCTCTGGTCAGCTTTGAGCAGTTCCAAAAACTGCCAACACAAATGCGGAGTTTACATAAATGGTACTTGAAAGCCGTAAAGCAGGAGAGAATAATGATCGTGGAGAAAGTCCCACATGACTACTACTTCCGAGAAGAAGAGGTCCATGTTGAGTTTCCAGAACTCTTCCAGTTATACATTTTCGACGCCCTCGACAAAAGTCTCATGAGTTGCTATTGTCTGTAAGTTGTTGAATTCATTGTCTATGTATAAGTTGTTCATTTTTTTCAGTTGTTTAGTTCATTGCATGTAATTATCCTAATTATATCCTTTTGTACTCTATTATTATGTAGAATGAAGATCATGGAATGTAAAAGAAGGTCAATCTTTAGTGTTGGGTTCATGGACCCAGATAAAATACATGTACAGACGCTAACGACAAAACCCGAGGACATGCAGGAAAACCTTCTAAGGTTTCTAACGGAGCAAAATTTCTATGACCACATACTGTTTCCTTACAATTTCGCGTGAGGGTCTTACTCTATTGTACACATTCTCTTTTGCTTATTCGATGTTAAGTGTAATTGATGAGTTACTGATGTATATATAAACGTGTACAGTTTCCACTTGATTCTCATGGACATTCAACTTGATAAGGGAAGAGTTGAAGTCATGGACCCATTAAGGAGACCCCTGGAAATGTTTAGGGACATGCAGGACATGCTCCAGAGGTAATTTTCGTGCTACATCGGTCTCTTTCATTGATTTCCTCAGATATCACGTAATAAATAACTCCATCATTTTCTTTACCGGGTAGGGTTTGGAACCAGTTCAAGAGTGCGGTTATGGGTGATTTTAGTGAGAAGCTGACGTTTAAGCCGGTCTCGGTAAGTAGTACGCGCATCTCTTTACTTCTAGTTTCAATACAATTATGATGCTGGATTATTATTTTGATTGAATTATATTCTCGTAAAGTGCGCGAGGCAGCCACCGAAGACAAATCTATGTGGATTCTATGTTTGCGAGTTCATTCGCACGTTTACCAGTGAGCTGAATGATTATAGAGTCGATGTAAGCAATACATTCATCACATTATTTTTATTACCGTCACTTTTTGTTATCATGATTGATATTCATATTGATCTCCTTTTCTTATATAGTTCAAGAAAATGCGGGATCGGCTCCTAGCAGAGCAACGTGTAGTAGCAATTGCTAAAGAACTGGCAGGATTCTTGATGAACGAGATGATAGATGACGCCGGAGAATTTAGTGTGAATAGGCGCCAATGATCCCTGACCGTGTAATTGAATAGACGGGCTCTAGTCCCGATAATTGTTATCTCCATGTGTAACTATCATGTATATATTTGTATGCTCGATCTTAAGAGAAGTTATCTTATGTATGCACGAACATGTATGGTATGTGGTAGCGTAGAAAACTATTTTGAAATGAAAAAAAAGGATACAAATTGAATTATCTGCCACGGCAGAGAAAGTGCCTAAAATTCTTCCGCGGCAGAGAACCATTTGTCCCGGTTCGTAATAGGAACCGGGACTAATGGGGGGGCACCCAGAGCCTGCAGAGACAACCACGTGGATGCCCATTGGAATCGGCTGGTAAGAGGGCCGGGACTAGTGGGTGGGCCTTTAGTCCGGCCCCTCAAGTTCCGGTTACCAGGACCGGGACTAAAGCCCCTTACGGGCCGGGACTGGAGGCCCGTTTTCCACTAGTGTACCTACTCGAGGACGAGCAGGAGTTAAGCTTGGGGATGTTGATACATTGCAAATGTATCTATAATTTTTGATGCTCCATGCTTGGTTTTGTCCACTTTCTTATGTTTTGTCCACACTTTGGAGTACTTTTCATATGATTTGTTGGACTAACCTATTAACAAGAGCCACAGTGCCAGCTGCCTATTTTCTGTTGTTTTTGGTTCCAGGAAAGTCAGAAAATGAATATTCTCGGAATTGGACGGGACAAAAGCCAAAGTGCCTATTTTTCCAGAAGACTCACGGAGCCAGAATACGAGACGGAGGAGGGCCAGGGCCTGGCCACACCACCCCCAGGCGCGGGCTGGGCCTGGCCGCGCCAGGGCAAGGTGTGGTGGCCCCAGGCACCCCCTCGGTCTCCCTCTTTGCCTATAAGAAGCCTTCTGACCTAAAAACTCCGGGGGTTCGATATTTTTCGACGAAAAGTTCCGCTGCGCCGCCGCCACCGAAGGGGAGATTCGGGGGACAGAAAGTCTCTGTTCTGGCACCCTGCCGGGACGGGGAAGTGCCCCCGGATCCATCTCCATCGATCTTCACCATCATCTCCATCGACCATCCATGTTTCCTCCATCTATGAGTGAGGAATCCCCCGCTGTAGGCTATGGGGATGGTAGGGATTGGATGAGATTGTTCATGTAATGGCATCAGATTGTTAGGGCATGGTGCCTAGTATCTTTTATTAGTGCTTTATGACTTTGTTGCAACTTGTTGTGCTTAATGCTTTTCACTAGGGCCCGAGTTCCATGATTTCAGATCTGAACTTATTATTGATTCATTATGATAGTATTGTTTCTGGTCTTATCTACAAGTTGTATACACACATTGTTGTCCGGAACCTATGGCCCCGAAGTGACAGAAATCGGGATAACCGGAAGGGAAAGGCTTTGATGTGAGGATTACATGTGTTCACGGAGTGTTAATGCTTTGCTCCGGTGCTCTATTAAAAGGAGCACCTTAATTGCCAGTAGTTCCCTAGAGGCCCCGCTGCAAACGGGCTGGCAGGACAAAAGATGTTGTGCAAGTTCTTATTGCGAGCACGTATGACTATATATGGAACACATGCCTAGGATTGTCTAGTACTTGGGTGCTTTATCTTATTTATCTGCAATTGCCCTATGTTCTGATTGCTATGTGAATTGGCTTGTCCATGCAACGCTCGTCCATCCATCCCTATGCCTACCGCACTCAAATCCCACTGTTTACTGCTTTTGTTACTACTGTCTTTGCTTTACTACTGCTGTTACTTTACTATTCCTACTACAAAACTGTTGCTACTGATAAACTACTGTGAGCAAGATTGTTTCCAGGTGCATCTGAATTGACAACTCAGTTGTTAAGGCTTATAAATATTCTTTGGCTCCCCTTGTGTCGAATCAATAAATTGGGTTTTACTTCCCTCGAAAATACTGTGATACACCCCCTATACTTGTGGGTCATCAGGGGTTCAGGTTTCTGTCACTCCGGCAACCCCACGATTACTAGCCAAATACAAAATGCATCCCCTAGTCCCATAAAGGTGAAGTATCATGTAGTCGACATTCACATGACACCACTAGAAGAATAGCACCACAACTTAAATATCAAACCATTAAATCTTTCTCAACACAATTCGACTACTAACAACATGACTTCTCCCATGTCCTCAAGAACTAAACGAACTACTCACGAAACATCATGTGGATCAAGATCAGAGATGAAATGATGATAAGTAACAATCTAAACATGAATGATAATTCAATGGTTCCACTCAATACCATTAACTACAACAAGCAATCAATACCGGGAAAGTTTCCCCTAAGAACTATGCAAGATTCAACCCAATTGTTATAATAGTATGGAGTGGTAATGTTGGTGCTAGTGGAGATGATGATGATCCCGATGAAGTCTAGATTGATGATGGTGTTGATGGCGATGATCTCCCTTTCCGGGAAGGAATTTCCCCGGGAAAATTATGCCTGCCGGAGAGCTCTTTCTCTCTTTGTAGTTTTTGCCTTGCAGAGGCGGCGGAACCTTTTTGTGGTCGCTCCCCCAAGGCTTAGGGTTTTGATGGGATTATATACGCCAAAGGGCGATGCCAGAGGTGGGCCAGGGTGGCCACACCACCTGGTGGCGCGGCCAGGGGTGGCCCACGCCCAGGGGTGGTGTGGGCCCCCTATGGCTCATCTTCACTGCCCCTTCTGGCCTCCTTCGTCTTATAAACAAATAGGAATTTCCGTATATTTTCTAGGACTTTCTGATCTTCGCCAATATTGCATCTAGATAGTGTTCCATCAGAATCCTGACTCCAGTGGTTCATCCTCCAAAAGTCATCAATCATGCAAAAATAGATGAAATAACATAAGTATCATCTCTTAATATGAAATATATCAATGAATAACAGTAAATTATGATATAGAATAGTGATGCAGAATGGACGTATCAGTAACACGCATGGCCACGGGAGCCACGAGTTGACACGGGGCAGTAGCATACTCGTCAATTGTTTGGGCCCTCGCCCCTTCACTTCTGCCGAAGGACACGTGTGAGGCAAGCGCTCGGGGCCTACTGTCGGGTCACCGGCATCTCGGGTACCTAGACCTGCTGGTTCCCGGGCCCACAACTGGCTAGAAATGCCCTCGCGAGGCCATGTCCCCTCAACACACCTGGTCTGGTACCTGGGATGGTACGGGAAGCCCTTTGTGAGGCTCGTTTCACAGGGGAACTACATGGGATTGCCTCCGATTCGGATCCCTCTAGAGGAGGTGCTCCTCCAATTCAAGGGCATCAGATCCTCTCCTAGGACACAATATGGGCATGCTCGTAATTTCACGGTAATAAGAAAGACAACAAGCCCAATGGGTAGTTCCACGACCACAGAGACAGCGCGACCCGCCTCGGTAAAGAGAGAATGTTGTGTGGCCGGTTCGGTGATAAATAAGAACTGGCGGCAGTAGCATCAACCCCTCTCCCTCTTTGCCACTTTAGTGCAAGAAGGGAGTGCACGACACCATGCAACATGGTATACGTCAGCGACAACCACGACTTTATGTTGGACCAGCAGCCCCCGAAGATCCTAGACCTAGTCCATGTAAAGTAGTCATGTGGACTAGTTTCCCTTGGGAGGCAATGTGGTAGCCCTTCCCTCCCAAAGGATTGGGGGAAGATGGCTAACACCCCTATAAAAGGGAAGCCACCCCAACCTCAGAAGGGGTGGATCCTTAGGATTAAACCCTAGGCTTTCACTTGCCACTATACCCTCATGAAGCACCACAAGCAATAAAACCAAGCAGGAATAGGGGCTTTACCTCCTCACGAGGGTCCCGAACCTAGGTAAAAACCACTGTGTCATCTCTCTTTCGTGTGCGAGTTCCATTGCTGCCATCGTCGTCGAGAAGATCTAAATGTGTGTCCAGTCCTCTCACAAATCTAGGTCTTTTTGGTACTCAAGTTCCTTCGCGGGACTTCAATCTCTAACAACCTCACCCCAATCAGATCATCACAGACCTAGAAATCTTCCTATGAGTTTAGATGATCAAAGTCCAGTGTTAACTAAATCTTTTGTTATCTAGAAGAGGAAGGTGCAGGCGACACCACCCTTTCCTGGTTGTTGCCGGTGGACACCCATCCTCATCTCCTGCCTCTGAGTGTGCCCTAATAAATCCTTAGTCGGCCCCCACCTCTAGGTTTCCATCTCCCCCCGTCGGTGCCACCATCATGGTAACCCGTTGAGGCCACTATCGCCACCATGTTGAGCCAACGCATTCAGTGCTGCTCGCAAGGTAAAAGCCCACACATGCCCCCATCTCCTCTCTACAGCCACTCCATGCCCACTTGAGCGTGACACTGTGCTCAGCTTGTAGCTACACCATCGCCATAGCATAATCTAGCTTGTTGATCCTATCCACACCCAGCTATCTATTTAGCCCCTACATAAAGGACCCCCGAGCACCTTCCCAACTTGTACCACCTCTCTCTTTAAACCCCCCTATCCTCGGACCAAGCTCACCATCTCGGGAACACCTCCATTACCATCAAAGAGCACCTCACAACCTCTCGGTCGATTTCTCCCAAAAGGAAGCACCATGGTTTGATTCAATCAACCATGACCCTCCCTACAACCCTACATACCCAACGCCCCCTCGCTAGTGAGTTAGAGCCATGGAATCGACACAGTCTTTTAGCTCACTTGTCGCTTCACCATCGGGAACCACTGCCTCCTTTACCCCCATCGTGCCCTTGTCTGAGAACCCATGGATGAGAATCATGAGATCAAGCCAAGCTCTCCACATCAACCTTGCTTCCTATATCATAATCAAATGTCGTCAGGACCCCGATTGTGAGTTGTGTCGCCGCTCTTCGGAACAATGCGCAGGAGTTAGAACCCGGGTACCGCTACAGTCAACTTATTAACTGGCCACACCTATCACGTTTTTATAATTATCCAAACGATTTTCTAATTAAAAACCTTTTCAAAAGAACTAAAAATAAGGTCTGACTTTCATAGCCCGTATCTTTTGAAGTAGAAGCCAGATGACTTGATTCATTTTTTGCTAATTCACAAATAAAATTTTATTTTGAATGGAACTGGTCTCATAATATTTGGAGTTCATTTTCTAGATCTTTTAGTCAGTGGCTTTATAAGGGTATTAATGCATGGTTAAATAACCTTGTTAGATCAAATCCTCCCCAAGCACATGGAAAACCCTTTGCCAAGTACCCTGTCACCTAAAGCAAGACATCACCCCCTTCTTTGAACTTTACAAGATTGTAGATGGTTACTTGAGAAAATCTTGTTATATCTGCAATTGTCATGCCATAGGCATAGTGGCTAGCACCTTGTGTGGTCTAACTATGCCATGTATTAACCAAGGTCCCTACGATTGTTTGGTTATCCCCCTACGAGTGACATAAGACTCTCATATGTCCACTCCCCATTTCCGCAATACTTTGGCCGAGGGAACTACCTTGGAATGGAGGATCTACATAGATGGTCTAGTTATTTTACTTGGAGATATTCGCTTTATTTGCTTTTTCTTCTTCGTCAAGGATACATGTAGAATAATGTCGGTCGATGACCCTCGAGGTTGGAGGCATTTTCTGAAAGAGTTATTTTCTTCTTGTTTCTCCCTCCTCATGGAGCCTATAAACCATTTGGATTTATTGTGTGCTTTTTTGCCAAATACTTTTACCCGATGAGGCTTGCTCTCTCTATGGTGGTATTTGCCGGCATATTCTAGAGGCTATGATGCCCTTACTCTCCACTTCCTTATCAAAGGTCGGATGATAATTGCTATCATAGACTCCACTAACAATTGTGCTAACATGGCTACTCCCTCCCTAAACTCACAATTACTCTCGTTCTTAAGATGATAGTTTTGTTAACGAAAGTATCGTTAGTTCTGCCTTACTTGTACTCTATATCATTAACTTCCTGTGTTGCATTCATGAAATTTTGTTCCATTAATCCTGACTTATAGAAGATAATTACCTCGGTTGGCTTGATCGAGTATTGGTGCCACTCCTCGGACAGAACCAGCACAACCATAAGTTGTTCATGTGGGTGAACCATAACTTAGTATCCTAACTAAGCCCCTTTTGATGCCACCCCTCGGTAGGGTTAGTCGGATGCGGTTAGGGCTAACCTTGCTAAGTTTCTGGAGCTAGGAATGATTTACCTGGAAAAGCATGTGTCAGATTCACTTCGTCATAAGGCTAGATCTGTAGGACAACTCGGTGTCTAGGGAGGGTGTCTTATTGGAGCCAACGGTGTTGAGATATGAGTTTGTGCTGCTGCCACTTTTGGTTGTAGCATTTCGATACTAGAAGTAAAAGTGTGTATTTGAATGAGTGGATAAAATATGCAATCTCTAGAGAGTCTATAACCTAGTCTAGCCTTGTTCCTAGGTTAAGGAACATGTTTGGATCGAGTCACAATATCAGTTTGGTCGGGTTGAGTGTCGAGGACAAACTAAATGAATGCCTGAACAAAGATGTGTCGAGCATGTGTGGTTTTTTGCATGGAGGACACTCGTTTTCACCAGCTTTGGTCTTTCCTACAAAGGTGAGTAGTTAAGTTAAGCCCAACCGTTAAGCTTGGGCTTGCACCTACGTTTATGTACTTATGCCATGTCATATTGCCATGCTTGCCTATTGTTTTTTTGATGTTTTGCGAGTACATTCAAAGTACTCAGTCTTGATTTCAACATAATAGGAACCAACGCAATGTACCCGCCGTGTTGAACTAGGACAAGTATCCCAAGAAAAACCCTCTAGAATAAAGCCCTCTGCCCTAAGTTGTTACTATGTCTCCGCTACCGCATTCTACTAGAGGCCAGGAAAATGTTGGATAATTAATGTGAATAACATTGTGGCGCATGTTGCGCTTTGGATGATGCATCACTGTCCGATGTGTAATATGATTCTATCATGATTTGCTGCCTTAATATATACTGGTCCCACCTTTGTTTGTCAAGTGTCACATTAGCTAGTGTTTCTAGGGCTGGTATGTGATATGTATCTATCACTTGGGTCGGGGTGTCACAAACTTAGTATCAGAGCCTGAATGCATGTAGGATACCCTAGTTTAAATGGAATCCATAAAGAGTCCTTTTCCTTGCTCATTCATTTGGTTGATGCACTTATTTTTCCTATTACTCTTATTATTTGTGCTATAATCATGCATAACTTGAGTCTCTTGTCCTTTGTTGTTGTTTGAATATGGCAGTGCTACTTGTGGAGACTCTCGCTCTGAATGTTATCTAGACACCACAGATGATCTGAGAGACATGGGTTGACCTCTACCCCAGATCATATTCCCTGGGTACACTACAAGTAATGTGCTAACTGGTGACCCCAAATATTGTTCATAGAAAGGTCATAGTAATTCATCTATGAACTTTCTATGACCAAAAACAGTAGGTCACATAGCGAGCGTCACTATAGATAGCTCACGACCTTTTTTGTATTGGTCATAGCCAACTATGACCAAAACAGATAGTCATGGAACCTATGACCAAATAATTTGGTCACGGGCTATCTAGCCAGTCCATGTCAGATCCTAGATGGCCAATCCTACGTGGAAACTCTATGACCAAATCATATAGTCGTTGTTCAGATTCAACGCGGTCTAGTTTGGTACTTTATATGGGCCAAGCCCAACAATGGAGCATGTTTAAAAAAAATTGGTCAATTCTGATGAGCTAGATGGGCCCAGCCCACATTATAGACTTTTTACTTTTGGGTCATGGCCTTTTTGACTCAATAATTTCAATTTTTCATTTTCATGCAATGGGTCCTAAATGTCATGTTATAGAAAGTGGACCCTTGATGTTAGATCTTAGCGAACGCGTCCCAATTTTTAGTGTCATCCTCATCAGACAATTTGCTAGTAAATAAATAACTTGTTTAAATCGGAACATCCAGAAAACATTGCAATACTTTAAATAATAATAGAATATGTCGATTACATCATATAACACAAATGGAATGGAAATCACAGTGCTATCCAAGGGGTAGTCCCAGCTGGTATCATTTTATACATCATATACAAGATATACAATCGGAATCATATAACTAGCTATACAAACGTGATACTATATATTTTTTGCTGAGTAGGGCTTCACGTCTCTTCAAACTTCTTCAGTATGTAGCTCCTGTAAGACAGATAAAATTCAGAACTGACAGCAATAACTTCTTATTATTCGCAAAAGTAATCTCATCACAAACTTCTTATTTTACACATACATCGGTATATATTATTGTGATGATGTTCTGAAATTCATAGCAGAAGGCATTCCTTAACATTAAGCACATATTCATAAAATATAAATTGTCTAGAAGAGCTATGCAGAAGTGGCGAGAAAAATCTTATAAAACATGTAGCAATTGCCCTGGAACAACAAATTTAAATGTGGGATGCACCTGATATAGAAGTGGCACTGGGCCATTTTATTCAATGGTATCTACGTAGAACTAGACAACCAGTTAAATGAAGAAACAAAACTGATTTAGGAAACTAGAAATCTGATAGTAAAATCAAGCGGACTATTACAGATGGAAGAGTAAAAGCAAGGAATTCAACGGTAACAACAGAAACTATGTACTAAGTACTACTAACTACAGAATATACCTCTAGACACTATGCTCCTCGTCAGCTCCTCCTCAGGTCCCTAGCAGCACCAGATCACCAAGATGGTTTTTCCCGATCTAAATTTCAGTCCACCTGAAGAAGACATCATACCTGAAGATGATCAAATTGTTGGTATATTCAACAATTGCATTTCCTCCTACTCCAAATATGCAAAGAGTCTACTTGACATGAGTATTTTCAGTGAATTACGTCTCCCTTTTCATCAATTCGGCCTCCATTTAAAGAAGTGTAGTCTGTAATTGTTTTCATTATATAGTTCACTTAAAACAATCTCAAACCAAGCACAAACACCTAGTTATTTAGAGTCGGTAAAAGATTAGTACATCAGATGCTAGATTTGAGATTTAGCATAATTCGTTTGGTTCCTTATATTCTGCACAATTAAAACACTCAACAATAAGCAAGCAGTGTACCTAAGGTGGTAGGTCTGCTCTAGTTTTTCAGAACTAAGCTCAACAATTGAGTACACTTCATCTAAAAATACCAGCAGTCCAGTGTACCATAGTTGCTAATTCTTAGAATTAAAAGCATGATCAGTTTAGCTACAACTGGTACAACATTGCAACCTTGAGTTTAGATAAGCAAGAAAACAAGACATTTGTAGTACAAGCAGATACTCATCAATACTAAACTACAAACTGGTGATTACTATAAATTACAGAGATTTACAAGCAATTTTTCAGTCATGAATCAAACACAAGCACTAGCCTATACTAAACTTGGATGACAACAGTCCCTTACAGGAACATGTGATGGTAGCTAAACTGACAAGCATGACATCATGATAACATAATAGAGCAAACGACCATCTGACCTAAGAATTCACTAAAATTTTAGATATTAACACACAAATATGGTGTTCTTATACATTAGAAAATTAGCTATAGCAGTTATAAATTTCAAGATGCTACTACTACACTTTTAGAGATAAATGTAGTTCTAAACTATGGCTAAACATCAGTCAAGTGTACAAGTACTCCTTGCAAGCTTCCTTCAGTACATATAGATCACAAGGAAGTAGTGCATATTACTGCAAGATAATTTTAAACACTAAAAATAGCTAATGTCATTTGGTTCCAACAAAGTTGCAAGAGCTGCCTTGTAGTCTACCCATCTAGACTAGTAAGCCATAGTGAAAAGTGAAAACTTAAACCTAAATCAACTTTGGTACTATACCTATAATTACTGCAAGCCCATAAATGATCCAAATTACTACAACTACTCCAAGTAATATTGCTACAAATGCACCAAGCATACAGTGAATGATCTGCCATTATCTAGTATAGAAACCAAGCATTTTCTTGTAGCTTCTAATGCTATACATACCTATAGTTGGTGATACAGCCCTAGGATCCGGTGATAGCAGAATACCACCATGTGTGTGATTCCCTCCACCTTAATTTACATTAGCATTCACCTCCTTTTTCTCATCACGCTAGATTAGATTGATCTTAGCACAACAACTAAATACAGATTGATTAATAGAGTACATGAATGGAGATGTGGAAGGACGCACCTCATGTGGTGTTGTGATTGCAGCATCAATAATTGCTAAAGCAACCACGAGAAGTAACAGGATGTCGCACTATCCCAGGTGCACTGCACACACACGTGCATCGTGGTCTTCTCCGTAACAACACACGACAATAGATCGACTTCGTCCGTGGCGACCTGCTGGTGCTTGAGGGCGATGGAGGATCCGAACAATGCGGCAACATGGCATAGCTTATGGAAGAGGACCTAGGGCAATCGATGACAAGCGGACTAAGGAGGTGCGGATGGAGGTACAGAAGGTCGGGGAGGCTGGGGTGTCCTGAGTAGCGAGGAAAGCAATGATGGTCGCGAGCGTCATGCCTAGTGCTCGGATCCCACTCGTCACCAGACTTTTGGCACACGAAGGTGAAAACACCCATGACATCCCCCTCCAGCCGCCGAAAACCTCTTCCTCGCGGGCTGGTGCATCGTCGACCTCTTCGTATTCCGACACTACTATGCGGCGGAACCACCTACTCCGTAGGCTGCCATAGGTCACAAAGGAAGAGGGGAGGAGGGGTTTGTGGTGGCGGCAACGTCGTATGGGTGGTGTGAAGGAAGAGTGTTGTAGTGTGGGAGGGTATTAGGGTTTGGATGGATGTCCCTCTCGATCTAGATGGTGGTGCGGATGATTTTACAAAACTACCCCTAATCATTTATTTGCTGCTACTATGGAAACTATAGGGCTTTTCGGTCATTTAATGTGAGGGGAGGGGAGGCGGGAGACCTGATGGGAGATGAAAAATTGGGTCATTGGATGGAGCCCATGTGGATGGCTGAGATCTACTTCTATGGGGTGATCCGTGGATAGTCCGTCTCTTTATTCTGATTGGCTGGCTCCTATTTTCGAGTGTTAACAAGTGTTGTTTTGTGAAGCAACAACCAAATGAAAGTTTCAAAATGCCACCGCCCCATTTTTCAAAAATACTAGACCACCTTACATGAATAATGTCCCAACCAGGGATTTTAAAACCTTTTTATACGCCCCTGGTGAAAAAGACAAATGCCTGCCGAATCGGCAAGAAGTGGGTCAAGTTTTGTCACATCCCAAGGTTTAAAAATTGGGATTAAAAAAGAATTTTTGCATGTAATTCATGAGCATTGCATTGCATCCATAAAGAAATTTGCAAAGAATTCGAAATTTAATATTAAAGCAAACTTTATGTGCCACATTATTCCTAAAAGGAACTAAATAACCTTTAAATTAAAACCATTGTTGATAAGTCAACAAGCTCTGCTAAATCCTAGCCTAAAATGATCTACTTGAATTTAGAAAAAATTGAAGATAAATTTGAACTCATTTGAAGTTGAAATGAAAAAGATATGATGAAAAGAAGAAAAGGAAAAGGGAAAAGAAAAGAAAAGAGAACAAAAAAAAGAGCTAACCTAAACCCCGCCCCAGCCCACCTAGCCGCCGCTCCCCCCCCCCCCCCCCCCCCCCCGCGTAGCACGCAGCAACAACAGCAGCTAGGTTAGCACGCTCGCGCAGCCCGCACGCCCCCGCCAGCCACCGATAGGTGGGGCCCGCTTGTTAGCGTGAGGTGTTCGTGCTCGACACGAACACCGCTGCCGCCGCTGTATCTGCACCAGCCTTTGCCTTTTCCGCTCCGATTCAGCCTCTATCTGCTGCCCCTCGCCCAAGCCTTGCCCCCTATATAAGCTTGCGCCGCCGCCACCTTTTCCCCTCGAAAATCGCCCCAAAACCCTAGCTCGAGCTCGATCTCTGCCGCTGCCGCAACACCCGGAGCTCGCCACCGACTGGTTCTGAGCCTCCCCTTGCCCTCCTCTTTGCTCTATCATGCTCTCCATAGACCACCACCTCACCCTGCCCTCTTTTCCCCCTCTGTTTCGTAGCCAGCCGTCGGGAATTCATCGTCGGAGTTCGTCGCTGCCGTAGGGGAACAGCGGAGCATCGTCGGACTCGAGGAGGAGAGAGACATCGCTAAGAGGACGAACATGACCGCGAGGAGGAGCCGAACCCCCTCCGCCACTTTGCCGACACAGAGGACCACCGGACCGTCGCTGCCGACCGCCACCCGCACCGCCACCGCCCTTTGCTGCCGACGCTCGTCGGTGAGTCCACCCCTTTCATTCCTGGCCGTCCGATCTGTGATCGATGCTCCAGAGTAGATCCCCCGGCCGAACCGGTACGTGCCAATGGCGTCGCACCGCGTGTCAGTCCAGTCAACACGCGTTGACCCCACAGCACGGTCAGCGCTGACGCAGTAAATAATAGTTTTAATGATTAAAATTGAAGAATTTAGATCTACCTTCTAAAAATCATAGAAAATTCATACCTCGTCCAAAAATTTCCAATAATATATCAAATTGAATCTATTCTAATGTAGTTTAATATTATCATACTAGATCTAGTTGTTGCGTTATAGATTACTGGCGACTAATTAATTAGTATTGATGGCTTTATAGATAATTAAATTCATAGTAAATTATTTATAGATCTGAAAAATATGAATAGTATGTCCCTAAGTTCACAATCTTGTGTAGATTTCAGATACGTTTTTAGATTTAACTTTGCTAAGTGCGAACTATTTAGATTAATTAAACCCTATTAAACACCAATTAAATCCTAGAAAAAGATATACAACTCTGATTAGGGTGAATCCAATTGCTACTAGTTCATATTGATTCCCTCTATCCATTATAGTACAAATCCAAATTTAATTCTACAATGAGGACAGAAGTTACAATAGATATGTTAAAAACCCCTTTATTGGCAATGAAAAATGAATAACAAATACTATATTGCATTAAAACACATCTGCATGCATCATGTGATATAATAATGTCCTATGGACTGAACTAAACCTCTATTCCGTATTTAAATCATCATGCATGCATTCGTGCACTTGATTATGGTTGTTTTTATTGTATGCATTTGTTTGATCGATAGATTGCGAGGAGTGCAACATCTGCGATTACAACGAGTGTTTGAACAACTCCAACAACTATCAAGGCAAGTAGATGCTAATTTGTTCATGAATTGTCCTACTATTTTCCCAATGTATGTGTAGTGTATTTCTCGTAGATGCATGAGTAGGAATTACTATCGCTATGCTATGTCCTATTTATCTTGGTAGGAGTCACTTGTAGTTGAGCCGTCATATGCTAGTTGTGCTTAGCCATGCTATCTAGATGGGGAAGGGTCTACATCATGCTATGGTATTATATATGTTTTGTTCAACTAAAACAACTTAATTAATGAACTCTATGGGTGGAATTGGTAAATCCTTGGTTCGTGAATGTCGGGCCCATGTCTATGGTTTACCCGAGTAGTTCACTTGTGGATGGCCACCCAGGTTCCAGAGAAGTGATTAGTGTCTTTGTTTGGCAGCTTTCGTGTACAACCATATGCCAGTGACTTATGGGTGGCTAGATGGACTTAGTAGGTCGTGGTGAACCAAGCTCTTCGTATCCAGAGATGTAGTGAATTGTGGTAGGTTGGTACGGTGTGTGGCTGGGCTTGGGGAACTACTTCCTGGAATTTTCTCTTCTTGGAATTCTCCCTATCATGACTCAAAATGTGTGTCATGGTACGAGCGGATCGACCAGGTCATATGGGTAAAGTGTACAAACCCTTGCAGGGTGTAAAACTAAGTGCTTAGCCGTGTCCCTGCTTATGGACAATTGAGTTGCCAGATATTGAGGCTATGACATATTCTCGTTCATTCTAACTTGTAATTGCTAAACCATGATGGGTGAACTTAATGGGTTGTTGTGATCAAACTTGATCTAAAAGTAAGGTAAAACTGTTTAAGAAAATGCAAGCTAGCCAAAGCTCCACTTAGCCAAAGAAGCTTGTAGTTGCTAGGTATACGGTCTGCTTACTTAGCTCTACTTGCCAACATTATAAGTATTGACCCTTCGGGGCTGCTACGTTTTATGTTGCAGGTTATACCGATTCTAAGTGATCATATTAGGTCGCGGTACTCCACTCGACACTTGTTCACTTGTGGGGAATTTGAAGATGGAGTCTACTATATGTTATGTTTATGCATGCTACTTGTTTATTTGAGCTAGCCATTGAGCTATGCATATTGTAATAATTGAATTCTCTGGATCATTTCGTTACTTTTTGATGCACGGATTTTACTTTGTTATTCATCTATGTTCTATGCAAGCCAATGAACCGATCCAGGGATTGGCATGTTGCATAGAAGCTGTAGTCTTTTCAGGCTGTAGTGTTACATAGGGTATCAGAGCCGTGTGTTGACTGTAGGATCGTGACCTAGCACTGGATTAGGAAATTAAATAAACACTTTCTATTCTTTCTCATGTTTTTCTATCTAGTAATTCTTATCAATGCTAATCTCACTCTTTCCTTTACATGTCTAGATGGGAGAGTTCACTCATGTGGAGTATACTTGAGAGAAGTATGACAGGATCTTTGGAAAGCAATTGGGAAGGCTTGCACTGGTGCTACGCTCCCCCGCCCATGATCAAAGGAAGGAGGGTGAATCCCCAATATAGTGGAGATGAGCGCATGGAGATCCACACCATCATTGCTAGGGATCCATCGATAGACACTATAAGAAAAGTTTCCTTCCGCAATGAATTGGCCTGACGGTCGTCATAGAAAGCGCGTCTTCCGCGACAAAATTCTCGGCTCGGCCGTGGCCGATGGAAAACTTATTTTTCCGGTTTCACGGCCCTCTACTACGACGGATCTGCTAAAAACATGGAGGAAGCTCGGCCAGCATGTGGCAGACGCAAGCTTTTCGTTTCCTCGCGCGATGTTGACTCGTCGAAGTCTTTTGAGGTGTGTGGGTCCCGAACGTCAGTGTCTCTAGCGGACCATACTTTTCGGTCGTGCCTCCCTGATTTGAACTCGATAACGTTGCTCGAGGCGTCTGCCGTTTAGTCAGGTTGTTTGGTCCACATGTCAGCCTCTCATTAGAAGGATCGTGTGCATGATGTAATTTTTTTCCTTCGCTCGCGCTACCCTGTTCCGAAGTTGATAGCGCTGCTCGATGGATCTACTGTCTAATCAACCTCCCAGGACCCACATGTCATCCTCTCATTAAAAGAAACGTGTGTACGATGGAAGTTTTTCCTTCGATGGCACTACCCCGTTCCGAGTTGATAGCGCTACTTGATGCATCTACCCGTTTAACCAACCTCTTGAGCCCCACATGTCATCCTTTCATTAGAAGAAACATGTGTATGATGGATTTTTTTCCTTGGCTCGCACTACCCTGTTCCGAACTTGATAGTGATGTTCGATGCATCTATCGTTTAATCACGATGTTGGGCCCCACATGTCATCCTCTCATTAGAAGAAACATGTGTATGATGGATTTTTTTCCTTGGCTCGCGCTACCCTGTTCCGAGTTGATAGCACTGATCGAGCATCTACCGTTTAACCAACCTCCATAGCCCCACATGTCATCCTCTCATTAGAAGAAACGTGGGTATGATGGATTTTTTCCTTGGCTCACGCTACCCCGTTCTGAGTTGATAGCGGTGCTCGACGCATCTACCGTTTAACCAACCTCCTGAGCCCCACATGTCATCCTCTCATTACAAGAAACGTGTGTATGATGGATTTTTTACCCTCTATCGCGCCTTTGTGTTCTGAACTTGATAGTTTTGCTCGCTACATCAGCCATTTAATCAAACTCCTGGACCCCACATGTCATCCTCTCATTAGAAGAAACGTGTGTATGATAGAATTTTTTCCCTCGGTCGCGCCTCCGTGTTCTGAACTTGATAGCGTTGCTTACTACATCTACGATTTAATCATGATGCAGGGCCCTACCCCACATGTCATACACTCATAAGAAGAAACATGTGTATGATGGAATTTTTGCTCTCGGTCATGCCTCCGTGTTTCAAACTTGATAGCATTGCTCGATGCATCAGCCATTTTTCCAGGCTGCTGAGTCCCCCATGTGAGCCTCTCATTAGAAGAAAGGTGTGCATGCTGGACATTTTCCTCGCTCCTGCCTCCCTATTTCAAACTTGGCAACGTTGCTCGAGGCAAAACCTGTATAAGGCCGTGCTACTGGGTCCCACATGCCGGTCTCTCTGTATATCAAACCTGCGTATGATGGACTTTTTTCGGCCGCGTCCGCTGTTTTGACCATGGCAACGTTGCTCAATGTAGCAGCCGTGTATGGTCTTGCTGCTGAGGCCCCCATGTCACCCTCTCTGGTATGCTCTGGCCGGTGGGTCCCTGATGCCAGCCTCTCTGTACAAGTATTTAACTTTTTTTCAAACCCGACCATTAAACTCGAGGGATGCTACAGGCTGGTGGGTCTGCGATGTCAGCCTCTCCGTAATGCGATATTAAAAAGTAAACCCTTTCTAAAAAAAGTAAACCCAAGATATATATAAATATATACACACAGTGGATTCGAACTAAAGACCTTCAAATCAAATAGACATAAACTGAGTGTTTTGCCACAATACCAAAGATACTAACAGAAATTGAATCATTAAACATGTATTAGTACTACAACTTATGTATCAGTCTTCTAAAAAATATTGTTGTGTTTCCATGTTATCTCTCTTAAAATAAAAGAGAAGTGGTACTGGAACCTCGATTTATAAAAAGCCCCATAATGGATTAGTTTCTTAAAAACATGGGTAGGCAGATTTTTTAGAGGTGGGGGGCACTGCCAAAAAGGCCAAATTAAAAAAAAATTGGGTTATGGTCAATGGGGTCCTATCTAAAATTTTACTGGGCTATGTCTCGCCTGATTCAAACATAGACCTCTTTGAGAGAGGGGAAAAAGCGATAATTTCTTTGACAAATATTCATGTAAAAATATCTAATGAACACACACCACATGCGCCAAAACAAGGCTAGTATCCAGTGACTTCACTAGGTGAAATCACGATGTATATCTTTACCCTCTCATCTCTATCCAAAATGCATCCAACGGTTCCGATGACACAAAGGCAAAAGCTCTAGAGCAAGTAGCCAGCAGCAACGATAGAACTTTTGTCAAATTCAATACCATTTGAAAGATTAAGGAGTATAGAATAATAAGACATAAAAAATCGACAAATTCCTAGTTCATATTTAGTAGCACTTGACCAATTCAGAAGCATTTCAAAGTGACTGATTCAGCAATACAAACACTGAAATTCAATATCACTACAGAGAGAGACAGTTCTTGTTTCAGCTCTAAAAACCATGCCACTCGATCACAACACAATCATTGTCATAATATTTGCTCATATAGGGAACCGTCACATAGATACAGATATTCCATACCAGTACGTACTAGTCATAGCTCCAATCTAGCAAAAGGTTATCACAGTTTTACCACCCATATATGATTAGTGGAGATAATACAACCACATAATTAATTACAATAGCATGTGGCCAAAGAGCTAGACAGCTAGGAAGTTCATGAACAACATGCCGCATTCAGGGCAGCGAGATACATCGACCTTGACCATTATTCCAATAGTAAGTTAGGCTGCTTTCCAGAACTTGATCCACCTAGAAGTAGCTGCCAAGAGCCATCAGTCGAATTAATGGCGTAGCGTCCCTCGATAAGAAATCCTTCGCTCTGCATCGTGAAGACTATTGTGCCCTTTCGTCTGGCCTGGAGCTGCCTTGTGGCACTCTTAGGCAATTTCCGAGTCAAAGCAAGAGATAGACGCATGATTACTAAGAGCGATGCACTGAATCATGTGAAACTTGAGAAGACATTCAGAATAGTTTATCTGCCGCCATATACTCACAAACATAATCTGGTGCGACCTTGTGATGACACATGTGTAGGATATGGTCTGACAAGGTGCTGCCTGGGGTGATGAAGGAGCTTGTGCCGGTGCCTGTGCTGGGGCGGGTGCTGGTGCAGGAGATGGTGCCACTAATTGTAGAGGGGTTGGTGCAGGAGCTAGAAGGCCCAGAAGCGGTGCCGGCGCCAGCAGCTTGATGCTAGATTCCTTCTAAGGGGTAGCTAAGATGACTGTAGGGATGGTAGAGGCAGATGAGAAGTGTACAAGAAAAATGGTCTCTTATACAATAGTTACTGACAAGACAGTGATTAGAGGATATGATGAGTGTACAAGCAAATTAAGTTACTACCTCCATTCTTTCTACTTAGGTCAACAGGTGCCGGAGCAGGAACTAGTGCCAGTGCCATTGGGGGTTCTAGCAGCTTGGTGCTGGTTACCTTCTGAGGGGTAGGTAATGGGACTACAGGAGTGGTTAGAGAGGCATATGAGATGTGGACAAGCAAAATGGTTTCTTATACAATAGTAACTCCTAGACAGAGATGAGAGTATACAAGCGAATTAAGTTACTACCTCTATTCTTTCTCCTACTGAGGTCAAGAGGTGTCGTTTCAGGAACTGGGGCCGATGCTGGTGTCGGTGCCAGCAGCTTGATGCTGGCACCCTTCTGGGTGGTACATAAGGGGAAGCGGACTTCAAAAGTGGTCAGGGTCATATGATGAGTAAAGAAAATGGTGCAGAACAGTTAGTCGCAAGAAATTCATTAGAGGTTGTGATGAGTACAAAATCAAATTAATTAGTACTACCTTTGTTCTTGGTCCTTTGGTCAACAAGTATACGATGGCATGCAAGTATCTTCCCAGGCTTGCTAAAATCAAATGTTACCTCGTCCCCCTGCTTCATACTTTTCTCACGGACATACTTGGACCAACCTCGGCCACCCAAATAGGTGGTGGCCGTCGTTTGGGAGACATCCACATCATATAGTTGTCGCATGCCTTTAGGGTCCTCGCTATACAGAGTTAGAAACTTGTCGTTTCCGAACATCTTGTTATAATGGGGCGAGTGACACGAGGGACAGCCTTCATGAGAAAATTGATAGAGAAGTAAGGCAACATCAAAAAAAAGTGAGATACAAGATCTTACATCAAGTCGGTCTAGACCACTTGGAATCCATACCTGATACCATGGGTACCCTTTGCGGAGGGTGGCCATGCACCATTTTTCATCCCTCTGCCTTTGGAATGGCATACATGGGCCCCCCTTTGAATCCACCAGCTTGACAAGAGGAGGGTAGCAGAAAGGGCTGAGCAGTTGGTGTGTGGTACTAAGTGGAAAGGTTAAATTATGTAAAGAGCAAGTAAATCTAATAATATAAGAAAAAACCATTGCCTGTAAAGCAAACATATTTTATTTTGTGAACTTCTGATGAGCGTAAACATATAGTACTAGATGATAAAAATAACATGGAAAATTATAATATGTGAAATTGTGGATTTCCAAATTATACCCATGTAACACCCTAAAAATATTAAGCAAGATTATCAAGTTCTAATCACCCAATTTTAGGGTTAACAAAAACTTTTATTTACTAATTTGAATATGAATGCATGTGTGATTTGCCTTAGTATAGGTATGATTGAATTTTCCATGTTTGATTGCTACAAATGATAATAAATGGTTTAAAGATGAATACTACATCATCTAGGCCAATTACGAACTAAATCAAAAGAAAAATAAATCAAATATAAAAGATATCAGCAAATGGTCATTTTCAGCAAAGTTAACCACTAGGCCACTTTGAGTGTTCCTAGAAAAGAATTTCTAATAGAAACAATTCCACTTATTTTCACCCCTTTCTAGACCAAGTAAATGTGAACAAAGGCCCACTTTACAAACCCACAGAAACAATTTTCAAATCTATTTAAAGGACCGTTCAAATTTGAATCAAGTTCATATGGTAAGATCACCATTTTGCAAAAAACCAACTAAATCAATTCCACTTGAGTTTTCCCAGCAATCATAGACACTCAAGCTTAAGATCTAAACACTCATAAAATTTCATTCAAAATTTTCAAACTTATTTTCTTTCGGCCTTTAATCAAACACTTTGCAGAAACAATTTAAACCCTGCCTAACATCACTGTTTGAGCAGTGATCACTCGACCAAACTGCCCCATTACACTCCCTATCTCCCTAGTCTCTAGCAGCACCAGACACACTCCCCCTTAGCCGTTTTGCACCAGTGCGCCACCACCCGAAGCTACACTCGCCGGCCGACCATGGACAGAGCGCCAGAGACCACGCCGCCCTCTCCCACGACGTGCAGCAGACAGGCGACTGTCCACCGCCACCCCCTGTCCATCCCACGACCATAGGAGAGCCATGGAGCACCCCAGCAACGTCGCGCCCAGTGTCTCTGTGCCGTGCCGAGAGCACGCTAGAGCGCCACACCCAACCAGCTCGCCCGCGCCACGCATCGTTCTCAACTCGCGTGAACTAACTCGCCATGATCACAGCTAGCTCCCAGACACCCCCATCGCCGCCGCGTGACCCGTAGCTCCCGTGCGCCGTCTCGAACACCGCCGGTTCCATGGAGAGCATCGCACGCGCTCGACCAACCTAGACCGCCCTGTGCCGTGCCATTACGCCTGTGATAACCACCAGGGAACACCGCACTGCCCCTACCCTCAGTCGTGCCGCTAGCTTCATGTATCGTTGTCACCGACGAGCCTGAGCCCATGCCGCAGGGTCACCTCGTTGGTGTATAAATAGAGGCCCTCTCCGCCTCATTTCTCCACAACAATACACCCCCACTCCTCACAGAACCTCCCACACTTCTCCCGGGAGCAGGGAGAGCACCGCTTTGCCGGAATTTGGCCGGAGCCCGCCGCTGTAGAAGGAGAAGGGCGCCGTCGATTGAAGCCGCCCCAAGAGCTGCCGTGACCACCGTTCAAACCGCCATTGTCAACCACGTCGTTCACCCCCATCACCGACCCTAGGAGGAGCCCAGGTGAGCCTCACAAGACCACCACCGCCATGTTAGGGTTTAGACCTCGCCGGAGTTGTTTGTCGTCGATGATGAACTGCAGTCGTTGGATCGTCTTTTAATCGTATGGCCTAGATTGCACGATACCGTTTCGGGTAGATTGAGTCGATGACTAGTGGGACACCCCTATTAGTATCCCTCTGTGCCGCGCTATGCAGATTGGGCTGGCCCGTTTAGTTTCCCGCGCAGGCCTGTGAATTCAAATAAGTATTTTCCAATTTAGTTAAAATCATATTCTATAAATAGATTGAAAAATCAATTCAAAGAGATTCACTGAACCAAATTGCATGATTCCAATTTTGTTAGAAAGATATTTAAATTATATATCCAAGACCGTTGGATTCAAATCATTTGGAGTTAAAGATCACATACAGTAAAAATAACAAGACAGAGACTTTTCCAACTTCAAACATTTTTCAAAAATCAACCATAAATGCTTTTGAGTTGATTCCAACTCTCAAAAATCACATTTGATAAGATCTATCTGAATATGTAAAAATATTGAGGTTTGCATGCAGTAACATTGGACAAGTACCAAAAGAATGCTATATGGGCATTTCTAGTCACTTTAATTCTATTAAATCATAAACTTAAACTTTATAAATTATTACCAACCCTTTAAATCACATTCCCATGTATTAGAATATGTGGTGATGACATGTGTCCACGTGATCCCATATTTTAATTGGAGAATATTAAATCTTAAGTATTTTCAATGAGTAGAAATTACTTTTCTAAGATAAGATAAATAAGGTTAAGTCTTTAATTCATGTGATGATTGTGATGATGCTAGATCATCAAGTGTGAGCCTTAGTGTGATAAATAGAAATAGTTAAGTATTGTTTGGTGATTTTGTACCCCATATTCATTTATGGACGATAGTACCGACCCGAGATACGAGGAGGAGGAGTACTACCAAGAAGAAGAAGAGGAGAACTTAAATCACTACACTACCCAAGAAAAGCTAACACTTGCAAGTATCATACCTATGCAAGTCATACTTGCAAGATAACCTATGCAGGATGCATTAGGAATGCTTGGTTATGCAACTTCGATTATACCAATCCCAAGTTTTACTTGCAAGCTTTATTCTTTTACTTTAACAAAGTTCTTTACTTTTAGTTAGTACTTTGTGAGTATTGGAAAAATAGAATAGATATCATAAAGAGTATAAAACTAGGCCTAAGTAGTTATACTTAGATGTCATTCCATGGCATGAGATTGGAGATTAGCACCCCTCATTAGTGAATACCCTCAACTTTAGTGGCTAGTGCTAAGCATAAAAGTTGATCACTTTAGATGGGAATACTTGGTGAAAATGATTATGAAAACCTTGGAATGATGAATCATTCTACTGAAATGTTTTGACATGTGTTATGGACACAAAAGGATTTGATGATGAAAATGTTGAGGCATGAGCCTTAGCCTGTTGGGGATATACTTTTCGGGTATCCTCACTGTGCCTCACTGACCAGGGTGGCCCACTTCGGGTTAGAGCTTTGCTTCACGGGTGGCCCAGTCAGGGAGAAGAGACGGAGTCCAGTCCGGCTATAGGAAGGCCCAGAAGACTTACTGACATAGGCCCATAGTGTTACTTGTAGTTCAAGATGTACTCTATAACCGACTCTTAGTCATAGCCGCATAGATCTCTCCTGTAAATCCTAGGCCAGATATCTATATAAGCCGTCCTAGGGAGAGCCTTTAGGGCACCCTCAAAATAGTCTACAATCTCAACTCGCACAGGCGAAACCCTTGTAACCCATATTCCGGCTCTACCGTATTACTAGGTTGCTAGCAGGAGTAGGATCCGTCCAAAGCCAGCAAATTCGAACCTGGGTAAACTTGTGTGCTCACCGTCCCGGAACACTGTATGTCTCACACCCCTCTCTTCCACACGCCCCGAGGACCCCCTCATGGCGTACTTGTTATCAATCAGATGAAAGTTGGCACCCACCCTGGGGCAAGTGTGCTTTAGATCTGCGTTCCAAGCAGAATCTGCAAGAATCAGAATCGGCAAGAGTATTGCCGTCGGTCGCATCATCTATGCTAGTGACGTCCCTCTCATTGTTCTTGATGATACCTAGATTCTGGCTAGGGAAGCCGTGACCACCTACACCATCATGTGTTTCAGCGAGATCGATGTGTACATCGGATTCGCTGAACCTGCCCCCACCCACCCCAACGGTGATGATAGAGGCAGAAGAAATTTCTGGGTCCCCTTTGTCCATAGAGGCGGCAGAGTTCCGGATCCCATAAAACCCTAATCCCACCCAGCCCGCACCCATTGCGAAGATAGTGGAGAAGGCCAAAACTGAAGTAGATCTTGCGGTTCAAGTCGAATCTGGAGTGGACCTCCCTAGCGAGGCTGAATCCCGGATCGATCCACCAGTCGAGGTAGAAATCTAGGAGGGGCACAACGAAAACCTTGGTTCCGGCTCTGCCAACATTGGAACAAACCAACCTTTCCTGAGGCATACGTTGAGGTGCAAGATGCTGCAAGGCACAAACGTGGATGAGGTTCTCGAAACTGTCAGGATCTTCGAGGAAGCCCACGAGGAGATCCGCAACTACCTCGGGACCCACACATCGCACTTCGTCGGATATGTTAGATCTGGATATGGCTCTACTGATGCTGAGGACAATGCTGACTCGGTGCTGGAGGCGATCGGAACAAACACCGACTTACCCGCATCCTCAGATGACTCGATGATGTCGGCAGATTTCCGAAAGTTCTCCGCGGAATATGAAGAGGAGTACAACTCCAAAGCTACAGAAGGATGAGAAGCCATGGATGAAGGATCCAGAGAAAACTCTCCCAAAGCGCAGGATGACATGGATGTCAGAGATAATCCCGAGGTCCAGATGTCCGAAAGTACCAATTAGAGCTTGATTCTGGGAAACGAACCCAAAGCCGTCTTTGCTATCGGCACTGCCAAGAAGGCAAACAAGAAGAACAAGACCCCGGCAAAAGAACTTCCAGTAGAGGAGGTGATTACCGAGGAATACGAGGAAGACTCAGATGGAGCACTTATCCTAGACGAGCCCAAAGAAGAGTCGGTGGATGGACACATGTTCACCACAGGTGCCCGTAAACTCATTGACGCTGCATTAACCACACCTATCCCTACTACGGCAGACCTTACTACTACAGAATTGGATGAAAAGGCCCAAGCCCTAGAAGCACGTCGCCAAGTACTCCAGGATGAAGCCAAGAACATCGAGGAAGAGAAGAAGCGCATGGCCAAGGCGGAGAAGCTCATCTCTCTGCAACATCAGAAGAACCGGAAATAACACACACGTGACAATCAATTTCCAGAAGTATGCAAGGTTCTCTTTCAAGGAGATCCGGGGATGCCTCGGCTTGACAACAACGGAGATCTGGTGTATCCAACGCCAGTGCAAAACACCGCTGCAGCTCGAGATATCCTGGCGAACAACCCAGGCCAGGAACAGGTTCAATTGGGCATTAAGCTACTCACCAAGGGTCTGGAGCAGCAAAAGATCGCGAAATCCGGAAGCGGAAAACTAGTCTCCCAATCCGACCAATGTCGCACGGATCTAGCCTCGAACCACATAAGACCCCAACGGGTTCCGGAACAACATCACCGTTTCGACCGTCGGGAAGACAATCACTCAAGAACCGGATCTTTAGGGCAGAACCATAGCTCTCTTTCACGTGACTAGCACAATGTTGCTCCAGCCGCCGAGCAAGAAGCGATTGATGCACTGTATCCAAGAAATCCTCCCCTGCGAGAGTCAAATGATCGTAGGGAAGAAGACAAAGAGAAGTGTCGAGAGGAGGACCGACAAAGAATGCCACCTCCTAGACACACAAGCCGTCCGGCTGATTCCGACCGTGTTGGGAATGATGGACGAAGGAATGACGAACACCGTGCTGAGTCAAGCCGGCAGGGGGCTCGTCATAATGAAGACCCTCCCCAGAACCGGAATAGTGACGCTCCGGACGGAGACTGGCAATCAGCCGGAAACAATGCAGCTGCTCCACCCTCTCCACCAAGTAGCCATCACAACGGCTCTCAAGGAGGCCAAGGAGGGCGTCGTGGCGGAGGAGGTGGTGGCAGAAGCTGAAGTCCAGCTCCAAGGCACCGCAGCCACAGCCATAGTGACGCGAGACACCAGATCAACTCCAACATAGAGGAGAGGCGCTACGAAAATGATGATATATACGTGGGCCCAAAGTGCTTCGGACCATGTATAAGAGCGACAAGATTCCTAGAAGGATTTGCTATCTCAAGACATATCCAGCCCTACGATGGTGTAGCTTGGCCAGATACTTGGCTCCAGGATTTCTTCCAAGCTTGCTGCATCGCCAAAGGCAAAAATAGCCTGGTCGCAACCCGGTATCTCCCACTTATGTTGCGGAAGACAACATAGTCATGGCTCAATGAACTTCCAGAGAACACCATCCACAACTAGTATGACATGCAAAGCGCATTCTTTCAGAATTTCGAAGGCACATATCGGAGGCCCTATACGGTAGGAGACCTACAGTGTTGCACCCAGAAAGCCAGAGAAACATGTCGAGATTATCTCGGACGATGGATCGACACAAAGAAATCCTAAGAGGGAGTAAACGATCAAACTGCAATTGAAGCTTTCATTGTAGGACTCCCAATCGGTTTACTACGTCATCGCTTGAAGTGTGACAAGGTCACCGATTTGGGAGAGATGATAGAAACAGCAATAAAGTATGCAGATGCTGACAACGATGCAGAGAGATTACTGAACTCCCTAGCCGTGCCACAGTCGGCAAAACAACCAAAGCAGCAAGCTCAGAAGCGCAAGAATACCTTAGAAGAAAAACCCAATGCGGAAACGGCAGTGGTCACTGTTACTTTCGGGTCTAGAGGACGAGGAGGGCACGGCGGTGGCTGTGGATGCGGTCGTGGGACATTCAGAGTCTAGGGTAGAGGATACAAGCAACCTGGCAAAACCTACTCCTGGGACAACATTGCCAATAACCCATGTGTGCATCACTTAGATGCCAATGGAGGCTCGTCTCACACAAACACCGAGTGTCGTTTTAATGATGGCATCAAGAAAGATGATGCTGCTGGCTACAGGGCTAAGCGGAAAAAGGGAAAGAAGAATCTCGAAAAAGATAAAGATACCAAGGAAGATTCCGACATGGAGGAAGCTGATCCTTCAAATCCCAAGCCAGAGGGGAAGAAAAACTTCCCAACAAAGAAAGACACTTACGTCACCTTCCTCGGATCTCAACCAGCTAAGGTCAAGAAAGCAGTTCTGCATGAGCTCAACGCAACTGTTCCAGCTGTCCCCCAATTCCTGGACTAGTCGGAAGTGGCAATCACATTTGACCATGTTGATCATCTTCCTAAGTTGCATAGGCGAGGAAAATACGCCTTAGTCGTCAATCCACTTATCGATGGCTATGGTTTCTCCAAAACTCTCATGGACGATGGCAGGAGCATTAACATCTTGTATGTCGAAATGCTACGCCGGATACGAATCTCAAAGACCCAGCTGAATTACAGCTATGTGATCTTTCACGGAGTTGTCCTAGGAAGACAAGCAAATTCCCTGGGAGAAATCACTTTGGATGTTACCTTTGGAACTCCAAAGAATTATCGGATGGAAGAACTTTCCTTCAAAGTGGACCCGTTCAAGAGCGCGTACCACACTATATTCGAACGTCCGGCTTACTAGGATTTTATGGCTCGTCCGTGTTACATTTACAATATGATGAAAATTCCAGGTCCCAACGGTGTGATCACCATCAGGGGAGACCTAAAGAAGGCGTGAGAGTGTGAGGACGGAAATGCTGCCTTTGCTGAAGCCGTGCTGCATGGCCAGGAGTACTAGCAAATCAAGAAGACCATCGACCAGTCCGAGATGCCCGCAACAAAGAAGGAGGTGAGAAAGCCAAATCCGGAGTTCAAAGCATTGGAAGAGATGAAGAAGACACTGTTGAAGGATGATGACCCCTCCAAGGCAACCCAGATAGGCATAGGCCTAGATAGATAATAGGAAAGCGCGCTTGTCAAGTTCCTCCAAGAAAATCAAGATATCTTCGCATGGCAACCATATGACATGACCGGAGTACCTAGGGAACTTGCCGAGCACTCTACACCCGGACGCTAAACCTGTCAAACAGTCCTTACGAAATTCGGCGATGAAAAGCATAAGGCAATAGATAAGGAACTAGCCTAGCTCGAGTTAGCCGGATTCATCGAAGAGGTCATCCACACTGAGTGGTCGGCCAATCCCATAATGGTCCCTAAAAAGGACACCACTGATTTAAGGATGTGTGTTGATTATACTGCCTTGAACAAGGCATGTCCCAAAGATCTGTTCGCTCTTCCTAGGATTGATCAAGTTATCGATTCTATGGCAGGCTCAGAACTCCTATGTTTTCTCGACGCATATTCCGGTTATCACCAAATTCAGATGAAGGAATCTGACAAATTCAAAACTTCATTCATAACCCCCTTCAGAACCTTCTGTTTCATTATGATGCCCTTTGGGCTCAAGAATGCAGGAGCTACGTACCAGCACACTATGAAGCGTTGCCTCCACAACCAAATCGGACGCAATGTACATGCATACGTGGACGACATTGCGGTGATGTCCAAAAAGAAGGAAACCTTAATTTCCGACTTGGAGGAAACATTCACCAATCTACGAAAATACAACATAATGCTTAACCCGAAGAAATGCTTCTTTGGAATACCAGCCGAAAAATTTTTAGGTTTTATCGTGTCTCAAAGAGGCGTAGAGGTAAAGCGGGACAAGATTAAGGCTATACTCAATATTTCAAGGCCAACTCGCCTGAAGGACGTTTAGAGACTAACTGGTTGCATTGCCACAATCAGTCGGTTTGTAAGCCGGCTCGGTGAAAGAGCCACACCACTATACAAGCTCCTAAAAAAGACTAAAAAGTTTGTTTAGACCGACGAAGCTGAAGCTGCACTACAATACCTGAAAGCAGTGCTCTCATCTGCTCCCATCCTTGCAGCACCGGAACCACAGGAACCGATGTTGCTCTATCTCGCTACGACAAACAAGGTCGTGAGTATCGTCAAGGTGGTGGAGAGACTAGAGGAAAATCAGGAACACCTGGTGCAGCGTCCGACTTACTATCTCAGTGAGGTCTTAACTGAATCAAAGTAGCGGTATCCGCATTATCAAAAGCTCGCTTATGGTGTGTTCTTAGCATCTCGTAAGTTACGACATTATTTTCAGGAACATCCAATTACCATGGTGAGCACAGCTCCCATGAGAGACATAATCAACAACAGTGACGCCACAGGACGCGTCGCCAAATGGGGCATAGAGCTTTCAGCTTTCGACATTGAGTACCAACCTCGTACAACAATCAAATCCTAGATCCTCGCTGACTTTGTTGCTGATTGGACAGAGACAACGGAGAATATGACCTTGCCAGAGTCGGAGTATTGGACCTTACATTTTGACGGGTCTAAAGCGCTCGGGGGCTGGCATGGTACTCAAATCACCCCAAGGAGAAAAAAATTTCTATGTGTTGCAGATCCACTTCACAGCGACGAACAACATTGCCGAGTATGAAGCACTACTGCATGGAATCCGGATTGCTAAGGATATCGGTATCCGATGTTAAATGTGTTATGGAGATTCGGATCTTGTTGCCCAACAAGTGTCGGATATCTGTAATGCAAACAAGCACATGGCAGCATATAGGGATGTCATGGACGAACTATCTAAATCGTTTGAAGGGTTTGAAGTTCAGCACATCCCTCGAACAGAAAATGAGGAAGCAGATGCACTATCTCGAATAGGCTCTGCACGGAAAAAGGTTCTAGATGTCTCTTTTTTGGAGCACCTCAAAGTTCCCTCTATAAAGGGAGTAGATGAGGAATATCCAACCAAATCCGACTCACCTTTAGTAGAAGTTATGACTGTGATTCCCAGCTGGACTCAACCCTACCTTGATTACTTGGTAGATGAAAATTTACCCGAAGACGAAGTTCTGAGCCGGCAGATCGTCCGACGAGCAAAATCCTACACTATAATTAGTGGTGAGCTCTATAAGCGGAGTGCATCTGGGGTCTTTCAGCACTATGTATCTTTGGAAGAAGGAGTGGAAATCTGACGAGAAATCCACGAAGGCGAGTGTGGTCACCACGCTGCAGCCAAATCTCTAGTGGCAAAAGCTTTCCGACGCGGTTTTTTCTAGCTTACAGCCAAGGCAGATGCCGAACGGCTGGTCAAGACGTGCAAAGGCTGCCAAAAATATGCTAAACAAGCTCACGTTCTGGCTGATAAGCTACGAACAATACCTATAACATGGCGTTTCGCGGTCTGGGGGCTTGACATGGTAGGACCGTTTAAACGGGCTCCAAGTGGATTTACTCATCTCTTAGTGATGGTGGATAAATTCACAAAATGGATTGAGGCTAAACCCATCACTAGTTGTGATGGAGCAACAACCAGAAGATTTGTCGAAGATGTCATAATCCGATACGGTTATCCGCATAGCATTATCACGGACAACGGGAGTAATTTCTCCATGGGAGAGCTTGCCAAATTCTGCAATGAACAAAATATCCGGCTTAACATTGTGTCAGTCGCACATCCACAAGCTAATGGACAAGTCAAAAGAGCAAATGGTTTAATCCTACAAGGCGTAAAACCAAGACTCGAAGCACCACTACGACGTGTTGTGGGGGCTTGGGCAGAGAATTACCTTCTATAATATGGATCTTACAAACAACTCCGAACGGGTCAACCGGATACACACCTTTCTTCTTGGTATATGGCGCAGAAGCAGTTTTTCCTAGTGATTTAATTCACACTTCTCCTAGGGTTGTTGCGTATATTGAAGAGGATGCCAAAAATTCTCGACAAAATGATCTCGACTTAGTCGAAAAAGTTTGTGTTGTTGCTGAGATGAGATCAACAGCATATCAGCAGAAGTTACGCAAGTATCATAGCTAGAGAGTCAGAAACCGGTCTTTCAATAAGGGCGATTTGGTTCTTCGGCTTGTGCAAAAAAGAAAGCACAAACTTTCCCCAATATGGGAAGGGCCTTTTTTAGTTATTCGAGTATTGCACAATGGTTCTTACTACCTAACTTATAGGTGGCCAGTCAAAGAAAGACCTGCTACTAAGAAAAGAAAGAGAGCTGGAGGCAGTACAGACCCGGAAGAATTAGACAGACCATGGAATATTGCTCAGCTACGTCCCTTTTATTCTTAGTTTATCTTTCTTTGTAATCATATATGTGTACATGTTCAATGAGAAATAAAGTATTGGTTGCCTCAAATTTTTCTGAGAAGTTTTTTACCATCTTATTTCCGAATTTTCATATCACAGCCGAAAATCCCCAGAATACTTGAAAGTACTTTATGCTCATCTTTGTTCTGGTTTCGATTTCTGATTCTAAAATTGCTACCTTCGGGTATAAATCTAAATTTTATAGTCTGTGCTTTGGTTATTTGTCTGATTGTCGGTTGCGGGCATTTTCCGAGTAGTGAATTGTTGGTATTGGAAGGCGGCTTTGTTTCCGAGTTTAAACTGGTTTAGCAATTGAGCTCTGTTGCTCGACAAAGTTTCCGTGCTAAAGGTTGGCCGGCTCACGAAAGGGACAAGGCGGAAAGCCAGATAAATGATAAGTACAAACAAAAAACATAAAGTGCTTATGTAAACATTTTAGGCACGAAAATTATAAAGCCAAAAGTGCTGAATAGATAAAATAAAAACTTAGCACTAGCAAAAGTATCATACTATTAATTTACAACCTGAATTGTTTTCAGAATAATACATTATTTGTTCTGATGCTCTACGATGCAGGGGAAGAAGAAGGAGTTATTGGCTCACTGGAGACATTAGCCTCGCCTCGATACCTTTCCGAGACGTTCAACTCCGAGATGGTTTGCTTGTCGTCGGAAGCTTCACCAGTTTCTTTGGCAGGCGGAGGTGGCCTCTCTAGGTGAGTGAAGAAGGGGGTATCATATCTGGTCAAGTCAGCTACTGGCACCCATATCTGGCACAGGAGTCCATAATGGCTTTGATGTCCTGCTCCTGACCGTCTTCATCCACTTTATAGTACCCTCTGGTTACTTGCCAGATTTCCATGTTTCCATGGTGGCTCATAACCATGGTGAGAGCGTTCTGCGCTGTGGTCCGTGCGTAGGACATGTTCCAGTCCTGGATAACTTGGGGCATCTCCTTGGCTTTGTCTCGCATTTCAAAGCCGTACATGCTATGCATGTCCGGAACCTTGAGAACCTCGCCAATATCTTCAATGGATTGGCGGAAGTCATGAAGCAAATCGCCGACTTGTGTAAACCGGCTAGTGCGAGATTCGGCAGAGGCTGAGTCCAGTAAGTTGAGAGGACCTGCGCATGTAATGAAAAAAGGTTAATAAAATAAACCTAGACTCCAAAGGTTCGGAAGATGCAGAAAATTCAGAAAGAGGGGAACATACTGAAGATGACATCGTTGACTTTGGTTTTCTCCTCCCGAAGACTCTAGAGTTTAGCCCGGAGTGCATCGGTGATACCCTTCTCTCTAAATAATTCATTGCTGATATCCGAGATTTTCTTATCCTGGAGTGCAATCTTACGATCACACTCCTCGGTGGCCATGGAGGAGGATTCGAGAACATGAGCAATGCTCTTCTCATGATCCACCTTAAGTTTATTCAGCTCTCAGCGGAGGTCCTTGTTTTCAACCTCTAGGGTTCTCAGATTCTCGGCCTCCTCAATCATAGCACAGGACTGCTTTGCCGGTGCTGTAGTCAAAAGAACAACGGTTGAACAAAAATTCGACTATGAAATAAAAGGCAAGGTTTGAGTACTAAAATGGTTACCTTTAGCCTCATCCCTGGAAACTTTCAGTTGAGCATTTTCAACTCGGAGAGCTCTGATTTCTCTCCACTTGTTACAGATATTCTTCAATTATTCCTGGTAATATGAATTAACTTTCTATAAGTCAGAATACCTAGAGTCAAAAGTCTACTAAAGACTCGGGCTAATATTTTTTACTAATATCAGCACGAGCCTTGGGGGCTACACTAGATCATTCTTTGGCCTCCTAAGGAAGCATAAATCCGGATTGTCTATCCAACTTCATGATTGGGGGCTAGAGGATATGATATGGAATAAAGTAAAGGTTGGAATTCCGACTTACGTGTTGTTCATGAGTGAGTTTGCTCAAACTCATGTTCACTTTTGTAGTAACCTTCTCGGCGAGGGTGAGCGGGATAACTGGTGGTGCTGGAAGCTCACCAGTTCTCAGCCTCTCGTCACGAAGACGGACTTGTACAAGAAGTTTAGAGTACTTGACGTCCTCTGCTTCTTGTGCTTCTTCTTCAGCAGAGATAGTACAGCTTTCTAGGCATTGTCGGGCCAACCGTTGAATCTCCTCCGCAAATTTCTAAGAAAGACCAAGTTTGGCAAGACCCAGATTGCTAAGGAGATTGTCAGCAAAGACATCTTCCGAGTGATCATTACCAGAAGAGGGTTCACCCTTATCAAGACCTGAGTCACCAATGGTGACATCATTTTGCGACCCAAGGATCACAGGCTCTGCTAATTGACCTAGATCTTCTACAACGGTCGGAGATGGAGTAATCTCCAGTGCTGCGGAAGGCTGAGGGGCAGGAGTCGGAGGAGCTACGGCCGGAGAAGGAAAGTTTAGCTTCGACTGACGCAGGGGCTTCGAGGCAACTCCCTTCCCATTTCCCTTGGTGAGTTGTTTAGCTCTGAGAAGGTAATAGAACAAAAGAGCATTACAGAAAAGAACTTCGAATAAAGTACAAAGGTGGAATTTGTGAGTAAAGTTACCTCTTCACAACATGCACCTCCTTTGTGCCAATGGATACTGTCAGAGCCTTACGTTTCCGGGTAAGGGTCTCTAGCATTGGAACTAACTCTCTGTGATCCTAAGAAATCTCAGGAGGATATCCCTCGACTGGAGCAAGCTCCGACTCGGGGAGGTCAACAAGCTGAAAAGAGACAACATATTTCAGTATTGCAGACACAATGAAAAGATGAATACATGAATCGAGTTACTGCTGGAAATTTACTGGCACTATAGGAGCTTCCGCCGTATGCATGTCCAAAGACAGCTTCGGGATTTTCCTCTCGATCCGCTCCCTTATTAGTCACTTAATTTGACACACATAATCTTTATCCGTGTAAGGCTTGGAGCAGATTCAGAGTGAGTCCTTCTTGGATGCCATGATGGAGTGCATAAGCTGGTCTCCATTATGTTGGAGAGGCTAGATTCGGCATCCCACCCAGCAGTGAACTAAGTCGGACCCTTTCAGGCCCTTGTGCTTCATCAAATACTCGATTCGTCTCTTGGCAAGAAGCAAATCATCACTGAGAGCCGGCGCATATGCGTCCTAGGACTCTTGGGGCATGGTGGCACCGTCGACGAAAGCTGGCAAAGCAGTAGCTTTGTCGGGGCGGGAATATCCTTATGATAAAAGAAAGTGGACGACCATTGTTTTACCGACTCACTGGCCATAATCCGAGGATAGACGCGCTCTCTTCTAACAAAAAAAACTAATAGTACCGGTAATATAAGGATTACCGGCAGTAATGGAATTTCTTCGGACATGAAAATAGAACCGGAAAAGAGTAAGGCTCGGCCTAATGTTGAGATACCCCTCGCAACAAAGATGCATACGTGCTCATCTCTAAGAGAGAGTTCGGGGAAGGATGATGGAGTTGAACTCTGTAGTGATCTATAACCTCAGAAAAGAAATCTGAGGAAGGGAAGCTCAAACCTCTGTCGAGGTGGGTGCCGAAGTGCACTCGCTCGCCGTCGCAGGGGTTGGGGACGGTTTTGCCGAAGCCGCTCTGCCAGTTGTCGGCGCGGAGGATCCCTTCGTCCTCCATGACGTAGAGCTTGGCATCGTCAAGGATGCATAGGATCCAGACCCCACGGTTGATCTCCTTCTTCGCCGCCGCTATCATCGCTGCCATCACCACCGTGCCAAAAGATGATGCTGAAGCCATTTTTCCTGTGTGCTGGTGACCTTGGATGGGCGGCGCTGGAGGTTTCTGGGGAGCAGAGGAGCTCTGTGTTCGTGGGGAGATGTTGGGAAGAAGGAAACTGCGCAAGTGCTGGTGAAGAAGATGGGGAAAAGGATCCTCACCACTTATATCCACCGGCCGCATCAAGATTCACGTAAACGCAACAGTGAACGTGCCACGTGTCATGGAAAGGACTGGGTAACCCCCACGTGATGATTACATTGCCTCGATCTCCACGCACATATTGAAACAGCGCCTCGTTTCCGTGAAAGGTGGACCCACCAACGGTCGTGCTGACAGGAATGTATGTCAGTGACGTGACTTGACCATGACTAGTGTCAGGTTACGTCAGAGACCAAGTTCCAGCTTAGTTTGAATTTTAAGCTGGAAACCCGAATAACATATTCATAGGTCCGGCTCATTTGAGACTCGGATCCTATCCTTTCTTTTTTGAAGTTTCAGGAACCCTTCATGATTTTGCAAGCCGAAGATCAAGCTAGACATCGATGAAATCCGATTTTGGATCATGAAGGATTTCAGGGGCTGCTGTTGGGGATATACTTTCCGAGTATCCTCACTGTTCCTCACTGACCAGGGTGACCCACTTTGGGTTAGAGCTTTGCTTCACGGGGGGCCCAGTTAGGGAGAAGAGACGGAGTCCAGTCCTGCTACGGGAAGGCCCAGAAGACTTACCGACATAGGCCCATAGTGTTACTTGTAGTTCAAGATGTACTATGTAACCGACGCTTAGTCGTAGCTGGATAGATCTCTCCTGTAAACCCTAGGTCAGATATTTATATAAGCCATCATAGGGAGAGCCTTTAGGGCACCCTCACAATAGTCTACAATCTCAACTCGCATAGGCGAAACCCTTGTAACCCATATTCCGGCTCTGCCGTATTACTAGATTGCTAGCAGGAGTAGGATCCGTCCAAAGTCGGCGGATTCGAACCTGGGTAAACTTGTCTACTCACCGTCCCGGAACACCGTACGTCTCACACCCCTCTCTTCCACATGCTCTGAGGACCCCCCCCCCCCCATGGCGTACTTGTCATCAATCTAACAACATAGCCCTTTATAAAAACTGATGGTTGGGTTCAGATGCCATACCATTCCAATTTTACCGTACAACCACAATACCTGAATTGGGTAGTGCTTAGCCGGAAGTTTATATGCCTTAGTATGGGTTCCCTTGCGGAAGAGGTTGAGCTAAGGCTACCTCTTGATGAATGTCCACCTATGCAGTGCCCATGATGGCCGATGGCCATGGCTGGGAGGCCAAGCTCATAGTGCACGTGCCTATACTAGAGTGTGTAATTGAAAGGTTATGATTGATTATCCGCATACTAAGTATGATGATTCAGGGTTATCCCTGACGGATGTATCGAATTTTGTGGTGAAAGTGTACCACCTCTGCAGAGTGTCAAACTATTCAAATAAGCGCGTTCATGTTCATGGACTGTTGGACTAGCCATACTGTTCCGTCGTCAGATGTTTTCAAAATGACTTGTGAATTGAACTATGACCTTGACTTGACCACAGCAGGGTAGTGAATATGAAAACTAGGTTCCCACTTAAGTGATTTAGAACATTAACTTAGGTTTATTTACTTCTAAACTCAGTTTAGATAAATCTAGCTTTTTGCAAATAAACCTAGAGCTTAAGATTCCTACTAGAACTACCTTACTTGTTAGTGATAGTTTGCGAGTACTTAAAGAGTACTCATGGATTTGTCCCTGGCTATTCCCGTGGCTAGACTATAAGGAGGACTACCAGGATGATGGACAGCAGGAGGTCTATGACAACTAGGATCATCTCCCATCGTCAGCATTCCCTCTGACCCTGAAGATGGAGCCCACTACTACGTTTAATTTCCGCTGCTTGATTTGTATTAAGACTGGATCATGAGATCCTTTATTTGTAAGACCTTGTAATGGTTTGTAATGGATGATGTATTGTGATATCAATCTGTTATGTCTCGCAAAAATGGTAATCCTGGGATTGCGAGGTAAATAACATGCATCTGGGATTAAAAACCTGGGTGTTGAAAAGTTGGTATCAGAGCCATCCTGACCATAGGAGACCCTAGTTAGAGTGGACGTCCGAACAAAAAACTTAGTTTCAAAATAAAAGAAGTGAGTATTTATGAAAACCTATTCCCACTCTTATCCTTGATTCTTTCAAAAAAATCATGTTACTCAAAAATTCTTGCAATTCTACATAAAATTTGACACACTTGATCACCTCACTAACTTAATCATCCTAAATTCTTATAGATGGAAGTCCAGTATTGCAAGTTCTACCAGCTGGGCAACGGAGGCCAAATAATCTTTGAGAGGGATCTAGATGCACTGTCAGAGTATCTTGAGCGCCCACACTCGGAATTCTTTGGGGCCCAACTCAACGATCACATCGGAGGAGATCTACAATGGCTGATAGTTGCAGATCTCAGAGGCAAGATGAAATCACCTACTTATGGGAAGATTCAATTCACCTTGCGAGAGAACAACTGGATAGATGGATTAGCCAGGGCTATGCATGAATCTCTTGCCCGTCAATGCGGACAAAACATCAACCTGATCCAGGGAACTCGCATTGCTCACTTTGCAAGGCGTGATTCTATGGGAATGCCCTTGGAGATGCCAGGACACCCGGAGCTGAAGCACCAGGTGGACAATCTTAACTTCATGCTATATGATAGGCAGAAGGAGTTGGACAACGCTCGCGCCTACGCCAACCACAACCATGCCATTGCAGTCAAGAAGGACCAGACCCTCGCCATTCTTGCAAAGGAGCGCCAATCACTTCGCCGTTAGCGCGACAAGAAGGATCGCACCATCAATCATCTCCGCAAGAAGGTGGCCGCTCTTTAGAAGACCATCCGTGAACAGGAAATCCAGCTTGAATCAAAGGAGGAGGAGGAAGGTGAAGATATCCAGGGAGATCTTTACTCTTACCTCAGTGATGACAACGACTACCTAGAGGATGATGCAATGGAGTTCCACACCGATGATGATTCCGACTTCATTGATGATGATTAGATGCACTCGATCACTACCATAGGAGTGTGTTGTACCTAGTCCCACTGTATCGTAGTTTCACAAAATGGTTCTTAAAACCATCTATTTTCTATTCGTGTTGTGGTGTGTGTTTATATGGTGTGCTTTGAATGAATGAATGAGAGGAAGTTGTTAGTTTGCAAAACCTAAGTCAAACTCAAAGTTTAAAGCTTTTGAAACAAAACCATGAACCTTAGATATTTCCCTCTTATCTCATTATCTATCTCAATCTTTAGATGACCCGTGGAAACCCCGGAGGAAGCAGTTCATCTCAGGACCCAATGCTGCAGATTTTGCAAATGCTAGTTTCCGACCGTGAAGCTAGTAGAGCCGAATGCCAAGCCAACCTAGCCACTCTTCAACAAATAGCTCAGATGGCCCACAATAATCAAGGCCATGGAAACCAAGATCACCATGGATCCAAGCTCAAAAACTTTCAGAATACCAACCCACCTATCTTTAATAAGTCTGAGGATCCCTTAGATGTTGATGACTGGTTGCAAACCATGGAGAACAATTTGGAGGTCGCAGGATTTGAAGTCAATGAGAAGGTACTATTTGCCACCCATTATCTAGCGGGAGATGCAAGAGCCTGGTGGAATAGCGCCCGTACCATGAAAGACAGTCAGATGATGACTTGGGAAGCATTCAAGATCAAGTTCAGCTGAACCCATGTGCCACAAGGTTTGGTCCCGGATGAGAGATGAGTTTAGGGAACTGAAGCAATGAAGGATGACGGTAGTTGAGTACCGTGACAAATTTCTGTCGCTAGCTAGATATGCCCCTAATGAGATTAATACCGCCGCCAAGAAGAAGGAAAGGTTCCTGAATGGATTGCATGATGAGATGCAGACTGTGTTAGTCAACATCCGTTTTGCAGACCTACAAGAGTTAGTAGACTCTGCCATTCAGATGGAAGGGAAGATAAACCAAGCCAATGACAATTCCAAGCGCAGGAGGATGCACCAAACTAGATCCCACAATACCCAAAAGTATCGCCCCAACCCGTCTATAGGATATGCCCTAAGAAACAACAGACCCCTATGTCGTGTCCAAGCTATCCCAATCGTAGCGGAGGAACCTTGAAGTCTGGAGGAAACCACAACAACAACCCCGGCAACTCCAACAGCTTCAACCGTGCAACGCCCAAGTCCAACAACAACAACAATACTGCCCCAAGCACTGGAAGTAATGTTGTTCCTGTTGCAGCAAAAGACAAGTCCCTAATTACTTGCTTTGAATGTGGAATCGAGGGTCACTACTCCAATGAGTGCCCCAAGAAGCTTGCAGTAGCCACCAATGTGAATGCACCCGCTCAGCAGCAGCGCCTTGTTCAGCCCGGAAGGAGATTTGCCCTAGGGAACTCGCTCAACCGCAATGGCCATCTGTTCCACATGAATGCTGAAGAAGCCCAGGAAGCGCCAGATGTCATGTTGGGTATGTTTTCTGTTAACTCGATACTTGCAAGAGTGTTGTTTGATTCTGGAGCATCGCACTCGTTTGTTACAGAAGAATTTGCATGCACTAGTAAGATTCAACCAACAAAATTGAAGCATGTTATGATAGTTCAAATATCTGGTTCAACCACCAAAGCTAGAAAAAATTGCAAGGATGTACCTATCAGAATCCATGGAATAGATTTGTATGCCAATCTAATAGTACTTGGAACCAAAGGCTTGGAAGTAGTACTAGGAATGGATTGGATGTCGAAACATAAAGGATTAATCGTCTGTGCTAAGAAAGCCATAACCATGACCAGTAGCACTAGAGTATTAGTAGAGCATGTATCTGAAACTTTGCCCCGGCAATTCAAGTGCAACAAGAGTCTAGCCCAACCCACCCTAGACCAAATCAGAGTAGTCTGTGAATACCCCAACGTGTTCCCAGATGAATTGCCTAGTTTGCCCCTAGATCGGGATATCGAGTTCATCATTGAACTAATTCCTGGAACTGGACCCATAACTCAGAGACCTTATAGTATGAACCCATCTGAATTAGTGGAGCTGAAGAAGCAACTTGATGCTATGTTGGAGAAAGGTCTGATTCCACCAAGCGCATCGCCATGGAGATCACCTGTTTTGTTTGTGGATAAGAAAGATGGAGGTAACCGTTTATGTACGGATTACCAGAAGCTGAATGATGTCACCATCAAGAACAAGTACCTACTGCTGAAGATCAAGGATCTGTTTGACCAGTTGACTGGTGCCAGAGTGTTTTCTAAGATTGATCTTAGAACTGGTTATCATCAACTCAAGATTCGTGCAATGGATATCCCAAAGATTGCCTTTACCACCAGATATGGATTGTATGAGTATACAGTCATGTCTTTTGGATTAACCAATGCCCCCGCTTATTTCATGAATCTCATGAATAAGATTTTTATGAACTTCCTCGATAAGTTTGTCGTTGTGTTTATCGATGATATTCTGATCTATTCCAAGTCAGAAGAAGACCATGAGCTACACCTGAGAACCATTCTTGAAACCCTTAGAGAACATCAGTTGTATGCCAAGTTTAGCAAATGTGAGTTCTGGTTGAAGGAAGTAGGAATCCTAGGACATATTGTGTCAGTAGGAGGAGTCACTGTCGATCCCGCCAAGATCAAAGATGTTGAAGAATGGAAATCCCCAACCACTCAAACCCAAGTCCGCGCATTTCTCGGATTAGCGGGATATTACCACAAGTTTATTGAAGGATTTTTTAGCACCGCAAGACCGATGACCCAGTTATTGAAGAAAGATAAGAAGTTTGAATGGATGGACAAATGTGAAGCAAGTTTTCAAGAGCTCAAGAAGAGATTGATTTTAGCCCCAATTCTAATTATGCCGGACATCAAGAAGCCTTTTGATGTGTATTGTGATGCATCCAAGATTGGTCTCGGATGTGTGTTGATGCAAGAAGGCAAAGTCATAGCATATTTGTCTAGACAACTGAAGCAGCATGAGCAAAACTACCCTACCCATGACCTTGAACTAGTAGCCGTAGTATTAGCCTTGAAAACATGGCGTCATTACCTTATGGATAACCGCTGTGAGATTTATTCGGATCACAAGAGTCTGAAGTATATTTTCACTCAGAAGGAGCTGAATATGAGGCAAAGGAGATGGATAGAGTTAATCAAGGATTATGACCTTGACATTCACTATCACCCCGGCAAAGTCAATGTGGTAACGAATGCTCTTAGCAGATTGCCGTGTAGATTAAACACCATGATTAAAGAAGCCCAGCCAAGTTTGCATGAAGAGTTGGAGCAGTTTAGAATGGAGCTAGTTAGCAAAGGATTTTTAGCTAGCATTGAACTTCAACCCACTTTGATCAGTCAGATCAAGGAGGCACGGAAAGGAAATGCAAGTATCGACGGAATCAAGCGTCGTATTGGTACAGGGAAGGTACCCGGATTTCCCAAAGATGAAGGAGTTTTGTGGTACAAAGGACGTATCTGTGTGCCAGCAGATTCTAAGCTGAAGCAAGTTATCATGCAAGAAGCTCACGATACTCTTTATTTGATCCACCTTGGGGGAACGAAGATGTATCAGGATTTGAAAGAGCAATTTTTGTGGCACAAGATGAAGAGAGAAATCGGAAGCTACATCACCAAGTGTGATATCTGTCAAAGAGTCAAAGAGGAACATCAAAGACCTGCAAGACTTTTGCAACCATTGCAGATTCCAGAATGGAAATGGGATTCTGTCGGAATGGACTTTATCACCGGTTTGCCTACCTCTAGTAGGGGAAATGACTCTATTTGGGTCGTAGTGGATAGACTGTCGAAGGTAGCCCATTTTATACCTGTCAAGACCACCTACCAGAGTTCGAAGCTAGCAGAGTTGTACATTGCTAGAATCGTAAGTTTGCATGGAACCCCCAAGACCACAGTGTCGGATCGAGGAACCCAGTTTACCTCAAGATATTTGCAGAAAGTCCAAGAAGGATTAGGAACCAAGCTGAACTTCAGCACAGCTTATCACCCGCAAACCGATGGACAAACCGAAAGAGTCAACCAAATCTTAGAAGATATGTTGAGAGCTTGTGTGCTAGAATATGGATCAAAATGGGAAGATTGTCTGCCTTTCATAGAATTCTCATACAACAACGGTTATCAAGCCAGTTTACAAATGGCCCCATTTTAATTTCTATATGGAAGAAAGTGTCGTACCCCCTTGAATTGGTCGCAAGTAGGAGAGGGTCAGATTGTCGGACCCGACATCCTACGAGAAGCCAAAGAGAAGGTTCACAAAGTCCGTGAGCACCTCAAGACCGCCCAATCCAGACAGAAGAGTTATGCTGACAAGAGACGTCAAGACCTGACCTTCATTGTCAGAGATTTTGTGTATTTCAAAGTATCACCCCTGATGGGAATGCAACGTTTTTGTCTTAAAAGGAAAGTTAGCCCCCAGATATATTGCACCCTTCAAGATTTTGAATCGCCGAGTAGAAGTACCATATCAACTAGAACTGTCAGAGGAGATGTCAGCCATCCAAGATGTGTTCCATATCTCGTTACTTCGCAAATGCTTAGAAGTTCAGGAGAAGACCGAAGTGCTCAAGAACATCGATCACCGAGCCATAGATATTACAAGGATTTAATGTATCATGAAGTACCCATCCGTATTTTGGAAGAAGCCTTCAGAAACACCAGGACCTAGAGTATCAAGTTTCTCAAGATCCAATGGAGCAAACATACTAAAAAAGAAGTGATGACCCACAAGTATAGGGGGTGTATCGCAGTATTTTCGAGGGAAGTGAAACCCAATTTATTGATTCGACACAAGGGGAGCCAAAGAATATTTATAAGCCGTAACAACTGAGTTGTCAATTCAGCTGCACCTGGAAACAATCTTGCTCACGGCAGTTTATCAGTAGCAACAGTTTTATAGTAGGAATAGCAAAGTAGCAGTAGTAGTAAAGTAAAGACAGTAGTAACAATAGCGGTAAACAGTAGGATTCGAGTGTGGTAGGCATAGGGATGGATGGACGGGCGTTGCATGGACAAGACAATTCACATAGCAATCAGAACATAGGGAAATTGCAGATAAATAAGATAAAGCATCTAAGTACTAGATAATCCTAGGCATGTGTTCCATATATAGTCATACGTGCTCGCAATGAGAACTTGCACAACATCTTTTGTCCTGCCAGCCCGTTTGCAGCGGGGCCTCAATGGAACTACTTGAAATTAAGGTGCTCCTTTTAATAAAGCACCGGAGCAAAGCATTAACACTCCGTGAACACATGTGATCCTCACATCAAAGCCATTCCCTCCGGTTATCCTGATTTCTGTCACTTCGAGGCCATTGGTTCCAGACAACAACGTGTGTATACAACTTGCAGATAAGACCAAAAACAATACTATCATAATGAATCAATAACATGTTCAGATCTGAAATCATGGCACTCGGGCCCTAGTGACAAGCATTAAGCATAACAAGTCACAACAAAGTCATAAAGCCCTAATAAAAGATACTAGGCACCATGCCCTAACAATTTGATGCCATTACATGAACGATCTCATCCAATCTCTTCCATCCCCATAGCCTACAGTAGGGGATTACTCACTCATAGATGGGGGAAACATGGATGGTCGATGGAGAAGTGATGGTGATGATCTCCTCCTATTCCCGGTCCCGGCAGGATGCCAGAACGGGGTTTCTCGTGTTGTTTCGTGGAATCTGGTGGTGGCAGCGGAGCAGAACTCCTTCTGGAAAAACGTCGAACCCCCAGAGTTTTTAGGTCAGAAGGCTTCTTATAGGTGAAGAGGGAGATCGAGGGGGTGCCTGGGGGGCCCATAGCACCCCCTGGCGCGGCCTGGCCTGGCCCGCGCCACCAGGTGGTGTGGCCACCCCTGGCTCTTCTCCGTCTCGTATTCTGGCTCCTAGAGTCTTTGGGTGAAATAGGATATTCTGCATATTTTCCGGGATTTTCCTGATAGTTGATTTTCTGCACAAAAAGTAGACACCAAGGCAATTCTGCTGAAAACAACGTCGGTCCATGTTAGTTGCATCCAAATCACACAAGTTTAGAGTAAAAACAATAGCAAAAGTGTTCGGGAAAGTAGATACGTTTTGGACATATCAACTCCCCCCAAGCTTAGCTTATTGCTTGTCCTCAAGCAATTCAGTTGAAAACTGAGTGCGATAAAAGAACTTTCACGAACACATTTGCTTCATATGATGTAAATATTCTCAGCATGTGATCAACTACTTAGGCAATTCATAATAAAGAATATGCTACTGAGTCTACTTAATAGTCATTGCAAGCTATGAAGAGATCACAACTCAAAAATAATAAGTAGCACGAAGCATAAACATAAGCAACATTACAATGCTCATAAAATGGTATGATAGAGTGGTATCTCGCTTGCCTTTGATTATGAATGTCAAGGCACCTTTGAAGTTCAAGTGATGACTAGAAGTAAAGATATCAACGATACCAAAGTCATAACACAAATAATCAAGTAATGAGACAAGCACAAAGAATGACAACTATGCTCTCAAGAAGGTGCTCAAAGAATATATGGAGACTCAACAAGTAAAGGAAAAGGTTTTGAATAATTTTGAAAGGCTTCCAAATGCTGAAAGTATGATACTCATTAGCTTTGAGCTCCCATTGCCCCTATCATAAGCATCTTTAATGTGGTTAAGGTGAAAGTGAGGTCCAATCTGAGTTATATGCTTGACAGACCATAAACTGAAAATCACATGTCCCTTGAGTACGAGGGCTGCTCCTCATGCTACTCAACTTTAGTTACCAGTAAGTTCTTGTCATCGTAAATATGTGTGTATCATAGAGAACCGCCAATGGGGTACCCCTAGACCGATGATACGGAAGAATCCCCATATCAAAATGACAAGGCAAGCAGACAATGAGTATCTCAGCAATCTTCTTATTTACCATGGGAAAATGGTGCTTTTTTCTCTCTTTCCTCTTTTCATAAATCTCTCCTTTTTTCTTTTTCTCAATAGCTATCTATCTCTTTTTTTATAAGAATAATGCTTCATAGATATCATTATGGTTATGCTGCAGGTTTCCACCATGTCAGCATGGATTAGACCAGCGGCCCAGGTGTTTCTCTAACACACATACATAACTCCATGGACTTACAAGTTCCCCTTTTATTTCACACCGACGACATCCGCAAATAAAAGAGCAAGGTATCAATTGGGTATATATTTACAAGTGTTGAAAGCTTCCCCTTGATAGCACGGTTGTGCTAATCCCCAGCCTATAATTTGCAAGTAATATAAATTTCATGGATAGTCACAATGGTTCAGGTTTATTAAGTGCAGAAAATAAAGTGTGCCATCAAGTTTGTGAGAGCTTTACTAACTAACTTTCTCATAACAAGCAAACATTTTGTTCAGAAGAAAACAAGGCATAATGAATATGCACGGGAATAGAAAATGATGCTACTAGGTAGGTATGGTGGACACTTTGGCAATATTTGGTTTAAGGAAGTTGGAAACATGAGTAAATACTCAGTGAAAGTGAAGGCTAGAAATAGTAAAGGAGCGACAAACGAGAGAGCAATAGCTGTCATAATCATGCTTGCAACAAAACAGGACTAATCATGGCATGAAAGTGATTCACGATCCTCAAGGCAAAATAATTCATCGAGGCTTAACTGATTATTACAGTCATGTGCATGCGTGAGCATGTGCCAAGTCTATTCAAATGAAACATTCAGAGAAGGATACCACGGTGTCATACCAAGTTATGAATAGAATAATGCAAGCAAACATTCATAAGACATGCTACAAACTATTAACGAGCTGGAGCTAATCATAAAAAAGCAAGAACTACTAAACATCCAAAGATAACATACACCCTACATGAACAGAATAAGCATGCCCACAGTGATGAGTATATGTACAAAAATGAAAACAAATAGAGTTCATTACCAGCCTCTTACCAAGCCTCAAGTTGTCATCAATCCTCATTATTGCTCTTCACTTGTGTGGCTTGAATAATAATATGAAACCAATATCCACTGAGGACTGAAGAACCCTGCAACAAACTAACAAAGCCAAAGAAGAACGACAAATATTTTTGTTGTTTTCGATTTTTAGAAACAAGAACCAAAGGGGAAAAACAAGCAAAGAAAAATCTTTCTGGGTTTTTCGTATAGTTCAAACAAAGCAAAAAAGGGAAAAACAAACCAAGGAAAAAAGAAGAAGCAAACCAAAGAGAAACAATAGAAATATTTTTGGTCTTTTTGTGTTTTAGAAAGCAAAAGCAAAGAAAGAACGAAAACTAAAAAGAGAACGAAACATGAATATACAAAGTACCGACGCAACATGATATGGAGATGAGTGCAGTGTCGGCGTACCTCCCCCCAAGCTTAGGCTTTTGGCCTAAGTGGGTATCAATCCCAAGCTGGCCAGGATGAAGTGTCACCGTGGTACGACGAAGAGGTCCCCTTGTCCTGGTGCGAGCTCGAGTACGTCCCTCTGTAATGTGCGGAGTAATCATAGGAGGGCACATCCTCCCGGTGCTGCTCGTGGAAACCCAGCAAGCGAATCTGCTTGTCCACCTCCTCCTTGGAGCGCGACCACGGTCTCCTGTGAACACTAAACAAAGAAGGATGTGGCAAAGGGATCTCCCTTTCATCCCCGTCAGTGAAAAGCATCCTATATACTAGACCGCTCAAATCAGAAGTAGAAGTCACAAAGTGATGAGTTTTCATAGCAACAAGGTCAAGCCTCTATGGTGCCAGTAGATTATCATTGCGGTCCACTAAAAGGCATAATTCATTGACCATACGCGAGGCAATGATGCCACCATAGATAGGCCCCCTAGCAGCTAGGCGATGAGTAATAAGCGAGCCAAGGTTGTACCGAGTATCATTGTTAAGCTCAGCAGCAAGGAGATATTTCTTGTGTTCTCCCTACCCAGTACGCTAGTAGCAAGATAATATGCAAAGTATCTAAGAGCGGGGAGTTGGATATTTCTTATCTTTCCGCGTTGCGCCACGCGGTCATCATCGTTGGTCACCCCTCGGTAAAGCTCCAGCAAATCAGCGGGTCGCCCTTGAATTTAATTCACGGTCCCTGGTGAAGGGAAGATTATAAATTTTGAAAGAGACAGTCGACTGATAGGATGTGTTAGTAAACGTGAAGCTCTCAACAAAAGTTTTGCTGAGCACAGCGTATTGCTCACTCTTGTCGTCAGTTTGAGGACAAGTACACCATGAGGGGGTCCTCGAGGCGTGCGAGAGAGAGGGGTGTGAGACGTACGGTGTTCCCGGACGGTGAGCACACAAGTTTACCCAGGTTCGAATCTGCCGGCTTTGGACGGACCCTACTCCTGCTAGCAATCCAGTAATACGGCAGAGCCAGAATATGGGTTACAAGGGTTTCGCATGTGCGAGTTGAGGGTCTAAAAGTGTTGAGTGCCCTAAAGGCTCTCCCTAGGATGGCTTATATAGATATCCGCCTAGGGTTTACAGGAGAGATCAATCCGGCTATGACTAAGAGTTGGTTATAGAATACATCTTGAACTACAAGTAACATTATGGGCCTAAGTCGGTAAGTCTTCTAGGCCTTCCCGTAGTCGGATTGGACTCCGTCTTCTCTCCCTAACTGGGCCGCCCGTGAATCAAAGCTCTAACCCGAAGTGGGCCACCCTGGTCAGTGAGGATCTGTGAGGATACCCGGAAAGTATATCCCCAACAGTAGCCCCCGGAGGCCTCCAAGATGCAAAGTCGGATTTTATCATCGTCTAGCTTGATCTTCGGCTTGCAGAATCTTAAAGGGTTCCTAAAGCTTTATAACAAAAATATGATCCGGGTCTTAAAAGTAAGTCGGACCTTTCAATTAGTTACTCGGATTTTCCAGCTCGCTTTTAAACTAAGCCGGAACTTGGTCTCCAACACCACCTAATACAAGCAAGGTCAAGTCATGTCATCTGACAGACGTTCCGTCAGCACGACCGTTGGTGGGTCCGCGGTTCGCGGAACCGAGGCGCCGTTTCAATGCGTGCGTGGAGATCGAGGCGATGCAATCATCGCGCGGGCCCTTCCCAGTTCGTTCCACGATGCGTGGGAATCACACTGTAGCGTTTGCACGAATCTTGGCGCAGGTAGGTGGATATAAGGGGTTTAGATTCCTTCTTCTCCTCTCCACCAGCCCTTCGCCGTTTCTTTATACCCAATCCCCCAGCGCGCCCAGAGCCTTTTCGTCCTCCTCCCATAGAGCTCCTAGCGCCGCCACTTTAAGGTCACCTTTTTCACCGGAGAGAAAAATGGCTTCATCCTCTTCTTCTTCTCTAGCGGCGGCGGCGGCGTCGGCGGAAGCAGCTGCGGAGAAAGAGAGCTTCCGGGGAATCTGGATCCCCTGCGCCCTCGACGCGATGGTCTCAGAAACATGGAGAAGGAGGGGCTTCTCGCCGCCGGCAACTGGCGGAGCGGTTCCGGCAAAACCGTCCCCAATCCGCGCGAGGGCGAGCGCGTCCACTTCGGCACCAATCCGGACCGAGGTTTGTCCTTTCCTCCCTCGGAGTTCTTCTCCGAGCTGATTGACCACTATGGAGTTCAAATCCATAATCTTCCTCCCAATTCTATTCTAGAGATGAGCGCATATGCCGCGCTTTGCGAGGGCTTTCTCGGCATTAGGCCCAGTTTGCTTCTTTTCCGGTATTATTTCCATGTCCGGAGAAATTCCATTACTGCCGGTGTTCCTTATATCACCGGTACTATTAGTTTCTCTGTTAGACGAGACCGGACATATCCCAAAATTTCTGCCAGTGACTCGGTCAAACAATGGCCAGCCACTTTTTCTATCATAGGGATATTCCAGCTCCCGGCAAAGCTACTGCTTTGCCGGCTTTTGTCGACGGAGCTGCCACGGCCCAGCCTTCCTGGGACGAGGCTGCTCCAGCTCTCACCGACGATCTGATCCTCGCTAAGAGGGGGATCGAATATCTTATCAAGCACAAGGGTCTGAAAGGATCCGACTTAGTCCAGTGCTGGGTCTCACGTCGGATCCAGCCACTTCAGTACCACGGGGATAGACTGATGCACTCCATCACGTCTTCCAAAAAAGACTCTCTCCGCATTAGCCCCAAAGCCTACACCATCCAAGGTTACATAAGCCAGATCAAATGGCTGATCAAGGAGCGGATCGAGAGGAAAATTCCGGAGATTTCTCTGGACATGCACACGGCGGAAAACCCCGTGGTAGCGGTAAGCTTCCATTAGTACACCTTTTACCTGTTTCAATCTTTAAGTTATATATTGCAATGCTGATATGTTTTCTTGTTTTCAGCTTGCTGATCTCCCCGAGTCGGAGCTTGCTCCACTCGAAGGATATCCTCCTGAGACTGAAGTCTCATTGTTTTCTCAGGAGACTGAAGTGGTCCCATTGTTGGACCTTGCGCTCAAGAAGCGCAAAGCCCCGACAGTGGCTGTTGGCACAAAGGAAGTGCCCGTTGTGAAGAGGTAACTTTCATTCACAATTTCCTCCTTTGTACCTTTCTCGAATTTCTTTCCGAGATGTAATGTTTCCGACTTTACTACATTCTTAGAGCAAAGCCTCTCATCAAGGGTAAGGGGAAGCGGATTCCTACAAAGCCCCTGCGACAGATGAAGCTTCCTATAGTTTTGCCTGCCACGGCTCCTCCGACTGCTGCCCCTCAACCTTCTGCAACACCGGCGATTATTCCGTCTCCGGCTGTTGCAGAAGATCCGGCTCCTCCAACGGCGCCTGTGATCCTTGGATCGCATACTGACGTCACCATGGGTGCGTCAGCTCAAGATAAGGGTGAACCCTCTTCGGGTAATGATCCCTCGGCTGAAGTCTTCACCGACAACCTCCTCAGCAACCCCGGACTTGCCAAGTTTGGCTTATCCCGGAAGTCCGCAGAGGAGATCCAACGGCTGGCCAGGCAAGTCCTGGACAAAAGCCATCTTTCCCCCGAAGAGGAAGCGCAAGAAGTAGAGGACGTCAAGTTCTCTGACCTTCTTGCCCAAGTCCGCCTTCGCGACGAGAGGATCAGGACTGGCGAGCTTCCAACAGCCCCAATAATTCCTTTTACTCTCGCCGAGAAGGTGGCAGCTGAGGTGAACGCGGGATTAGACAAACTCACCCGCGAACAATATGTAAGTCGGAATTCCAACTCTTGTTTTTTACCTTATGTTATATCATATCCTCTAGCCCCCAAGCATGAAGTAGGATACAGAAATCCTGGTTTATGCTTTCATTAGGATGGCAAAGAACGAACTAGTGTAGCCCCCAAGGCTCGTGCTGATATTTAGCAAAAAATATTAGCCCAAGTCTTAAGTAGCTTTCTGACTTTGGGTATTCTGACTTACAAAAAGTATGTTCCTATAACCAGGAATTGTGAAAAAAATGTCTATGATAAGCGGAGAGAGATCAAAGCTCTCCGGCTTAAGAATGCTGAGCTCAAGGTAGCCAAGGATGAAGCCGAAGGTAAACATTTCGAGATTCAAACCTTGCCTTTTGCTTTTTTCAATGTCGAATTTTTCTGAACTGTTGTTCTTTTTGACTTACAGCGTTGGTGAAACAATCCATCGCTATGATTGAAGTGGCCGAGAACCTCAAAACCTTAGTGGTGGAGAACAAGGGACTTCGCCAAGAGCTGGATAAGCTCAAGGCTAATCATGAAAGGAGTATAGCTCAAGTCCTCGAGTCCTCCTCCATGGCCACTGAAGAGCGCGATCTCAAGATTGCCGCTCAAGATAAGGTTATCTCGGACCTCAAGAATGAGGTTGGCAGAGAAGGATATCTCCCAGGCGCTCCGGGCTGAACTCCAGAGTCTCTAGGAGGAGAAAGCCAAGATTGACGACATCATTCTTGGTATGTTCCATCTATCTGACTTATTATTTCTTCGACTTTCATCAATGTCGGTTTTTTCATATCCTTGTTTTGTGTATAGGTCCTCTGAACTTGACGGACTCCTCCTCGTCCAAACCCCGCACTCACCGGCTTACCCAAGTCGGTGATATTCTTCATGACTACCTCCAGTCCCTTGAGGACATTGGCGAGTCTCTCAGGATTCCGGACATGCCAAGCATGTCGGACTTCTAGGTGCGGGAGAAGGCCAAGGAGATGCCGCAGCTCGTTCGGGACTGGAACATGTCCTACGCGCGGACTGCTGCGCAGAACGCTCTCACCATGGTCATCAGCCACCATGGGAAGATGGAGATATGGCAAGTGACCAGAGGGTACTGTAAAGTAGACGAAGACGTCCAGGAGCAAGACCTTCAAGCTATCATGCACTCCTGCGCCGGATATGGGTGCCACGTAGCTGACCTGACCAGCTACGAGGTGCCCTTCTTCACCCGCGTGGATACTCTGCCACCTCCTCCAGAAGACGTCGAAGAATTTTCCGATGATGAACGGACCATCTCGGATCCAGACATCTTGGCACGATATCAAGGCGGAGTAACCAACGATCCGGCAGTTCCTTCATCTCCTCCTGCATCATAGATCAAAAAACTATGTATTATTCTGGAAAGACATGATGCGTTTTGTAAATATTAAGTACTATGACTTTTGCTAGTGCTAAGTTTTTTATCCATTCAGCACTTTTGTATTAGACTATTTGCGTGCCTGAAATGTTTTCATAAGCACTTAGAATTTTCTGCCTTTACTTATCGTTTATCTGGCTTTCCGCCTCGTCCCTTTTGTGAGTCGGCTAAACCTTCAGCCGGAAACTTTGCCGAGCAACGGAGCTCAATTGCTAAACCACTTTAAACTCGGAAACAAAGTCGACTTCCAGTACCAACAATTCACTACTCGGAAGATACCCGCATCCAGCAATTAGACAAATAACCCAAGTAAAGACTAGAGTTTTTTAGAGTTATCCCTGAAGGTAGCAGTTTTAGAATCGGAAATCTAAACCAGAATGAGTATGAGCATAAAGTACTTTCAAGCATTCTGGGATTTTCGACTATAACATGATCATTAGGAAATAAGATGGTAAAAACTTCTCAAAAAAACTTTGAGGTGACCAATACTTTTATTTCACACAGAACATGTACATATGTATGATTACAAAGAAAGATAAAACAAAGAATAAAAGGGACGTAGCTGAGCAATATTCCACGGTCTATCTAATTCAACCGGATTTATACTGCCTCCAGCTCTCTTTCTCTTCTTAGTAGCAGGTCTTTGTTTGATTGGCCTCATGTCAGTTAAGTAGTACGACCCATTGTGCAATACTCGACTAACTAAAAAGGGCCCTTCCCATATTGGGGAAAGTTTGTGCTTTCTTTGTTGCACAAGCTGGAGAACCAAATCACCTTTATTGAAAGATCTAGTTCGGACTCTGGCTATGATACTTGCGTAACTTCTGTTGATAGGCTGTAGATCTCATTTTAGCAACGACGCGAACTTCTTTGACTAAGTCGAGATCATTTTGTCGAGAAATCTCGGCATCCTCTGCGATATACGCGGCCACTCTAGGAGAAGTATGAATCAAATCACTAGGAAGAACTGCTTCTGCGCCATAGACCAAGAAGAAAGGTGTATATCCTATTGACCTATTCGGAGTTGTTCGCAAACTCCAAATTATAGAGGGTATTTCCTCTGCCCAAGCCCCCGCAGCACGTCTAAGTGGTGCTTCGAGTCTTGGTTTCAAGCCTTGTAGAATTAAACCATTTGCTCTTTCGACTTGTCCGTTAGCCTGTGGATGTGCGACTGACGCAATGTCAAGCCAGATATTTTGCTCGTCGCAGAATTCAGCCAACTCTCCCATGGAAAAGTTACTCCCGTTGTCCGTGATAATGCTATGCGCATAACCATACCGGATTATAACATCCTCGACAAATCTTTTGGCTGTTGCTCCATCACAACTAGTGACAGGTTTAGCCTCGATCCATTTCGTGAATTTATCCACCATCACTAAGAGGTGAGTAAATCCACTTGGAGCTCGTTTAAAAGGTCCTACCATATCAAGCCCCCAGACCGCAAAAGGCCATGTTATAGGTATTGTCCGTAGCTGATCAGCCGGAACATGAGCTTGCTTGGGGTACTTTTGGCAGCCTTTGCATGTCTTGACTAATCGTTCGGCATCTGCCTGAGCTGTAAGCCAGAAAAAACCATGTCGAAAACCTTTTGCCACTAAAGATTTGGTTGCAGCGTGATGACCACACCCGCCTTCGTGGATTTCTCTTAAGATTTCCACTCCTTCCGGAGATAAACAGCGCTGAAAAACCCCAGAAACACTCCGTTTATGGAGATCACCTTTAACAATAGTATAGGCTTTTGCTCGTCAGATAATCTGCCGGCTCAGCACCTCGTCTTTGGGTAATTTGCCATTTACCAAGTAATCAAGGTAGGGTTGAGTTTAGCTAGGAATTACAGCCAGAACTGCTATTAAAGGTGAGTCGGATTTGGTCGGATATTCCTCATCTATTCCCTTTATCGAGGGAACTTTGAGGTGCTCTAAAAATGCGCCATCCGGAACCTCTTTCCGCGCAGAGCCTATTCGAGATAGTGCATCTGCTTCCTCGTTTTCTGCTCGAGGGATGTGTGGAACTTCAAACCCCTCGAATGATTTAGATAGATCATCCACGACAGCTTTATATGCTGCCATGTGCTTATTTGCATTACAAATATATGAGACTTGCTGAGCAACAAGATCCGAATCTCCGTAACACATCAAACGTCGGATGCCAATATACTTAGCAATCCGGATTCCATGCAGCAGTGCTTCATACTCGGCAATGTTATTTGTCGCTGTGAAGTGGATTTGCAACACGTATAAAAGTTTATCTCCTTGGGGTGATTTGAGCACCACGCCAGCCCCCTCGAGCCTTGGACCCGTCAAAAAATAGGGTCCAATATTCCGACTCAGGAAGGACCATGTTCTCCTTGGTCTCTAACCAATCAGCGACAAAGTCGGCAAGGATCTGGGATTTGATTGCTGTACGGGGTTTGTACTCAATATCGAAAGCTGCAAGCTCTATACCCCATTTGACAACGCGTCTTGTGGCATCGCTATTGTTGATTATATCTCGCATGGGAGCTTTGCCACCACAGTAATTGGATGCTCCTGAAAATAGTGTCGTAGCTTACGAGATGCTAGAAAAACACCGTAAGCCAACTTTTGATAGTGCGGATATCGCGGTTTTGATTCTGTCAGGACTTCGCTGACAAAGTATGTCGGATGCTACACTAGGTGCTACTGATTTTCTTCTGGTCTCTCCACCTCCATAACTATACTGACAACCCTATTTGTCACAGCAATATAAAGCAACATCGGTTCCTGAGGTTCCGGCGCTGCCAGGATAGGAGCAGATGAGAGTACTTTCTTCAGGTCTTGTAGTGCAGCTTCAGCTTCGTCAGTCCAGACAAAATCCTTGGTCTTCTTTAGGAGTTTGTATAATGGTGCGGCTCTTTCACCAAGCCGGCTTACAAATCGACTGACCGTAGCAATGCAACCAGTTAATCTTTGTACGTCCTTTAGGCGAGTTGGCCTAGAAATATTGAGAATAGCCTTTATCTTGTCACGGTTCACTTCTATGCCTGGTTGAGACACGATAAAACCTAACAATTTTCCGGCTGGTATTCCAAAGAAGCATTTCTTCGGGTTAAGCATGATGTTGTATTTTCGTAAATTGGCGAACGTCTCCTCTAAGTCAGAAATCAATGTTTCCTTCTTTTTGGACATGACCGCGATATCATCCACATATGCATGTACATTACATCCGAGTTGATCATGGAGGCAACACTGCATCATGCGCTGGTACGTAGCTCCTGCGTTCTTCAGCCTAAAGGGCATCGTAACATAACAGAAGGTTCCGAAAGGGGTTATGAATGAAGTCTTGATTTTGTCAGATTCCTTCATCCGGATTTGGTGATAACCAGAATATGCGTCGAGAAAACAGAGGAGTTCCGAGCCTGCCATAGAATCGATAACTTGATCAATTCTAGGCAGAGCGAACGGATCTTTTGGACATGCCTTGTTCAAGACAGTATAATCAACACACATCCTTAAATCAGTGGTGTCCTTTTTAGGGACCATTACAGGATTGGCCGACCAATCAGTATGGATGACCTCTTCTATGAATCCGGCTAACTCGAGCCGCGCTAGTTCCTTAGCTATTGCCTTACGCTTTTCATCACCAAACCGTCGTAAGGACTGTTTGACGGGTTTAGCGTTCGGGTTTACATTTAGAGAGTGCTCGGCAAGTTCCCTAGGTACTCCGGTCATGTCAGATGGCTGCCATGCGAAGATATCTTGATTTTCTCGGAGGAACTTGATGAGCGCGCTTTCCTATGCGCTACTTAAGCTTGCGCCTATCTGGGTCACCTTGGAGGCGTCATCATCCTTCAATGGCGTCGTCTTCGTCTCTTCTGATGCTTGAACTCCGGATTTGGCTTTGTCACCTCCTTCTTCGTCGCGGGCATCTCGGACGGATCTATGCTCTTCTTGATCTCCTGGTACTCCTGGGCGTGCAGCACGGCTTCGGCATTTCCATCCTCGCACTCTCGCGCTTTCTTCGGGTCTCCCCTGATGGTGATCATGCCATTGGGACCTGGAATTTTCATTATATTGTAAATGTAACACGGACGAGCCATAAAAGCCCAGTAAGCCGGACGTCCGAATATAGTGTGGTATGCACTCTTGAACGGGACCACTTCGAACGAAAGTGCCTCCGTTCGATAATTTTTTGGTGTTCCAAAAGTAACATCCAAAGTGATCTCTCCCAGGGAATTAGCTTGTCTTCCTGGGACAACTCCGTGAAAAATCACAGAGCTATGGTTAAGCTGTGTTTCCGAGATCTTCATCTGGCGTAGCGTTTCTACATAGAGAATATTGATGCTGCTACCACCTTCCATGAGGGTCTTGGAGAAGCCATAACCGTCAATAAGTGGATTGACAATTAAGGCGTATTTTCCTCGCCTGTGCAACTTAGGCGGATGATCAGCGCGGTCAAATGTGATTGCTACTTCCAACCAGTCCAGATACTGAGGGACACCGGAACTGTTGCATTGAGCTCGTGGAGAACTGCTTTCTTGACCTTTGCTGGTTGAGATCCGAGGAAGGTGACGTAAGTGTCCTTCTTGGTAGGAAAAGTTTTCTTCCCTTCCGGCTTGGGATTTGAAGCATCGGCTTCCTCCATGTCGGAATCTTCCTTGGTCTCTTTGTCTTTTTCGGGTTTTTCTTTCCCTTCTTCCGCTTAGCTTTGTAGCCCGCGGTATCATCTCTCTTGATGTCGTCGTTAAAACGACATTCGGCGTTGGTGTGGGACGAGCCCCCATTGGCGTCCAGGTGATGCACACATTGGTTATTGGCGATGTGGGCCCAAGTGTAGGTTTTGCCTGGTTGTTTCTCTCCTCTACCTTGGACCCTTGATGTCCCACAGCCACGCCCGCGGCCTCCGCCACGTCCTCCTCGTCCTCCAGACCCGGAAACAGTAGTGACTACTGCCGTCTCCGTGTTGGGTTTTTCTTCCGAGGTGTTTTTGCGCTTCTGAGCCTGTTGCTTTGTCTTTGCTAACTGAGGCACGGCCAGGACGTTGAGTAATCCCTCTGCATCGTCGTCAGAATCTGCATACTTGCTCGCTGTTCCTATCATTTCTCCCAGATCAGTGACCTTGTCACACTTCAAGCGATGGCGCTGTAAACCAATTGGGAGACCTGCAATGAAAGCTTCAATCGCATTTTGGTCATTTACTCCCTCGCAGGATTTCTTGGTGTCAATCCATCATCCGAGATAATCTCGGCAAGTTTCTCCGGCTTTCTGGGTGCAACGCTGTAGGTCTCCAACCGTACAAGGCCTCCGATATGTGCCTTCGAAATTCCGAAAGAACGCACTTTGTAAATCATACCAGTTGTGGATGGTGTTCGCAGGAAGTTCATTGAGCCATGATCGTGCCGTTTTCCGCAACATAAGTGGGAGATATCGGGTTGCGACCAGGCTGTTTCCGCCTTTGGTGATGCAGCAAGCTTGGAAGAAGTCCTGTAACCAGGTGTCAGGCCGAGCAATGCCGTTGTAGGCTTGAATATGTCTTGAGATAGCAAATCCTTCCGGGAATTTTGTAGCTCTGATGCGTGGTGCGAAGCACTTTGGGCCCACGTACACGTCATCGTTTTCGTAGCGTCGAGCCTCTATGTTGGAGTTGATCATGTGCCTTGCATCGTTCGGGGATAGGGATCGTCCCGAATATCGGCTATGGCTGCGGCGCCTTGGAGCCGGACTTCGGCTTCTGCCACCACCTCCTCCGCCATGTCGTCCTCCCTGACCTCCTTGGGGGTCGTTGTGATAACTGGGTTGTGGAGAGGGTGGTGCAGCTGGGTTGTTTCCGGCTGATCGCCGGCCTCCGTCCGCAGCGCCATTATTCCGGTTCCGGGGAGGTTCTTAACTATGAGGAGCCCCCTGCCGGTTTGTGCCAGCGTGGTTTCCGTCATTCCTTTGTCCGTCGTTCCTACCATGGTGAGGCTCAGCCGGACGGTTTTCACGTCTAGGAGGTGGCATTTTATGGCGATCCCCCTCCCGACGTTTCTCTTTATCTTCTCCTTTTTGGGGAGGATTCCTTGGAATCAGTGCAGCGATCGCGTCTTTCTCGGCTGCTGGAGCGACGTTGCTCCAGTTATGTGTAGTTCTGCGGTGCTGTCCTGACGATCTGGTTCTTGAATAATTGTCTTCCCTGCGTTCGGGGTGACGATGCTGCGCCCGATCGTAGTGGGACCTTACGTCAGCCCATGCCGGATCTGTGCGACACTGGTCAGAATCTGAGACCAGCTTTTGACTTCCAGACAGGGCGACCTTTTGCTGCTCCAGTCCCTTATTGAGTAGCTTGATACCCAAATGTATCTCCTCTGGTCCTGGATTAGCCAATAGAATTTCGCAAGCTGCCACGGTATTTTGCACCGGTGTTGGGTAAACCCAATCTCCATTGATGTCCTTCCGTGGCTTTCCCATCTCATCTCCAAAAAGGACGTCACAGACATGTGGGAATTGGTTGTCATCTATGTGACGCTTCCGTGTCTTCTGATGCAGATGGGACATATACTCCTTGTTTGACATGCGCTTCTTTTGCACCTCGATATTTTTCGCTTCATCAAGGAGTTGTTGAGCACGCGCTTCTAGGGCTTGGGCCCTTTCGTCCAGCTCATCTACAGTAAGTTCTACAGCTGTAGGGATAGGTGTGGTTAATGTGGCATCGATGATTTTACGCGCACCTTCAGTGATCACGTGTCCATCCACCGATGCTTCTTTTTTCGGCTCGTCTGGGATAAGTGCTCCATCCGAGTCTTCCTTGTATTCCTCGGCGATCACCTCCTCTGTCAGGGGGGTCTTTTTGCCGGAGTCTTGTTCTTCTTGGTCTTCTTCTTTGCCTTCTTGGCAGCGCCGCTAGCAAAGACGGCTTTGGGTCCGTTTCTCGGAGTCAAGCTCTGATCGGTACTTTCGGACATCTGGAGTTCGGCATTGTCTCCGAGATCCATATCATCCTGCGCTTTGGGAGAGTGTTCCCTGGATTCTTCGTCCATGGCTTCTCCATCTTCTGCAGCTTTGGAGTTGTACTCCTCGTCATATTCCGTGGAGAATTTTTGGAAATCTACCGACGTCATGGACTCATCCGAGGATGCGGGAACGTCGGCGTTTGTTCCAATTGCCTCCAGCACCGAGTCGGTGTTTTCTCCAACTTCGGCAGAGCCGGATCCGGATCCAACATATCTGACGAAGTGCGATGCGTGCTTCCTGAGGTACCTACGGCTTTCACGATCAGCCATATCGAAATTTTTAATGGTTTCGAGGATTGCTTCTGCGCTAGCGCCTTGCAGTATCATACATCTTAGTGTGTACCTGAGGAAAGGCTTGTCTGTCCCAACATCGTCAGAGTCGGGTTCAGTGTCGCAGATGTGCTTCTCCTGGATTTCGACTTCCACGGGTGGGTCGATCTGGGATCCGGCTTCTCCAGGGAGATCCACTCCAGATTCTACTTGGACCGTGAGGTCTTCTTCAGGCTCAGATTTCTCCACCATCTCCGCCACTGGTGCGGGCTGGGTGGGATTAGGGTTTTCTGAGATCCGGAACTCTGCCGCCTCCATGGACAAAGGGGACCCAGAAGATTCTTCTACCTCTATCATCACCGTTGGGGTGGCTTGGGCAGGTTCAGTGAAACCGATGTAAACATCGATCTCGCCAAAAGATATGATTGTATAGGCAGTCACGGCCTCCCTAGCCGAAATCCAAGTCTCGTCGAGAACGATGAGAGGGACGTCGCTGGCGTAGAGGATGCGACCGACGGCGATGGTCTCGCCGATTCCGATTCTTGCAGATTCCGCTCGGAACGCAGATCCGAAGCTCACTTGCCCCACGGTGGGCGCCAACTGTCGTCGGTTTGAGGACAAGTACGCCATGAGGGGGTCCTCGAGGCGTGCGAGAGAGAGGGGTGTGAGACGTACCGTGTTTCGGGACGGTGAGCACACAAGTTTACCCAGGTTCGAATCCGCCGGCTTTGGACGGACCCTACTCCTACTAGCAATCTAGTAATACGGCAGAGCCGGAATATGGGTTACAAGGGTTTCGCCTGTGCGAGTTGAGGGTCTAAAAGTGTTGAGTGCCCTAAAGGCTCTCCCTAGTACGACTTATTTAGATATGTGGCCTAGGGTTTACAGGAGAGATCAATCCGGCTACGACTAAGAGTTGGTTACAGAGTACATCTTGAACTACAAGTAACATTATGGGCCTAAGTCGGTAAGTCTTCTGGGCCTTCCCGTAGTCGGATTGGACTCCGTCTTCTCTCCCTAACTGGGCCGCCCGTGAAGCAAAGCTCTAACCCGAAGTGGGCCACCCTGGTCAGTGAGGATCTGTGAGGATACCCGGAAAGTATATCCCCAACAACTCTCATCTTGCATATATGACGTCAAACCAACCCTCTCAATCAGTAGCAAGAAAGCATTAAGAATACCTGCAGCTTGTAAGAAAGTAAAGCAAGGAAAAGTGGATGGGTGAGCATCCCCATCATCCCTTTTATTACCAATACGAGTTGCAATGAGATCTTCGTTGTATGATGGCCTAAATTGAGAGGCTGATCTTGAGGGCCTCGACCTCCTAGGTGCATCACTCTCAAAATATCTCTCCAAAGGTATGGTTGTTCATGCTTGGTATTCTGAAATTTAAACACCTATTAAACAAGTGATTGCAAAGTAAATATAATGAAGGATTCTACTCATAGGGACTTGTAAGAGGCCTAAACATGCATCAAAACTATATCTCTAAGCATCAAACAAGCTTGCAAGCCCTCATAACCTATCACCTACAGCAGCAAAATACTCAATATATAATCCACTAAACACAAATCTACTTGGACAAGGGGAGGAGTCACATACCAAGGAACAAATGCTCCAAATTTCAGCAAGAAAGATGGGATGAGCAAGGAGATCGAAAAAAACGAGAGCAAGCATAGCAAGAACACGATTTTGAGCAATGAACTGGAGCTTACTCGGGAGAGAGAAGAAAGTGGCAGGTGAGAGAGTTAGTGGGGGGGCCAGGGGTGGCCCACACCAGGGCATGGTGCCACCCAGGGCAGGCCGCGCCACCAGGTGGTGTGCCTACCAAGTGGGTCCCCCTACTACCTCCCAGGCACTCCTCTACCCCTTTTTTCACGTAAAAATTTAATATGAATTTTCTGGAATTTTTTGAGACACTTTATTTTTGGGCATTTTTCAGGAATAGAAGAATGATTTCTGACAGACAGATTTTTTTTTGGAATATGATGCAAGGACAAGACAAAACTAGAACTATAGAAGTTCTAAGTCACTCTAACATGCAAGCAACTAACAACAAAGAAAACTAAATGAAAAAAAAAACTAAAATGGATATAATAGAAGTAAACGGAGATAATCATAGTGAAAACATTGTTTTGTTCAATGAAATCCTTTTGTTAACAAGGTTGATCAGGTCTTGCTACCAAAACAATTCCATATGAGAAAAAACTTTGTATTCCACTAATGATTATGTTACCTCAACCTTGATAGCAATGGTCCCAATCATAATAGTTTCAAATTTTTCTCTTGGTATGGAACAATATATTTCTCCAACTTGAATGCCCTCAACATGTTCAATTGAATTCAAACCATAAGTTCTTTCAATATTCTTGGGGAAATAGACAGTATGTTCCTTGTCATTCACATTGAAAGTCACCTTTCCTTGATTACAATTAATAACAGCTCCTGTAGTATTAAGAAAAGGTCTCCCAAGAATAATAGACATATTATCATCTTCAGGCATTTCAAGCACAACAAAATTAGTTAATATCAAGCAATTACGAGCCACTTCAACAGGTACATCCTCACATATACCCACAGGAATAGTTGTAGATTTATCAACCATTTGCAAAGATATATCAGTAGGTATCAGTTTTTCTAGTTGAAGCCTCTTATAGAGAGAGAAAGGCATAACACTAACTCTAGCTCCCAAATCACACAAAGCAGTTCTAACATAACTGTTCTTAATAGAGCAAGGGATAGTTGGAATCCCTGGGTTTCCAAGTTTCTTAGGAACCTTACCACTAAAGGAATAATTAGCAAGCAAAGTAGAAATTTCTTCATTAGGGATCTTCCTTTTATTCGAGACAATATCCTTCATATACTTTGAGTAAGGAGGCCATTTAATAGCATCAGTCAAAGGAATTTGCAGGAATAAAGGTTTCATCCACTAACAAAACTTATTATAATGTTCATCCTCCTTTGACGTGTGTTTCTTATCAGGGAAAGGCATAGGTTTTTGGACCCAAGGCTTTCTTTCACTACCATGTTTCTTAGCAATAAAATATTCTTTAGTGTATTCAGTATTCTTAGTGTGGTTTTCAGGTTCTTCTTCAACTTTTTCTTCATTAGGATCTTCATTTTCTTCATTACCACTTTCAGTTTTAGCATCAGAGATAGATATACTATTAGGATCTATAGCAGGTTCAGAGGGTTCTACAACAGTTTTATGTTTCTTTTTCCTTTTCTTACGAGTAGAACCACTATTTTCAGCTTGTTGAGAATCCTGCTCAATTCTTTTGGGATGCCCCTCGGGATATAGAGGATCCTGGGTAGCAGCACCACTTCTAGTTCTAATTTCATAAGCATGTTTTTCTTTAGCAACATTAACTAGCAAGTCTTTTTGCACTTTAACGAGTTGATCTATTTGAGTTTGAACCATTTGAAAGTGTTTAACAATCATTTTAACATCATTAGAGGTTCTTTCCACAATATCTTTTAACTCAACAATAGCTCTAGTGTTTTCCATTAGATGATTTTGCACCCTTTTATTAAAATTATCTTGCTTAACAATAAAGATATCGAATTCTTCTAAGCATTGATCAGGAGGTTTAGAATAAGGGATATCACCTTCATCAAAGTGTTGGAGAGAGTGTACCTCAATAGTGGATGAGTAGGGAATAGGCTTACATAATTCTTCTATAGGAGGTAAATTCTTAACATCTGCAGCTTTAATTCCCTTCTCCTTAAGACATTTCTTAGCTTCCTTCATCACTTCATCATTTAATTCAATAACTCCCCTCTTCTTTGATGTTGGAATAGGCACCGGAATAGGTTCAGGTACAATTACTTCAGGTATAGCTTGTTTAGGAGGAGTCCAATCTTCATAGTTCTTACTTATTTTAGCCATTAATTCCTCAGCTTCCTTTGGAGTCCTATTCCTGAAAACACAATCAGCACAACTATCTAGGTATGTCCTAGATTCCTCAGTTAGTCCATTATAAAATATATCAAGAAGCTCATTCTTAGGTAATGGACTTCCAGCCTGTGCATGAATCAAAGCACAAAACCTTGCCCAAGATTCGGGAAATACCTCTTTTTCTCCCTGTTTAAAATCAAAAAGTTCCTGCAAAATAGCATGTCTAGCACTTGGAGGAAAATATTTCTGCAATAAAGTACTAATCAATCACTCAGGGCTATCAATAGATCAGGAGGCAAATTACTAAACCAAGTTTTAGCTTCTCCTTTCAGTGAAAAGGGGAAAATCTTAGCAACAAAGTAAGTACGCATCTTAATATCATCAGAAAACAAACCACTCATGGTAGAAAGTTCATTCATATGTGCTACCGCACTTTTATTCTTAGTCCCACAAAAAGGTTCTTTCTCGACAATAGCTATGTATGATAGATCGAGAAAGAAATCATAATCTTCATCTATAATGTTTATGGGAGAAGCAGCAAACTTAGCATTAGGAGACAATTTGGGTCTAATAGTACGCCTCTCAAGGAGACTCTTAGCAGCGCTCCTATCATGGGTTTTTTTACATTCTTTAATAAATTCATCGATCATCTCAACATAACCATCTTCAATATCATAACTTTCACTAGACTCAGGTGAACTAACAAGTGTGGTAGTGTCTTCATTAGGAGTTTTGGTATTTCCAGCTATAGTTCTAGCAATCGTAGCATCTAGGGAAGGACCTAATGAACCACTCTTATCAAGCACAGTAGAAGCAGCATCATAAGCATCAGAAGTTTCAGATTCAGCAGTAGTAGCAGTGTGTGTAGCATGTGTATGTGGTGGTGTAACGACCTTACTTATAACAGATGGTGAATCAAGAGCAGTAGAGGTGTTCAGAACCGTACCTCTTCTTGTAGTGGATGGTAAAATAGGAAACTTGCCATCATGAGACTTACCCATGATGGATGGATAGCAGCGAACAATAGAGAATCCAAGTGAACTTGATAAATAAAGCTATGCTCCCCGGCAATGGCGCCAGAAAATAGTCTTGATGACCCACAAGTATAGGGGGTGTATCGCAGTATTTTCGAGGGAAGTGAAACCCAATTTATCAATTCGACACAAGGGGAGCCAGAGAATATTTATAAGCCTTAACAACTGAGTTGTCAATTCAGCTGCACCTGGAAACAATCTTGCTCACGGCAGTTTATGAGTAGCAACAGAAAGTAGCAGCAGTAGTAAAGTAAAGACAGCAGTAACAATAGCGGTAAAAAGTAGGATTCGAGTGCGGTAGGCATAGCGATGGATGGACGGGCGTTGCATGGACAAGACAATTCACATAGCAATCAGAACATAGGGCAATTGCAGATAAATAAGATAAAGCACCCAAGTACTAGGCAATCCTAGGCATGTGTTCCATATATAGTCATACGTGCTCGCAATGAGAACTTGCACAACATCTTTTGTCCTGCCAGCCCGTTTGCAGCGGGGCCTCTAGGGAACTACTGGCAATTAAGGTGCTCCTTTTAATAGAGCACCGGAGCAAAGCATTAACACTCCGTGAAGACATGTGATCCTCTCATCAAAGCCTTTCCCTTCCGGCTACCCCAATTTCTGTCACTTCGGGACCATAGGTTCCGGACAACGACGTGTGCATACAACTTGTAGATAAGACCAGAAACAATACTATCATAATGAATCAATAATAAGTTCAGATCTGAAATCATGGCACTCGGGCCCTAGTGACAAGCATTAAGCACAACAAGTCGCAACAAAGTCATAAAGCACTAATAAAAGATACTAGGCACTATTCCCTAACAAATATGATGCCATTACATGAACGATCTCATCCAATCCCTACCATCCCCATAGCCTATAGCGGGGGATTACTAACTCATAGATGGGGGAAACATGGATGGTCAATGGAGAAGCGATGGTGATAATGATGGCGATGATCTCCTCCAATTCCCCGTCCCGGCAGGGTGCCAGAACTGAGTTTCTGGTGCTGTTTCGTGGAATCTGGTGGTGACTACGAAGCGGTACTCCTTCTGGAAAAACGTCGACCCCCCAGAGATTTTAGGTCAGAAGGCTTCTTATAGGTGAAGAGGGAGACCGAGGGGGTGCCTAGGGGGCCCACACCACCCCCTGGCGCGGCCTGGCCTGGCCCGCGCCACCAGGTGGTGTGGCCACCCCCTGGCTCTTCTCCGTCTCGTATTCTGGCTCCTGGAGTATTCGGGTGAAATAGGATTTTCTGCATATTTTTCGGGATTTTTCCTAATAGTTGATTTTCTGCACAAAAAGTAGACACCAAGGCAATTCTGTTGAAAACAGCGTCAGTTCGTGTTAGTTGCATCCAAATCACACAAGTTCAGAGGAGAAACAATAGCAAAAGTGTTCGGGAAAGTAGATACGTTTTGGACGTATCAAGAAGCCACTTGGGAGCGAGAAGATTACATTAGGACGGAGTTTCCAAATCTCTTTAGTTCCTAGTTTTTCTTAAATCTTGGGACGAGATTTTGTTTAAGGAGGGAAGGTTTGTAACACCCTAAAAATATTAAGCAAGATTATCAAGTTCTAATCACCCAATTTTAGGGTTAACAAAAAAAATTATTACTAATTTGAATATGAACGCATGTGTGATTTGCATTAGTATAGGATTGATTGAATTTGCCATGTTTGATTGCTAAAAATGATAAGAAATGGTTTAAATATGAATACTACATCATCTAGGCCAATTACAAATAAAATCAAAATCAAAAAGAAATCAAATATAAAAGATATGAGCAAATGGTCATTTTGACCAAAGTTAACCACTAGGCACTTTGAGTGTTCCTAGAAAAGAATTTCTAACAGAAACAATTCCACTTCTTTTCACCCCTTGCTAGACCAAGTAAAAGTGAACCAAGGCCCACTTTACAAACCCACATAAACAATTTTCAACTCTATTTAAAGGACAGTTCAAATTTGAATCAAGTTCATATGGTAAGATCACCATTTTGCAAAAAAACCAACTAAATCAATTCCACTTGACTTTTCCCAACAACCATAGACACTCAAGCTTAAGATCCAAACACTCACCAAATTTCATTCAAAATTTTCAAACTTATTTTCTTTCGGCCATTTAATCAAACACCTTGCAGACACAATTTAAACACTGCCTAACTTCACTATTTGAGCAGTGATCACTCGACCAAATTGCCCCATTACACTCCCCCTGTCTCGCCAGTCTCTAGAAGCACCAGACACGCTCCCCTTAGCCATTTTGCACCAGTGCACCACCGCCCGAAGCCACACTCGTCGGCCGACCATGGACAGAGTGTTAGAGACCACGCCGCCCTCTCCCACGACGCGCAGCAGACAGGCGACCGTCCACCGCCACCCCCCGTCCAGCCCACGACCACAAGAGAGCCCTGGACCACCCCAGCAGTGCCATGCCCAGTGTCTCTGCGTTAGAGCGCCACACCCGACCAGCTCGCCAGTGTCGCGCCTCGTTCTCACCTCACGTGCACTAACTCGCCATGATCACAGCTAGCTCCTAGACACCCCCGTCGCGTGACCCGTAGCTCCCGTGTGCCGTCTCGAACACCGTTGGTTCCACGCACCTGTGATGACCGCCAAGGAACACAGCACCGCCCCCTACCCTCAGCCGCGCCTCTAGCCGCCTGTATCGTTGTCACCGATGAGCCCGAGCCCATGCCGCAAGGTCACCTCGTCGGTGTATAAATAGAGGCCCTCTCTGCCTCATTTGTCCACACCAACACACCCCCACTCCTCACAGACCCTCCCACACTTCTCCCCGAAGCAAGGCGAGCACCGCTTCGCCAGAATTTGGTCGGAGCCCGTCGCTGTAGAAGGAGAAGGGCGTCGTCGATTGAAGCCGCCCCAGGAGCTGCCGCGACCACCGTCGTCAACCATGTCGTTCGCCCCCATCACCGACCCTAGCTAGAGCCCAGGTGACCCTCACACGACCCCCACCGCCACATTAGGGTTTAGACCTCGCCAGAGCTATTTGTCGTCGATGATGAACTATAGCCGTTGGATCGTCTTTTTATCGTATGGCCTAGATTGCAAGATATCGTTTTGGGTAGATTGAGTCGCTGACTGGTGGGACACCCCTGTCAGTAGCCCTCTGCGCCGCGCTGTGCAGATTGGGCCGGCCCGTTTAGTTTCCCGTACAGGCCTGTGAATTCAAATAAGTATTTTCCAATTTAGTTAAAACCATATTACGTCAGTAGATTCAAAAATCAATTCAAAGAGATTCACTAAACCAAATTGCATGATTCCAATTTTGTAGAAATATATTTAAATTATCTATCCAAGCCCATTGGATTCAAATCATTTGGAGTTAGAGATCACATATAGTAAAAATAACAACACAGAGACTTTTCCAACTTCAATTTTTTTTCAAAAATCAACCATAAATGCTTTTGAGTTGATTCCAACTCTCAAAAATCACATTTGATAAGATCTATCTAAATATGTAAAAATATTTAGGTTTGCATGTAGTGACATTGGACTAGTACGAAAAGAATGTTGTATGGGCATTTCTAGTCACTTTAATTTTATTAAATGATAAACTTAAACTTTATAAATTATGACCAACCCTTTAAATAACATTCACATGTATTAGAATACGTGGTGATGACATGTGTCCACATGATCCCATATTTTAATTGGAGAATATTAAATCTTAAGTATTTTCAATGAGTAGAAATTACTTTTCTAAAATAAGATAAATAAGGTTAAGTCTTCAATTCATGTGATGATTGTGATGATGCTAGATCATCAAGTGTGAGCCTTAGTGTGCTAAATAGAAATAGTTAAGTATTGTTTGGTGATTGTGTACCCCGTATTCATTTATAGACGATAGTACCGACCCGGGATACGAGGAGGAGGAGTACTACCAAGAAGAAGAAGAAGAAGAAGAAGAGGAGAACTTCAATCACTGCACTACCCAAGGCAAGCTAACACTTGCAAGTATCATACCTATGCAAGTCATACTTGCAACATAACCTATGCAGGATGCATTAGGTATGCTTGGTTATGCAACTTTGATTAGACCAATCCCAAGTTTTATTTGCAAGCTTTATTCTTTTACTTTACCAAAGTTCTTTACTTTTAGTTTGTACTTTGTGAGTATTGGAAAAATAGAATAGATACCATAGAGAGTATAAAACTAGGCCTAAGTAGTTATACTTAGATGTCATTCCATGGCATGAGATTGGAGATTAGCACCCCTCATTAGTGAATACCCTCAACTTTAGTGGCTAGTGCTAAGCATAAAAGTTGATCATTTATATGGGAATACTTGGTGAAAATGATTATGAAAACCTTGGAATGACGATTCATTCTATTGAAATGTTTTGACATGTGTTATGGACACAAAAGGATTTGATGATGAAAATGTTGAGGCATGAGCCTTAGTCCTTTATAAAAATTGATGGTTGGGTTCGGATGTGATACCATTCCAATTTTACCGTACAACCACAATACCTGAATTGAGGAGGGCTTAGCCGGAAGTTTATAAGCCTTAGTATGGGTTCCCTTGTGGAAGAGGTTGAGCTGAGGCTACCTCTTGATGAATGTCCACCTATGCAGTGCCCAAGATGGCAGATGGCCATGGCTGGGAGGCCAAGCTCATAGTGGAGGTGCCTATACTAGAGTGTGTAATTGAAAGGTTATGATTGATTATCCACATACTAAGTATGATGATTCATGGTTATCCCTGATGGATGTATCGAATTTTGTGGTGAAAGTGTACCACCTCTGCAGAGTGTGAAACTATTTGAATAGCCGCGTCCGCGGTCATGGATAGTTGGAGTGGCCATACTGTTCCGTCGTCAGATGTTTTCAAAATGACTTGTTAATTGAACTATGACCTTGACTTGACCACAACAGGGTTGTGAATATGAAAACTAGGTTCCCACTTAAGGGATTTAGAACATTAATTAGTTTTCTTTACTTGTAAACTCGGTTTAGATAAATCTAGCTTTTTGAAAATAAACCTAGAGCTTAAGATTCCTACTAGAACTACCTTACTTGTTAGTGATAGTTTGCGAGTACTTAAAGAGTACTCATGGCTTTGTCCCTGGCTATTCCCATGGCCAGACTATGAGGAGGACTACTAGGATGATGGACAGCAGGAGGTCTACAACAACTAGGATCATCTCCCATCGTCAGCATTACATGTGACCCTGAAGATGGAGCCCACTACTGCGTTTAATTTCCGCTGCTTGATTTGTATTAAGACTGGATCATGAGATCCTTTATTTGTAAGACCTTATAATGGTTTTTAATGGATGATGTACTGTGATATCAATCTGTTATGTCTCGCAAAAATGGTAATCCTGGGATTGCGAGGTATGGCATAATAGGCATCTGGGATTAAAAACCCAGGTGTTGACAACCCACTTCTTAGAGAGGTCACTGCCCACCTAAGTACTGTGTTGGCGCTTCCTCATTGTGTAGAGGATGTCCTCTTTTGGTGCGGGCATTAGAAATCTACTAGCCTCTACAGCAGTCTTAGCCTCCGCAGTAGCACCTTCAATCTACATAAATAGCAATAGAGCTCAACAGTTCAATACTATGTAAAGTTTGGTCAAACTTTCCGTCGCTTGACTTTTCAAAAAATACAGTATATGCCTAAGCCTTGGGACGAGGGAGTACAGTACATAGTAGTCATATACTGACTGTATGAGACAGTCTGACAGATCTAGATCTGGATTCACATAAACACAGTGCTAGAATTAATAAAATCACACATATGTTTCTGAACATCGGACAAGAATGCATCACACCAAGCGGGTAATACTTAAATATGTCTGCACCATGGTAATAAGGGTATTAAGCACAAATACCTTTCTCTTTAAGTTGGGCCCTCCCAGCTGGTTGGTGGCCTTGCGCTTGTTTTTTGGTGAGTAGTGGTACTCTCCGGATCCTGCGGCATGTGGGGGTACCATCCTGTTTTGCCGCACCTGGAGCACCGCACGTTCGCATGTATGTACCACCGTGCTACATTAAATGAAGAAGAGATGGTGTCACAGAGGCTTCCACAAAAACAGGATGCAGACAAAGACAACTTTTAGCATAGGGATACATCCAGGTTGCAGCCAACCACTTTCAGCATTGGAAAGAATGGAAGAACGCAATGAATATACTGCTACATTACCTTTTTTAGGCAACTTTAAGAGAACTGATGGGACCATCCCTGTCCGTAGTGGCCGTGCGCGCCACTAACCCATAGTTCTCCATACATAATCTGACGCACAATCCATTGCACATTACGAGTAGCAACCAAAGGTTACAAAAGTGAAGAACACAGAAATCGAACCCGACAAAATTCCCCAATCAGAACAGCGGTGACCATGCCCTGTTCCGGAATCCAAACGAAATCAGTACCGCCTCCCCCACCCCCCCCCATCCCCACCACCACCTCCACCCCACCCAAATGACCCAATCGATTAGAGAAGAGGAAAATATTCTGATTAGGTGATAACAAGCTGAGCAATAAGCAAGAACTCCACAATCAAAGCATACCGAATACTTCTACTCCTAGTACTAATAGTACCCCAAATGGCCCAATCAGAAGCAAATTAAGCAAAGCCGGATTTTGAGGTGAGCAAATACACCCACCTATTTCAACAAGAACTCCCCAATCGGAGGTTGCACAAGTTCCAACAGTTGCTTGCTAGATGTGAGCTAGCTAGTGATGGTTTCTTGTCTTTTCATTGGTAGAAAGGCATGGGCAGGGGAGTAGTAGTACTAGCAGTAGTAGGGTTGGGTAGTACATTTTTTTCTACAGTATTTTTAAGTGGCAGTGGCGGGAACATTTTGCCAGGAGAGAATCTCGAATTTTTGATCCCAGCTATCACGTGGTGGCCTACAGCTGTTTCAAGCGGGACCCACGTCAGGGGTGAGTTAAAGTAGGTCCCACATCAAGTGGTGAGACAATTGACTGAGCCAACCTCTTCCTTCCCTTGGTACCAGTACTAGTTCTCCTAAGTTCCTCTCCAAGGACAGAGAAAATCGCCCCTCTTCGAATCAAATTGGTCCCAGCTTATTATCCTTCTGTTGATTCGTCTCACGGAGCAGTGGACAAGATGGCGGTAATTCCAGCATAGGGCACCAGCGCTGGGGCCTCAAAAACAGTTTAGGAATCGATAAAATGATAAGCTCGGATTCAGACTAGAAACACACACAAACACACATATACTGCGTATATACTAATATACGGAATAGTTTCCAATTACGGTTCTGCTAACAAAGGCCTATAAATCATAATAAGGTAGCTCCATATTACAGAACTACGACAATAGCGAACCAATCATGGGATAGCTCTACACTCCAAGAGTTTTGCAGCTGGGCTAGTGGTCATGAACGGCACCAAAAGTACACCCCTGATGATCAGCAACCCTGCATCAAATCAACGCAATGTACTCAATCCACAACCTCAGGTACAGGCTGATCAATGAACATGTCATCGTCATTACCATCAAAGTCCTCTTCGGTCGTCTGCTTCTGCGATTAGTAGATTAACAGATAAGTTTATAGACAAACATCAAAGACACACAACCTGAACATTTGTCATTCTACAGATATACGTTGTCATCTGGCATAGTGGTAGTACTAGAAATGAATCATGTTTCATCCAGCTGGCGCTTTTTCTCTCCTCCCCGTTCTCCAAGTTGATCTAGATGCTCAGGAGCTACCTCTGTCAGTTGATCTAGTTGATCAACATCTGCTTCCCCTACTTGATCTTGATGATAAAGATGTGCTTCCCCCAGTTCAGACGGAGGACCATATGGTTCACCATGAAATACCCATCTAACATATGTGCTAAGCATCCCAAATGTAATAATATGGTCTTCCACTATACTTTGAGGCAGCACCCTACGATTCGCATACAACCGGCAGAGGCAATGTACTTTTGAGTTGTCATAGTGAGCTCTAACAAATCCCATAAATCATAGAACATCAAGGATACGTTTAGCGCTGCCTAATGGAGCAATCTCAATCCAAAATCTGCCCATCAATTTAATTATGACATACAAGGTTGGTTATTATTAAAAGAAAAGCACAAAACATATAGATGAAGTAAAAAAACTATATATGCCTATGTGTTTTAGCAAACATATTGACAGCAAAAATCACCGAAGGTATTTAGGAACAAAGATCCAGCGCAGAATAAACTATGACCATGCAGATTGAGGACAAATTAAACTACGTAGGAGTATTTGAAAGGGCAATAAAAATGCCAAACAGTATTTGAAAGGACAAATTAAACTACGTAAGAGTATTTAGAGCCATCACCTTTGTAGTTGCTTGACAACAAAACACATTGTTGTTACTTGGAAATTCAAAAACAAACTTCAAATTTGGAAGCAGACATATTGGTTGATTTGCAAAGATGCACTGATCTACCAAAGACGGACACGTCATCATAAACTATTTCCATGACCTTGGTCACCTTTTTTTACGGTGGTCATCTTCTTGAAAGCCTTAAATTGTTCAAATATTTCAGCAAATGCCTAGAAGCTCGTTTAAATGCTGGGAAGCAAGTCTCGCTGGCGTGTGAGCCTAGACGGTGACAGCACGTCTGAGAGGCCCCACGCCGGAGTAGCGTATGCTAGAAGCTTCGACCTCAAAATTTGGTACGGCGCCCAAACATCGCACCCATCCATTAAAATATCATGTGCATCCATTCAAACATGCTTCACCTCTTTCTAGAATGCAAAATTCCTCTTCTATCCCTGCTCCGGAAACAAGAATCCGAGGGAGCACTGCAATAATAGAGGGATATAGGTGGCAAATTTGCGTTCTCCCAAGTGCATCACCCCATCCACGTTTCCTAGCCCTTCTTCAATATTTACCTGCCCGCCCACTCCGACCTACACCAACTTTTTGGACCCACTATGCAACTGACCCACATGTCAGTGAGCCAGAATTACGGGAAGAAGAGATTCGCATCGCTTGTTGTTCAAAATTCGAACATTTTTTGCTAAACTGAGATAAAATCGTTAAAATCATCTAACCTGGCTCATACTATCATTCCACTATGTCAGAGTAAAATCTAAAAAAACAAAGCCAAAAACATGTTCGTAGCTTTATAAGCCAAAAATAAAAAGCCGGAATTCAAGCCCAACCAAACAGCGCCTAAATCTCAAAGAATTCTTCCTGTTTCTCCCTTGTTTTAGTACCCGGATACATTCAATTTTATTTAACAAGAAATATGACCAAGAAGGATATCATCGACATGTAGATCAGTTTTTGAGATACTTTCATTAAATTCTGGTAACACCATTCTGTTCCACGAATATATATAACCATAAAGTTTGAAAATATTATTAAGAATTCACGGAATCCCAAACCATAAAATCTAAACCCCTAAAACCTGACCAAGCAGGTATCGTGCAACTATAGATCAAAATGGAAATACTTTAGTTAAATTAGGTAACGCCATTCTATTAGACGAATATAAGCATAAATCATGAGTATTACCAAAAATTCTCTGAACCCAAAACCAGAAACAACCCATAAAACTAAAATGTAAAACCCTAAACCCTCGGCCCATAAACCCTAATCAGGCAGGTATCAGGCACTTAGATATCAAAATTTGAGATACTTTCATTTAATTGTGGTAACGCCATTCTATTCCATGAATATAAGCACAAAGCTTGAACATTATTTAAAATTCCCGAAACCCTAAAATTTAAACACTAATTAAACCCAAAATCCTTACCAAACACGTAGCATGCACTTATCGATCAAAAGTTGATATATTTTCATTAAACTGGTAACTCCATTCTGTTCGATGAATATAAGCATAAATCTTGAGCATTATCGAAAATACCCTAAACCCTAAACAACCCCTCATAAAACCTAAACCTAAAACCCCAAACCCTCAACCCATAAACCATTACAGAACAGGTATCATGCACTTATAAATCAAATTTGGAGATACTTTCAATGAGTTACGTAACGCCATATATATTCTATTCGACAAATATCAGCATAAAACTTGAGTATTATTGAAAATTCGATAAACCCCCTAAACTCTATTTAGTCCATAAAACCTAAACCGTAAAACCTTAAAACCCTAAACCGTCGACCCATATAAACCCTAACCAAGCAGGTATCGTGGACTTGTAGATCAAAATCTGAGATTCGATCTTTCATTAAATTGCGGTAATGCCATTCTATTCCACGAATATAAAAATAAAGTTTGAACATTATTGGAAATGCCCTAAACCCTAAACCCTCAACATCGCACATAGCATGCACTTATCGATCAAAAATTGATATATTTTCATTAAACTGGTAACTCCATTCTATTCGATGAATATAAGCATAAATCTTGAGCATTATCGAAAATACCCTAAACAACCCCTAATAAAACCTAAATCTAAAACCCCAAACCCTCAACCCATAAATCCTAACCAATCAAGTATCATGCACTTATAGAACAAATTTTGAGATACTTTCATTGAGTTAGGTAATACCATATTCTATTCAACGAATATAAGCATAAAGCTCGAGTATTATTGAAAATTGGATAAACCCCCTAAACCCTATTCCGTCCATAAAACCTAAACCGTAAAACCATAAAACCCTAAACCCTCGACCCATATAAACCCTAACCAAGCATGTATCGTGGACTTATAGATCAAAATTTGAGATTCGATGTTTCATTAAATTGCGGTAACGCCATTCTATTACACGAATATAACAATAAAGTTTGAACATTATCGAAAATGCCCTAAACCCTAAAACCCTAAACCCTTAACCCTGCCTAAACGACATTTGCAAATGAGCTACCACATGCACTTGTAGATCAAAATTTTAGATAAACATTCCTCAGATTGTGTTAACGCTATTCAATTCCATGAATATAAGCATATATAAAGCAACTTGAACATTATCGAAAATTCCCAAAAAACCTAAACCCTAAACACCTAAACCCCCAAAACCATAAAATACCTAAACCCTCAACCCCTTACCAAGCAGGTATGATGCACTTATAGATCAAAATCCGAGATACTTTCATTAAAGTGCAATAACACGAGTCTATTCCACGAATATATATAAGCATATATATATAAGCTTGAACATTATTATTGAAAATTCATAAACCCTAAACCCTAAAACCCTAAACCCTAAAACCCTAAACCCTAAATACCAAGCTTAAACTCCTAAGCCCTAAACCCTAAAATCCTAAATCATATATCCTAAACCCTCAACCCAAAAAACACGAACCCTACCCAGGCTATATATATCTTGTGTGGAAAAGAGGGCAATGGGATTTTGAGCCATAGTTATTTGTAGTTTCTTCATGACAAAAGCCATTGTCGTCGCTTGAAAAATTGAAAATATCTTCAAATTTAGAAGCTTCCTTTGTAAATAATATTTTAAATGCCAATAATACGGACCAATCTACCAAATACAAACATGTTGTTATAAACTATGGCAAAGGTGTGGCCATGACCTTGGTCACCTGGTTTGAAAGCCATGCAAATTCATACATGGTACGCCATATATCATATGACAAAATTAAAGCCATTATTATCAATTGGAGCTTTTAAAATAACTCCAAATAGGGAAGCTCTTTTTCTAAACAATGTTGAAATACCAATATGCACCAATCTACCAAACATGGTTACATTATCATAAAGTATGGTAACACATATGGCCTTGACATTGGTCATCTAGTTTTCGAAAGACGTGAATGTTCAAACATGGTACGCCATATTGTGAAACGAGCTTTTCAAGAGTTATCAAATTTTATATATTTTCATGGAAACTAGCCAATGCACACAGTGAGACACCAACGGAGAAACAAATGGTTGTATTTCGTTTTATATTTTGTTTCTTGATTTTTTTGAAAAACGGGCCCAAATTTGGTGTCATTACTATTCATATCAAAAAATTGAAATCTTGCAAAACTCTCGGTGGTTCTCCAATATTTGACTAATTCGGTACCCTTAAACTATTTTTAAAAAGTCAAGAGCAAGCTGTATCACACACTTTGTAGTACATAAATATACTTACTTTCAATCGTCAGAAAGTTATTTAATTTCAGCATCTTCAGCTAGGAAGTTTGGAAACTCATGAAAGTAGGGCATTATCCATCAAATCTGAAATCTCCTTTGTAAACAATTGCTTGAAATGCCAAGATGCACCGATCTACCAAATATGGCCAAGTTTGTAAGCTTGGTTGGCGAAGATGCTTCAATGTGCGGAGTAGTACAAAAGATGAAAAAGGTACAGAAACTATGGCTATGACCTTGCTCCTCTTGTTTGAAAGCCTTGAACTAATGTTCATTAATTTCGGCAGATGTCTATAAACTCATTAAATGCTGGAAAGCATACAGGCCTATGGGTCTATCTGACGGGGACAGCATCCCAAGTGGGAGTAGCGTACCTTAGAAGCTTCAACTTCAAAATTTCGGCAGAGCAACGAAATATCCTGCCCACCCATTCAAACATCCCGCACATCCATTCAAACATCCAGCCCCAAAAAAACATCCAGCCCCAAAAATTATTTTCTTGCACAAATTTAGCCTGGAAGCTTGGAAGGGCGTTATACATTATGTGAAAAAAGGGGGCGGTGGCATTTTGAACCATCATCTTTGTAGTTGCTTCACAACAAAACACATTGTTGTTAATTGGAAATTTGAAAACAAACTTCAAATTTGGAAGCAGGCATATTGGTTGATTTGCAAAGATGCACCGATCTACCAAATACAGACACGTCATCATAAACTATTTCCATGACCTTGGTCACCTTTTTTTGGACGATGGTCATCTTCTTGAAAGCCTTAAATTGTTCAAAAATTACAGCAAATGCCTAGAAACTCGTTTAAATGCTGGGAAGCAACTCTCGCTGGCGTGTGGGCCTAGACGATGACAGCGCGTTTGAGAGGCCCCATGCCGGAGTAGCGTAGGCTAGAAGCTTCGACCTCAAAATTTGGTACGACGCCCAAACATCGCACCCATCCATTAAAATATCATGTGCATCCATTCAAGCATGCTTCACCTCTTTCTAGAATGCAAAATTCCTCTTATATCCCTGCTCTGGAAACAAGAATCCGAGGGAGCACTGCAATAACAGAGGGATATAGGTGGTAAATTTGCGTTCTCCCAAGTGCATCACCCCATCCATGTTTCCTAGCCCTTCTTCAATATTTACATGCCCGCCCACTCCGACCTACACCGACTTTTTGGACCCACTATGCAAGTGACCCACATGTCAGTGAGCCAGAATTACGGGAAGTAGAGATTTGCATCGCTTGTTGTTCAAAATTCGAACATTTTTTGCTAAACCGAGATAAAATCGTTAAAATCATCCAACCTGGCTTATACCATCATTCCACTCTGTTAGAGTAAAAGCTAAAAAAAAAGCCAAAAAACACATTCGTAGCTTTATAAGCCAAAAATCAAAAGCCAGAATTCGAGCCCAACCAACCAGCGCCTAAATATCAAGGAACTCTTCTTGTTTCTCCCTTGTCTTAGTACCTGGGTACATTCAATTTTATTTAACAAGAAATATGACCAAGCAGGATATCATCAACTTGTAGATCAATTTTTGAGATACTTTTATTAAATTGCGGTAACACCATTCTGTTCCACGAATATATATAACCATAAAGTTTGAAAATATTATTGAGAATTCACGGAATCCTAAACCATAAAATCTAAACCCCTAAACCCTGACCAAGCAGGTATCGCGCAATTATAGATCAAAATTGAGAAACTTTAGTTAAATCAGGTAACACAACCCCTAAATCTATTAGACGAATATAAGCATAAATCATGAGCATTACCAAAAATTCTCTGAACCCAAAACCGGAAACAACCCATAAAACTAAAATGTAAAACCCTAAACCCTCGGCCCAGAAACCCTAATCAAGCAGGTATCATGCACTTATATATCAAAATTTGAGATACTTTCATTAAATTGCGGTAACGCCATTCTATTCCACGAATATAAGCATAAAGCTTGAACATTACTTAAAATTCCCGAAACCCTAAAATTTAAACACTAATTAAACCCAAAATCCTTACCAAACACATAGCATGCACTTATCGATCAAAATTTGATATATTTTCATTAAACTGGTAAATCCATTCTATTCGATGAATATAAGCATAAATCTTGAGCATTATCGAAAATACCCTAAACCCTAAACAACCCCTAATAAAACCTAAACCTAAAACCCCAAACCCTCAACCCATAAACCATAATAGAACAGGTATCATGCACTTATAAATCAAATTTGGAGATACTTTCAATGAGTTAGGTAACGCCATATATATGATATTCGACGAATATAAGCATAAAGCTTGAGTATTATTGAAAATTCGATAAACCCCCTAAACTATATTCAGTCCATAAAACCTAAACCCTAAAACCCTAAACCCACGACCCATATAAACCCTAACCAAGCAGGTATCGTGGACTTATAGATCAAAATCTGAGATTCGATCTTTCATTGAATTGCAGTAACGCCATTCTAGTCCACGAATATAACAATAAAGTTTGAACATTATTAGAAATGCCCTAAACCCTAAAACCCTAAACCCTCAACATCGCACGTAGCATGCACTTATCGATCATATTTTCATTAAACTGGTAACTCCATTCTATTCGATGAATATAAGCATAAATCTTGAGCATTATCGAAAATACCCTAAACAACCCCTAATAAAACCTAAACCTAAAACCCCAAACCCTCAACCCATAAATCCTAACCAATCAGGTATCATGCTCTTATAGAACAAATTTTGAGATACTTTCATTGAGTTAGGTAACGCCATATTCTATTCAAAGAATATAACCATAAAGCTCGAGTATTATTGAAAATTCTATAAACCCCCTAAACCCTATTCAGTCCATATAACCTAAACCGTAAAACCATAAAACCCTAAACCCTCGACCCATATAGACCCTAACCAAGCATGTATCATGGACTTATAGATGAAAATTTGAGATTTGATCTTTCATTAAATTGCGGTAACGCCATTCTATTACACAGATATAATAATAAAGTTTGAACATTATTGCAAATTCTCGAAAACCAAAACCTGTAAAACCCAAATCCTAAACCCTAAACCCTATAACCCTAAACCCTCACCAAGCACGTTGCATGCACTTATAGATCAGAATTGAAGATAATTTCGTTAAATTGGATAACGCCATTCTATTTGACGAATATAAGCATAAATCCTGAGTAATATAAAAATTTCCCTAAACCCTAAACCACCCCTAAAACTTAAACCCTAAAGCCCTAAACCCTCAGCCATAAACCCTAACCAAGCATGTGTCATGCACACATTGATCAAAATTTGAGATACTTTCATTAAATCAGCTAACACCCATTCTGTTCTATGAGTATAAGCATAAATCCCGAGCATTATCCAAAATTCGCTTAATCCTAAACCCTAAACAACCCATAAACTAAACCGTAAAAACCTATAACCCTAAACCCTCGACACATAAACCCTAACCAGAGCAGGTATTGTGCACTTATACATCAAAATTTGAGATACTTTCAATAAATTGATGTAATGCCATTCTATTCAACGAATATACGCATAAAGCAACTTGAACATTATCGAAAATTCCTAAAACCCAAAACCCTAAACCCCTAAAACTCTAAACCCTTACCAAGCACGTAGCATGCACTTATAGATCAAAATGTGATATACTTTTGTTTAATTTGCTAACGCCATTTTATTCGACGAATATAAGCTTAAATCTTGATCATTATTGAAAATGCCCTAAATCCTAAACCCTAAACAACCCCTAAAACCTAAACCCTCAACCCATAAACACTAACCAAGCAGGTATCATGCACTTTATAGATCAAAATTTGAGATACTTTCATTACATTAGGTAATGTCATTCTATTCGACAAATATAACAATAAATCTTGAGCATTATTCTAAATTCGCTAAACTCTAAACCCTATACAATGATAAAACCTAAACTATCAAACCCTAAACAAGCAGTTATCATGCACTTATAGATCAACATTTGTGATACTTTCATTAAAGCAGGTAATGCCATTCTATTCGACGAATATAAGTATAAATGTTTGAGCATTATTGGAAAACCGCTAATCCCTAAACCCTAAACAACCCATAAAACCTAATCTATGACACCCTAAATCATCGACCCATAAACCCTAAACCAGCAAGTACCGTGCACTTATAGTTCAAAATTTGAGATACTTTCGTTAAATTGTGGTAACGCTATTCTATTACATGAATATAAGCATAAAGCTTGAACATTATTGAAAATCATAAACCCTTAACCGTAAACCCTAATAACCTCCTAACCCTAGAACTCTAACTTCCTAACCCTAGAACCCTAAACCCTTACCAAGGAGGTATAATGCACTTATAGATCAAATTTTGAAATACTTTTATAAAATTGCGATAACGCCATTTTATTCCATGAATATAACCATATATATAAAGCTTGAACATTATTATTGAAAATACCCTAAACCTTAAAACCTAAACTATCATAAACCCTAAAACCTTGAACAACCCTAAACTCTAAACCACTAAACCCTAAAAACCTAAACCCTAAAATCCTAAACCATAAACCATGAACCCTTAAACTCTCAACCCAAAATAAAACCCTGAACCCTAAACTTAATTAACCATAGGCTATATATACTTGAGTGAAAACCGGGGCAGTGGGATTTAAATCCATGTTTTGTAGTAGCTTCATGACTAAAGCCATTGTTGTGCATTAGAAAATTGAAATAACTTCCAATTCGGAAGCTTCCTTTGTAAATAATATTTTAAATGCCAATACACACCATAACAAATATGGATAGGTTATTATAAACTATAGAAAATATATGGCCAAGACCTTGGTCATCTAGTTTGAAAGCCATGCATATTCTTACATGGTACTCCATATATTGTGATACAATTTTTTCTCATAAATTATCAAATTTCAAGATTATATTTTTCCATGGAAACTAGCTAGTGCACATAGTGAGACACGAATAGAGAAAATAATGGATGCATTTCTTTCTATATATTGTTTCTTTGTATTTTTATAAAATGGCTAAAATTAGGTGTCATTACCAGTCATATCAAAAAGTTGAATTTTCCAAAACTCTCAATGGTTCTCCAATATTTGATTACTAGATATCTTTGAATTATTTTAAAAACTCAAGAGCAATGTATATCGCACATGTTCTAGTTTGAAATTAGACATATTTACTTCAGATTATCAAAAAGTCATTTTATTGCACAGATTTAGCTAGAAAGTTTGGAAATTCATGAAAGTTGGGCATTGTCCATCAAATCTAGAATCTTCTTTTAAAATGCCAAGATGCAGCTATCGACCAGATATGGACATACTATTATAAACTATATGAGAGATATGGCCGTGACTTTAGTCATCTTGTATGAAAGCCTTCAAAATATATGGTTTATCAATTTGAGCAAATGTGTGAAAACTCATTCATATGTTGGTAAGCATACTGTCGCTGGCGTGTGGGTCTAGACAGGGCGAACATGTGAGAGTGGTCGTGTCGGAGTAGCGTACGTCGGAAGCTTCAACCTCAGAATTTCCGCATGGCGCCGAAACATCCCGCGCACATCTATTCAAATATCCCGTGCATCTATTTAAATATCCCGCCCCGCTTTTTGCAAATGCAAAATTCCTCTTCTATCCCTGCTCCGGAAACAAGGACCGTGGTAGTACTGCAATAATAGAGGGGTATAAGTCGTAAATGTGCGTCATCCCACCTATATCCCCCCCCCCCATCGTCTCTTCCCCGCCCACACCCCTCCAACCTCGACCTTCCTCTAGCTGCTTCACCGCCGGCCCTCTCTTCCACACTGGAGTTCCACTGCACGCGCTCTTTACCGGAACTATTTCACCGACTCCCTCGTGGCATCGGATCTGCTTCGCCAACACTATCATCTACCCTATCGGGGCCGGTTCACTGAATCATTCGTTGCTGACCCCGAAATGTCGGGCCGCTGCCCCCGCCACCCACTTTCCCGTCCCACTCGTCCTGGCAGCACAGCGGTAATTTCTCTTGCCCATTTGCTATATTTTTGTTACTCGTAAGCTACAAAATCTTTAGGATGTTGCTCAATATCCTGGATGCTATTGCCATTTCGTTTGCACCCTTCATCTTGTAGGTCCTATCCACCTCATTAGCTTCTTACTTTTATTCTATTTCTTTATTCTCACGCTAGCGGTTTAATCCTCCAACACGAACTCATAGATTCTATTCTTTCCAAGCGCTCGCACGGGTCATGCAAATAGCTCATAGAGGATCCAACACTGACAATCTGACGCCTAGCAAGGCTGAATCGTGAGGTTTACTTGTGTTACTTAGGCCAGTTTCTTGTCATGTTAATTAGTTGTCATTCTACCTAAGAACTTGCCATGACATTTGCATTTATGTTCAATTGTGAATATATGTGCGAATGCTTAATTCGTAAAATTTCCATCTAGTTTGGATGCTATATCTGGTCATTTTTAATGCTATATGTTGGTGTTTTCACCTGCTTTCATCCTTCCAAACCAGCTATCTAGTTTGAAACATACGTCTGGTAATTTTTAATGTTATGTTTTTGGTGTTTTTCAAGAGTTTTCATCCTTCCAAACCAACCAACTTGGTTTCAAATGTCATGCAAAGAAATGACAATGGAGTACAAGGACCAGAGTTCCAACTGCTCTGCTCAGATTCTTCTAGCAGATTGACCAGGAGTTGCACCCGCTCGAGAAGAGCTACTGTCATCCTGAACGTGCTACTATAAGTTCATACTTACTTTAAATGATCTCTACTTTATATAATACTACTTGTTTCCCTAGTTGTTTGTTTTAACCTATTTCACCATATTTTTGCAGACTGTAGTTAAAACCCAGCATGAGTCCTTGGAAGGCAAGACTGAGAGTTGTGATCCCTCATCCCATTCATCCTCCCATTGCATTTCCGAAGCAAACTCACTTAACAGTCCACCTAGAACAACTCCTGCATGTGATAAATATATAAATGATGTATTGCATGCAGAACGAAAGGGTGTAGCTGCTCTTAGATCTGTAGCTGAAACGTTGAAGAAGAGGACAGATAATACAGTGAAGCGAATCGCCGTTTACCGATCTCTTATTGATGGTACAGACACGTTGTAATATGTCGGAATTACGATTTTGTTGTATAACCTATTGTAACAAACTTCTATTGTTGTGTAATAAGTAATGTTAATTTATGTGTGTTTATTAATTGTTGTCTTGATACTCACATGTTCTGCGAAAAGTAGGCGCTAGCAAAAAAAAGTCTGAAACAGTAACAACGTGCGCATGGACGGCCCAAAGCGGCCAGAACAGTAAAAGGCTAGAACAGTAAAATGTCAAAATAGTAAAAGGCCAGAATAGTAAAAGGCCAGAACAGTGAAAGGCCAGAACAGTAAAAGGCCAGAATAGTAAAAGGCTGTAGCTGCAAAAGGCTAGAACAGTAAAAGGACAGAACCATAAAAGACCAGAATAGTAAAAGGCCAGAATAGTGAAAAGGCTGGAACAGTAAAAGGTCGGAACCGTAAAAGGTATCAACAGCAAAAGGCCAGTACGGTGGTAGGACAGTACAGTAACAGGCCAAACAGTGACGGGCTTAACAGGCACAAGCCCAAACACTAAAGGGCCTAAACAGTAACGGGTCGAAATTCCTAAAAGGCTGAAACGGTAACAGGACTGGACAGTAAAAAGGCTAAATTGGTAACAGGTCTGAACAGTGCAGGGCCGGACTTGTGCATGCCTCAAGTGGCAGCACATTGTTGGACAAACATGGGCCTTTTGTAGGTCGAAACAGAATCGGGTCTGAAAGTTCACGGGCCGCATCTCTAGGCCTATTTCAAATAGTGTAGGAAAAAATAGTAACAGGCCATATTCTTGTTGGGCTCCCCTGATGGGTCGGCCCAGTTAGTACTTAGCAGGCCTTGGCTGGGCCTGGCTTCTGCCATCGTTTCTATGACCGTTAATGGTGGTAACCGGTCGCTAACGGTGCCTACCACGTGGCAGTTTGCATGACGTCGGCCGTCAGCGTGGCTGGTGAACAGATCTACGACGGAACATGTTTTCGTTGCTAAAGGGTGTGATCCGCCACGGGTGAAAAAAAAACCGTGGTTAATTCATTTGTGATGGGGCTTTTACCACGAAGGCCATCCGTCATGCAAGACTCTTCGGCCATGAAAAATGAGCCTTCAACCACGAAAACCGTCCGTTGTAAAAGCCAAGTTTTCTTGTAGTGAGAGGACTCTGAAGAAACATGCTATGGAGGAGTGTACCACTCTTGGGAAGGAGGAGTGGATATTTGCATGCATGAGGCTTTGTCTCGTATGTGCAATACTCACCAACAAAGGCTGAATGAGAACTCCATCTTTCTCGAGTTTGGGAAGCGCAATAGAGATGGAGACACCATGGTTACGCTGGACATAGGAATGAGATGGGATTCTTTCCAAAGAAAATGGAGGACTTGGAGATACAAGCCGTCCAGATGGAGGAGGCACTACAAGAGATGATGGAGAAGTACTACCAAGCACGGGCCGTCGTTGGGGTAAAGGAAGACATCATTAAGACCAAGGACACCATCGCTGGTCTCCAAGCTCAACTCAACCATTCCAACGATGATGACGACGATGATGATGGCGGTGATGATGACAATGGTGATGAAGGAGGAGATAAAGCTGGAGCCAACGCACTGGAGGAAGGACCCATGGAGAGGGAGATTGGAGCCACAAGTGATGAGAATTCGGAAGAGGAATACACTCCAACCTCTTGCGGAAAGAAGAAGCGCAAGTGCACCAAGGCTCTGAAGTTTCTTCACCGCTTCAAGAAGAAGGATTTAAGCACCAACCAGACTTCGCTAGGATATCGTTAGGCTTAGCAATCGATCATATAAAAGGCTTGTGTAATAGTTGAATTGATTTCCTTAGGTTCCTTATTTTGATACCATAAAGTTCCAATAGTTTTCATGAGATATGATAATGAATTAGTAAATGAAATATATATCAATTCGTGGTAATTCTCGTTGCAGTTTTCTGCCTGATACTTTTTACTGCGCGCTTTTTCATTTCGTGCTGGTAGCTCGGTTGGAGCTCATATTTTAGGATCTGGTTCGAAATTTGCTGTAGAATAACAACAAAATTTGGCTAAAAATCCTGACGAGTTTAAGGTCCTCAGAAAAATTCGTGAATACAACATTAGTTTCAAGACAGATTCTGTTTGTTACTATAAAGATTATAGAATCACGCCCAAATGAATGGTAGACATAAGTAAACTATTAGGTAGATGGCATACTACTAAAATAAAGCTTCTGGAACATAAAACAAAACTATTTTGGTCTTGAGTGTTGCTTGTAATGATTGTTTCTTGTGTGTCAATTGATTGTTTCATGTAGCTATGGGTGGGATTACTTCTCTAGTGCTCTCTTTCTAAACTTTCCTATGTTGAACCATAGATGCCGCCAAGACGCACCTATGACCTGCCACCTGGCATGCAGAAAATGTTGGATGCACAGACCCAGTTGATGCAAGCCCTGACCCAGCAGATGAACAACAACAACAATAACAACAATAACAACAACAATCCGCCCCCGCAAGTGGATGCTCTTGCTCAATTCCTGAGGTTGAGGCCAGTCAAGTTCTCTACTGCACCTGAGCCAATGGTTGCACTGGATTGGCTACGCTCGGTGAACAAGGACTTGGTGACAGTTGGGTGCACCGATGCTGAGAAGGTGAGGTTCGCTGCTCATCTGTTGGAAGGACGAGCTGCTTCTTGGTGGGATACTTTCCAGATCACCCACCCCATTGCTACTGTGACCTGGGATATGTTTGAAGAAGGGTTCAAGACTCACCATGTATCTACTGGAACTATGAGCCTGCAGTGGAGAGAGTTCCGCAGCCTGCGCCAAAGTCATCGCAATGTGTCTGAATACATAGAGGAATTCTCTAATCTATCTTGCTATGCGCCAGATGATGTGGACTCGGATGCCAAGAAGAGAGAGAGGTTTCTTGATGGTCTGAATGATGAGCTCTCAGTCCAGCTTTCTATTGTACATGCTCCTGATTTCCAGACTCTGATGGACAAGGCTAGAATTCTGGAAAGGAAAGTAGGGCCAAGCTGAAAGGCGCAAGAGGAACTATAATGGCAACCACAACTCAAGATCACACCATAAGCATACCCACCATGACGGTAATGGAAGCTCCGGACATAACAAGCATGGAGGCAATGGACACAATCACACAGGAACAAATGGCCACAACCATGGAGGGAATGGCCACCACCGCAATGGGAATCGAGATCTCAGCAACGTGGAATGCTTCAGGTGCAAGAAGATGAGACATTATGCTAATAACTATCCTGAGGCAAATGATGGAACAAAGCCCAACTCAAGTGAGAAAGCCACTGTGAACCATGTGAATGTCAAGGAAGTGTTCAACAATCCAGACTTCGTGACTAGTAAGTTCCTGGTTAATTCATGCATCGCCCTCGTAATTTTTCAAGTATTGGTATACCGCATTCATTCATATTAAGGCATTCATGGATAAGAGTAGTTACACATGGAGCTACTTAGAGGAATGGCTAAAGAAAACTCAATGGGAAAGAACTAATAGCTAGCACATCATTCCACCCTTATACCCTAGAGCTTAGATACATTGTTTCTCCCACTAGCTTGTCTATATTGGTTTCATTGGTTGGAAAAAAAGGTAAAGCATGAATGGATGGTTAAGGACCAATGTCTGATAGATGGATACTATGCTCATACCTGGAAAGAAGGAGGGTTAGATATAGAACAATGGTTCTAAAGGAGATACCAAGCACAATTCTCTTAAGGGGGTTAGCCTTGATAACACCGCCTGAACCTTGCTAGCCATTTCGAGTCTCAGGACGAGATTCATCTTAAGGGGGTTAGTCTATCACATCCCAAGGTTTAGCATTTGGGATTAAAAAAGAATTTTTGCATTTGCATGTCATTCATGAGCATTGCATTGCATCCATGAAGAAATTTGCAAAGAATTCGAAATTTAATATTAAACCAAACTCTATGTGCGACATTATTCCTAAAAGGAACTAAATAGGCTTTAATTAAAACCATTGTTGATAAGTCAACAAGCTCTCCTAAATCCTAGCCTAAAATGATCTACTTGAATTTAGAAAAATTTGAAGACAAATTTGAACTCATTTGAAGTTCAAATGAAAAAGATATGATGAAAAGAAGAAAAGGAAAAGGAAAAAGAAAAGAGAACAAAAAAGAGCTAACCTAAATCTCGCCCCAGCCAGTGCAGCCTAGCCCGCCCAGCCCACCTAGCTGTCCTGCCTACCTGCCGCTCGCCCAGCCCCCCCCCCCCCCTCCCCCCTCGCGTTGCACGCAGCCCGCAGCAACAGCAACAGCAACAGCTGGGTCAGCCCGCTCGCGCGCCCTGCCATCCACCGACAGGTGGGGCTTGCCTATCAGCGCGAGTTGTTCATGCTCGACACGGACACCGCCCCCACCGCCATATCTGCACCGACTGCCACCTTTTCCGCTCCGATTTGGCATCTGTCCGCTGCCCCTCGCCCAAGCCTCGCCCCTATATAAGCCCGCGCCATCGCCACCTTTTCCCCTCAAACATCGCCCTGAAACCCTAGCTTGAGCTTGGATTTCGAGCTCGATCTCCGCCGCCACAGCAGCACCCCGGAGCTCGCCGCCGACCGGTTCCGAGCCTCCCCTTGCCCTCCTCTTTGCTCTATCGTGCTCAATGTGGACCACCACCTCTCTGTGCCCTCTTTTCCCCCTCTGTTTCACAGCCAGCCGTCGGGAATTTGTCGCCGGAGTTCATCGCTGCCGCGGGGGAACAGGGGAGCATCACCGGAGTTCGAGGAGGAGAGGGACATCGCCGAGAGGACGAACGTGAACGCGAAGAGGAGCCGAACTATGTCCGCCACTGGCACTGCCACCGCCCATCACCACCACCGCCCGCCGGTGAGTCCGCCCCCTTCGTTCCTAGCTGGTCGATCTACGATCGATGTTCAGAATTAGATCCCCCGGTGAGCCGGTACATGCCAATGGCATCGCGCCGCGTGGCAGCCCAGTCAGCACGCATTGACCACACAACCTGGTCAGCGCTGACGCGGTAAATAATAGTTTTAATGATTAAAAATTGTATAATTTAGATCTACCTTCTAAAATTAATAGAAAAATCATACCTCATCCAAGAATTTCGAATAATATATCAAATTGAAGCTATTCTAATGTAGTTTAATATTATCAGACTAGATCTAGTTTTTGCATTATAGATTACTGGCGACTAATTAGTTAGTACTAATGGCTTTATAGATCATTAAATTCATAGTAAATTATTTACAGATCCGAAAAATAGGAATAATATGTCCCTGAGTTCACAATCTTGTGTAGATTTCAGATATGTTTTTAGATTTAACTTTGGTAAGTGTGAACTATTTAGATTAATTAAACCCTATTAAACACCAATTAAATCCTAGAAAAAGATATACAACACCGATTAGGGTGAATACAATTGCTACTGGTTCATATTGATTCCCTCTAAACATTAGAGTACAAATCCCAATTTAATTCTACAATGAGCACAGAAGTTATAACAGATATGTTAAAAAAACCTTTATTGGCAATCAAAAATGAATAACAAATACTATATTGCATTAAAACACATCTGCATGTATCATGTGATATAATACTGTCCTATGGACTGAACTAAACCTCTATTCCGTGTTTAAATCATCATGCATGCATTTGTGCACTTATTTATGGTTGTTTATGTTGTATGCATTTGTTTGATTGATAGATTGCGAGGAGTGCAACGTCTGTGATTGCAATGAGTGTTTGAACGACTCCAACAACTATCAAGGCAAGTAGATGCTAATTTGTTCAAGAATTGTCCTACTATTTTCCCAATGCATGTGTAGTGTATTTCTCGTAGATGCATGAGTAGGAATTACTATCGCTATGCTATGGCCTATGTATCTTGGTAGGAGTTACGTGTAGTTGAGCCGTCGTATGCTAGTTGTACTTAGCCATGCTATCTAGATGGGGAAGGGTCTACATCATGTTATGGTATTGTATATGTTTTGTTCAACTAAAAAAACTTAATTAACGAACTCTCTTGGTGGAATTGGTAAATGCTTGATTCGTGAATGTCGGGCCCATGTCTATGGTTTACCTGAGTAGTTCACTCGTGGATGGCCACCCAGGTTCCAGAGAAGTGATTAGTGTCTTTGTTTGGTAACTTTGGTGTACAGTCATATGCCAGTGAGTTATGGGTGGCTAGATGGACTTAGTAGGTCATGGTGAACTGAGATCTTCGTATCCAGAGATGTAGTGAATTGTGGTAGGTTGGTATGGTGCATGGATGGGCTTGGGGAACTACTTCCCGAATTATCTCTTCTTGGACTTCTCCCAATCATGACTCAAAATGCGTGTCATGGTACGAGCCGGTCGACCAGGTCATATGGGTAAAGTGTACAAACCCTTGCAGGGTGTAAAACTAAGTGCTTAGTCATGTCCCTGGTTATGGACAATTGAGTTGCCAGATATTGAGGCTATGACATATTCTTGTTCATTCTAACTTGTAATTGCTAAAACTTGATGGGTGAACTTAATGGGTTGTTGTGATCAAACTTGATTTAAAAGTAGGGTAAAACTGCTTAAGAAAATGCAAGCTAGCCAAAGCTCCACTTAGCCAAATAAGCATGTAGTTGCTAGGTATATTGTCTCCTTACTTAGATCTACTTGCCATACATTCCAAGTATTTCCCCTTCGGGAGTACTACGTTTTATGTTGCAGGTTATACCGATTCCGAGTGATCATATTAGGTCGCGGTACTCCACTTGACACTTGTTCACTTGTGGACAATTTGAAGGAGTCAACTATATGTTATGTTTCTGCATGCTACTTGTTTATTTGAGCTAGCCATTGAGTTATGCATATTGTAATAATTGAATTCTCTGGATCATTTCATTACTTTATGATGCACGGATTTTACTTTGTTATTCATCTATGTTCTGTGTAAGCCAATGAACTGATCCAGGGATTGACATGTTGCATACAAACTGCAGTCTTTTCAGGCTATAGTGTTACAGGTTTGAACTACAAGTACATGATCTAATGCTCATGATTTTTAGAAAAAAATATTTTTAGACTCACAATTGATGTTTCTTCAGAGATCCAATGCAAGTATTAGCGAGGCTCATCCCCTATCTACATGCCCGCCATTTTGATCATAGTTTGAAATAGGAAAATTTTGAAACAGGCATAAGAAATTCAAAAACAGTCCGAACAAGGTAAATACTTCGTGTGGTGTCATATTATGTGACATAGTTGCAAGGAAAAATACCAAACTTGGTATATTGATTGCATCTCTAAAAAAGCTTCACGAAAATGACCTATCATGTTTAGGGTTTCATGGCTTTCAAGACAAACGACTAATGTTATGGCCAGAATTGCGACATAGTTTGTGATAGTGTGCTCCTATTGTGCACGCAAGTGCATCGTGGGATGGCGAACAATGTTTTAGGAGGAAGTTTTCCTTTTTATCACACAGAAAAAGCCAATTTCTATTTTTTGAGTGCCAAAATTGGGGCGTTTTGTGAAGCAACCCCAAATGTTCAATTCAAAAATACTACCACCCCATTTTTCAAAAATACTAGACCACCTTAAACAAAAAATATAACACCCCAAAACTTTAATCAAGGTTATCAAAGTTCAAATCACCCAATTTAGGGTTAACAAAAACTTTTATTATTAAAATAATTATGAATGCATGTGTATGTTGCATTAGTGTAGAATTATTTGAAAATGCCATGTTTGATTGTTCTAAATGATATGAAATGGTCCAAAGGTGAATGCCACATCATCTAGCCTGTTTACAAACAAAATCCAAAGAAAAAGGAATCAAATAAGATTAAATAATGCAAATGGTCATTTTGGCCATTTTAATCCACTAGGCGACTTTAGGTGTTCCTAGAAGTCAATTCCCAACAGAAACAATTCTAGATCTTTGCACCCCTTGCTAGTACAAGTAAAGATGTACCAAGGCCCACTTTACAAACTTACAAAAACATCTACCAAATCAATTTAAATGACATTTGAAAATTGAATCCAATACAAATGTGAAGATCCTCATTTTTGAAAAACACATCAAATGAGTTCACCTTGCCAATCCCAAGAAAGCATAGATCACCAAGCATAAGTGTAGATCACCCACCAAAATTGAGCCAAAAATTCAAATATATGTTTCTTTCGGCCATTTCATCAAACACTTGGTGATCACAAAATTAACTACCTAACTATTACTATTCTTGATCAATGCTTTGTCCACCATTTTGCCCCATTACACTCTCCTTGTCCCCTCTAGTCCAAACCAGCACCCTAGCACCTCACCCCATTGATGTATGCGCCAGTGCTGAGGCACCCAAGCCCCTCCATGTCGGACGATCATGAACCGCTCACAGCAGACCAACCCCAGCTCGCACATGATGTCTAGGAGAGAGCCAAGGTCACACCGCCACTCCCTGTATCTTCCCCGAGAACTGCCATGCCCTGGACCACTTCAGAACAGCTGCGCCCCGCGCATCTGTGCCATGTCGAGCACGTGCCAGAGCGCCGCTCCCGACAGGCATGCACACGCCGCACCTCGACCGCAACTCGCGTGCACTGCTCCGCCATGAGTCTAGCAGCCGCCCAGACATGCCTGTTCGCTGCCGCTTGACCCGCAGCCACCGTGCGCCGTGTCGAATGCCGCTTCTGCCGCGTAGAGCACTAGCCGCGCCCGACCAAATGCCACCGCCCCTAGCCGCGCATTTAAGCCGTAGAGGACCGCCAGAGAGCACTACGTCGACCGCCGCTCGCAGCCATGCCGATAGCAGCATGTAGATGCGTCGCCGACGAGCCGCGCCCACGCCGCTCGGTCCCTTCGTCGAGCCTATAAATAGAGGCCACCCCCAGCCTCATTTCTCACAACATCTCACTCCCCTCTCACCACTGACCACCCCACACTTCTCCCCGGAGCCAATCGAGCCGCAGTTCGCCAGAATTTTGCCGGAGCTTGCCGCTGCAGAGGAGAAGAGGCGTCGTCGATTGGAGCTGCCCCAGCAGCCGCCACGACCACGCCTAGAACCGCCGTCGTCTCCCAGCTCGAAGCCCCCATCGCCATGTCTAGCCGGAGCCTAGGTGAGCCCCCACATACCCCCACCGTGCCGCGTTAGGGTTTTCTCTCGCCAGAGCTGTTCACCGGAGACGATGAACCACGGTCGTAGATTTTGTTCTAATCGTAAGGCTAGGATTGATAGATACCGTTTTGGGTTTTAAGTCGCTGACAAGCGGGACCCCCCTGTCAGTCGCCCTCTGCACCACAGAGCGCCACTGGGCCGGCCCATTTCTTTTCCCGCGTTGGCCCTAAGATTCAAATAAATGCTTTTCCATTTAGGTTTAAAGTAGATTATGTGCCTAGATTCAAAAATCCATTTAGAGAGTGTCACTTAACCAAAATGCATGATTCAAATTTTGTTAGAAAGATAATTAAAATATATATCCAAGTCCATTGGATTGAAATCAATTGGAGTTAGAGATCACATATAGTAAAAATAATAAGACAGAGACTTTTCTACATTCAATTTTTTTTTGAAAAATCAACCATAAATGATTTTGAGTTGATCCCAACTCTCAAAAATCACATTTGATGTACCCTATCTGAAGATGTAATAATATCTAGGCTTGCATGTAGTGACTTTGGACTAGTACCAATATAATGATATTAGGGCAATTCTAGTCCCTTTAAATCCTTTAAATAATAATCTTAAATTTTATAAAATGTGACCAACCCTTTAAATCACATTCCCATATATTAGAATATGTGGTGATAACATGTGTCCACATGAATCCATATTTTTATTGGAGAATATTAAATCTTAAATATTTTCAATGAGTAGAAATTACTTTTCTCAAATAAAATAATGAAACTAGTTCTTTAAATCTTGTGATGATTATGATGATGCTAGATCATCAAGTGTGTGCCCTAGTATGCTAAATAGACTAGTTAAGTATTGTTTGGTGATTGTGTATCCCGTATTTATTTATAGACGATAGTACCGACCAAGTCTATGAGGAGGAGGAGTTCTACCCCGAAGAACACAAGGAGAATTTCAACCACTGCACCAATCAAGGCCAGCTATTATTGGCAAGCTAATACTTGCAAGCCATCACTAGATGCAAGTTAACCTTAGCAAGATGCATTAGGCATGCTTGGGTATACTTTTTGATTTATACCCATCCAAGTTTTACTTGCAAGCTTTACTTTTTGTTTTACCAAAGTTTCTTTACTTTTAGTAATGCTTTGTGACATTTTGGAAAGTAGTATAGATAGCATAAAGAGTATAAAACTTGGCCTATACTAGATGTCATTGTATGGCATGAGATTGAGATTAGCATCCCTCATTAGTGAACACTCTTAACCTTAGTGGCTAGTGCTAAGTATAAAACTTGATCACTTTAGATGGGAATACTTAGTGAAAATGCTTATGAAAACCTTGGAATGATGAATTATTCTATTGAGATGTTTTGACATGTGTTGAGAACCACAAATGAATTTGATGATGAAAATGTTGAGGCATGAGCCTTAGCCCTTTATAAAAACTGATGGTTGGGTTCAGATGCGATACCATTCCAATTTTACCGTACAACCACAATACCTGAATTGGATAAGGCTTAGCCAAAAGCTTATATGCATTAGTATGGGTTCCCTTGTGGGAGAGGTTTGAGTTGAGGCTACCTCTCGATGTGTGTCCACCTATGCAGTGCCTAGGATTGCAGATGGCCATGGCTGGGAGGCCAAGCTAATAGGAGAGGTGCTCATACTAAAGTGTGTGAAGGAAAGGTTGTGATTGATTATCCGCATACTAAGTATGATGATTCAGGGTCATCCCTAATGGATGTATCGAATTTTGTGGTGAAAGTGTACCACCTCTACAGAGTGTCAAACTATTCGAATAGCCGTGTCCACGGTCAGGGACAGTTGGAGTGCCCATACTATTCCATCGTCAGATGTTTTCAAAATGACTTGTGAAATGAATTGTGACTTGACTTGACCACAACAGCGTTGTGACTATGAAAACTAAGTTCCCAACTTAAGTGATTTAGAACTTTATTTTAGCTTTCTTTGTTTCTGAACTCAGCTTAGGTTTCAAATTTAGCTTTTGCAAATAAACTAGAGCTTAGCATCCCTACTAGAACTACTTTACTTGTTAGTGATAGTTTGCGAGTACTTAAAGAGTACTCATGGCTTTGTCCCTGGCTATTCCTGTGGCTAGACTATGAGGAGGACTACCCTGAAGATGGATAGCAGGATGGCTACGACAACTAGGATCACCTCCCATTGTCAGCATTGCCTGTGACACTAAAGATGGAGCCCACCACTATGCTTATTATTCCGCTGCTTGTTTGTATTAAGACTGGATCATGAGATCCTTTATTTCTGTAAGACCTTATTATGGTTTGTAATGGATGATGTACTGTGATATCCAATATGTTATGTCTCGCAAAAATGGTAATCCTGGGATTGTGATGTATGGCATAACAGGCATCTGGGATTAAAAATCCGGGTGTTGACAAGTTAGTACCAGAGCCATCCAGACCATAGGAGACCCTAGTTAGAATGGACGTCCAAACACAAAAACTTTGTTTCAAAAAAAAGAAGTGAGTATTTATGAAAACCTAATCCCACTCTTATCCTTGAGATTCTTTCAAAAATTTCATGTTCCTCAAAAATTCTTACATTACTACATAAAATTTGACACACTTGATCACCTCACTAACTTACTCATGCTAAATTCTGGTAGATGGAAGTTTAATATTGCAAGTTCTACCAGTTGGGCAATGGAGGCCAACTGATCTTTGAGAGGGATCTCAATGCACTATTTGAGTACCTTGAGCGTCTGCATCCAGAATTCTTTGGAGCTTAACTCAATGATCACCCAGGAGGAGATCTACAATGGCTGATAGTTGCTGATATTAGAGGCAAGATGGAAGCACCCCTTTCTGAGAAGATTCAATTCACCGTGAGAGAGAACAACTAGCTAGATGGATTAGCCAGGGCTATGCATGAAGCTCTTTCTCGTCTTTGTGGGCAAAACATCAACTTGATCCAGGGAACTCGCTTTGCTCACTATGCAAGGCGTGATTCTATGGTAATGCCATTGGAGATGCTAAGTCACCCGGAGATGAAGCGCCAAGTGGAGAATCTTGACTTTCTGCTGTATGATAGACAGAAGGAATTAGACAATGCTCTAGCCTACGCCAACCACAACCTTGCCATTGCTGCCCAGAAGGCCCATACTTTCGCCCTGCTCGTCAAGGACCATCAATCACTTCGTCGTCAACGTGAGAAGAAGGATCGCACCATCGCTCATCTTTGCAAGAAGGTATCCAACCTCGAGAAGACCATCCAGGAATAGGAAGCCCAGCTTGCAGCAAAAGAAGAAGAGGAAGAAGGTGAAGACATCTAGGGAGATATTCACTCATACCTCAGTGATGACAATGACTACCTAGAGGATGATGCCATGGACTTCTACACCAATGATGATGACTCCGACTTCATCGCTGATGAGTAGATGCACTTGATCAGTATCGTAGGAATGAGTTGTATCGGTCCCACTTTATCCTAGCTCACAAAATGGTTCTTAAAACCATCTGTTTTCCTTTCATGTTGTGGTGTGTGTGTTTGTATCATGTGCTTTGATTGAATGAATGAGAATGAGTTAGTTTGAAAACCCTGAGTTCAAACTCAAAGTTGTAGCTTTTGAAAACAAAACCATGAACCTTAGAACTTTCCCTTACCCCTTTATCTATCTCAATCTTCAGATGACTCGTGGAAACCCCGGAGGAAGTAGCTCATCGCAGGACCCGATGCTGCAGATTTTGTAGATGCTAGTTTCCGACCGTGAAGCTAGTAGAGCAGAGCGTCAAGCCACCCTACAACAGATAGCTCAGATGGCCCACAATAATCAAGGCCATGGAAATCAGGATCATCATGGATCAAAGCTTAAGAATTTTTAGAGTACCAATCCCCCTATCTTTAGCAAGTTTGAAGACCATTAGATGCAGATGATTGGTTACAAACCATGGAGAATAACCTAGAAGTCACAGGAGTTGATGCCAACGAGCAAGTACTGTTTGCCACCCATTATCTGGCAGGAGATGCAAGAGCCTGGTGGAATAGCACCCGTACTATGAACCATGGTCAAGTGATGACGTGGGAAGCTTTCAAGACAAAGCTTAGCCGCACCCATGTGCCGCAAGGTTTAGTCACCAGAATGAGAGATGAGTTCAAAGAGCTGAAGCAAGGCAGGATGACGGTAGTTGAATACCATGACAAATTTCTGTCCCTCGCAAGATATGCCCCTGATGAAATCAACACTGAAGCCAAGAAGAAGGAGAGATTCCTGAACGGACTGCATGATGAGATGCAGACTGTTTTAGTCAATATCCGTTTTGATGACCTAGAAGAGCTAGTCAACTCTGCCATCCAGATGGAAGGGAAGATCAACCAAGCCAACGACAATCGCAAGCGCAGAATGATGCACCAGAGTGGATCCAACCATGTTCAGAAGTATCGCCCCAACCCGTCCGCAGGATATGCCCTTAGAAATAATAGACCCCCAATGTCTCGCCCAAGCTAGCCCAATCGTAGCGGAGGAAATGTGAAGTCCAGAGGGAACCACAACAATAACCCCGGCATATCCAACAACTTCAACCGTGCACGACCCAAGTCCAACAACAACAACAACAACAATACTTCCCCAAGGACTGGAACCAATGTCGTGCCTGTTGCAGCCAAAGACAAGTCCTAGATTACTTGTTTTGAGTGTGGAGTGAAGGGTCACTACTCCAACGAGTGTCCTAAGAAGCTTGCAGCAGCCAAAAATGTGAATGCCCCAGCTCAGCAGCAACGTCGTGTTCAGCCTAGAAGAAGATTCGCCCCAGGGAACTCGCTCAACCGCAACGGTCGTCTGTTCCACATGAATGCTGAAGAAGCCCAGGAAACGCCAGATGTCGTGCTGGGTATGTTTTCCGTTAACTCAGTATTAGCAAGAGTGTTGTTTGATTCTGGAGCATCGCACTCGTTTGTTACAGAAGAATTTGCATGCACTAGTAAGATTCACCCAACCAATTTGAAGCATGTTATGATAGTTCAAATACCTGGTTCAACCACCAAAGCTAGAAAAATTTGCAAGGCTGTACCTATCAGAATACATGGGATAGATTTTTATGCCAATCTAATAGTACTAGGAACCAAAGGTTTGGAAGTAGTACTAGGAATGGATTGGATGTCGAAACATAAAGGATTGATCGACTGTGCCAAGAAAGCCATAACCATGACCAGTCGCTCTGGAGTATCAGTAGAGCATGTATCTGAAACCTTGCCCCGTCAGTTCAAATGCAACAAGAGTCTAGCCCTACCAACCATAGACCAAGTTAGAGTAGTCTGTGAATACCCTGACGTATTCCCAGATGAATTTCTCGGTATGCCCCCGGATCGGGATATCGAGTTCATTATTGAACTAATTCCTGGAATTGGACCCATAGCTCAGAGACCTTATAGCATGAACCCATCTGAATTAATGGAGCTGAAGAAGCAACTGGACGCTATGTTGGCAAAAGGTTTGATTCAACCAAGCGCATCGCCATGGAGATCACCTGTTTTGTTTGTTGACAAGAAAGATGGAGGTAACCGTTTGTGCACAGATTACCGGAAGCTGAATGATGTCACCATCAAGAACAAGTACCCACTGCCCAAGATAGAGGATCTGTTTGATCTGTTTACTGGTGCCAGAGTGTTCTCTAAGATTGATCTTAGAACTGGGTATCATCAACTCAGGATTCGTGCAACGGATATTCCAAAGACCGCCTTTACCACCAGATATGGATTGTATGAGTATATGGTCATGTATTTTGGATAAACCAATGCCCCCGCTTATTTCATGAATCTCATGAATAAGATCTTTATGAATTTTCTGAATAAGTTTGTCGTTGCTTTTAACGACGATATTCTTATCTATTCCAAGTCAGAAGAAGACCATGAACAACACCTAAGAACCATCCTTGAAACCCTGAGAGAGCATCAGTTGTATGCCAAGTTTAGCAAATGTGAGTTTTGGCTAAAAGAAGTAGTATTCCTCGGACATATTGTGTCAGCAGGAGGAGTCACTATCTATCCCGCCAAGATCAAAGATGTTGAAGAATGGAAAGCCCCAACCACTCAAACCCAAGTCCGTGCATTTCTCAGATTAGCGGGATATTACCGCAAGTTTGTTGAAGGATTTTCGAGCATCGCAAGACCGATGACCCAACTGTTGAAGAAAGACAAGAAGTTTGAATGGATCGACAAATGTGAAGCATGTTTTCAAGAGCTCAAGAAGAGATTGATTTCAGCCCCAATATTCATCATGCCAGATATCAAGAAACCTTTTGATGTGTATTGTGATGCATCCAAGATTGGTCTCGGATGTGTGTTAATGCAAGAAGGCAAAGTCATCGCATATTCGTCCCGACAACTGAAGCAGCATGAGAAAAACTACCCTACCCATGATCTTGAACTAGCGGCTGTAGTTTTAGCCTTGGAGACATGGCGTCATTACCTTATGGGTAACCGCTGTGAGATTTATTCAGATCACAAGAGTCTGAAGTATATTTTCACTCAGAAGGAGCTGAATATGAGGCAAAGAAGATGGATAGAGTTAATCAAGGACTATGACCTTGACATTCACTATCACCCTGGCAAAGCCAATGTGGTAGCGGATGCTCTTAGCAGATTGCCGTGTAGATTAAACAGCATGATCAAAGAAACCTAGCCTAGTTTGCATGATGAGTTGGAGTAGTTTAGCACAGAGCAAGTTAGCAAAGGATTTTTATCTAGCATTGAACTTCAACCCACTTTGATTAGCCAGATCAAGGAAGCACAGAAGGGAATGCAAGTATCAAAAGAATCAAGCGTCGTATTGGTACAGGAAAGGTGCTTGGATTCACTTAAGACGAAGAAGGAGTTTTGTGGTACAAAGGACGTATCTGTGTGCTAGCAGATTCGGAGCTGAAGCAAGTTATCATGAAAGAAGCTCATAATACTCTTTATTCTATCCACCCTAGAGGAACAAAGATGTATCAGGATTTGAAGGAGCAATTTTGGTGGCACAAGATGAAGACAAAAATCGGAAACTACATTGCCAAGTGTGATATCTGTCAGAGAGTCAAGGCGGAACATCAGAGACCCGCAGGACTGTTGCAACCATTGCAGATTCCAAAATGGAAATTGGATTCTGTCGGAATGGACTTTATCACCGGTTTGCCTACTTCTAGTAGGGGAAATTGACTCTATCTGGGTCATAGTTGATAGATTGTCCAAGGTAGCCCATTTTATACCTGTCAAGACAACCTACCATAGTTTGAAGCTAGCAGAGTTGTACATTGCTAGAATCGTCAGTTTGCATGGAACCCCCAAGACCATAGTATTGGATCGAGGAACCCAATTTACCTCGAGATTTTGGCAGAAAGTCCAAGAAGGATTAGGAACCAAGTTGAATTTCAGCACAGCTTATCACCCGCAGACTGATGGATAGACTGAAAGAGTCAACCAAATCTTAGAAGATATGTTGAGAGCTTGTGTTTTGGAGTATGGATCAAAATGGGAAGATTGTCTACCTTTCGCAGAATTCTCATACAACAACATTTATCAAGCCAGTTTGCAAATGGCCCCATATGAGTTCTTATATGGAAGGAAGTGTCATACCCCTTTGAATTGGTTGAAAGTAGGAGAGAATCGGATTTTTGGACCCAACATCCTACGAGAAGCCGAAGAGAAGGTTCACAAAGTCCGTGAGCACCTCAAGACCGCCCAATCGAGAGAGGAGAGTTATGCTGATAAGAGACGTCGAGACCTGACTTTCAATGTCAGAGATTTTGTGTATCTCAAAGTGTCTCCTTTGAAAGGAATGCAATGTTTTCAGCTGAAAGGAAACTTAGCCCCTAGATATATTGGACCCTTCAAGATTCTGAATCGCCGAGGAGAAGTATCTTATCAACTGGAACTGCCAGAGGAGGTGTCAGCCATCCATAATGTGTTCCATATCTCGTTACTTCGCAAGTGCTTAGAAGTTCCGGAAAAGACCAAAATTTTCAAGAACATCGATCACCGAGCCATTGATATCAACAAGGATCTGACGTATCGTGAAGTGCCCATATGTATCTTCGAAGAAGCCTTCAGAACCACCAGGACCCGGAGTATCAAATTTCTCAAGGTTCAATGGAGCAACCATACCGAAGAACAAGCTACTTGGGAGCGAGAAGATTACATTAGAACTGAGTTTCCAGATCTCTTTAGTTCCTAGTTTTTCTTAAATCTCAGGACGAGATTTTGTTTAAGGGTGGAAGGTTTGTAACACCCCCAAAACTTTAATCAAGGTTATCAAAGTTCAAATCACCCAATTTAGGGTTAACAAAAACTTTTTATTATTAAAATAATTATGAATGCATGTGTATGTTGCATTAGTGTAGAATTGTTTGAAAATGCCATGTTTGATTGTTCTACATGATATGAAATGGTCCAAAGGTGAATGCCACATCATCTAGACCATTTACAAACAAAATCCAAAGAAAAAGGAATCAAATAAGATTAAATAATGCAAATGGTCATTTTGGCCATTTTAATCCACTAGGCCAATTTAGGTGTTCCTAGAAGTCAATTCCCAACAGAAACAATTCTAGATCTTTGCACCCCTTGCTAGTACAAGTAAAGATATACCAAGGCCCACTTTACAAACTTACAAAAACATCTACCAAAGCAATTTAAATGACATTTGAAAATTGAATCCAATACATATGTGAACATCCTCATTTTTGAAAAACCCATCAAATGAGTTCACCTTGCCAATCCCAAGCAAGCATAGATCACCAAGCATAAGTGTAGATCACCCACCAAAATTGAGCCAAAATTTCAAATATATGTTTCTTTCGGTCATTTCATCAAACACTTGGTGATCATAGAATTAACTGCCTAACTATTACTGTTCTTGATCAATGCTTTGTCCACCATTTTGCCCATTACACTCCCCTTGTGCCCTCTAGTCCCAACCAGCACCCTAGCACCTCACCCCATTGTTGTATGCGCTAGTGTCCAGCCACCCATGCCCCTCCATGTCGGTCGATCATGAACCGCTCGCAGCAGACCAACCCCAGCTCGCACATGATGTCTAGGAGAGAGCCAACGTCACACCGCCGCCCAATGTCTCTTCCTTGACTACTTCTAAGCACTGGACCACCGTAGAATAGCCACGCCCCGCGCGTCTGTGCCATGCCGAGCACGCGCCAGAGCGCCGCACCCGACAAGCGTGCGCACGCCGCGCCTCGACCGCAACTCGCGCGCACTACTCCGCCATGACTCCAGCAGCCGCCCAGACATGCCCGTTCCCCGCTGCTTGACCCGCAGCCACCGTGTGCCACGTCGAACGCCGCTACTTCCGCGTAGAGCACCAGTCATGCCCGACCAAATGCCACCGCCCCTAACCGCGCCTTTAAGCCGTAGAGGATCGCGAGGGAGCACTACGTCGACTGCCGCTCGCAGCCATGCCGATATCAGCCTGTAGACGCGTCGCCGACGGGCCGCGCCCGAGCCGCTCGGTCCCTTCGTTGAGCCTATAAATAGAGGTCACCCACAGCCTCATTTCTCACACCATCTCACTCCCCTCTCACCACTGACCACCCCACACTTCTCAGAGCCAATCGAGCCACAGTTCGCCAGAATTTTGCCGGAGCTTGCCGCTGCAGAGGAGAAGAGGCGCCGTCGATTGGAGTTGCCCTAGGAGCTGCCGCGACCACGCCTAGAACCGCTGTCGCCTCCCAGCTCGATCGCCCCATCGCCACGTCTAGCCGGAGCCTAGGTGAGCCCCCACATACCCCCACCGTGCCGCGTTAGGGTTTTCTCTCGCCAGAGCTGTTCACCAGAGACGATGAACCACGGTCGTAGATTTTTTTCTAATCGTAAGGCTAGGATTGATAGATACCATTTTGGGTTTTAAGTCGCTGACAAGCAGGACCCCCCTGTCAGTCGCCCTCTGCACCGTGGAGTGCCACTGGGCCGGCCCATTTCTTTTCCCGCGCTGGCCCTAAGATTCAAATAAATGCTTTTCCATTTAGGTTTAAAATAGATTCGGTGCCTAGATTCAAAAATCCATTTAGAGACTGTCACTTAACCAAAATGCATGATTCAAATTTTGTTAGAAAGATAATTAAAATAGCTATCCAAGCCCGTTGGATTTAAATCAATTGGAGTTAGAGATCACATATAGTAAAAATAACAAGACAGAGACTTTTCTACATTCAAACATTTTCAAAAATCAACCATAAATGATTTTGAGTTGATTCCAACTCTCAAAAATCACATTTGATGATACCTATCTGAATATGTAATAATATCTAGGACTGCACGCAGTGACTTTGGACTAGTACCAAAATAATGCTATTAGGGCAATTCTAGTCCCTTAAATCCTTTAAATAATAATCTTATATTTTATAAAATGTGACCAACCCTTTAAATAACATTCCTATGTATTAGAATATGTGGTGATGGCATGTGTCCACATGAACCCATATTTTAATTGGAGAATATTAAATCTTAAATATTTTCAATGGGTAGAAATTACTTTTCTCAAATAAAATAATGAAACTAGTTCTTTAAATCTTGTGATGATTGTGATGATGCTAGATCATCAAGTGTGTGCCTTAGTATGCTAAATAGACTAGTTAAGTATTGTTTGGTGATTGTGTATCTCGTATTTATTTATAGACGATAGTACTGACCAAGCCTACTAGGAGGAGGAGTTCTACCCCGAAGAAGACGAGGAGAATTTCAACCACTGCACCAATCAAGGCAAGCTATTATTGGCAAGATAATACTTGCAAGCCATCACTAGATGCAAGTTAACCTAAGCAAGATGCATTAGGCATGCTTGGGTATACTTTTTGATTTATACCCATCCCAAGTTTTACTTGCAAGCTTTACTTTTTGTTTTACAAAAGTTTCTTTACTTTTAGTAATTCTTTGTGAGATTTTGGAAAGTAGTATAGATAGCATAAAGAGTATAAAACTTGGCCTGTACTAGATGTCATTCTATGGCATGAGATTGAGATTAGCATCCCTCATTAGTGAACACTCTTAACCTTAGTGGCTAGTGCTAAGTATTAAACTTGATCACTTTAGATGGGAATACTTAGTGAAAATGCGTATGAAAACCTTGGAATGATGAGTCATTCTATTGAGATGTTTTGACATGTGTTGAGAAACACAAATGAATTTGATGATGAAAATGTTGAGGCATGAGCCTTAGCCCTTTTTAAAAACTGATGGTTTTGTTTGGATGCGATACCATTCCAATTTTTTCATACAACCACAATACCTGAATTGTGTAAGGCTTAGCCAAATGATTATATGCATTAGTATGGGTTCCCTTGTGGGAGAGGTTTGAGTTGAGGCTACCTCTCGATGTGTGTCCACGTATGCAGTGCCTAGGATGGCAGATGGCCATGGCTAGGAGGCCAAGCTCATAGGCGAGGTGCTTATACTAGAGTGTGTAAAGGAAAGCTTATGATTGATTATCTGCATACTAAGTATGACGATTCAGGGTCATCCCTGATGGATGTATCGAATTTTGTGGTGAAAGTGTACCACCTCTGCAGAGTGTCAAAGTATTCGAATAGCCGCGTCCGCGGTCATCGACAGTTGGAGTGGCCATACTATTCCGTTGTCAGATGTTTTAAAACTGACTTATGAAATGAATTGTGACTTGACTTGACCCCAACAGGGTTGTGACTATGAAAACTAAGTTCCCGACTTAAGTGATTTAGAACTTTATTTTAGCTTTCTTTGTTTCTGAACTCATCTTAGGTTTCAAATTTAGCTTTTTCAAATAAACTTAGAGCTTAGCATCCCTACTAGAACTACTTTACTTGTTAGTGATAGTTTTCGAGTACTTAAAGAGTACTCATGGCTTTGTCCCTGGCTATTCTCGTGGCTAGACTATGAGGAGGACTACCCTAAAGATGGACAGTAGGATGGCTATGACAACTAGGATCACCTCCCATCGTCAGCATTGCCTGTGACACTGAAGATGGAGCCCACTGCTACACTTATTATTCCACTGCTTGTTTGTATTAAGACTGGATCATGAGATCCTTTATTTGTGTAAGACCTTAGTATGGTTTGTAATGGATGATGTACTGTGATATCCAATCTGTTATGCCTCACAAAAATGGTAATCATGGGATTGCGATGTATGGCATAACAGGCATCTGGGATTAAAAATCTGGGTGTTGACAAAAAATGTCCCAACCGGGGATTTTAAAACCTTTTCATTCACCCCTGGTTAAAAAGGGAAATGTTTGCCGAATCGGTAGGATGTGGGTCTAGTTTGAACTACAAGTACATGATCTAATGTAACACCCTCAAATCGGCCCTATGCAGATTTTAGCACTTCCCGCCCAACCCGCGGGTGGAAAACGAAGTAATACCATTACACAACAGTCCTCGATGGGACCCACAGAACAGATATATATACAACACGACTCCACGAGTCAAGAGTACAGATATACAATACAAAGATCCAAATCAGCTGGAAATCGATAGGGCGTCCAACTACGGACAAGATGCAAATTGGGCTAAGAGCCCTGAAGAATAACCAATGGCGTCCATAACCCTGCCCAGGCCAAGCCGGAAGGGTAACCCTGCTAACGACGTCGATCTCAAACCTGCTAAAACAAAAAGGGGCGCCGACAAAGGGCAAAGGAAAAAGAGGAGCGTCAGTACTGAGGCCAGTACATGGCGAGGCTAGAATTCGGCGGCTCTCGCCTACATAGGTATGGTGGGCTGAAGCGGCAGCACAACGGCACTAAACAATCTATAGAGACTCGATACAGCTGGCGGTTATCAGAGAGGGATAAGAAAGACATATTCGGATCCAACATGAAGCTAACACCAAACAAACCCATCCTGGCATTCCCCCTCGAGACCAAACGAGGAAGTCAAACCGAGCAACTCACACAGTTGGCAGTTTTACTCATTCCATTATAGTTGCAGCAATTACTAATCAGATATAGATAGCATGAGTCATCCTGATAGCATAAGTAGTGGGCAGTTTTAGTTAACATTTCGTTGTAGTTGGAACATTTACTAGTCAGATATAATTGTCCTGAGGAATCCCAAACCCAACGGTTGTTGACACTTTTATCACATTCCATTGGAGTTGCAATACTTACTAGGCAGATATAGTATGTCACAAAACAACCCAGATCCACCAGCTGTTGGCATTTTTAATAGCCATTCCATTATAGTTGAATCTGATTACTAGTCATATATTAAGTCAAGTTTATAGCACTACTTTAGTTATGCTTGTCTATGATCGAGATACTGTGCTCCAAGTCGTCCATAACCGCGGACACGGCTTTCAGAAAGTTTTACCCTGCAGGGGTGCACAAATAGCAACACACACTTGATTAACCTCGGAAAAACCAACTCAAAACCCAACGAGGCATTAACGACAAAGCGATCACAGGATTCAGAAATATTTCAGGGGGCCACCAACTAAGCTACCCGCAACGAAGTTGGCCGGCTCCGGAACGGACCCAGGGTTTGCGTCAATGGCTGTAAATGACTGGGAATCCGAAAGTGTGACTGGGCTTGTCGATACCGCGAAAACACTCCGCAATCCTAAACAGTACAGGTGCTCCACGCACAATCGTAAATAAAGAAGTAAAGCATGGCATAAGTACAGGATAGTAATAAAACCCCAAACTAGTTTGTGGCCCCAAAAATAGAAATGAATCAAGCTCTGGCTCAAGGGGGTCCACGGCCTCCCGGATGTGGATAGTGCGAAAATCAAGGAACAGGTATCAAGTACTCGGGGTCCTACGGGACACAAGTGAGCATGGAAGAACCAAAGAACATCTATTGCCCACCGATGCCTCTGCATTAGTTATATCTAGCATTTTAATGGTTGTAATTAAAGTCATGATCAACTCCACCAGTAAGCATCTCCACCATAAACATCTGTCAGCATTCCAACAACTGTGGTACTTGACAACACGAGATCACACCTGAGCAAGCGACTACGACTCGCAAGGCCAGCTATCTACCAAACACAGGTAATAGGAGGTGTCCAAGGCAATATAGAGGCTGGACGGGATATAACTAGGGTACAAAAACTAAAGCATCGTGACACGGATAGCAATAGATCAACAGGAGGAAATAAAGACTATAAATGCAAAATAGGTAGAAGGGGAAGAGATGCTCGCCTGGGAAACACTGCCGAAGATTCATATCCGGAGAACTTGTCGATACTCACATCAACTCATCGGCCTAATCCGCGAAGAAGCAAACACTAGAAGAAACACCGGATGCAATATTTAATAATACGGCAGAAGATCTGGCATGCTTATGATATGATGCATGGCATAGCACAGATGCGGTGCAATTAGACAATATTAAGCGGAACCGAGGTCCCGACAATTAAATAGAGGGTTCAAGTTGTTTAGATACCCCGCATTTTAAATGTTGTCTTAACAAGGCAAACCATGGCATAAGGTGATCTCCACAAAATTAAAAGGAGTAGGGACAATATATATAAAGTAATCCCTCGCATATTCCCTATGTCATTGAATAGGTGTGATGCAAATTACCAATAACCCACATGACACATGATGCAAACAGGCACGTGGATGGCATATTAATATTATACACATTTTCTAATCAAAATTCATGTATAAAACTTTTGGATAGGAGTTATAGATTAAAAGATATGAGATAAGCAAATTGTAAAAGAAAATAAATAAATAATCGGAAGGGAATAGACAAAGGAGATGGGATATAAATCACATAATGGTGATTTGATCTCAGGATCCGTAGAGTGTAGATGTAAAGAGGTAACCACTAGGCTACACTCTAACGCTGGACACTATTAATGGCGATCTGGCAGATTTTATCTTCTGTACAAACTGAATTTTGTTCTGCAGTTAACAACTAGTTCAATCAGCCAAAAGAAAAACATAAAAAAATGACTTAGTATGGATCGATATAGATTTGATCCTAGGATCTCAACGTGTGGGGTAGCAAGGCCGGAACCAACTGGCTAGCTGCCTGATTGCTGATAAGAGAAAGGATTCACCGGTTTTATACTTTGATTTGGGCGAAAATAGTACTGAAGAAACTGAATGATGAGGACATCCCTACAATTACACCTACCCCAATGACTACTGAAGATGCTACAACTGTTGCAAGAAAGGATCGGTCCAATGAGATTAGAATTGGACCTATTACAAGAGCTCGTGCTAAGCTACTAGATCAACAAGTGAATTTACTCCTAAACGAATTTGGTACTTTGATTGATGAGAACATTATACTGCCTAAGTCTATGCATTTGTGTATGATCGCCCAAGGATGCGCGAGGGAGGAGCAGGAGGAAGGCGCAAGAGAAGATCATCAAGACGGAGGCAAGAAGATGTGCCACGACCGGAGTGTCCGGCCGGATCCACCCGGACAGTCCGGCCTGTTCGAGAGGCGAACTAGCGTGGACAATCAGTATATCAAATCAGACACTGCCCGGACTCCATCCGGAAACTCTGAAGTTTCCGGCCAGACCGGACTGTCCGGCACGCTCCACCCGGAGTGTCCGGCCAATTTCAACCGGAGTGTCCGCCCGCCGACCGAATCTGGTCCGAGTCGGTTTGTATCAGTTTGAGTCTTTTGCATTTTGTTTCGGTTTCTGGCCGTCCCAGCTGCCCTTATAAGCCCTGGGACGACCCCTAGTTAGGTTTTAGACCACGTTAAAATATTTTGGAGTTGTTTCTTTCATAGAACCTCTGGAATTAACCTGTGTTCGAATCTACCAACTATAGTTGAGTGTGATCTGTTGTTCCATTGGGAATTAGTAGATTGCATACTACCATTCGTGGTCACGGCTGCGTGCGCAAGAGCGTGGTGTTGTGAATATCCTACAAGGTTCGAGAGCTGTTGCATTGGCATCAGGGATCGAGCGGGAGAGTTCATAGCTACAGGCTAGTTATCTATCATCCACCATCATCACCGCCATCCGCTTACTGAGAAGATCGGGCCACCCCATATCATCTTGGTATCAGATTTCCAGTGTTGCCTCGGTAAGCATCCACAAATCCATCCATAGATTAGAGAGTGTTTTTCGTCCTATACAGAAAAAGCCTTACAAAAAGATTTGCCATAGACTAGATTGCATCGTTTTCGAGTTTTAGTTGCTAATTGTATCTTCTCGTAGATCCGATCTGCAGGTTTTCCTCGTAGGAGTCTAGTGTCTGTTTGTGTCTAGGTTTAGGGTCTGATCTTGTTTTCCCCTATTTCCACCGTTACCGTTTCCGCAAGTCTTTATCGTTTTTTCCGAGTCCACATAGCGTACTTTTGTTTGCATACCATAGACACAGCCTATCTACAGCATCTGTGCCTAGGAACGTACCCACGAGACTAGTTTCTTTGCTTCGACAAGCTGCTCATTAGGGTTTTGAAGTGCAAAAAATTTCGACAGGCAAAACCGGACTATCCGGCTCAACCGGAGTCTCCGGCGCATATCAACCGGACTATCCGGCCCAGTTCTGTTATAAGTTGCTGTACTCGTTTGCATTTGAGTAATATAGTTGAAAATTCAAAAAAAAAAAGAGAAAAGAAAAGAGAATCAGTATAAAAAAAGAGAAAAGAGCTACAAGCCTGACAAAAAGAGATATCGAAGTGTGCAATATTGGAGGCCTTGTTGTGTATAGCACTAGTAGATTGAGCAATCTTGTGCCTGTTCTATTTGAGCTATTACTAGCGTCTCTCTTGTGCATTGCAATATTCCTTTTCATAAATTGCTTGGCCACGTTTTTTCTCCACTGGGTGTGTTTCTTGGGTATTTGTACGATCAGCACTAGGACTTGTTTGTGGTGTAGATAGGATACCATACCTATAGCTCCACCTTAAATAACCTGTGTGCCCTGTGATCGTTCTCTATACCTTTGATATTCACTCCATCACATCAAGTGCATCAGTCTTTGATTTCGTTTGGTAGAGCATCTCTATTCACTTTGGAACGGTAAGATCTCCTTTCTTATTAGTTGTGAGTGAGTTGTGAGCGTTTCCACCATACAGATTTTGATTTTTGCACTAACCTACTAATCATGTCTTCTAGTGATGATGATGTTGTGTTGCAGAAAAAGAAGGATGAGGAGCTCGTCAATTGGCGTGAATATGAGGCTTTGAAATCCCACTTGACACGTGTGTTTACTAACACAACAGATGCCATTAAAAAGAATCTCCAAGATATGAATATGAGATTGGATCAGCATGTTGGGACGATTGATACTATCCAAACGCAAGTGGCTACGCTCAATGGCAATGTCACTGATTTTCAGCAGTCCGTTGAGGGTTTGACAGCCGGCTTACGTAGAAGGGAAGATCCTCAACATGATGATGCCTTTGATGATTTCGATGAGGGTAGCGCTGTTGATGCTGCTCCACATGTTGGCAGGGGACGTGCTATTCCCCATGTCCATGCACCTGCTCATGGTCATGGGTTTGCCCATCTTGGGCGTGGTCCACGTGTGCCCAACCAAGTTGCTGATGACGGTTTGGGCAAGCCAAAATTTTCAATTCCTAAGTTTGATGGTTCCATTGATCCTGAAGACTACCTCACCTGCGAGTTGAAGATTGAGAAACTTTGGCGCTTATTTGACTATCCAGAAGATAAGAAGGTCAAACTTGCCGCATCTGAATTTGATGGTTATGCTTTACGTTGGTGGGATGAACTTGTGCAACATAGAAGGGAGGACAATGAACTTCCTGTGAGGGATTGGCGCGAGATGAAACAAATCATGAAAGCTCGTTTCGTACCAACCAACTACTTGCGATCAGTTTTTGATAAATTGACACAACTGAAGCAAGGCACCATGATAGTTGATGAGTACTACATGGAGATGGAGATGCTTATGCAGCGTGCTAGAATTCGTGAGTCCATTGAGATGACCATGCAGCGATTCCTAAACAATTTGAAGTTACCAATCAAGAGCATTGTTCGTCATCACAAGTATGAGACCATGAATGAGTTGTTGCATCATGCTAGAGAGGCCGAATCCCAGTTGGCAGAAGAGGCGAAGTCACGTGCTCGTTTTCCATCCTCCAGCAGATTTTCGGCCAGACCTACTCCTCCTACAGCTGCGTCACCAGCTGCTGTTCCGTTTACACCATCGGCCAAGCCCGCAAGTACACCTTCGTTTGGTTCTAATTCTCGGAAACTCGCTGCTCCTGCTGCTAGCTCGGGTTCCCACATGTCTACTGCACGTACTCGTGATGTGGTGTGCCATACTTGTGGAGGTAGAGGTCACTACAAGAAAGATTGTCCAAACAACAAGGTTATGTTTGTTAATGAACAAGGTGAAGTAGAAAGTGGAGATGAAGCTTCTGATGATGATATTGATGACGACGAGGTTGGTGCTGATGCATATGCTGAGCGTGCACCCAGTATTGTTGTATCTTCACCTGTACTTAGTGTGCAACCGGTTGAGGAATCCCAGCGTTGCAACTTGTTCCAAACAAAATCTCTCGTTGGACCAAACAAAGCTTGCAAGGTCATTATTGATGGAGGTAGTTGCAGAAATCTTGCAAGTAAGGAACTATGTGCCAAACTGAATTTGACATACTTACCTCATCCCAAGCCATACTACATACAATGGTTGAGCACCAATGGTGAGATGAAGGTAAATCATATGGTACGTGTGAATTTTCAAATAGGGCCATACAAAGATTCTATTGATTTTGATGTGGTTCCTATGACTGTTTGTCACCTACTATTGGGTCGGCCTTGGCTCTATGATCGCCATGTGCAAAACAATGGCCGAGCCAATACATATCACTTGGAATCCAAAGGAAAGAAGATTACTATGCAGCCAATGACACCACAAGAAATTGTGAATGATTCTCGCCAGAAGATAGAGGTGAACTTGAAGGAAGATACTACCACTCGGTGAGATTGCGTGACAGCTGTTCCTGATGTAATTGAGCCTAAATTGAGTGATATAATGAAAAGTGAGAGAGTGCCTGGGTTATTGATACTAGCCACCAAGGAGGATATGAGAGAGTTTCGTGAGGATCCTATAGCCATGCCACTTGTGCTCATGTATAAGGGTGAGGTATTGGTTTCTAACGACATGACCCCTATTTCTCTTGGTGTCTCTTCTGTTTTGCAGGACTTTGGGGATGTGTTTCCAGAAGACATACCCGTAGGTTTGCCTCCATTGCATGGTATAGAACATCAAGTGGACCTGATTCCTGGAGCCACACTTCCCAACCGTGCACCTTACAGGACTAATCCCGAAGAAACTAAGGAAATTCAGAAGCAAGTACAAGCGTTGCTAGATAAAGGGTACATTTCTGTCTCTCTTAGCTCTTGTGGTGTTCCTGTTATTTTAGTTCCTAAGAAAGATGGTACTTGGCGCATGTGTGTTGATTGTATAGCGATTAATAACATCACTATTCGATATCGTCATCCTATTCCACGCTTAGAGGATATGCTAGATGAATTGAGTGGTGTTGCTGTTTTCTCTAAAATTGACTTGCGTAGTGGTTATCATCAAATTAGGATGAAAGAAGGGGATGAATGGAAAACTGCTTTCAAAACTAAATTCGGTTTGTATGAGTGGTTAGTTATGTCGTTTGGTCTTACTAATGCACCTAGTACTTTCATGCGCTTGATGAATCATGTTTTGAGAGGGTTTATTGGTCGTTTCGTGGTTGTTTACTTTGATGATATACTCATATACAGCCATACTGAATCTGAACATTGCACTCATATTATACAAGCTTTGCAAGTGTTACGTGATAATAAACTATATGCTAATCTTGAGAAGTGTACATTTGCAAAAGATAAGGTCATATTCCTAGGATTTGTTGTTTCTAAGCATGGAGTAGAGGTAGATCAATCTAAAATTGAATCAATTCAGAATTGGCCTACTCCAATGAATGTTAGTCAAGTGCGTAGTTTCCTCGGTCTCGCTGGTTTCTATAGGCGCTTTGTGAAAGATTTTAGCACCATTGCTACACCTTTAAATGATTTGACAAAGAAAGGTGTTCCTTTTGTTTGGGGCGCGTCCCAAGACATTGCTTTTGATACGTTAAAACGTTTGCTTACTTCTGCACCATTACTTGCATTACCTGATTTTTCGAAGCAATTTGAAGTTGAATGTGATGCTAGTGGTATAGGCATAGGTGGCGTTTTGATGCAAGAGGGTCGGCCTATAGCTTATTTTTCTGAGAAATTGACTGGTGCTCGTTTGAATTATTCTATCTATGATAAAGAATTGTATGCACTTGTTAGAGTACTTGAGGTTTGGCAACATTATTTGTGGCTAAAGGAATTCATCATACATTCTGATCATGAAGAATTGAAATACTTGAAAGCTCAATCAAACTTGCATACAAGATTAGCTAAATGGGTTGAGTTCATTGAGTCTTTTCCTTACATCATTAACTATAAGAAGGGAAAAGAGAACGTTGTTGTTGATGCTCTATCTAGGAAGAACATGCTATTAACCAATCTTGATGTTAAAATTCCTGGATTAGAAGCTATTTGTGCACTTTATGCAACTGACCATGATTTTGTTGAACCATATCGTTTGTGTGCTCTTAGAAACGCATGGGATAAGTATCATATACATGATGGATATTTGTTTCGAGCTAAAAAACTATGTATTCTAGAATCGTCGTTGCGTTTGTTCTTAGTACAAGAATCAAATGCTGGTGGTTTTATGGGTCACTTTGGGCGTGAGAAGACGTTGCTCATGCTTGCTGATCACTTTTATTGGCCCAAGATGAGGCTTGATGTGTACAGATTTGTGAGCCGATGTATTACATGCCACAAGTCGAAATCTAAGCTGAAGCCTCACGGTTTGTATACACCTCTCTCTGCACCGACTACTCCATGGGAAGACATTAGTATGGATTTTGTGCTAGGTCTACCTAAAACACAGAGAGGTCATGATTCTATATTTGTGGTAGTGGATAGGTTCTCTAAGATGGCTCATTTTATTGCCTGCCACAAAAGCGACGATGCGTCGCATGTTGCTAACCTGTTTTTCAGGGACATCGTGAGATTACATGGAGTACCAAAGACGATTGTTTCTGACCGTGACGTGAAGTTCATGAGCTACTTTTGGAAGACCTTATGGGGGAAGCTAGGAACGAAGCTGCTGTTTAGTACTACATGTCATCCCCAAACAGATGGTCAAACGGAGGTGGTGAACCGAACATTGTCACAGCTGCTAAGGACCATGATTAAAAAGAATCTGCGGGAGTTGGAAGAGTGTTTGCCACATGTTGAGTTTACTTACAATAGGGTTGTGCACTAAACTACTCAGCTTTGTCCTTTTGAGGTGGTGTATGGTTTCAAGCCATTAACGCCACTTGATATGTTGCCTCTGCCATTACATGAGAGAGTTGATATGGAGGCATCAAAACGTCCTGATTATGTGAGGAAAATACATGAGAAGACTCGAGAGGCTATTGAGAAGAAAGGCAAGAACATTGCTGCTGCAAGAAATCAAGCAAGGAAAGAAGTGTTGTTCGAGCCTAGAGATATGGTTTGGGTGCATCTACACAAGGATAGGTTTCCACTACTTCGAAAGTCCAAATTTAAGCCACGTGGTGCTGGTCCTTACAAGGTGTTAGCCAAGATTAATTATAATGCCTACTCGGTTGGTATACCTATTGAAGAGTTTGGTGGAGTTAGCAATAGCTTCAACATTGCTGATTTGTCACCATACGTTGGAGAAGACCTTGGAGCGTCGAGGTCGACGCCTTTTGAAGGGGGGGAGATGATGAGGACATCCCTACAATTATACCTACCCCAATGACTACTCAAGATGCTACAACTGTTGCAAGAAAGGATCAGTCCAATGAGATTAGAATTGGACCTATTACAAGAGCTCGTGCTAAGCTACTAGATCAACAGGTGAATTTACTCCTAAACGAATCTGGTACTTTGATTGATGAGAACTTTATACTGCCTAAGTCTATGCATTTGTGTAGGATCAGGTTCGTTGGAGAAACAAGCATGGCACGAGGAGGAGAAGGGCTACAAGAGAAGCCCAACATGATGATCGCCCAAGGATGCGTGAGGGAGGAGCGGGAGGAAGGCGCAAGAGAAGATCATCAAGACGGAGGCAAGAAGATCTGCCACGACCAGAGTGTCCGGCCGGATCCACCTGGACTGTCCGGCCTGGTCGAGAGGCGAACTGGCGTGGACAATCAGTATATCAAATCGGACACTGCCCGGACACCATCCGGAAACTTTGAAGTTTCCGGCCAAACCGGACTGTCCGCCACGCTCCACCCGGAGTGTCCGGCCGATTTCAACCGGAGTGTCCGCCCGCCGACCGAATCTGGTCCGAGTCGGTTTGTATCAGTTTGAGTCATTTGCGTTTCGTTTCGGTTTCTGGCCGCCCCAGCTGCCCTTATAAGCCCTGGGACAACCCCTAGTTAGGTTTTAGACCACGTTAAAATAGTTTGGAGTTGTTTCTTTCATAAAACCTCTGGAATTACCCTGTGTTCGAATCTACCAACTATAATTGAGTGTGATCTGTTGTTCCATTGGGAATTAGTAGATTGCATACTACCATTCATGGTCACGGCTGCGTGCGCAAGAGCGTGGTGTTGTGAATATCCTACAAGATTCGAGAGCTGTTGCATTGGCATCAGGGATCGAGCCGGAGAGTTCATAGCTACAGGCTAGTTATCTATCATCCACCATCATCACCGCCATCCGCTTACTAAGAAGATCAGGCCACCCCATATCATTTTAGTATCAGATTTCCAGTGTTGCCTCGGTAAGTATCCACAAATCCATCCATAGATTAGAGAGTGTTTTTCGTCCTATACAGAAAAAGCCTTACAAAAAGATTTGCCATAGACTAGATTGCATCATTTTCGAGTTTTAGTTGCTGATTGTATCTTCTCGTAGATCCGATCTGCAGGTTTTCCTCGTAGGAGTCTAGTTTCTGTTTGTGTCTAGGTTTAGGGTTTGATCTTGTTTTCCCCTGTTCCCACCGTTACCGTTTCCGCAAGTCTTTATCAATTTTTCCGAGTCCACATAGCGTACTTTTGTTTGCATACCATAGACACAGCCTATATACAGCATCTGTGCCTAGGAACGTACCCACGAGACTAGTTGCTTTGCTCCGACAGGCTGCTCATTAGGGTTTTGAAGTGCAAAAATTTTCAACAGGCAAAACCGGACTATCCGGCTCAACCGGACTATCCGGCTCAACCGGAGTCTTCGGCGCATATCAACCGGACTATCCGGCCCAGTTCTGTTATAAGTTGCTGTACTCGTTTGCATTTGAGTAATATAGTTGAAAAATCAAAAAAAAAGAGAAAAGAAAAGAGAATCAGTATAAAAAAAAGAGAAAAGAGCTACAAGCCTGACAAAAAGAGATATCGAAGTGTGCAAGGCCTTGTTGTGTATAGCACTAGTAGATTGAGCAATCTTGTGCCTGTTCTATTTGAGCTATTACTAGCGTCTCTCTTGTGCATTGCAATATTCCTTTTCATAAATTGCTTGGCCACGTTTTTTCTCCACTATGTGTGTTTCTTGGGTATTTGTACGATCAGCACTAGGACTTGTTTGTGGTGTAGATAGGATACCATACCTATAGCTCCACCTTAAATAACCTGTGTGCCCTGTGATCGTTCTCTATACCTTTGATATTCACTCCATCACATCAAGTGCATCAGTCTTTGATTTCGTTTGGTAGAGCATCTCTATTCACTTTGGAACGGTAAGATCTCCTTTCTTATTAGTTGTGAGTGAGTTGTGAGCGTTTCCACCATACAGATTTTGATTTTTGCACTAACCTACTAATCATGTCTTCTAGTGATGATGATGTTGTGTTGCAGAAAAAGAAGGATGAGGAGCTCGTCAATTGGCGTGAATATGAGGCTTTGAAATCCCACTTGACACGTGTGTTTACTAACACAACAGATGCCATTAAAAAGAATCTCCAAGATATGAATATGAGATTGGATCAGCATGTTGGGACGATTGATACTATCCAAACGCAAGTGGCTACGCTCAATGGCAATGTCACTGATTTGCAGCAGTCCGTTGAGGGTTTGACAGCCGGCTTACGTAGAAGGGAAGATCCTCAACATGATGATGCCTTTGATGATTTCGATGAGGGTAGCGTTGTTGATGATGCTCCACATGTTGGCAGGGGACGTGCTATTCCCCCTGTCCATGCACCTACTCATGGTCGTGGGTTTTCCCATCTTGGGCGTGGTCCACGTGTGCCCAACCAAGCTGCTGATGACGGTTTGGGCAAGCCAAAATTTTCAATTCCTAAGTTTGATGGTTCCATTGATCCTGAAGACTACCTCACCTGCGAGTTGAAGATTGAGAAACTCTGGCGCTTATTTGACTATCCCGAAGATAAGAAGGTCAAACTTGCCGCATCAAACTTGCCCTATCTTCATGCTCGCCGTTTTGACCATAGTTTGAAACAGGAAAATTTGGAAACGGGCATAAGAAATTCAAAAACGGTCCAAACAAGGTAAATCCTTCGCGTGGTGTTAGATTATTTGACATTGTTGCAAGGAAATTTACCAAGCTTGGTATATTGATTGCATCTCGAAAAAACCTTCACAGAAATGACCTATCATGTTCGAGGTTTCATGGCTTTTGGGTCAGAACAATGTTATGGCCAGAATCGCGGCATAGTTTGTGATAATGTGCCCATATTGTGCTTGTTGTGCATCGTGGAACGGCAAACAATGTTTCAGGAGGAAGTTTTCCTTTTCATCGCACAGAAAAGCCATTTTCTATTTTCTGAGTGCCAAAATCGGGGCCTTTTGTGAAGCAACACCAAATGTTCAATTCAAAAATGCTACTACCCCATTTTTCAAAACTACTAGACCACCTTACATGAACAATGTCCCAACCAGGGATTTTAAAACCTATTCGTCCACCCCTGGTGAAAAAGACAAATGTTTGCCGAACTAGTAGGAAGTGGGTCTAGTTTGAACTACAAGTACATGATCTAATACTCATGATTTTTCGAAAAAATCATTTTAAGACTCACGATATGATGTTTCTTCAGAGATCCAATGCAAGTTTTAGCGAGGCTCGTCCCATATCTTCATGCCCGCCATTTTGACCATAGTTTGAAACAGACATAAGAAATTCAAAAACGGTCTAAACAAGGTAAATCCTTCGCATGGTGTCTGATGAGTGCATAATTGCATCATGTTTTATATTATTATTTTGCATTGTAGTTGTAGGATCTTCGTATTTTATGGTATTCGCGTGCACATTTTATGTCTATTTTTACCAGGATCAGGACAGATGATGGATACAATGGACACAATTCTTGGAGCAGTTGTACTAGGGAGAAAATGAGTCAAAAACAACGTAAATCACTTATTTGGGAAAATCAATAACACCAAAAGAAAACCCGAATCGATCGAGGTATCCAGAGGGTTTAACGACAAACTATACGGCAGGAATAAAATTCTAGCAGTATAGTTCCCACCGTATAGTTGGCGCCGCCACCGCCTCCTCAAATAGTTTCACCCCATGCAACTGGATCAGAGAGACGACATACAGATCAACCAGAAATCACTGAAACCTCACCTCCGGAAGTCATCTGGAGGGGGAACTCGTCCACCAGGGATCCATCTTCACCCTACACAGACCCAGGAGGCTAAGGCATCGATCTTCATCATCAACCATTGCATCACCACCATCTCCATCCATCCCATCTACATCTTGTCTAGATCTTGTGTAATTTCCATACTCGTTGTGGATTTATACAAGTACTATTCATCTATGATAGAATCCATTGTTATTGCCATGATGTTGATTGCATCCGTGTCTGAGTAGATCTTTAGTTCTTCGGGAGATGGAGAAACCCTAGTATGAGATTGAAATAAGATAAATTTTATTATGATATTCATCATTGTGACCATGTCTTAGATTGTCTTCATCTTGATGTTGGGAGAAGTCGACCTCTCAATATTTGCCTCTTGTGGGGACTTGATGAAGGGAACTGCTTGTTGGTAGACGGAGGTGTGTTAGCACTTACAGTGACTATAAAGCTATTGGCACCCCTTACGTATGAACTTGGGAACCGAGGAAACTCATGGAACACTATCCATGCCATGGGATAAATCCTACAGGATTAAGTCCCTTAATAGTGCAGTAATTCGATTCATGTCGATTGTTGACTGTTGTGGTTATGAGGATGATGTGAGCAGTGGTTGCTGCCTATTTGTCCAAATACGGTGTTCCTCCCACACATACATAGTTGAGAATGTTCATGATAATAATCTTTACCTTAGTTATTTATAATGCTATAGGTGTATCCGCTACTCCCTGCGAACGCCTTTTTCTCTACTGCAGCTCCAATCACTTTTACATACACGATACTTACTTTCTATGTTTAGTTGTTTTAATTTACTTATTGTTCTCTTATACCCAAAACCCCAAAAACACCTTCTTACACAGTACTCACATTTTATCTTGTTACTTAGAACTTTATTTAGCATTTCTACTGTAGTATTTTAATTCAAGAGTTATTAGACTTTAGACTCCTGCTCCCTGTGGGATCGATATTTTTATTTCGAAACTAGCTACAAATGATATGTGCACTTGCAGTCATCAGTGTCATATTATGTGACATGGTTGCAAGGAAAATTACCAAACTTGGTATATTGATTGCATCACTAAAAACCTTTATAGAAATGACCTATCATGTTCGAGATTTCATGGCTTTCGGGTCAAACGACCAAGGTTATGGAAAGAATCATGGCATAGTTTGTGATGATATGCCCATATTGAGCACGCATGTACATCGCGGGACGGCAAACAATGTTTTAGGAGGAAGTTTTCCTTTTCATCGCACAGAAAAGCCATTTTCTATTTTCTGAGTGCCAAAATCAAGGCGTTTTGTGAAGCAACACCAAATGTTCAATTGAAAAATTCTACCACCCCATTTTTTTAAACTACTAGGCCACCTTACATGACCAGTATCCCAATCGGGGATTTTAAAACCTTTTCATCCACCCCTGGTGAAAAAAACAAATGGTTGCCGAATCGGTAGGAAGTGGCTCCGGTTTGAACTGCGAGTACATGATCTAATGCTCATGGTTTTTAGATAAAATAATTTTTAGACTCACAATATGATGTTTATTTAGAGATCCATTGCAAGTTTTAGCGAGGCTCATCCCCTATCTTCATACCCGTCGTTTTGACCATAGTTTAAAACATGAAATTTTGGAAACGGGCATAAGAAATTCAAAAACGGCACAGACAATGTAAATCCTTCGCGTAGTGTCATATTTGTGGCATATTACCAAGGAAAAATACCAAACTTGGTATATTGATTGCATCTCGAAAAAACCTTCACAGAAATGACTTATCATGTTCGAGGTTTCATGGCTTTCGGGTCAAACGACCAATGTTATGGCCAGAATCATGGCATAGTTTGTGATAATATTCCCATATTGTGCACGCATGTGCATCATGGACGACGAACAATATTGCAGGAGGAAGTTTTCCTATTTGTCGTACGGAAAAAACCATTTTCTATTGTTTGAGTGACAAAATGTGGGTGTTTTGTGAAACAACACCAAATGTTCAATTCAAAAATGCTACCACCCTATTTTTAAAAAATATTAGACCACCTTACATGAAAAAGTCCCAACCGGGGATTTTAAAACCTTTTTGTCCACCCCTGGTGAAAAAGACAAATGTCTGCCGAATCGGTAGGAATTGGTCCGGTTTAAACTACGGGTACGTGATCTAATGCTCATGATTTTTGAAAAATTCATTTTTATACTCACAATATGATGCTTCTTCAGAGATCCAATGCAAACTTAGTGAGGCTGATATGGGAACGAAGGAGGAGGTGAAGCCTGATTTTAGGACTCCGCCAAGCTAGGTGATGCGGGCATCCCATTGATGATTGGCACGCCAGGACGACCTACGATATGTAATGATAAGTCTAATATTGTGTCAAACATTATTGCTATGTTATTGAGTCTGAGTCCAGATTAGGTTCGAGTCCATTTGTGTGTCCGGTGTGGGTCTATCCAACCAACTAGTTGCAGGCCTCCTATATAAAGGAGCCAGCCGCCTAGGGTTTAGGGAGTTCAGTTGTTTAGTCTAAAAACTATATTGTGCTCCATCGTGTATCATCCCTCCGGGGACGGCGATACCGTTTATTAGATTCTTATAGAGATTGTTGCAGAGGTTCTTGTGTTCATTAAGGACTGTCGTGCTCAGGTTTGAGGCGTGGTGATCTTCATCACGTTACTTAATGGATTGATTCCTCTTCTTCAGGTTGCGTTCATCACGTGATTGGGAGAATCATCTATCTGTTTGATTCATTGTGAAAGATCAGGACAAAACTCTCGTTGATCACAGTGTTTTTTTGGATCATCCGCGGACTATTTTTCTACAAGTAGTTTACAGATTGGTTGTGGAGAAGATATTGGAAGGCAAATTTTCTGGTGGGTGATTTTGTTTTGTTGCACGTTTGGAGATCGATCCGGAAGGTTGCGACTAATTTCGTTCATCGGGGCGACTCAGTGGTGTGCAGATCAATCGGAATCAGCTGGTACATGGAGTCGAGGAAAAAGGAAAGAGGGAGGCGAGTTCTTGAGCTAGATCGGAATTGAGGAAGTCTCCTATACGTGAAACATACTTGAAAAAAAGGCAAGCAATTATCCCACGAGTCCCATCAGCGTACGCACTCCCGGGATCGTAGTAAAAAAGAACGATCGGTTGGAACTTGTGTGTGCATTGGTTAAAAAAACAAAAGTGAAGACCAGATCGCTCCAGGTTGCCAGATCGCTCCCGGTTGCCCGATCCGATCAATTCTAGCGATACCAAACAAAGCCACCATCGCCATGCGTGCCCGCGCCCCTGAGGACAGAAGCGTCTATTCTAGAGCGAGGCCGCGCGCGCCCGTGCTACGGGACTCATTCGTCCGTGTCGCCGCAGGTCTGACCTTCAGTGTGGGCCGGCCCATTGTGTCCCGAGCGACTACACGCCCTAGCGAATTCTTTTCGCTTGGGATTGATCGCTACATGGACGTTTCGGCGGTGTTGGTTTTTTGTGTTCTGGTGCTGCGATTTTCTTTAGTTTGACCGAATCATTGTGTAGATTTTTATGTGATATAGAACAAGATAGGACATGATGGATTCTTTTTCAGGAGATACTTTGGGTTTGAGGTGTACACGTGGCAAAAAGTCTAGTGCTGTTTTCAATGACTATCTCGATCTCCTGAATGGAGTGACACGTGATGCATCTAAGCTTAGTTGGTGCCTACATAGACTAGCGACAGTTGAGGAGTACCAAGATTGGGAAAGGCACATGAAACGGGTTTCCATCGATGTCGCAAATACAATGACAAGTTTAGTGGATATGATGGGTATGTTCTTGCTCACCGGCGTGTGGACAAGGAGTTAGACAGTTGGTGGTCCGAGGCGGTTGAAATAGATGTTTTTTCTCATACTTGAGAGGACTACAAAAGTTTTCTTCGTAATGGTTTCATATTACCGTATATGGAGGAAATCGAGCCGCCGCCCAAGGTTGTGAATGGGATAGTGGATGTTGGCAAGAGTACAGCTCTTATACTGAAGGTCGCGACAGCTGTGACTAGTAATGAGAAGTTGACAATTGTTCCATTACCGACAGTTAGCAAGGTGGCAGCCATGATTTCTGAAGCGTTAGCGGTTGATGTTGTTTAGACTGATGTTGTTCATGATGTCATGGAGGATGAGGTTGTACCTTTGAGTGGGCTGAATTTGCAGCTAAAGAAAGTACAAGGTGATGCTTGCATGACGGTTGACAAGGGTCAGCGTTGGAATTTATTTCAGGCGCAGTGTATGATCAAAATCAAAGCATGCAAGTTGATTATTGATGGAGAAAGCTGTACTAATGGCATTAGCAAGGCAATGGTGGCAGCGTTGGGATTGTCCACATCGCGTATTCCTGAACCTAAGCATCTACAGTGGTTAAATAGTTGCGGTATGATGAAGGTAACTCATAAGGTGCGTGTGCCATTTATAGTTGGTGATTATGTTGATGAGATTGAGGGCGATATGTTGCCATTGGAGGTATGTGGGTTGTTACTTGGTCGTCCATGGCAGTATGATCACAATATTACACATGTTGGAAGAGCAAATACATATTCTTTTGTGCATGGTGGCAAACAACAGACTTTAAAGCCTATGCAGGATGATCACATAAAGTCTGATGTAGAGCTGGTGGTACATAAGGAGAAGGTGCGTAAGGCTACGCCAAAAGATGGGCTAGCTAAGGTGCAGGATGGAGAGCATGATGCACAGCGTGACAATGTTAATATTGCTTCAGCTATGCCTGTAGATGACAAGCTAGTGGAACTTGTTAGTGACAAGCCAGTTGAAGTGCATCATCTTATTGCTGAGAGGAAGAATGTTGCAGCATGTGTTCAAAAGGTTGTTTATGTTGACACAGATGTTCAGACGGATGATAGTTGTGCTCCTGATGTTCCAGTGCATGTGGGGCAACGGGGTAACAAGAGCAGTTTTGTTAGCACACATGTGAGACGTTTTGTTGGGACAGTTGTGCGGATGCATAGAGGCAAGGATGGACATGTTCGTCAGTTGTGTGGTCTAGAAATTACTCATCTCATGCAAGGTCGTGCAAAGAAGGTCCATGTTCAGCAACCACGGGTTCCAACAAGAGTTGAGAAGAAGAATAAAATGGTGGCGCCTAGGTCCATGCTCGTATGGAGATGCAAGTAGGTGCAGGCGCCAAGGGATGTTTCAAGTCAAGTAAGCCGAGGGGGAGGTTGCGGAGTGGAAGGCAAGCAATACTTGAAGATGGCAAAGATGCGTAAAGCTATCGTTCATATCACACCACCTTTCCGACTAGACCCGCACGCATTAGGGACAACGCTTCTTGAAGGGGGGATGATGATATGGGCACGAAGGAGGAGGTGAAGCCTAATTTTAGGACTCCACCAAGCTAGGTGATGCAGGCATACCATTGATGATTGCCACGCCAGGACAATCTACGATATGTAATGATAAGTCTAAGGTTGTGTCAAACATTGTTGCTATGTTATTGAGTCCGAGTCCAGGTTAGTTTCGAATCCGTTTGTGTGTTCGGTTTGGGTCTATCCAACCGACTAGTTGCAGGCCTCCTATATAAAGGAGCCAGCCGCCTAGGGTTTAGGGAGTTCGGTTGTTTAGTCTAAAAACTATATTGTTCTCCACCATGTATCATCCCTCTAGGGACGGCGATATCGTTTATCAGATTCTTATAGATATTGTTGCGGAGGTTCTTGTGTTCATCAAGGATTGTCGTGCTCAGGTTTGAGGCGTGGTGATCTTCATCACGTTACTTGGTGGATTGATTCCTCTTCTTTAGTTTACGTTCATCACGTGATTGCGAGAATCATCTATCTGTTTGATTCGCTGTGAAAGATCGGGAAAAAACTCTAGGATCATCGGCTTGATCCGTATCAGAGGCTCATCCCCTATCTTCATGTCCACCATTTTGACCATAGTTTGAAACGGGAAAATTTGGAAACAGGCATAAGAAATTCAAAAATGGTCCGAACAAGGTAAACCCTTCATGTGGTGTCTATTATGTGTCATAGTTGCAAGGAAAAATACCAAACTTGGTATATTGATTGCATCTCAACAAAACTTCGCGGAAATGACCTATCATGTTCGAGGTTTCATGGCTTTCGGGTCAAACGACCAATGGTATGGCTAGAATCACGGAATAGTTTGTGATAATGTGCCCATATTGTGCACACATGTACATATTGGGATGGTGAACAATGTTGTAGGAGGAAGTTTTCCTTTTTGTCTCACAGAAAATGCATTTTCCATTTTTCGAGTGCCAAAAACAGGTCGTTTTGTGAAGAAACCACCAAATGGTTAGTTCAAAATTCTACCACCATATTTTTCAAAAATAATATACCACCTTACATGGACAATGTCCCAAGTAGGATATCTCAAACTATTTCATCCACCCCTGGTGAAAGACAAATGTTTGCTGAATCGGTAGGAAGTGGGTCCGATTTGAACTACATGTACATGATCTAATGCTCATGATTTTTTTTAAATCATTTTTAGACTCATAATATGATGTTTCTTTAGAGATCCATTGATATTTTAGCGAGGATCATCCCCTATCTATGAACCTTCATGCCCGCTGTTCTGACCATAGTTTGTAACGGGCATAAAAATCAAAAATGGTCCAAACAATGTAAAATATTCGCTTGGTGTCATATTATGTGACATGTTTGCAAGGAAAAATACCAAATTTGGTATTTTGCGAACATCTCTAAAAAACCTTCACAGAAATGACTTATCATATTCGAGGTTTCATGGTTTTCGGGTCAAACGACCAATGTTATGGCTAGAATCACAGCATAGTTTGTGATAATGTGCCCATATTATGCACGCATGTGCATATTGGGATGGAGAACCATGTTTCAGGAGGAAGTTTTCCTTTTCGTTGCACAGAAAATGCATTTTCTATTTTCTGAGTGCCAAAAACGGGTCGTTTTGTGAAGCAACATCCAAATGGTTAATGCAAAATGCTACCACCATATTAAAAAAAATAGACCACCTTACATGGACAATTTCCCAAGTAGGATATCTCAAACCATTTCATCCACCCCTGGTAAAAAAGACAAATGGTTACCGAATCAGAAGGAAGTGGGTCCGATTTGAACTACAGGTACATGATCTAATGCTCATGATTTTTTCAAAAAATCATTTTTAGCTTCACAATATGTTGTTTCTTCAGAGATCCATTGAGAGTTTAGTGAGGATCATCCTGTAGACAAAAAATTCAATGTCAAATCCCTATTGCCAAAACCATGATTCAAAATCTCTATTTACACCTATTAAGGTTTTATATGAAATGTATATTCTTGTAGTTTTCCTAGAAAGTAAAATGTTCCACAATGTCTTAAAAATATCTCTTTAATTTTACAATTTCTCTGAATTTTGTTTGACTCAATTTAGAATTATGATTAAAAAGATACAAAAGAAATTTTAAAAAAGTAAAACAACTGAAGGCGGTCGGCCCGGCGAACCCGCCAGGAAAACGGGCCAGCCGAGCAACCCTTGCATTCTCGCCTGCTGTCGTCGGCCCAAGCCGAGCCTAGAGAGCAGCCCAAGAATTCGTAGGTAGAGACATGCCTGGGTTAACAAGGCCGATAGATAGTTAAGAAGTTGTGGTACTCACATTTATGCAACAAAAGTTTGGTGGCCTGTTGGTAGACCGCGTTGACGAGGACGCGAGGATCCTCAGATCCTTGGTTCAAGCCCCGCATCTTTTTGTCGACTCCGGTTTCTGTTCCGCACGACTATCGGTCGGATTTAGTTCAGTTTCTATTTCTGTTCCGCACGACTGAGTTTCAGAATTTTAGTTTCGATGGCTGTATACCCCATATCTAGTCAACAGGTCAAATCCAACATGGCAAGCAAGCCCCACATGTCATTGGGTAGGAGTATAATTGGTAGTCAAGGGGTCAAAGCCATATGGACATGACATGTAAGCGTAATTTGACACATGGATATGAGACATATTTAGACACGTCAACGAAACTTGAGACATGGACATGACACCTAGATCAACCCACTGAGGTGGCCATGGGTCGTTCTTGAGTTATCATGAATAACACCCATGACCATTTAAATTGGTCGTAGTCGTCCAAAATTAAGGGCATGGACCAGCGATATCTATGTTATGAACAACTGGTGTAATCAAGTTATGACCTTTCAAACAAAAAAGGTCGTAGTTTTTCAGGGTTTGTAGCCTCTGAAATGGCCTACGACCAGTTGGTTTGAAATGGTCATAGATCTATGACCAAAAAACTTAGGGTCATTAAGAAAAGGTCACGTGTCAACATATTTCTTGTAGTGGTATCACATGTATCGGTACCTGCCTAGCGGGGCCGCTAGTGAGTACTCTGCTACCATACACTTGAGAGTGGGATCCTGGATCAACGAGATCACATACGCTTCCAAGTCTAGAGCCACCTCCCAAGTGACCCACTCATGGCGGTGGGCAGTCCATACGAGTACCTTCCAAGGCTAGATAGAACGATGGGTGACATTGTCCTTTCCTTGTCGGGTGATGATGACCCCACCCTCACATTCCTTACCCGATACATCACCCTCCTTCATGTGTACCATGACGAGACTCTCATGGATCTCGCCATAGCATGCACTAATGCGGCCACATATGACATGGCATGATCTAACAAGATTGACCTCTCCCTTCTAGACTGTATCACATTCTCGGATGTGCTCGCCAACTACTGATCCCCTACCACATCGCGCATCATCCTTGATCGTATCGGGAGGATCCATGCACCTAGATCCTTAGTTGTTGTTCCTCGCCCTCCCCCACGCGGAACCACTTGTACCTTGCACTACCTGGAGCGTTTCACTCCATGTGGTGCACCTACTGCCTCGGTTCGCCACCTGAGCGGACCAGCCTACGCACTACCAGTACCACTACCTGATATGATCGCTCCATACTCACCAACCACAGCGGTGCAGAATCTGGAGGCCATTCCCGAGGAAGGCCATATTGTTCCTTCCCCAACCATCGTGATCGAGTTCTAGAAACATGTTCTTGGAGTATGCATTCATGTATCTTATTTCCAGCACGCATGCAAGACTAGTTGAACCCAGAATAATGTAGTGGTAATTGTGTGCTTGTATCCTTTCGCTAGTATAATACATCTTGTAACATGTACCATGTAACCCTATCCACTGTATAATAGTACCATGTTTCCCCTTATTGTGCCCTTTGAGTTATATTTGGTTTATATTTGAAGTTACAATACCCCCCCCCCCAAGGAGCTCATGTTACCTATCCCCGCTATTTTTCAAAGAATGATGAGGCCCAATACTGGTGAAAGTAGTAGCGAGGGAACCCCGGTGAGTTGAACCCCATGACAAACTAGCGCCGATCCACCATCACCGTGACCACCTCCTCATCCTTCAAGATTAGCAATAGAACCAACTTAGCTCTTGGCAGCAATAAGTGAACAACATTAGCAAATCCCGGCACATATCATGATAGAATATGGCACTCACCAGCCAACCTATACCAGCTATTCCAGCCTCAAAGATTTCCAGCGTACATGGCCCGCACAGGTCTCGGCTACAATAGATATGTTAGAGGTAGAAGGTTGGCTCCGCTCAATGGAAGAAAAAATAGAGATCACCCAAGTCGTGGAATGGGACAAGGTGCCCTTTGCCACAAACTACCTTGCGGAACCTGCCAATGTTTGGTGGAACAATATGCAATGTGCAAAGTACCTTGATCGCGTAATATCATGGAAAGAGTTTAAGGATGATTTTCACAAGGCTCGTATCCCCTCAAATCTTGTGAAGATTAAGGAACAAAAATTCCTTGCGCTCATCTAACGGAGCCTACCGGTGATGGAATATTTGTTCAGATTCAACATCCTTGCACGATATGCTCGTGGAGAAGTTAGCACAGAAGAAAATAAGATGGACAAATTTTGTATGGGCTACACCTAGCTCTCGGAACGTAGCTCGGCATACAACATTTCAGTGACCTCCAAGAATGGTCAATACCGCCTTGATCACTGAAAAAGAGCTCTGGGCCATATGCGAGATGCGCAAAAGGAAACTCGCGGCTCGCAAGAATTAGAATGTCAGGAGCTCAACAACCTCACAACTGTGGAACCTTTGCTGATGTGACACCATGACCACATCTCAACACACTCCAGAGTATCTCATGGGAATCCACGACCCTCGAGACCATCTCTATTAGAAGAGCCTGAAGGTCAAAATCAACCAAATCATATGAGACATTCGACCCTCACTGTTTGGGCGCATCACAGTAGAGGAAGCACAAGTGGCCGCAAATGTCATGAATGGCATGTGCACTATCAATGCCTGGCCTACACAAATCTTGTTCGATTCCGAGGCATCCTATTCCTTCATCTCCAAGAGCTTCGCCGCAAACCACTGTCTACCAGTTTTCCCGTTGGACCACCTATTGGAAATTCAAACCCCAGCTTCTAAAAAGAAGACCACCACTGTCTGCCGTGATTTAATCATCTCCATCAACAAAGTGGACTTTCCCGCTCAACTCAACACCCTCAACACTCCCGAACTAGGTGCGATTGTCCGAATGGATTAGTTAACCGAGTGTAAGGCTTAGATTGATTGTGCCAATAGGGCTATCACACTCACAAATCCTGAGGGCGAGTGAACCATGTACACCCCTGCAAGGCTGTTCAAACCCTCACCCGAGTATTCGCAATGCAAACCCCTGAGTTGGGACAAGGCTATGCAGTCAAAAAATACCCCAATGTATTCCCTAATAAACTACTAGTTGGGCCACCACCGGACGGTGAGACTGAGTTTGCTATTGAAGTCATACTCGGAACTAATCCGGTATTCAAGAAACACTACCGCATGAAACACCCCAAGCTATTGGAACTCAAGAAGCAATTGTGTGAATTGGAAGCAAAAGGATTCATTCGACCAAGTATGTCTCCATGGGGCTCACCCGTCATCTTTGTAAAGAAAAGCGATGGCACCCTCTGGTTGTGCATCGACTACAGCGCCTTCAATAAATTCACCATCCAAAAAAAATACCCCTGCCAAGGACGACTTGTTCGAGCAACTCTAAGGCACTCAAGTATTCTCAAAAATTGATCTCTATATGGGCTCTTACCAACTGATGATTTGAGAGAGTGATATTCCCAAGACAACATTAATCTCAAGATATGGGTTGTACGAATGTAGGGTCATGTCTCTCGGACTCACTAATGCTCCCGCATACTTCATGGGCATGATGAGCAATATATTCATGGAATATCTTGACAAGTTTGTTGTGGTGTTCATCGACAACATCCTCATATATTTCAAGAGAAAATAATAGCATGCCCAACGCCTCTGAATAGTGCTCGGAAGATTGCAAGACTATCAACTCTACACCAAGTTCAGCATATGTCAACTCTGGTTAAAAGAAGTGGATTTTTTAGGCCATGTGTTATCGGCATCAGGTGTTGTCATAAATCCTGCCAAGATTTAAGCCATACTCGACTGGAAAGCACCGAGGAAGGTGTTAGAAACCAGAAGCTTTCTACGTCTAGCTGGACTATCGAAGATTCATTGAGAACTTGTCCAAGATAGCCAAGCATATGACTGACATACTCAAGAAAGATCAAAAGTTCGCATGGACCACTGAATGTGAGAGAAGTTTCGAGAAGACAAAAACTCGATTAATCACCACCACAATACCAAGATTGCCCGATAGCAAGAATGTTGTGATGCCTCAAGAAGAGGGATAGGCGTAGTTCTCATACAAGAAGGAAAGGTTATTGCCTACACGTCCAAGCAACTCAAGCCCATTGAGATTAACTAACTCACCCATGACTTGGAACTAGCAACGGCCATTCATGCCTTGGATACTTGGCGCCACCAACTCATTGGACAAAGCTGTGAGATCAACACCAACCACAAGAGTCTGAAATACATCTTCATGCAGCCAGACCTCAACTTCGACAGAGGAGATGGCTAGAGTTAATCTAGGATTATGATGTTGGAGTACCCTCGAATCACCCTCCAATACCACGACCCCATGAACATCAGTTTTCTACGTGGCTTTCGCCTGTCCCCTTGAATCGCCCTCGATTACCATGCCCTCGAATACCATGAACCCATGAACACTAGGCCAATCGGTGAACGTGTATCACCTCACATCCTAACATTGATAATATACCATCGAACAACTTGATGCACATTACATGCATGGAGTAACTAACTCTTTAAGTGCCCAAGTAAGAGCATAGCAATGTACATGGCCTAAGATCATCTCCACTCACATTCCCGGGAGGACCTCCCCAGGCTGATTTTTTCATCCCGGCGGCAAAAAATCAACCATTCGCGTTCCCAGAAGCCTAGTTTTCACTGAATTTGGCCCAAATTACATCTGACATTCCTAGGACGAACCCAGGAAGCTGGGTGTGGCCTAGGAACACCGGATGAAGCTAAATCAGCGGGGGGAATCCAGGCTAGTGGCCCCACCCTGTCAGCGACTGAAGAAGTTCATCCTCATCCTATCAACTCAACTCCCGCGAAAGAGCGCCGACCAAACGGACGCCTAACCACTCACCCACGGACACCGTAATGGCACGCCACCGCCCGCCCACCTTCCCACAACTTTCCCTTTTCCCACTCTCGATGTTGAATGAGATATGCCCTAGACGAAAATAATAAAAGGGTTTTATTATCATATATCATTATTTCATAATAGTTTTATATCATCCTATAACTGTATCAAGCAGAAACATTGCTACATGTGTGATGTATAAACAAACCCAGGCCCCTAGTAGTCTCTATTCAACAAGTTCATTGGGCAGCTGATGATCAAGGTTTCCTGATCATGGTGCTAAGGAAAGTCAACTGACAATGAAGTCATATCATCTGGAATGATGTGATGGACACTTCCCACCAATGATTGTTGCAACACAATCATGTCACTTAGTTCGTGTTGCAATTGTCAGAAATAGAGTGTCCTAATCCTTAGACCGTGAGATCATATCAATCAATGTTATCGAAGGATTGCTTTGACTGCTTCAACCATCATTCATAACTAATGATCATAAAGGTGCATGTTGGGTGTCTGAAGGAGCATGTAGAGGCATTATGCATCAAGATCGGGATTTGTTCTCCTGTGTGATGGGAAGATACAACTAGTCCCACTCGGTGAATTACATCCATGTTGCGGAACACATGACTAGGTCATGGGGATGGAATTTCACGGGAACGAGTAAAACAGTACTTGTTGGAAAAGAGAATGAACAAGGTATTGTGATACCAATGATCAGATCTCAAACAAGTCTTGTATCGCGTAACAAAGGGAATTGGACATATCGTTTCAGGTTCGACACGATGGTGATTCGTGGAGTGCATAGGGGTCAACATGGGCATCCCAGTCCCGCTATTGATCATTGATAGAGATCATGTCTATAGCATTCCCGGACCATAGGGAAACACGACTAAGGGCGCTACTACGCTTGGAGATCCTCCTGCGAGATGGAATCATAGAAGAGAGAGAAATCAAAATCGTTCCGAAGAGATCCAAAGTTGTTCCGAGAAAGATGGAAAGGAAAATGACCAAAAGGATTTTCGGATAAATGGAAATTTGTAATATGCATTTATTATATGTTAATTATGAATTAACTTATACTAAATAAATGTTTAAATTCAAATTTATGAAGTGACTTTCTCATTAGGACAAAATCCCGGAGGAAATTGGCCCAGGAGAAAGCCACGGGGAAAGACAAAGAAAAGACAGCAGAAAAAAAATAGAAGCTCGCGTAGCTCGGCCGAATAGCCTGTCCCAAGCAGGCGAGCTAGCACTAGGCGTGGCCTAGCCAGCTGCCGCCTCTGTGGGCCTGCTCGACCCCGACCTGTCACGGGCGCACAGGGGAGCAAGGCCAGGCCGGCGAACCAGCCACGCCAAGTGGGCTATGGGCAGGCGCCATAGGCCGGCCCACCTGGGGTGCAAGCCTGGCCGCCACAACAGCGAAGCAAGCCGGGCTGCTGGGGGCACAGCGGTCCACCCGGGCCAGCGGCTTCTACTACGATGTGCGCGAGCGCTAGCTAGGCCGTGGGGCAGGCACGCAGGCCCATCCCAGTCAGCTGGCAGTTGCAGCTGCTCCTCCACGAGCTGGGCTGCGGTGGCCGCGCTGGTCCACCCTGCTGGCAGCCTAGATGTCGTTGCTGGTTGTTGGGTTGGCCTCCCTAGGCCCAGCTGACTACAGCAGTGTGTTTCCTCTTTTTCCTTTATTATTTAGTCCCACATGGGCCACCTAAAGGGAAGGGCACATCTCCCTTCTCCTATATAAATGGGTGCCCGTGGAAGGATTAAAACACACCAATAAGATATTCTGTTTGGCTAGAATATCCCTCCCTCTCTCTCTAGTTGTATCTATTGTGGCACGGTCCTAAGTAAGGACTGTACGCACAAAGTCAACACATATGTGGCACGCCGTTGTGCTGCAGGGATTCCGCCAGGAGGTCTACTTCCGCAACCTCGGCAAGGATCAAGAAGTTTAGGAGTTATTATATTGCATTGTATGTGTGTGATAACTTGGGGGAGCTACACTTACAGGGACCGGCCATTGTGCAAGGATCTGGACAAGGGTGACGTGTGAGGAGCTTCGCGACCTTGAGGTCGAACGGGTAAGATTACATCATCCACACTCCTGCATGAGCGTAACACTCTCTCAGTCTTCAAGTGTACATTACCGTTGTCTTCCTCGATTACTGCATTAGTTCTAGATAGATCCTTGGGCATTCAGGGCATTCCGCGTAGTAAAAAAATTATCTGCTGCGGAAACCCTACAGTGGTATCAAAGACAGGTCTATGGTTAGTATGATAGTACAGATAGACACATGCAAAGTGTGGGCATCGATACCCTAGTTGTTACCTTCCCACGTGTATTTGTTTATATCGCGGTACTGTAAGATGAAGCGGCCCAAACCGACCTTACGTGTAATCCTACACGAGACAGCTTCCACGCTCGACATACGGCTTGTACCGTATAAGTGGCTAGCGGGTGCCTGTGTCTCTCACAGTAGTTGATATGGAATCTACAATGAAAGGACCTGAAAGGGGTGTAGTAGAGACAACTATTGTATCCATGTTGTGGTTGGAAGTTCGTAGGTAGAAACGGTTTTGTCATGAAAAGCCTAACAGCCATGTAAAATCTCTAATAGATAGAGTAGAGGCGTCTAACTTCATGTTGCTGGGAAGGCTTTGTGATGTGATATGGTTGCAAGTCGTGAAAAGATAAAGGTAGTTTATTTTTCCTATTGCCAAGTCCTATAGTAGTAGTCATTGTGAAGATGAACAACAAGACCGGTGGCGTCGTGGACTTGCCGCCAAACTGGAGCACCTGATGGAGATCATGGAGCGTGAGGACAACCATGTCACGTCACATTTTGATTAGATATGATTTAATCTTTTGTGTGCATCTTGTTCGAGTGCAAGTATTAGATACACAACGGTAGCATTCTAATAGGATGATCCCTAATTAAATACCAACGAAAGTGTTCTCCCTTATGTGTGCAAACACTAGGAAAATTTGTCGTTATGAAGCCGGTCTAGACGATCAGGGGCTAGACATATCTACTTTCGCATAGGGTGTAGGTTACAAGCCAAGTATGTGCCACGCAATACATTAAGGTTAAGTTAGCGAGCCTAGCATGTACAGACATGGCCTCAGAACACAATGATCGAAAGATCAAGCACGAGTCACATGGATGATGTGATCGACGGATATAGTCCACCCTGGCAGCCGCATCAAAGGCTATGACGATCGGGGATGATGTGGTGTAAAGGGTTCGTGTAGTCACCAAACCTGTCTTTAGGGATGATAGTTTAAGTGGGAGTTCATCTGAACTCCATATTATGAACTTGGTCTAAGTCCTTTTTGCAAATGTCTTGTAGATTATGGCCATTCCCTTGGTTCAAGACTTCTTTAGTCCACTAATGAACATGAAGAAACTTAAGGTAGATGGGTCGAATTTCATCGACTGATACCAATGCCTAAGTAGGATCCTCATAGAAAACCATCTCCTCTATGTCCTTTGTGAACCCCTAGAAGATTTCCCTAATGAATCCGACGGTAGAGAAGATACGACTCTTCATGACCGCCGTGATACCGTCACCAAAGGTCGAACCCAAAAGCTGGGATCATCGTCAACGGAAAGTGTATATATGATATACAAGTAATATATGTTTTCATGAAACACTTGCGCAGTTTTCAAGTATTGGATACTTAATCTTGTTTTAATGAAAACATGACCCTCTGCGTGAGAGTTACAGAATAGAACAGGGGCACTGATGCCGTGATGACGATAAGCAAGCTAGTTGATGGCCCCTACCAATGACACTCCTTCCCTCGAATTTTATCATTAGGCTTAGAAGATTTGAATAAAATCTTTGTAATCAAGTTTGTGAAACTTATTAGTGTGTCTTTGATGAGGACATCCCTACAATTACACCTACTGAAGATGCTCCAACTGTTGCAAGGAAGGATCAGTCCAATGAGATTAGAATTGGACCCATTACAAGACCTCATGCTAAGCTACTTGAACAATAGGTGAATTTTCTCTTAAACAAATCTGGTACTTTAATTGATGAGAACTTTATACTGCCTAAGTCTATGCATTTATGTATGATCAGGTTCATTGGAGAAACAAGCATGGCGCGAGGAGGAGAAGGGCTACAAGAGGAGCCCAGCATGATGATCTCCCAAGGATGCGCGAGGGAGGAGCGGGAGGAAGGCGCAAGAGAAGATCATCAAGATGGAGGCCAAAAGCTCTGCACCGACCAGAGTGTCCGGCCGAGTCCACCCGGACTGTCCGGCCTGCCAAGAGAAGATTTGGCGCGGACAATCAGTACCCCAGTTCGAACACTACCCGGACACCGCCCGGAAACTTCAAAGTTTCTAACCAGACCAGACTGTCCAGCACACTCCAACCGGAGTGACCGGACTGTCCCGCCTGTTTCCACCGGAGTCTCCGGCCGCCGATTGAATCTGGTCTGAGTCGGTTTGTATCAGTTTGACTCGTTTGCGTTTAGTTTCGGTTTCTGTCCACCCCAGTCGCCCATATAAGCCCTGGGACAACCCCTAGTTAGGGTTTAGACCATGTTTAAACTATTTTGGAGTTGTTTCTTTCAAAGAACATCTAGAATTACCCAGTGATCGAATTATCCTACTACAATTGAGTGTGATCTATTGTTCCATTGGGAATTAGTGGATAGCAAACTACCATTCGTGGTCGACGGCTGCGTGTGCAAGAGCGTGGTGTCGTGAATATCCCATAGGGTTCGAGAGCTGTTGCATGGGCATCAGGGTTCGAGCGGGAGAGTTCATAACTACAGGCTATTTATCTATCCACCATTATCATCATCGACAAGTGCTTGATGAGAAGATCAGGCCACCCCATATCATCTTGGTATCATATTTCCTCGTTTACTCGGTGAGCATCCACAAATCCATCCATAGATTAGTTCGTGTTTTCGTCCTATACAGAAAAAGCCCTACAAAAAGAGTTGACATAGACTAGATTGCATCGTTTTCGAGTTTTAGCTGCTGATTGTATCTTCTCGTAGATCCGATCTGCAGGGTTTCCTCATAGGAGTCTAGTTTTCGTTTTTGTCTAGGTTTAGGGTTTGATCTTGTTTTCCACCATGTCCACCATCACCGTTTTCACAAGTTTTTCATCGTTTGTTCGAGTCCACATAGCGTACCTTTGTTTGCATACCATAGACACAGCCTATCTACCGCATCTGTGCCTAGGAACGTACCCATGATACTATTTGATTTGCTCCGATAGGCTGCTCATTAGGTTTTCGAAGTGCGGAAATTTCCGACAGGCAAAAACCGGACTATCCAGCCGAACCGCACCGGACTATCCGGCCCAACCCGAGTCTCCGGCGCATATCAATCGGACTATCCGGCCAAGTTCTGTTATAAGTTGATGTACTCGTTTGCATTGAGTCATATAGTTGAAAAAAATCAAAAAAAGAGAAAAGAAAAGAGAATTCGTATGAAAAAGAGAAAAGAGCCACAAGCGTGACAAAAAGAGATATCAAAGTGTGCATTATTGGAGGCCTAGTTGATCATAGCACTTGTAGATTGAGCAATCTTGTGCCTGTTTACTTTGAGCTTTTACTAGCGTCGCTATTGTGCATTGCAATATTCCTTTTCATAAGGTGATTTGCCACGTTTATCTCCATCGTGTGTGTTTCTTGGGTTTTATACGATCAGCACTAGTTCTTGTTTGCGGTGTAGTTAGGATACCATACCTACAGCTCCACCTTTTAAATAACATGTGTGCCCTGTGATCGTTCTCTATACCCTCGATATTCACGTCATCACATCAGTGCATCAGTCTTTGATCTCGTTTTGGTAAAGCATCTCTATTCACTTTGGAACGGTAAGATCTCCTTTCTTGTCAGTTGTGAGTGAGTTGTGAGAGTTTCCACCAAACAGATTTTGATTTTTTCACTAACCTACTAATAAAGTCTTCTAGTGATGATGATGTTGTGATGCAGAAAAAGAAGGATGAGGAACTTGTTAATTGGCCCAAATATGAGGCTTTGAAATCCCACTTGACACGTGTGTTTACTCATACGATAGATGCCATTGACAAGAATATCCAGGACGTGCAAATGACATTGGATCAGAATGTTGGCGCATACACTACTATTCAAACACAAGTGACAGCAATCAATGCCAATGTCAGAACTTTGCAGCGTTCCATTGAGGCTTTGACAGTAGCAATACAGCAACGGTAGGAATACCCACATGATGATGCTTTTGATGACTATGGTGAGGGTAGTGCGGCTGATGCTGCCCCACATCTTGGCAGGGGACGTGCCAATCCCCCTACACCTGCGCCTGCTACTGCACCTGCGTATGGTCGCGGGTTTGCTCCTATTAGGCGTGCTCAAATTGTTCAGAACCAAGCTGCTGATGATGGTTTGGGCAAGCCAAAATTCTCAATTCCCGAGATTGATGGCTCAATTGATCCTGAAGATTACCTTACATGGGAGTTGAAGATTGAGAAACTCTAGCGATTGTTTGACTATCCAGAAGACAAAAAGGTCAAGCTTGGAGCGTCAGAATTTGATGGATATGATTTGCGCTGGTGGGATGCTCTTGTGTAGAATCGAAGGGACGATAATCAACTTCCTGTGATGGGTTGGCGCGAGATGAAGAGCATTATGAAGGCTTGTTTTGTACCCAGCAACTACTTGCGATCATTTTTTGATAAGTTGACACAACTGAGGCAAGGAACCATGTCCGTTGATGAGTACTACATGGAGATGGAGATGCTTATGCAGCATGCTAGAGTTCGTAAATCTCTTGAGATGACCATGCAGCGATTCCTCAACAATTTGAAGTTACCAATCAAGAGCATTGTTCGTCATCACAAGTATGAGACTATGAATGAGCTATTGCACCATGCTCGAGAGGCCAAATCACAGTTGGCTGAAGAAGCTAAGTCACGTGTGAGGTTTCTGTCTACTAGTCGTTTTTCGGCGAGGTCTACACCGCTGCCACCTATGGCGCCACCTGCAGCGGCTACTAGCCACCCTTCACCATCGGCCAAGCCTGCTCCCACGTCTTCTTATGGTTCCAATGCTAGGAAGCCCGCTGCTTCTGCTGCTAGCTCAGGTTCCAATATGTCAACCACGTGTACACGTGATGTGGAGTGCCATACTTGTGGAGGTCGAGGACACTACAAGAGAGATTGTCCCAACCGCAAGGTGATGTTTGTCAATGAACAAGGAGAGTATGAGAGTCGAGATGATGTTCATACTCATGGCGATGATGGATATGACAGCGAGGACGGTATGGATGCCTTCCCTGAGCATGCGCCTATGATAGTGGTCTCTCCACGTACCCTTAGTGTGCAGCCTATTGTTGACTCTCAGCGCTGCAACTTGTTCCAAACAAAAGCACTTGTTGGCCCTAACAAAGCTTGCAAGGTAATCATTGATGGAGGTAGCTGTAGAAATCTTGCAAGTAAGGAGTTATGTGCCAAGCTGAATTTGACTTATTTACCTCATCCCAAGCCCTACTACATACAATGGTTGAATGACAATGGTGAGATGAAGGTAAACCATATGGTACGTGTGAATTTTGAAGTAGGACCATACAAGGATTCTATTGACTTTGATGTGGTTCCTATGACTGTTTGTCATCTCTTATTGGGTCGGCATTGGATTTATGATCGCCATGTGCAACACAATGGTCGTGCCAATACATATCACTTGGAGTTCAAGGGCAAGAAGATTAATTTGCAACCAATGACACCACAGCAGATTGTGAATGAGTCTCGTCAGAAGATAGAAGTGAACTTGAAGGAAGCATCTATAGATAGGCGAGAGAGTGTTGCTGCTGTCCATGATGTAATAGAGCCCAAAAAGAGTGATATAACCAAAAGTCAGAGAGTGTATGGTCTAGTGATATTAGCCACCAAGGAAGATATGAGAGAGTTTCGTGAGGATCCTACAGCCATGCCGCTTGTGCTCATGTATATGGGCGAGGTATTGGTTTCTAATGACATGACCCCTATTTCTCTTGGTATATCTACTGTTTTGCGGGATTTTGGTGATGTGTTTCCAGAAGATGTACCCGCGGGATTGCCTCCATTGTGTGGCATTGAGCATCAAATCGACTTGATCCCTGGCGCCACATTACCAAATCGTGCACCCTACAGGACTAACCCCGAAGAAACAAAGGAGATACAGAAACAAGTATAGGCATTGCTGGATAAAGGGTACATTCGTGTTTCTCTTAGTCCTTGTGTTGTTCCTGTTATTTTAGTGCCTAAGAAAGATGGTACATGGCGCATGTGCATAGATTGTAGAGCTATTAATAACATCACTATTCGATATCGTCATCCTATTCCACGCTTAGAGGATATACTAGATGAATTGAGTGGTGCTGCTATTTTCTCTAAAATTGATTTGCGTAGCAGTTATCATCAAATTAGGATGAAAGAAAGGGATGAATGGAAAACTACTTTCAAAACAAAATTTGGTTTGTATGAGTGGTTAGTTATGCCGTTTGGTCATACTACTACACCTATTACTTTCATGAGATTGATGAATCATGTTTTGAGAGAATTTATTGGTTGTTTTGTGGTTGTTTATTTTGATGATATACTTATCTATAGCCACAATGAAACTGAACATTGTAATCATATCCGACAAGTTTCGCAAGTGTTGCGTGATAATAAATTATATGCTAATCTTGAGAAGTGTACTTTTGCAAAAGATAAGGTCATATTTCTGGGATTTGTTGTATCTAATCATGGGGTAGAGGTAGATCAATCTAAAATTGAATCAATTCAGAATTGGCCTATTCCCATGAATGCTAGTCAAGTGGGTAGTTTTCATGGATTAGCTGGATTCTATAGGCGCTTTGTGAAGGATTTTAGCACTATTGTTGCACCATTGAAAGATTTGACTAAGAAAGATGTGCCATTTGTGTGGGGCGTAGCCCAAGATATTGCTTTTGATACATTGAAATGTTTGCTTACTTCTGCACCATTACTTGCATTACCTGATTTTTTCGAAGCAATTTGAAGTTGAATGTGATGCTAGTGGTATAGGTATTGGTGTCGTTTTGATGCAAGAGCGTCGCCCTATATCATATTTTTTCTGAGAAACTTACTGGTGCTAGATTGAACTATCCTATTTATGATAAAGAATTGTATGCACTTGTTAGAGTACTTGAAGTTTGGCAACATTATTTGTGGCCAAAATAATTTATCATACATTCTGATCATGAAGCATTGAAGTATTTGAAAGCTCAATCAAACTTGCACAGAAGATTAGCTAAATGGGTTGAGTTTATTGAATCTTTTCTGTACATCATTAAGTATTAGAAGGGAAAAGAGAATGTAGTTGCTGATGCTTTGTCTAGGAAGAACATGCTATTAACCAATCTTGACGTTAAAATTCCTGGATTAGAGAGTATTTGTGCACTTTATGCAACTGAGCATGATTTTGCATATACATGATGGATATTTGTTTAGAGCAAACAAATTATGCATTCCAGAATCGTCATTGTGTTTTTTCTTAGTGCAGGAGTCACGTGCTGGTGGTTTGATGGGTCACTTTGGACGTGAGAAGACATTGCTCATGCTCGCTGATCATTTTTATTGGCCCAAGATGAGGCGTGATGTCTACAGATTTGTGAGCTGATGTATTACATGCCACAAGTCGAAATCCAAGTTGCAGCCTCATGCTTTGTATACACCTCTCTCTGCACCTACTACACCATGGGAAGACATTAGTATGGATTTTGCGCTAGGTCTACCTAAAACACAGAGAGGTCATGATTCTATATTTGTGGTAGTGGATAGGTTCTCTAAGATGGCTCATTTTATTGCTTGCCACAAAAGCGATGATGTGTCGCATGTTGCCAACCTGTTTTTCAGGGACATCGTGAGATTACATGGAGTACCTAAGATGATTGTTTTTGACCGTGATGTGAAGTTCATGAGATACTTTTGGAAGACCTTATGGGGGAAGCTGGGAACGAAGCTGCTATTTAGTACTACATGTCTTCCCCAAACTGATGGTCAAACAGAGGTGGTGAATCGAACATTCTCACAGCTGCTGAGGACTATGATTAAAAAGAATCTGCGGGAGTGGGGAGAGTGTTTGCCACATGTTGAGTTTGCATACAACAGGGTTGTGCACTCGACTACTCAGCTTTGTCCTTTTGAGGTGATGTGTGGCTTCAAGCCATTGACGCCACTTGATTTGTTGTCTTTGCCATTACATGAGAGAGTTGATATGGAGGCATCAAAACGTGCTGAATACGTGAAGAAGATTCATGAGAAGACTCGAGAGGCTATTGAGAAGAAAGGCAAGAACATTGCTACTACAAGGAATCAAGCAAGGAAGGAAGTTTTGTTCAAGCCTGGTGACATGGTATGGGTGCATCTATGCAAGGATAGGTTCCCACAACTTCGGAAGTCAAAATTGAAGACACGTGGTGCTGGTCCTTACAAGGTGTTAGCCAAGATTAATGATAATGCCTACTCGATTGATATACCTATTGAGGAGTTTGGTGGAGTTAGCAACAGCTTCAACGTTGCTAATTTATCACCATATGATGGAGAAGACCTTGGAGCATCGAGGTCGACGCCTTTTGAAGGGGGAGATGATGAGGACATCCCTACAATTACACCTACTGAAGATGCTCCAACTATTGCAAGGAAGGATCAATCAATGAGATTAGAATTGGACCCATTACAAGAGCTCGTGCTAAGCTACTTGAACAACAGGTGAATTTGCTCTTAAATGAATCTGGTACTTTAATTGATGAGAACTTTATACTGCCTAAGTCTATGCATTTATGTATGATCAGGTTCGTTGGAGAAACAAGCATGGCGCAAGGAGGAGAAGGGCTACAAGAGGAGCCCAGCATGATGATCGCCCAAGGATGCGTGAGGGAGGAGCGAGAGGAAGGCGCAAGAGAAGATCATCAAGATGGAGGCCAAAATCTCTACACCAACCGGAGTGTTTGGCCGAGTCCACTCGGACTGTCCAGCCTGCCCGAGAGAAGATTTGTTGCGGACAATGAGTACCACAGTTCAGACATTACCCGGACACCGCCCGGAAACTTCAAAGTTTTCGGCTAGACCGGATTGTCCGGCGCACTCCAACCGAAGTGTTCGGCCTGACCGGACTATCCAGCCCGTTTCCACCGGAGTATCCGGCCGCCGACTGAATCTGGTCCGAGTCGGTTGTATCAATTTGAGTCGTTTGCGTTTAGTTTCGGTTTCTGGCTGCCCCAGCCGCCCATATAATCCCTGGGACGACCCCTAGTTAGGGTTTAGAGCACGTTTAAACTATTTTGGAGTTGTTTCTTTCAAAGAACCTCTGGAATTACCCTGTGATCGAATTATACTACTGCAATTGAGTGTGATCTGTTGTTCCATTGGGAATTAGTGGATTGCAAACTACCATTCGTGGTTGATGGCTATGTGCGCAAGAGCGTGGTATTGTGAATATCCCACAGGGTTCGAGAGCTGTTGCAGTGGCATCAGGGTTCGAGCGAGAGAGTTCATAGCGACAGGCTATTTATCTATCCACCATTATCATCATCAACAAGTGCTTGCTGAGAAGATCGGGCTACCCCATATCAGTATTGCTTATTGTGAGACGGTTATTCATATAAATAAGAAACGGTTCAATTGTTCTTTTATGGATGATCTCTTTTATAATTCACATTGGAATTATAAACAAGTTATTCTAGTCTTTATCTGTATGATAAAAGGACTCTTATGAAAATTGCCAAAAGATATTCAAGTTTAAATATTGAATAATACTATTATTTAAGTCATTGTGGTGATTGCATGTTTTTCATATTAATGAAGATCGGCGTCTTAGATATTTGATCTAGAGACTTTGCAAAACCATGCCATGTTGGGCAGAATGACTAAAACTCCACATTTTGGTAAAACGGTGATATGCAAAGAATTGTTGAATTTTATACATATGATGTATCGTATTTTCAACAGATAGTGGAAATCTTTATTTTGGTGAGTTTAAGTAAATATGTGTATTTACTTAACGAAACACAAGTTTGAGACTATTTGAATTGTTCAAATGATTTCAGAATGAAATGGATATAAGATTAACAAGAATTCCAAAGTCTTTGCGATTTGATCCAAGTGATTTTTAATTCAAGTTAATAGCAAATTGGCATATAAGGGACTCATGAAAAATAGTATCACGAATTATGATGATCGTACTAATCAAATAATACTGATATGTCTGAAACATCATAATCATAGTATATAAGATACATATGGTCCAAATGATCTTCAGATGGATTAACATTAGGAATTAGAGTTAGAGATCGAATTAGTAAACACTTAAAAGTATTACGAACATCTAATGATTTGTGAAAGTGGCACCATACGTGATTTGGCAAGCTCGAGTTTCTAGAGATTTCGATAGTCTGAGACCGTTGCGAACAGAAGCCTTTGTGGAGTATCTATAGTAAGACTATGAATACAAATTCCAAACTAATACCCGAAGAAGACAAAGTTAGTATTGTCTTAGCAAGGTACTTCTGTGAGATATTGTCTTCTTATAGAAGTGTTAGTGGAAGGTATAAGTGTAAGCATAAGTTTTTTGCTAATACTTTACGAAAGTAGGACTCAAGAATTTGTTTTGGCATTTGCATAATTTTATTCTTGATTCACTTGTCCTATTATTGGAATAAGACATACCTAAGAACTACAAAGAAAGATTGATGGACCCAAGTGCAAGAAATGACTTAGAGTCATGAAGTTAGCAAAAGACTGATCAAAACTACAAAGTCTTCAAAAGGTTGAAGAAAAGGTTGTAACTAGTACAATAAGTAAGTTTTGACCAATATGGAATTGCTAAAGTCTTGTAGCAGAAAATTGTCGATTTGATATAAGATCAAAGAATTTTGGATTTGCTAGGATTATCGAGAAAATCCTGCAAGTTGAGTGGGATCTAAGAAGTTTTTCCAAGTCAAATATGTGGCAACATATTCGAGTGGGAGATGACTGGCATCCTAGAATATCAAATATTGATGCAATATTTGAGTGGGAGCGTGACAATGTTCTTGAATATGTAATCGACATATTAGTGAATAATGTGTTTGGTATTATGAATGATTAGATCATTAGATGGATGAAATTCAGTATATATTGAATATAGTGGATCTATGTGATTAGATCGGGATATTTAATGAACATTAAAAGTCAAAAATGCTTGGAGAATTCTGAAAGTATTTAGAAGGACCTAGTTGAGATTCTGAAAACAATTCAAAATGGATTCAAGCAAAGAATTGATTGTTACTTAGAAAATTAGGAGAAGTATTGAGTAATGACTCGGTATTTACGACAATGGTTAAAATAGGGAAAAGGGATGCACTACATCAACTATGCCTTAGCCATAGTTTTTCCAAGGTAAAACCCAAGTTGTTTATACTTGCATAATGTGACTCGTGTTCTTAGTTGTAAATAACAAAGATTCGGGAGTGATTTCTGAATCAATCACTAAATCAGAGTTAAGTTTGAACATAGTGAAAGCATGGCTAGACATCAAAGTGAAAGTATTGCACTTTGATTAAAATTTACATAGATATAGAAGTATTAGGATACTTCAATGCTAACAAATATAATTTTGGTTTAGAGAAAGTTTGACTTTCGACTAAGTGTGTTTTATAGTTATACATGACATCTTGAAAGTTCTATTAACTGATAGATTGTCATGGTATATACTAGAAAACAGAAGTCTCACTTTGTCACCAAAATGCTAAAACACATTATATGATAATGGTGTGAATGTCAAACTGTTGACATTAATGATTTGGAAAATAAGGCCTTATGAATCTGGTAAAACAGATTTAGGACAGGAAGTCCTCCATGAGCAATCAAGATCAATAAACACATATAAGATATGGTTTATGATTAGTACCAATGCAGCTAGATTATTTGTACTCTAGTGCAAGTGGGAGACTGAAGGAGATATGCCCTAGAGGAAAATAATAAAAGGGTTTTATTGTCATATCTCATTAGTTCAAAATAGTTTTATATCATGCTATAAATGTATCAAGCAGAAACATTGATACAGGTGTGATGTATAAACTAACCCAGGTCCCTAGTAGCCTCTATTCAACTAGTTCATTGGGCAACTGATGATCAAGGTTTCCTGATCATTGTGCTAAGGAAAGCCAACTCACAATGAAGTCATATCATCTGGAATGATGTGATTGACACTTCCCACCAATGATTGTTGCAACATGATCGTGCCACTTAGTTCACGTTGCAATTGTCAGAAATAGAGTGCCCTAATCCATAGACCGTGAGATCATATCAATCACTATTACCGGAGGATTGCTTTGACTGCATCAACCATCATTCGTAACTGATGGTCATAAAGGTGCATGTTGGGTGTCTGAAGGAGCATGTAGAGGCATTATTCATCAAGATTGAGATTTGTTCTCCTGTGTGACGGGAAGATACAACTAGGCCCACTTGGTGAATTACATCCATGTTGCGCAACACATGACTAGGTTATGGGAATGGAATTTCACGGAAACGAGTAAAACAATACTTGTTGGAAATGAGAAAGAACAAGGGATTGTGATACCAATTATCAGATCTCAGACAATTCTTGTATCATGTAACAAAGGGAATTGGAAATATCGTTTTAGGTTCGACACGATGGTGTTTCATCAAGTGCATAGGGGTCAACATGGGGATCCCGGTCCCGCTGTTGATCATTGATAGAGATCATGTCTATAGCATATCCGAACCGTAGGGAAACACGCTTAAGGGAGATATGATACTTGGAGATCCTCCTACGAGATGGAATCATAGAAGAGAGAGAAATCAAAATTGTTTCGGAGAGATCCGAACTTGTTCGGAGAAAGAAGGAAAGGAAAAGGACCGAAAGGAGTTTCGGATAAATGGCAATTTGTAATATGCATTTATTATATGTTAATTATGAATTAACTTTTTTCTAAACAAATATTTAAATTCAAATTTATAAAGTGACTTTCTCATTAGGCCAAAATCCCGGAGGAAATTGGCCTAGGAGAAAGCCACAGGAAAAGACAGAGAAAAGACAGCAGAAAAAACAGCAGCTCGCGCAGCTAGGCCGAACAGGCTGGCCCAGGCTAGCGAGTCGGCGCTAGGCGTCTCCTAGGCATGGCCCAGCCAGCTAGTGCCTCCATGGGCCTGCTCGAACCCGGCCCGTCATGGTCGTGCAGGGGAGCAAGGCTAGGCGGGCGAGCCAGCCGCGCCAAGTGGGCTGCATGTGGGCGCCACAGCACAGGCCGGCGCACCCGGGGTGCAAGCATGGCCGCCACCACAGCAAAGCAAATCGGGCCTTCGAGGCCACAGCGGCCCACCTAGGCCAGCGGCTGCTGCTGCGATATGCGCGAGCGACAGCTGGGCCGCGGGGCAAGCACGCCAACCCATCCCAGTCAGCTGGCAGCTGCAGCTGCTCCTCCGCAAGCTGGGCCACGGTGGGCGCGATAACCCACCCGGCTGGCAGCCTCGTTTCTACTGTTAGTTGTTGGGCTGGTCGCCCCAACCCAGCCGACTACAGCTATGTTTTTTTCCTTTTTATTTTATTATTTAGTCCCACATGGGGCACCTAAAGGGAGGGCACACCTTCCTTCCTGTAACTACCTCGGTGAATTACGCTCTTAGTTACATGCCTGGATGAACGAAGTGGTTAAAATAGTACGGTGGGGCCCAGGGCCACTCACGGTAGACCTTTTGGCCGTCCTAACCACTTTCAGACATCGGGACAAGAACGAGCGGCGTAATCGGCAGGCGAAGGGATCAACTACATACACAAATGAGTATGTATGCAAGCCACATACAATAGTCCTCAGAGCCATTCCATCTAAAAGAAATAGAAATATTGCAACGCCATACGGGAAGATTCAAATGTCCTAGGTAGATATAATAATTTAGGATAGCTCCTCATACATCACACATCAGAGTATCAGGTGGAAGCGGAAAACAAGATCCGAGTACGAATAAGAAGCAAATCGGCATAAGATGCCCCATAAATAAACACATCCCGCCCACAGATCTCACGGATCCCCGTTCCCGGAATCTCTACACCGAATGATCGTTGCCAACATCATATGTCTCTTCCACCCAGTATCCATCTTGCGGGTACACCTGTTCATCTGAATCAAACAATCTATCGTGTGAGACCCTAGGGGTACTCAGCAAGTCTTTATGCCGCTAAAGGGGACACAACCTGGGGTGACGCAATTGCAGCAAAAGATAATACCTAACAATTCTACAGATACTCGCTAACCTTCCGCCTAACCAATGATAGACGGAAGTCCGTGAATTAAGAACAACAGTTATAGCAGGATAATTAACAGATCCATCCTCCTCCTCGCTTACCAACGAGGAAGCAGACGAACAACCCCCATCATCGGTTGGCAGTTTTATTAACCATTCCATGAGTATTGCACTATTTACTAGTCAAGTACTTAGTCAAATTAAAAGCGGTACTTTAGTTACACTTGTCTATGATCGAAAATCTGTGCTCCAAGTCGTCCATAACCGCGGACACGGCTTTCAGAAAGATTTACCCTACGGGGGTGCACGAATAGCAGCACACACTCGCTCAACCTCAGAAAAACCAAATCAAAAACCCAACGAGGCATTCACGACAAAGCAATCACAGGATTCAGAAATATTTCAGGGGGCCACCCCAATAAGCTACCCGCAACGAAGTTGGCCGGCTCCGAGACGGACCTAGGGTTTGCGACGATGGCTGTAAACGACTGGGAACCCGAAAATGTGACTGGGCTTGTCGATACCGCGAAAACATGGCGCGATCCAAAATAGTATAGGTACTCCTCGCACAATATTAAATAAAGTAGTAACATGGCATAAGTACAGGATAGTAATAAAGCCCCAAACTAATTGTGGCCCCAAGGAATAAGAATGAATCAAGATCTGGCTCAGGGGGGTCCATAAGGCCTCCCGGATGTGGATAGTGCGAATAGTCAAGGAACAGGAATCAAGTACTCGGGGTCCTACGGGACACAAGTGAGCATGAAAAACCAAATAGCAGATATTGCTCACCGGTGCCTCTTTCATTCGTTATCTCATTACTACTCAGGTTATGTTGTTTAGGTACCTCATTATCCATCAGACACTCACATACCCTACACATGCTTTTCTACGACTCGCATGGCTCAAACAACTCCTGTAGTAATGGCTCATGGGATGGAGAAACAAGCTTCGGTGGGGTTTAAAAGTAAAGGCTATGCAGTACTTGGGATTCAATTTAATGCAATCGCGACTCAATGATGCAAGAATAAGATAGAGGCAATAGGTACTGTATGTATGCAAGCATGTGGTAGTGCTTGCCTCGCAGCTCAGTTGAAGCGAGAGATGGATCTGGGTAGTACTCCTGTGATTCCTGGTAATTCTCCTGATGGGCGTCTATCCGACGAAGAACCAAACTAACAAGGGCCAACATAAATAAAGTTTACAAGCATAGGAATTAAAGTGCGACAAGCAAACAAGCATGCCATGATGAATGATACACAATTTACATGACATTAAAGTAGCATGGCAAAGGTGAGGTGTGGATACAAGAAATAAAGCATTTTAATTATTTATTCAACCAAGTTTTATTATCATAAACAGTTCAGATTTTTAATAATAACATGATGCATGCTTCAAATCAGAACAAGGACTACATAGATGGAACGGGCTCATCACGCTGATCGATTTAGACATATTATTTGTCAAATTTGGAGTTGTAGAATTAAAGTTATTAATTAATTAAGGGAAAGGGCATTTTATTGTAATTTTAATCATCTCGAAATTTTAAAGTGTTCAAATAATATTTTGAAGGGCATATTTGAAATGCTCACATTTTTCTGATTCAAAAACATATATTTTTTGTATTATTTGGATTTATATTTGAAAAGTTATTTAAATCTAATTTGAATTTGAATTTTAAATCAATTTTGGAAAAGGTTTAATTAAAACAGACAACAGGGCAGACTTTTGTTACTCAGCTCGACCCAGCCATAGCCACTGATGGGTGGGCCAGCTGTTGGCGGGGCACACGCGCGCGAAAAGCTTTTCACACCGGGGCTCTGCCTAGCCCGTGCGTCTGCGAGGTGGGACCAACCGGCTGAGGCCCACGTGATAGTGATCGATCTCGCAGCGGCTGGCAGGTGGGACTGAGCTGGAGCGCGGGTTAAGATAATAAAAGGCTGGGGGATTTTCTGGAAGAAGGCCACGGTGGCTGACAGGAGGGGTAGGATGGACTGCGGGTTGAGCGAGCATTAAAAAGAGGGGGCTAAATGTAAATCGACCACGGCCCGTACTATTCTTCTTTCTCCTCGGTCTGACGGGAAATCAGCGTGCGGCGCAGTGCGGCGAGACGGGGACTCGATCCCGCGACGCGGGGCGCGCGCGCAGAGAGGGGCGGTACCAGTGCGGTAGGGCGGGGTAGTTGTCAGGAAGGTAGGCGCGGCCTAGTTATGGTGTGACGCGGTGCGGAGAGCGTGCAGACAACAGCGAGCGGCGACGCACTGAGGGCGTTCAGCGAAAGGATCGGCGATGCTAGACGGTGACGGCTAGGCGGATGGTGTCAGGGAGGAAGAGGGACTCACCGCGGGGTGATCGGTGGTGGTGGCACGGCCGGAGACGCGACGGATCGTCGAGGTCGCTGGCGTCCTGGCGGTTAGGGTTTGCGTCGGGCGGCGCTGGTACTGGCACTCCTGGGGCTTCTCCTCCTCGTCGACGCGTATAGGGAGCAGCAGGGAGGTCTCCTCGGTCTCCCAGGCCACCTCCACCACGTGCTGGCCGGCTAGAACGAAGGGGCGACGCGGTGCTGGCGGCGATCGGCGGCAGGTCCTGGCGACGATAAAGAAGAAGGGGAAGGAGAGGGCAGGCTCGGGACGGATCTGGCGATGCAGGAGAGCCGTGTGGATGAGGCCGAGAGAGAGGGAGGAGATGGCGTGTGGGAGCGGGGTAGATGGAAAAGTGGCTTCAGCCCTTTTCTCTCTTTCTCCTCGAGCACGTGGTCGAGCTAGGGTTCGACCTGGTTAGCCAGGCAGGGCAGGGAGAGGGCTGTAGGTGGGGACGGCGTGGGGTAACAGCTGGGTGGGGCTGGCACGGCGATAGAGAGAAGAGAGAGGGGAGGGGGTAGCTCGGGTTAGCTAGGTGGGGCTCGTGTTAGGGTTTTGTTAGGGTTAAGGTAGGGGTAGCTGGGGTGTGGGCCAGGGAGAGAGGGTGGCCAGGTGGTCATCATGGTAGAGAGAGTGGTAGAGAGAGAGGCGAGGTTGAGGTTAGGGTTTAGTAGAACTAGGGTTAGGAGAAAAATTAGGGAGAGAGAAAGATAGGTTAGCTTTGATTAGGGTTTTAGGTTTTGGATTTGTTTATGAGACCAAACCAAGAGGAAAGTGGGGCTTGATCTAGCATAAGCTAAGGTGGAGAAGAAACCAAGAAAAAGAGAAAGAAATGAGATAGAAAGAATAAGCCTCATTTGATCATGCATGAAGAAATTAAAATTAATAATGATGTTGATGAGAATATTGGGATGATGGAATGGTAGGAGATGGTCCACAAATAAAAGGTCCATTAACACAAAAGAAAAACCAATGGGATAAAAGGTGGTGATGAAGGTTGCAAGGCCCATGCAAAATAATTAATGTCAGGCTTTATTTTGTGAAAACAATAATAATAATATGGCATTATTCTTATGCATTCCCAAGAAGTGGAATAAAGGCCAAGCAAAAGGAATTGTAGAATTAGATCCACCCCAACCCACATAAGCTAGAATAAATATCAAAAGAAAAAGAAATACAAGCTCATGGGTAATGGGATGGTGGAATTATAAGGTGGTGAAAAGAAAGGTGATGGAGTTGAATAAAAGATATGCCCCCAACTCAACTTGGGCATTTAAACAGTATATCAATGACCAAATACAATATCAAGAGGCAAATACAATTAATAATGCATATGAGAGAAGAACCAAAAGAAAAGGGTTTTATATGATGCCCAAATGCAAGGTGGCATGATGACATGAGCATGATATAATTATGGTGCAACAATTATATATAGGAAGTAGCCAATATCTTACTAGACCAAGTAGCATTACAATTGCTAGACAATTGGGATGCTACAACTCTCCCCCACTAAATAGGAATCTCGCCCCGAGATTCTAGGAAGAAGAAGAAGACTCAAAGAGGGTAGGATACTTGGCACGGAGCTCATCTTCACGTTCCCAAGTGGCTTCATCAACGGAATGGTGCGACCACTGCACCTTGCAGAACTTGATGGACTTGTTGCGAGTCCTTCTTTCTGCGACTTAAAGAATTTTTGTGGGGTGTTCTTGATAAGACAGATCTTCTTGGAGATTAATGAGTTCATGGTCCACGGTCCTGCCGGGATCCTTGAAGCACTTCTTGAGTTGAGAGATGTGGAAAACATCATGGACTTTGAGTTGTTCAGGGAGCTCAAGAGCATAAGCAACTTCTCCTCTTCTTCCACGGATTTTGAAAGGACCGATGTATCTAGGAGCCAGCTTTCCTTTGATACCGAAGCGGTGCGTGCCTCTCATGGGAGTGACACGAAGGTAAACGAGATCACCAGGGACATACTCCATGTTTGTGTGCTTTCTGTCATAATTGCTCTTCTGGCGACTTTGAGCAATCTTCAGATTTTCAAGAATGATGTGAACTTTCTCCTCCGCTTGAGTTACAATGTCCGGGCCAAACAATATTCTTTCACCTGCGCCCGACCAACCAATCGGAGTTCTGCACTTGCGACCATAGAGAGCCTCAAATGGTGCCATCTTTAGACTTTTCTGGAAACTGTTGTTGTAAGAGAATTCAGCATAAGGAAGACATTCTTCCCACTTCATGCCGAAAGAGATAACGCAAGCACGGAGCATATCTTCCAGAATCTGATTGATCCTTTCAACTTGTCCTTGCGACTGAGGGTGGTAAGCTGTGCTGAAGTTTAATTTTGTTCCCAAAGCATTTTGGAAACTTCCCCAGAACTTGGAAGTGAAGATACTTCCACGAGACAATTCTGTTGATATAGAGCTCAGCCAACTGAATTGCAGAAATTGTTTCCTTGACTGGAAAGAAGTGAGCTACTTTGGAAAGCCTGTCAATAACAACAAAGATTGCATTGTTGCCCTTCTGCGACCTTGGAAAACCAGTGATGAAGTCCATCTCTACTTTCTCCCATTTCCATTCTGGAGGCTTCAATGGCCGTAGAAGACCGGAAGGTTTCTGATGGACAGCTTTAACTCTGCGACAGACATCACACTCCGAGACATACTTGGCACAATATCGTTTCAAACCAGGCCACCAATATTGTGTTTTTAAATCCATGTACATCTTAGTGCTGCCAGGGTGGATAGAAAGAACAGAATCATGCGCCTCCTTGAGAACTTGCTCTCTTAAACCCGGGTAGTTCGGAACAAACATCCGGTGTTCAAAGAAAAGAGTGTCTTGGTCATCTACGTGGAAAGACTCATACTTCGGAAGCTGAATGTTGGAGATGATCTTTTTAGTGTAAGGATCACCAAGCTGAATGGAACGAACCTTTTCTTCCAAGAGAGGTGTTGCTAGAAGGTTCAGAAGATAACCTTGATCCACCATTTCAAGGTTGAGTTTGCGGAATTCCTCGCACAAGAGAGGCTGTTGTTCTTCCACCATGAGGTTGTTGACATAAGATTTTCGGCTGAGAGCATCTGCCATGACATTGGCTTTGCCCGGGGTGTAGTTGATGGTTAAATCAAAATCATTCATTGTTTCAATCCACCTCCTCTGACGAAGGTTGAGATCAGGCTGTGTGAATATATACTTCCGACTCTTGTGATCAGAAAAGATCTCACAACGGTTGCCAAGCAAGTAATGCCTCCATACTTTCAAAGCAAAGACAACTGCTGCGAGTTCAAGGTCATGTGTAGGATAATTGATCTCATGTGTCTTCAACTGACGAGAGGCATAAGAAACAACTTGCTTTTCTTGCATAAGGACCGCACCCCATCCTTGCAATGAAGCATCACAGAAAATCTGGAAAGGCTTTGATGTATCTGGAGGAACCAAGACTGGTGTGGAAGTGAGCTTCTCTTTGAGTGTTTCAAAGCTTGCTTGACATGCCGGAGTCCAAAGGTATTTCTTGCCTTTCTTGAGGAGATCGGTAAGAGGTTTCGCAATCTTTGAGAAATTTTGAACGAAGCGACGGCAGTAACTGGCCAAACCAAGGAAACTCCGGACTTCTTTGGCATTTATGGGTGGAAGCCAGTCCATAATTGTCTTAATAGTTTCTGGGTTGACGGCAATGCCCTTGGCAGATATGACGTGACCAAGGTAGGTGACTTGAGGCAGCCAAAACTCACACTTGGAGAACTTTGCATACAGGCGGTTCTCACGGAGCTTGTTTAGGACACACCGAAGGTGTTCTTCATGTTCTTCTTTTGACTTAGAATAGACTAGAATGTCATCCAGATATACCACAATGAACTTATCAAGATATTCCATGAAAACCGAGTTCATAAGCCTCGAGAAGGTGGCAGGTGCATTGGTGAGACCGAAAGACATGACTATGTACTCATACAGGCCATAGCGGGTGGTGAGAGCTGTTTTAGGAACATCTTCCTTGCGAATCTTGATTTGATGATAACCACTTCTCAAATCTAGCTTAGAGAATACCACAGCTCCAGCTAGCTGATCGAAGAGATCATTAATCCGCGGAAGAGGATATTTATTCTTGATTGTTCTAGCATTGAGTGCCCGATAGTCAACACAAAGTCTATCAGTCTTGTCTCGCTTCTTCACAAAGATGGTTGGACTACCCCAAGAAGAAGTACTGTGCTGAATGAAACCCAACTTCTCTTGTTCATCCAACTGACGTTTGAGTTCAGCCAACTCAGCAGGACCCATTTTATAAGGCCGCTTGGAAATAGGAGCGGTACCAGGTTCAAGTTCAATGACAAACTCAACCTCACGATCCGGAGGCATACCTGGCAACTCTTCAGGAAAGACATCTGGAAACTCACAGACTACAGGAACACTTTAAATACCTTCCATAGCATCATCATTCAGATCTGCCAAAGAATAAAGCTAAATTGCAGGAGTCAGACTTGGAGAATAGACTATATGGCCTTCAGGAATTTTCAGAGAAACCGAACGTTCAGCACAATCAATCACAGCTGCATTTGCTGTCAACCAATCCATGCCCAAGATAACATCAATATCAGAATTTCCCAGAATAATTAAGGAAGCCGGAAACGAAAAGCCACCAATCTCAAATTTATTGTCACGGCTGATTTTAGAAGCCCTCATGTTTGAACCAGGAGATTGCACCATAAGACGAGTTGGTAAAGCATCAGAAGGTAACCCATTACTCTCCGCAAACTTGTATGACACGAAAGAATGTGAAGCACCAGAATCAAATAAAACTCGTGCAGGAACTGAGTTAACAGAAAGCATACCCATGACAACTCCAGGTGCATGCTCAGCTTGAGCGACGTTGACACAGTTGGCACGAGCAACCGTAGACCCAGGCTTGGTGTTGATGTTGAGAGCCCGAGGTGGAGGTGCGCGAATCATAGGAGCACTTGCCGCAGGTCTTGTAGGTGGTGGTGGAAGAGCTTTGTTGTTCATTGGACAATTCCAGTGCTGATGCCCAGTGTTTCCACAAGTATAGCAAGCACCAGGTGGACGTGGAGCAACGTAGCCAGGGACTCCGCCAGGCGCTCCAGGGTAGTTGTGGTTGTAGCCCCTGGGAGCCGCAGTGAAGGAGTTTGGTGGCCTTGGTGCGTAGCTTGAAGGTCTTGGTGGAGCAGGGAGCGACGGTGGGGTGTTAGGACCCAGACACGACGCTTAGAAGGAGCTGTCATAGCAGAAGAGCTTGCTGTATCACGGCTGTGTTTCTTTGACTCCTCGAACACTTGCCTACTTGCTTCTTCCTGCAGAGCTGTGTGTTGAAGTTTCAGAAAAGATGCCGGCCTTGCATGAGTGATTGCATATTTGATGGAAGCATTGAGGCCTTGCCGAAACCTCTTTTGCTTCTTCTTGTCATCAGAGATCTCATCGCCACCATAACGAGACAGATTCATGAAGTTTCTGATGTAGGTGTTGACATTGTCAGTGCCCTGCTTGAGGTTGAGAAACACTTCCTTCATCCTTTCCATGACAATTTCTGACAGATATTGCTCTTTGAAAGCAGCAGTGAACCGCTCCCAAGTAGGCTGAAAACCAGAGAGATCTGCCTTGAGGTAATTTTCCAACCAGAGAGCTGCATCTCCCTTTAGAAGGTGAGTAGCACATTTGACCCATTCTTGCTCGGGAACATCCGCAGTCATCAGCAACCTTGACACTTCACGAAGCCAATCATCCGCATCAAGTGGCTGATCAGACACCTCAAATTGGCATGGGTTGAACTTGAGAAAACTCTTGATATCTCCTCGCTTGGGAGGTGGAGGTAGCGGAACAAACTCATTCCTCCTCACGCTTTCCTCGAAGCGCTGCTGGTTCTGCTGCATAGTGCCCAAAGCATTTGCAATACTTGCCAAAGCAGCCCCAAGTTCAGGTGGTATGTCCTCCTCAGAACGGCGTGGTGGTGCCATCCTGTGATTGATATAAAACACAAGTCAGTACTATAATGGAGAATGATAATAATCCAAAATAGTACCAAAATGGAATTAATCAAGATTAAAGGATGCAATTCACTGAGATGATATTAAAATATCAACAAAGTTCAAGGCAACTAGAAGATATTAAGCATAACGCACACGACTGAACAAGGAGTGTGGTACACAACTAACAAAGAAAAAATTTCCGCAAATTTCGGCATTAAAATACCACTATATGCGCAAAACCACTTAACGAATCAAGATTAGTAACTCTACTAGTTCAATATACAAAAGCAAATGATAAAAGTAGTGGTATGGTCGCGACTCCATCCCGCACTCAAATCATTACTTTGCACATGAATCAGTAAAACACATATCCCAATACCTTCTTCTAAAGATGAGCCTAAAGATTGGTAACTACGAAAAAGAACACCCCAACAAGATAACGTCGGATAACAAAGAGTAAGATAGATCGCATCGGTATACAACGAATCAGAATAGATCGCGTCGGTTTACAAAGGCCTGTCGGTATGGAATGTACCAACAGTTGATAACCAAAAGGCAGATAGTGATAACATTTGGATGAAACAGATAGACAAGGAACTCACACACACACACACACACACAACCTATGGTACTACGGAACCCAGAACACGTGAATCCTAGTTTGAATTTTAGAAGAGGATTGAAAACGTTACACTTCCTTACCAGAAAAGGGTGGGTGGGTGGGTAAGAAGAAAAATGGAAGCAGTCCTACTCTCACGTTTGTTTTTCCCTAGTATACATAACTACCAAAAATATTTGCTAGACTGACAACGACCATTTTGGCTGAGACCCTGAAGGGCGGGATGGCTCTGATACCAATTGTAACTACCTCGGTGAATTACGCTCTTAGTTACATGTCTGGATGAACGAAAGTGGTTAAAATAGTACGGTGGGGCCCAGGGCCACTCACGGTAGACCTTTCGGCCGTCCTAACCACTTTCAGACATCGGGACAAGAACGAGCGGCATAATCGGCGGGCGAAGGGATCAACTACATACACAAATGAGTATGTATGCAAGCCACATAAAACAGTCCTCAGAGCCATTCCATCTAAAAGAAATAGAAATATTGCAACGCCATATGGCAAGATTCAAATGTCCTAGGTAGATATAATAATTTAGGATAGCTCCTCATACATCACACATCAGAGTATCGGGCGGAAGCGGAAAACAAGATCCGAGTACGGATAAGAAGCAAATCGGCATAAGATGCCCCATAAATAAACACATCCCGCCCACAGATCTCACGGATCCCCGTTCCTGGAATCTCTACACCGAATGATCGTTGCCAACATCATATGTCTCTTCCACCCAGTATCCATCTTGCGGGTACACCTGTTCATCTGAATCAAACAATCTATCGTGTGAGACCCTAGGGGTACTCAGCAAGTCTTTATGCCGCTAAAGGGGACACAACCTGGGGTGACGCAATTGCAGCAAAAGATAATACCTAACAATTCTACAGATACTCGCTAACCTTCCGCCTAACCAATGATAGACGGAAGTCCGTGAATTAAGAACAACAGTTATAGCAGGATAATTAACAGATCCATCCTCCACCTCGCTTACCAACGAGGAAGCGGACGAACAACCCCCAGCATCGGTTGGCAGTTTTATTAACCATTCCATGAGTATTGCACTATTTACTAGTCAAGTACTTAGTCAAATTAAAAGCGGTACTTTAGTTACACTTGTCTATGATCGAGAATCTGTGCTCCAAGTCGTCCATAACCATGGACACGGCTTTCAGAAAGATTTACCCTGCAGGGGTGCACGAATAGCAACACACACTCGATCAACCTCGGAAAAACCAAATCAAAAACCCAACGAGGCATTCACGACAAAGCAATCACAGGATTCAGAAATATTTCAGGGGGCCACCCCAATAAGCTACCCGCAACGAAGTTGGCCAGCTCTGAGACGGACCCAGGGTTTGCAACGACGGCTGTAAACGACTGGGAACCCGAAAATGTGACTGGGCTTGTCGATACCGCGAAAACGTGGCGCGATCCAAAACAGTACAGGTGCTCCTCGCACAATATTAAATAAAGCAGTAGCATGGCATAAGTACAGGATAGTAATAAAGCCCCAAACTAATTGTGGCCCCAAGGAATAAGAATGAATCAACATCTGGCTCAGGGGGGTCCATAAGGCCTCCCGGATGTGGATAGTGCGAATAGTCAAGGAACAGGAATCAAGTACTCGGGTTCCTACGGGACACAAGTGAGCATGAAAAACCAAATAGCAAATATTTCTCACCGGTGCCTCTTTCATTAGTTATCCCATTACTACTCAGGTTATGTTGTTTAGGTACCTCATTATCCATCAGACACTCACATACCCTACACATGCTTTTCTACGACTCGCATGGCTCAAACAACTCCTGTAGTAATGGCTCATGGGATGGAGGAACAAGCTTCGGTGGGGTTTAAAAGTAAAGGCTATGTAGTACTTGGGATTCAATTTAATGCAATCGCGACTCAATGATGCAAGAATAAGATAGAGGCAATAGGTACTATATGTATGCAAGCATGTGGTAGTGCTTGCCTGGCAGCTCAGTTGAAGCGAGAGATGGATCTGGGTAGTACTCCTGTGATTCCTGGTAATTCTCCTGCTGGGCATCTATCCGACGAAGAACCAAACAAACAAGGGCGAACATAAATAAAGTGCACAAGCATAGGAATTAAAGTGCGACAAGCAAACAAGCATGCCATGATGAATGATGCACAATTTACATGGCATTAAAGTAGCATGGCAAAGGTGAGGTGTGGATACAAGAAATAAAGCATTTTATTATTTATTCAACCAAGTTTTATTGTCATAAACAGTTCAGATTTTTAATAATAACATGATGTATGCTTCAAATCAGAACAAGGACTGCATAGATGGAACGGGCCCGTCGCGCTGATCGATTTAGACATATTATTTGTCAAATTTGGAGTTGTAGAATTAAAGTTATTAATTAATTAAGGGAAAGGGCATTTTATTGTAATTTTAATCATCTCGAAATTTTAAAGTGTTCAAATAATATTTTGAAGGGCATATTTGAAATCCTCACATTTTTCTGATTCAAAAACATATATTATTTGTATTATTTGGATTTATATTTGAAAAGTTATTTAAATCTGATTTGAATTTGAATTTTAAATCAATTTTGGAAAAGGTTTAATTAAAACAGACAACAGGGCAGACTTTTGTTACTCAGCTCGACCCAGCCATAGGCACTGACGGGTGGGCCAGCTGTTGGCGGGGCACATGCGCGCGAAAAGCTTTTCACACCGGGGCTCTGCCTAGCCCGTGCGTCTGCGAGGTGGGACCAACCGGCTGAGGCCCACGTGACAGTGATCGATCTCGCAGAGGCTGGCAGGTGGGACCGAGCTGGAGCGTGGGTTAAGATAATAAAAGGCTGGGGGATTTTCTGGAAGAAGGCCACGGTGGCTGACAGGTGGAGTAGGATGGGCTGCGGGTTGAGCGAGCATTAAAAAGAGGGGGCTAAATGTAAATCGACCACGGCTCGTACTGTTCTTCTTTCTCCTCGGTCTGACCGGAAATCAGCGTGCGGCGCAGTGCGGCGAGATGGGGACTCGATCCCGCGACGCGGGGCGCGCGCGCAGAGAGGCGGTACCAGTACGGTAGGGCGGGGTAGTTGTCAGGAAGGTAGGCGCGGCCTAGTTATGGTGTGACGCGGTGCGGAGAGCGTGCAGACAACGGCGAGCCGCGGCGCACTGAGGGCGTTCGGCGAAAGGATCGGCGATGCTAGACGGCAACGGCTAGGCGGATGGTGTCAGGGAGGAAGAGGGACTCACCGTGGGGTGATCGGTGGTGGTGGCACGGCCGGAGACGCGACGGATCGTCGAGGTCGCTGGCGTCCTGGCGGTTAGGGTTTACGTTGGGCGACGCTGGTACTGGCGCTCCTGGGGCTTCTCCTCCTCGTCGACGCGTACAGGGAGCAGCAGGGAGGTCTCCTCTGTCTCCCAGGCCACCTCCACGACGTGCTGGCCGGCTAGAACGAAGGGGCGACGCTATGCTGGCGGCGACCGGCGGCAGGTCCTGGCGACGATGAAGAAGAAGGGGAAGGAGATGGCAGGCTCGGGGCGGATCTGGCGATGCAGGAGAGCCGTGTGGATGAGGCCAAGCGAGAGAGAGGGAGGAGATGGCGTGTGGGAGCGGGGTAGATGGAAAAGTGGCTTCGGCCCTTTTCTCTCTTTCTCCTCGAGCACGTGGTCGAGCTAGGGTTCGACCTGGTTAGCCAGGCAGGGCAGGGAGAGGGCTGCAGGTGGGGACGGCGTGGGGTAACAGCTGGGTGGGGCTGGCACGGCGGTAGAGAGCAGAGAGAGGTGAGCGGGTAGCTCGGGTTAGCTAGGTGGGGCTCGTGTTAGGGTTTTGTTAGGGTTAAGGTAGGGGTAGCTAGGGTGTGGGCCATGGAGAGAGGGTGGCCAGGTGGTCATCATGGTAGAGAGAGTGGTAGAGAGAGAGGCGAGGTTGAGGTTAGGGTTTAGTAGAACTAGGGTTAGGAGAAAAATTAGGGAGAGAGAAAGATAGGTTAGCTTTGATTAGGGTTTTAGGTTTTGGATTTGTTTATGAGACCAAACCAAGAGGAAAGTGGGGCTTGATCTAGCATAAGCTAAGGTGGAGAAGAAACCAAGAAAAAGAGAAAGAAATGAGATAGAAAGAATAAGCCTCATTTGATCATGCATGAAGAAATTAAAATTAATAATGATGTTGATGAGAATATGGGGATGATGGAATGGTAGGAGATGGTCCACAAAGAAAAGATCCATTAACACAAAAGAAAAACCAATGGGATAAAAGGTGGTGATGAAGGTTGCATGGCCCATGCAAAATAATTAATGCCAGGCTTTATTTTGTGAAAACAATAATAATAATATGGCATTATTCTTATGCATTCCCAAGAAGTGGAATAAAGGCCAAGCAAAAGGAATTATAGAATTAGATCCACCCCAACCCACATAAGCTAGAATAAATATCAAAAGAAAAAGAAATACAAGCTCATGGGTAATGGGATGGTGGAATTATAAGGTGGTGAAAAGAAAGGTGAATAAAAGATATGCCCCCAACTCAACTTAGGCATTTAAACAATATATCAATAACCAAATACAATATCAAGAGGCAAATACAATTAATAATGCATATGAGAGAAGAACCAAAAGAAAAGGGTTTTATATGATGCCCAAATGCAAGGTGGCATGATGACATGAGCATGATATAATTATGGTGCAACAATTATATATAGGAAGTAGCCAATATCTTACTAGACCAAGTAGCATTATAATTGTTAGACAATTGGGATGCTACACTTCCCCTATATAAAGGGGTGCCCATGGAAGGATTAAAACACACCAATAAGATATTCTCTTTGGCTAGAATATCCCTCTCTCTCTCTTTAGTTGTTTGTGCCGTGGCACGGTCCCACGTAAGGACTGTACGCGCAAAGTCAACGCATCTGTGGCACGCAGTTGTGCTGCAGGGATTCCGCCAGGAGGTCTACTTCCGCAACTTCGGCAAGAATCAAGAAGTTTGGGAGTCATTGTATTGCACCGTATGTGTGTGACAACTCGGGGGAGCTACACTTACAGCGACCGACCGTTGTGCAAGGATCTAGACAAGGGTGACATGCGAGGAGCTTCACGACCTTGAGGTCAGACGGGTACGACTACATCATCCACGCTCCTGCATGAGCGTAACACTCTTTAGGTCTTCAAGGATACGTTACTGATGTCTTCCTCCGTTACTACATTAGTTCTAGATAGATCCTTGGGCATTCAGGGCCTTCCGCGTAGTAAAGTTTTTGTTATCTACTGCGGAAACCCTACAGCCGCCACACCCCTCCCACCCTCGCCGCCATTTCCCCCATTTGGCTATAAATGATGGTGCTCTCGCCATTCTGGGAGCATGCACTCCCACCTCCCATTTCCCTAACCCAAAAGCTCCAAGTTTCAACGAAGAGGAGAAGAGCTTGGCGGCTGCGATGGCAGAGCGCTATCCCAACGACCAGGCAATGGCCAACGGTTTCGGTTGGCGCTCTCTGCAGCCCTAGGAGGCCCGCCTACTCCACGACACCGGTTACCCGGCGCCGCCGGACTTCCGCTCCCCGTCGACGTGGAGGCTCAACGCGGGTGGCGTGCTTGTGCTGCCGGTGCTGGAGGGCCACGAGCTCGTCGACGAGATCCAAGCGGTCATAGCCTCCATGGAGAACCCCGAGCTCGTCGAGGACCCGTGCAACCTCGCCCACTAGGAGTAGTTTTTCATCTACCACCGGGAGCAGGAGCTGGCTGCCTACGAGGGCGGAGGATCGCCGCTGGCGCGACACAACGTCGTAGGACGGTGACGGTGATGGAGCACGTCCGGCCGCACACTTGTCACCGTCCTGCGCTCGCCACCGTCGTTCTCCCGGCGCGGTGGGGCGGCCAGCTGGATGCCAAGAAGGATGGCTAGCGGGCCGTCATCATCTTTAGCTTCGGCGTCACGCTCATCTGGCTCATCGCTAGCGAACTCACCGCGCGACACGGTGCCCCATCCGGTGAAGCGGGAGGCGGAGTCGCCGTCGTGGACGCGTTTGCGCGACGGTCATAACAAACATCGCACGTCGTCACCGCCGAGTGGCCACCTTCGGCTGGCGAGGCCGAAGTTGCGCACGCCAAAGACGAAGTTGGTGGACTAGGTGGTGCTGGTCGACGAGGATGAGTTCCTCCTAAAGATGGCGTTGGAGGCATCTCTGATCGACGTGTCGCCGATGCAGGCCCCCGACACGTGTGCCTGGTCCAGGACAGACTAGAAGCATGAGGAGGTCAAGCGCATCTGGCGTCGACATGAGTAGGCCGAGCGTCAGGCCACGTGCTGCCGGAAACAACGACGATGAAGACGAGGTTAGACCCTCATCGCAACCGTGACGCTGCATCGACGTCGGCCAGGGTAGCTCCGCCAACTACACCGCCTCTACCACTTTAGCATGTAATCCACATATGATATGTATCAAGCTAGTTCCTTTACTGTTTTCAATGTTTTTTAAGTTTTTCCTAGCTTCTTTACTGTTTTCTATTTGTTTTAAGTTTTTTCTAAGTAAATGTCCAAATTTGATATAATATGTACGAACTCACGTATATTTTAATGCAATCGCTTGAATTCATCTACATTTCGCCATCTTTACTTAAACTTCCGTGAATTTTCAAATTCCCAAGAACTCGCGACTAGGAGAAAGGCCGTTCCCAGGCCGAAAGTTCCATCCATGGATTTCGGCCTAGAAAGAAAGGCCGTTCCCAGGCCTAGAAAGAAAGGCCGTTCCAGGCCGAAAGTTCCATCCATTCAGCAGCCCTGGATTTCGGCCTAGGAAGAAAGGCCGTTTCCAGGCCGAAAGTTCCATCCATCCAGCAGCAATGGATTTCGGCATAGGAACACCGAACGGCTGGAGATGATCTAAGACTACAGCCATTGCAAAATTATTAAATCCAGCTGCCACACAGTTCTTATGGCCTTCATTCGCTCTTCATGGAGATTACAGGATGCATTCTACATTACAAATACTGTCTCGCGAGACTCTGGAAAGATCTTGCGGTCATACATAAAGTTCAACTGGATGGTCTTAAACAGGACCAGATAGCTACACTAAGAACATACTACCTCCGTTCCACAATATAAGCCTTTTTGGCAAGCTAAAACAGCTTTCTAAAAAGGCTTATATTATGGAACGGAGGTAGTAGTAAACATAGATTGCCCTTATTGGAAGATCTAGTGCATTGCGCAGCAAAATACTCTACTTTGCTTTCTAGCCACGAAGAGGGGCAAACTTATTTCAACTGTGGCTGGAACACAAAATATATCCCTGCTGCTTCATCATGATGCCACAACGATCAGCTGCTTCTGTTTCAAAAAGAACAGGTCATCAGGGATAGTAACAGAGAAAACATTTAATGGGATCTACAGGTGGATGTGAATGAAAAGAGAGTTTCAGCTGATGCTGTGTTGAGCCTGATGCAATTTCCATAACTAAACATAAGGAAAATAAGCTCAGTAATTTAAATCCTGTAAGCGTGAAATGTTCTAAACTAATCCATGATATAGAACAGATTTATACTCCTGTGAGAGTATCACATCTGGTGCTTTTGGTCATATTGTTTTTGCACAATGTTTGCAAACTGGATTTAATACTCGTAAGTCCTGGTTACCAAGTTTGCCAAATTTGAAGCACATTCCTAAAGTAAAATTTCATATGCAACACAGTACAAAAACAGAGTCTTGATCTAACAACTCTTGTGAAGTGTGAAGTTCGGGCATTTTAGAAGAGCGCGATCCATTTTCATTTTTACCAAATGACACTTAAATAGAAATACTCTACAGGAATACTAGAATCAATCAACATCTCAGAATATATCAGACCCTTCAGATCACAAGCATCATCCAGTTTACTAGAACATTAACTCTATTGGATAATAGTGTATAAAATGGAAGCATGATAATTTTAGAAGTAATGTTGAGAAAGAAAGAAATATCAGAAAACACTCACCTTGAACTCTAAACTATACTTCAATGCTTATTTAGCCAAAGGAAGCTCTGCACTTGCGAGACCAACATAAGCAAGTTTTGGACCTCCGACACCCAGAATTAATTCCCGGTTGGACATTACCTTGGATCTGACCATAATCATATGTAAGCTCTGTCATCGGAGGAATATGCTTAATTGCGAAGAATGCGATATGTGGATATCCCTCATCACCATGGTCATATAGAACTGGTTGCCAAAAAACATTAGGTGAGCAGCTGTGGTTCATAAAGCGAGCTATGTTGCCAGCTCGTTTTGCACTAATAACTATTGGCAGCTGCTTAGATGATTCGTTCAAGTCAGAAAGACTAGGTTCACCCAGTAATTCTGGTGCGTAGTTCCATCTTAAGCTCTGCTCAGAAGGAGGGGTCTCAAATATGTAATCATCTTCTGCCTCAACAGTATTCTTATCAACAATTACACCAGCATACTCACAAATAAACGTGCCTGCTCGAATTGGGTCCCAACTACGAAGGCCCCAACCTCGATCTCCCGTTTTAAACACTTCAAAGTGGATCTGGGTACCTTTTTGTACAACCCGGTTCCGGCAATTATGTAAACAAGTGCATGAATCATTGCACTCATACAACATAGGCATCCGGCTAACAAGTATGCCTGAGGCACTGTAAGGAAGATCACCAGCATTTCGATGTGTACAGGAACAGTTGTTATCACCAGGTAGGCATACACTTGCGCATTTGCAGCCTTGCATCTTTCTCATTGAGCTCAGAGAATTCATGTAGTTAAGTTTGGTGGTATAGGTGAAGTGGCTAGGACCTTTCTCATCATCAACTTCATTTACAAGGCAGACAGGTTTACTTTCCATACCCTGGGATATGTCGTGTGATATAACACGATCTCTAGAGGATGGATTTTCCCTCCATTTTTCAGCCTTCTTCCACGCCGCAATGCCATCAGGTTGGCCAGGTTCCCTGAGCAACTTGTGTTTAAACACATTGAAACCAGACTTTCCTTTCTCCACCCAGGCTTCTCTGATCTTGTAAAGGCCATCATATATGTATATCTTACCAGTTGAACAAGTCAAGTCTTTTACACTGCGAACGACTCTAACAGGATTACCTCTATGTAAACTCCTCTCCAGTGCAAGATTGCCTCTCTCAAGCTTTTGATCATCCTTGCCAGACATGCCATGTCCAGCGTAAACCAGAACCTCTGGATCATCTTCAGTATTCTCATACATTCCAGCTGATACTACACAAATGGCCACAGGGTCCTCCTCATTACCAAACTTAGCAGACATGTAATCTATCCCTGCCATGCTCTGACTATTCAGCCCTACCAGGCACATCTCGATTCTGAAGTAGAACATGTCACCAACCTCGACACCTGAAACCTCTCCAATCCTCTTGTTCTTATTGACGCGAAGTTCAGAGCTCATCATGATACTTCCAGCCTTCAAATTATGCTGTTGCTTTGCTACTTGCTTAACCTCATCCAGCTGCATGAGCCTCCGCCGCAGTGCATCAAACATCATAAGTACATTATCTACAGATTCCCTAGGATCATCTGAAGACAAAGAGGGCAGGTGCAGCAGTCTAGTGTCAATTTTCCTAGGCCGTCCGCGCTTTGAAGTGTCGCCAGTGTCAGCATCTATTGAAAGGCCCGAATGACTTGAAGGAGTCACTGAACTATCAGGCACACGCTTCGGTCGTCCTCTCTTCCTCTTACCATCCTCCAGTGAGGTGACTGCAGAAGGTGTCTGCATAAAAGGCTCACTCTCTTTTGAATTAATTGGAGTTGGAGTATCTGAACTATCCTGCACACACTTGGGTCGCCCCCTTTTCTTCGTAATAGACTCGTGTACACTGGATGCAGGAGGTGTCTGGGAGACAGGTTTACCATCTGGTACATGCACTGAAGGAGTTGATAATACAGAAACTTCTGTCACACGCTTGGGTCGTCCCCTCTTCCTTTTACCAGATTCATGCACAATGGCTGAAGGAGGTGTCTGGAGAACAATACCTCCCGGAGGAGATGAAGGAACTGCAGGAACCAAATGAACTGGAGGATCTGCAGGAACCAAATGAACTGGAGGATCCGCTGGAACCAAATGAACTGGAGGATCCGCAGGAACCAAATGAACTGGGGGAACGGAAGGAACAGTAGTATCTTGCACACGTCTCGGCCTCCCCCTCTTCTTCTTACCAGATTCCTGTGTAGTGGTCGCTGGAGGAGTTTTCAACACAGGGGTAACCATTGTGTTCTTTGCAGTACCATTAACATTTACAACCCCATTCATATGAACCACATATGACTGCGCCTGGTTGGGATCTGCAGGAGCGGATGGTAACACTGGTGGAACAGCAGCAGACATTCCCAGTTCGGCACCTCCAGCATATGGTCCAAACGGGGTGACACAGACAACTGAAGGTGAGCTTTTAGGGGTGAAAGTGTGCATCCCAAGCGGTGCGGGGAACATAGGGGTCAGTGTGCGCAAGGGTTTGGCATCAATTATTGTTGCATCATTCAGCACAACTGAAGCCGGCTGCTGTTTTCCAGCCATTTTATGCTGTCAACTGATCTTTTCCCAAATGAAGAATTATGCCAACAATTCCTTTATATCTTGCTCTAAAGCTCTAGATTTGTCCACACGTCATACTTCAGAGAAAACTGAAAAAAAAAACATTCAGCCTACTGAATATAAGGTATTGATAAAAAACTTAAACTGTTGGTTGTTCGATGCAGACCATGAAGCATTAACAGCAGATCTTGAAAAACACTAAGTTCTGATTGTTTATCACAGATTTACAGTTCACCAATTACTACAAAGAAGACATGCAACATTAAAAGCACAATTAACAAACAAAAAAATTGCCTTTATATAGTTCTTTAAAGAAAGATAAATAAATCAATTGTGCTTAGTACATGTGCCATCAGTCAAACTTGGAACATTGTTAACTTTGTAATACTAAGGTTGTCGATGCAACAATGGTACCACTATTTGACATAAAATGCCTTTATGACATTGTTTTCTTTCCTAACTTATAAGATGTGGCAGCAAAAATAGCATAAATGTTTTGTATTAGAAAACATGAAAAGTCAAGAACAACATTTCTCTGGACTCGGAGAGAGCAACGCGTACTGCTGAGAGTTTTATGCACAAAACACTTCTAGGTTTTTCAACTACACATGGCTCTGAGCTGAGACAACTTCAAGTGAGCGTAGCACGGCAAATAAGCAAAAGAACAAGAACCTATTCCGTAGAAATTAAATGTGTGTTTGCTATTCAAATCTGTAGAAGAAAACTAAGATTAGAATACAACTTCTCATTTCGGCATTTGTATAGAACCAAGTTGAAAATAGAAAGTTCACATAATGAAATGAAGACAGAAGATCATTTTGCAGGTAAAACAACCAGATTTCAAAAAATAATGGCTGGTAATATACATTGATGGTTAAATGCTTAACCTGCTGAGAATTATATACGGTAACAACTAATATAATGACAATATGCAAATTATCAACCAAGAAATATTGGGACCATCATCTCCAGCACCCCTACTGCCAAATCCATGTTGAAAAATCTGCTACTGGTACCGTAGTCCCAATATAGGACTGTTGGGTTATAGGCACTACTAGTAGAGTACATGCATTAAACATGGTGGACACACGTCCAAAGTGAACCCAGGTGGACACATTTACCTAGGGAAGTCCTATTGTTCGGTTCAGATCACAGATCACAGGACCCCAATAGGACCGATCTTGCGCACAACTAGGGATTGAGCCATGGACAGATTTATCAAATTAGTACTCCACAACTAAATGGCCTGAAAGGAAAGTCTGATTTGACTACTCAAAAGAAAAAGAAATTAGGGCTTAACAACAACAAATCCAGATGGATGGACGTCATTAGAGCAGAGAGGACGATAGGGGGAGGCATTGGAGACTTCCAGAAGAGTACAGAAAGGGTTGTGTTAGGCGTAGGTGTGAAGGGGCGGCCATTTTCCAATGAAAAAACTTTTTAGAATTCACGGGGGCCACATCACGCTTAGCATGGTTTCTAAATAATGTTTGTAGAATATCGTCCACAATATCGGGCGATATTTTGATCATATCGCTCTTTTCAGGCCAAACAAATCCGGTATTTTGAACTTTGGCGGTAAGGCTTGACCAAGCAACAGGGTCATGACACGTCAGCCCGGGAAAGACAGCGTATCTCCCCAGTATGTGTGGCTATCTACCCCGACGTACCACCAGCCCAGGTGCATCCCACCAAGAGCTAGCTGACAGCCATCCTAGCCAATGTGCTACCTGAGCACTGATATTGCAACACTAATTTCATTTCTCAATTTCTAAATCTTTATTTACCCTAGGTTTAGGCGACTCGCAACAGCGCTGCCGTTTCTACAATGGGAAACAAAATGTGCATACATGATATACAATGATACGTACATGACGTACGTTGCATCTAAACTCAACACGTCAAATATGTCACCCTTTGATTTCAAGAGCAGACATGGTAGCCTCTCGTGTGTAACAATCAGTTATTCACGAATCGATAAGGATGATAATTCTCCTGCATAACAGGACGAGAGACCCAAGCGAAGGAAGATTCAGCTCATCACAGTCCAGAATCCCATGATACTCACCGAGGTGAAGATGACGAGGGGTAGGGCAGTAGGCGTTGCGTCCCCCGTCTCGGCTCGTGCTCTCGATCTGGTGCTTCCTAGAGCGGCGGTCGGCGGCAGGGATGTGACGGTGTGACGAGATCTGAAACAGTAGCGCGGCGGTGGGAGGAAGCGAGCGGCGGCCGGTGGGAGCTCTAGAAGCGGCGGCCGCCGAGCTAAGGCATCGGACGAGACGAGAGAGAGAGAGAGGATGAGAGGGGATCGAAGCAACCCCTAGTCGTGGCCGGCTGGCAGGGTCCGAATCGGAGCAGAACCAGTGCTCTTTTTTTCGTTAGATTATTATTAGTAGAAAATAGAGGAAGCAAGTACCGACGCTAGTGGCGCAAATCTCAATCGTGGCCCAGCCAGGGCCCGGGCACTCCGGAGGAGGGAGGACGAGAAAAGCTCGATATGCATTGGAAATCCAATTGAATTAGGTCATCTCATTCATATGGACTATCTGTTTGGGTCGGTCCGCACACAATTTTGGTAAGTAAACAGTGTCCCACTAAATTCAAAGTGACGGTGGGTTGAACGACGAGAGTGTCTACCTTCGAGCCGAGAGTGTCCGTCCTTTCTGTCAAGTAGCCTACTTTTAGGTCATGGTTCGACCTGTTCGGCCAGCCGCGTCCAGCAGCGCGGTCCATCTATCCGCGCTGGCCAGCATTTTCAGCTCTTGCCTAAGGGCATCTCCATATGCAAGCTGCAGAATTGCAACGGAACATTTCTGGTAAGAGGAGAAGTCAAGCTTCCGGATACAATCGTACTTGGTCTCGAAGTAGTCTTCGTACTCCCTCACCCCATTAAGTATGTCTCTGGACATCTGCTAGCAGCGACGGAATGCCTTCTTTTTAGAACGGATCAGTTGGGTGGAAGTAGTCCTTCTAAAGCCGCAGGTGGCCAGCTTCTTTGTTAGGGGTGACCCCTTAGGGTTGCTCGATCTTTCACGAATCCCCGTGAAAATCTAGGTGAAGGCGAGTGGGCATGAGGGAGAGGATGAAATCCATGAACACACCGGAGAACACGATGAACACACGCACACGCAATACACGATACACACTTATAGCTCACGCCAGCGACTATCGGTCTGACACAATTCCTAGGATCGGTGATGGGCAAGAACTCTCTCTCTCTCTCTAAAACCGGCACGGCGAGCGGGAGGCTTGGTGAGCGTGGCATCCCGCAAAACCACTACTAGAAAATCGCTTGGAGTTTGTACTTTGTGCACCATCGCGTCATCATCATGCATATTATGTTCGCATGTTTTGACCGCAAACTATTTTGCTAAAAACATATTTTTGTTTTACTAAAACATCTTCGTGGTTTTATTAAAACCGTCCCTCTTTTTTGTTATTTGAAATTAAAACAAAATAATATTTTTATCCGTACGTGACCACAAAGGTTTTTTTATTTTATTAAAATAATAAAGTGACAAAAAGTCTATCTAAATTTTTGGTTCAAAACTAGTCCTATCTAGACTACTTTAGACTATATAAATACTTCTATCCCTCTTTTCATCCCTAACCCTAGCCTACCATCTACCAGACCACCGGACCCACCTAACACGCCTGACCCACACAACGTCGCGCCTACCCTGCACGCGAGCCAAAGCCACCTGGCCTAGCCGCCACCTCACCCCACCCAATCCCCGCAGGCCACCTCATCTCCCTGGCCGACCAGACCCGTTCCACCCCGCCTCCTCTGTCCGTTTCCCCACACCAACTCCCCCAACCGCCCTCTCCCTTCCACCCCGGTCCCACCAACCCCACCGACCAAAGCCACTCCACCTGCACATCTCCCCATCGCCACCCTACTCCCCACCAACCGCCAGCCAGACCCACCACCCCGTTTCTACCAGCACCCCCACCCGCCGCCCCGACCCACCTGTCCCCCTGCACGCTTCCCCACTCCCAGCCTCTCCTTCCGCGCCCCCACTCACGCGCCCGTCGCCTGGCCCCACCCCGTTCCCCTCGCGTCGCGTGCCCCGCGTCGCTCTCTCTCTTCTCCCTCACCGTCCCGTGGAGCCGCGCCCCCGCCGCCGCCCAACTCCTCCCTGCGGTGCCCCGTCCCTGCGCCTCTCGTCACCGTCTGCCGCCGGCCCTCCTCTGCCAGCGCCTCGTCGCTGTCGAGCGCACCCTCGGGCCTGCCTTCTCGTTGCCGCCAGGCCGGCCTTCCAACTCCGGCCACCAGGCCCCCGCGGCGCCCTCCTCCCCGTCCCGAGCACACCGACCCTCCCGGTCTCTGCCTTGAGCGAGCCTCAACGCCGCGTCCTCGCCGCTGCACGCCCTCCTCGTCCCCGAGGCCGCCTCCAACCTCCTGACCCCGCCCTGCAGCTCCCCACCGGGTGGGCCCTCCACTCACCTCTGCTCCGGCCGCGAGCTCGCCCCGTCCGCAGAGCGCCGCCGCGCTGCACCTCGGCCTCGCCCAGCTCCCCCGATCCCACGTCGCTGCACGCCGCCGCCACCTTGGTTGCCGCCACTAAGTACCGCGTCGCCCTCTTCCTGTGATCCTCTCTGTCCGCCCATGTCGAGGCTGCTGTGCCCCTTCTCGGCCCTGTCGTGCAGGCCGTCTACCTCGAGTCCCGCTGCACTGCCACAAGTGCTACACGAGTTCTTCCCGACAAGATATTCCGCGTCCAATCCAAGATCAGCCTCGATCCCATCTGCTCTCGCCAAGCCTGTCTGGTATCCTACTGCCGTGCTTGCCAGTACCAAGACAGATGAGGTGTTGTGTCTTGTATAGCAAAAACTCCGCAACATATCGACAAGGGAGATCGACTCCGAAGACCACAGTGACCAATCCAAGTTCATCATCGACAATTGTTGTGGAACCCAAGGACCCTTGAAGAACCATCGACAAGGTCTCCTTCACGGACCACAAGACCGTTCCCAGAGCCGAAGACCCCGATCCCGGTGTCCAAAGACTGACCCCGGCGCCTTCCTCCCTCTCGGACCCTCAAGTACTCCATCCCGGATCCGATGCTGAGGACTCCTACCCGAAGTGACAAGATCGCCACATGTACGCCAAGTGGGCCGAGACCCTGAAGATATCTCCTTCATGGACGCCGAGACCCCGACCGGAAGATGCCCGGAACACCAAGATCTGCTCCCAAACGCGTTGACCGAGGTCGAACCAAGATCTCCATGGATGCGACAAGTTCTCCTTCCCGGCTGCGATGCCCGAGAACCCGGACGCCAAGGTCGCCGACACGGAACACCAAGTTCTTCATCCCGGACGCCATGACCGTCTACACGGAACCGAGGACCCCCGGCACCCGATCCACTCAAGTTTGCCATCGACGAAAAGATCGACCGCTTGGCACCCAAGTTCTCCGTCGCGACACGACAAGTTCTCCATCTTGTATCCGAACCTCGCCGATCCCTGTCGAACACCGAACCCCCGGAACCAAGATCTTCCGAACCCAGATGTGTGACCCTAAGCCCCTATTTTTATAATATGACATATACCTGTCGCATCATTACATCATCATGCTTGCATACATGTCATCTGGTGGGTTGGGTTAAATAGTCGATTCACCTAAATTAAATATGGAGTCTATATGCGGGATATTGTTGTCTTATTCCAGACTCCATTTAAATTGCGTAGCGAACCGCTGCCATGTTTCGCCCTGTTAATACAACATTTAAATTGCGGGGTAGTGAAACAACATGAACCATCTAATTAATTGTCGGGACCCCGGTTCCCCGTAATATTGCCTAATTGCACCGCATCTGTGCCATGCCATGCATCATATCATAAGCATGCCGGATCTTTTGTCGTAGTATTAAATATTGCATCCAGTGTTTCTGCTAGTGTTTGCTTCTTCGCGGATTAGGACGATGAGTTGATGCGAGTATTGACAAGTTCTCCGGTTATGATCCGTCGGCATTGTTTTCCCAGGCGAGCATATCTCCCCCTTCTACCTATTTTGCATTTATAGTATTTATTTCCTCCTGTTGATCTATTGCTATCCGTGTCGTGATGCTTTAGTTTCTGTGCACCAGTTGTATCCCGTGCAGCCCCTATATTGCTTTGGACACCTCATATTACCTGTGTTTGGTAGATAGCTGGCCTTGCGAGTCGTAGTTGCTTGCTCAGGTGCGATCTCATGTGGTCAAGTACCACAGTTGTTGGAATGCTGGCAGATGTTTATGGTGGAGAGGATCATGACTTCAAATACAACTATTAAAATGCTAGATATAACTAATGTAGAGGCATCGGTGGGCAATAGATGTTATTTGGTTCTTCCACGCTCACTTGTGTCCCGTAGGACCCCGAGTACTTGATACCTGTTCCTTGACTATTCGCACTATCCACATCCGGGAGGCCTTATGGACCCCCCTGAGCCAGAGCTTGATTCATTTCTATTTCGTGGGGCCACAAAGTAGTTTGGGGCTTTATTACTATCATGTACATATGCCATGTTTTACTGCTTTATTTACGATTGTGCGTGGAGCACATGTACTGTTTTGGAACGTGGAATGTTTTCGCGGTATCGACAAGCCCAGTCACACTTTCGGGTTCCCAGTCGTTTACAGCCATTGTCACAAACCCTGGGTCCGTTCCGGAGCCGACCAACTTCGTTTCGGGTAGCTTAGTGGGGTGGCCCCCTGAAATATTTATGAATCCTGTGATTGCTTTGTCGTGAAAGCCTCGTTCGGTTTTGAGTTGGTTTTTCCGAGGTTGATCGAGTGTGTGTTGCTATTGTGCACCCCTGCAGGGTAAAACTTTCTGAAAGCCGTGTCCGCGGTTATGGACGACTTGGAGCACAGTATCTCGATCATAGACAAGCATAACTAAAGTAGTGTTATAAATTTGACTTAATATGTGACTAGTAATCAGCTTCACTGCAATGGAATGGATAATAAAAATGCCAACAACTGGTGGATCTGTGGTGATCTGTGTCATGCTGTACCTGCCTAGTAAGTATTGCAACTCTAATGGAATGTGATAAAAGTACCAACAAATGCTGGGTTTTGGGATTCCTCAGGACAACTATATCTGACTAGTAAATGTTCCAACTACAACGGAGTGGTGATTAAAACTGCCCACTACTTATGCTTCAGGATGACTCGTGATATCCATATCTGATTAGTAAGTGCTGCAACTATAACGAAATGAGTAAAATTGCCAACTGTGTGAGTTCCTTGGTCCGACTTCCTCGTTTGGTCTCGAGGGGGAAATACCAGGATGGGTATGTCTGGTGTTAGCTTCAGGTTGGATCCGAATAGGTCTTTCTTATCCCTCTCTAATAGCCGCCAGTTTTATTGAGTCTCTATAGGTTGTTTAGCGCTACTGCGCTGCCGCTTCAGTCCACCATACCTATGTAGGCGAGAGCCACCGAATTTAGCCTCGCCATGTACTGGCCTCAGTACTGAGGCTCCTCTTTTTTCCTTTGCCCTTTGTCGGCACCCCTCTTGTTTTAGCAGGTTTGAGATCGACGTCGTTAGCAGGGTTAGCCTTCCGGCTTGGCCTGGGCAGGGTTATGGACGCCATTGGTTATTCCTCAGGGCTCTTAGCCCCATTTGCATCTTGTCCGTAGTTGGACGCTCTATCATTTTCAAGGTGATTTGGATCTTTGTATTGTATATTTATTCTTGACTCATAGAGTCGTTGTTGTATGTATCTGTTCTGTGGGTCCCATCGAGGACTGTTGTGTAATGGTATTCCTTTGTTTTCCACCCGCACGAAAGTGCCTGGTGGGCGTCCTTGAATCGTTTCTATGCGGGTTTGGCGGAAAAGGCTAAAACTTGCATAGGGCCGATTTGAGGGTGTTACAGAGTGGTATCAGAGCTCAGCAGTTGCGATACCCCACAAGTCCAGCCTGTAGGATAACCTAGCTAACGGCCGAAGTAGATTTTCAAAACTATTTTGTGAAAATCGGTTGGATAGATCTGATTAGGTCTGATTTTACTTCTTACCCCTTTGCTATTCTCCTCTTACCTCTACGTGTTTTAAGTCTGCTCTCTTACCTTTCTTCAAGTCCAGGATTTCTCGTGGTTGGTTTCCGTCGTACCTTCAGGGTTTCGCTTCCTCCTTTGGCAACGGTGTTTCTACCTCCGGACTTCATGCTATCTGAGTGATCCTTTATCCGTGGTACCATTCTTTGTTCCTTGTTTGTGCCTTCCGGTGTTTTCCGACGCGACGACATCATCTATGCCAGATCTGATGAAGAGCCTGCATCCCTCCTTTGTTTCCGAACCTCGATTGTCGAGATCTTCAGTCTGATTCCGAGAATGGCTGCACCTTTTTCTACTGATTGTGCGGAGTAATAGTTTGGGTGCGTGATGGATTGGCCCCCATGCCGACTACTCATTCTATTTGCTCTTGTACCTTGAAGTGGATGAGAATGCGTCGTTTCTCTCCTTCTATCGAAGCTAGAGGTGGCTTTATTTGTTGAAACCTCTACCTTCGTCCTTTGTTATCGGAGTGTCCTCTCGACGATCACGGACAACGACCTCTTATTAGTGGTGTCGCGAGCATCTGCACGAAGCGAGAAGATTCAGATCGCCGACCTTATTCCCGGTACCATGAGGCGGATATCGAGGGTGAGATCCATTGTTAGTGGTGTCGAATTGTGGCATCCCGCAAAACCACCACTAGAAAATCGCTTTGAGTTTGTGCTTTGTGCACCATCGCATCATCATCATGCATATTATGTTCGCATGTTTTGACCGCAAACTATTTTGCTAAAAACATATTTTTGTTTTACTAAAACATCTCCGCGGTTTTATTAAAACCGTCCCTCCTTTTTGTTATTTGAAATTAAAACAAAATAATATTTTTGGTCCGTACGCGACCACAAAGGTTTTCTTATTTTATTAAAATAATAAAGTGGCAAAAAGTCTGTCTAAATTTTTGGTCCAAAACTAGTCCTATCTAGACTACTTTGGACTATATAAATACTTCTATCCCTCATTTCATCCCTAACCCTAGCCTACCATCTACCAGACCACCGGACCCACCTAACACGCCTGACCCACACAGCGTCGCGCCTACCCTGCACGCGAGCCAAAGCCACCTGGCCCAGCCGCCACCTCACCCCACCCAATCCCCGCAGGCCACCTCATCTCCCTGGCCGACCAGACCCGTTCCACCCCGCCTCCTCTGCCGTTTCCCCACACCAACTCCCCCAATCGCCCTCTCCCTTACACCCCGGTCCCACCAACCCCACTGACCAAAGCCACTCCACCTGCACATCTCCCCATCACCACCCCACTCCCCACCAACCGCCAGCCGGACCCACCACCCCATTTCTACCAGCACCTCCACCTACCGCCCCGACCCACCTGTCCTCCTGCACGCTTCCCCACTCCCAGCCTCTCCTTCCACGCCCACCACTCACGCGCCCGTCGCCTGGCCCCACCCTGTTCCCCTCAAGTCGCGTGCCCCGCGTCACTCTCTCTTCTCCCTCACCGCCCCGCGGAGCCGCGCCCCCGCTGTCGCCCAACTCCTCCCTGCGCCTCTCGTCACCGGCCGCCGCCGGCTCTCCTCTGCCAGCGCCTCGTCGCCGTCGAGCGCACCCTCGGGCCCCACCTCCTCATCGCTGCCAGGCCGGCCTTCCAACTACGGCCACCAGGCCCCCGCAGCGCCCTCCTCTCCGTCCCGAGCACACCGACCCTCCCGGCCTCTGCCTCGAGCGAGCCTCAACGCTGCGTCCTCACCGCTGCACGCCCTCCTCGTCCCCGAGGCCGCCTCCAACCTCCTGACCCTGCCCCGCAGCTCACCACCGCCTGGGCCCTCAGCCCACCTCTGCTCCGACCGCGAGCTCGCCCCGTCCGTAGAGCGCCGCCGCGCTGCACCTCGGCCTCGCCCAGCTTGCCCCCGATCGCACGTCGCTGTACGACGCCGCCACCTTGGTCGCCGCCACCAAGTACCGCGTCGCCCTCTTCCCGTGATCCTCTCTGTCTGCCCGTGTCAAGGCTGCTGCGCCCCTTCTCGGCCCTGTCGTGCATGCCGTCTACCTCGAGTCCCGCTGCATTGCCACAAGTGCTACACGAGTTCTTCCCGACAAGATATTCCGCGTCCAATCCAAGATCAGCCTCGATCCCATCCGCTCTCGCCCCACAGTGATCAATCCAAGTTCATCATCGAGAATTGTTGTTGGAACCCAAGGACCCTTGAAGAACCATCGACAAGGTCTCCTTCACGGACCGCAAGACCGTTCCCGGAGCCGAAGACCCTGATCCCGGTGTCCAAAGACTGAACCCGGCGCCTTCCTCCCTCTCGGACCCTCAAGTACTCCATCCCGGATCCGATGCCGAGGACTCCTACCTGGAGCGACAAGATCGCCACATGTACGCCAAGTTGGCCGAGACCCTGAAGATATCTCCTTCATGGACGCCGAGACCCCGATCGGAAGATGCCCGGAACACCAAGATCTGGTCCCGAACGCGTTGACCGAGGCTGAAACAAGATCTCCACGGATGCGACAAGTTCTCCATCCCGGCTGCGATGCCCGACAACCCGGACGCCAAGGTTGCCGACACGGAACGCCAAGTTCTTCATCCCGGACGCCATGACCATCTACACGGAACCGAGGATCTTTTGTCGTAGTATTAAATATTGCATCCAGTGTTTCTGCTAGTGTTTGCTTCTTTGCGGATTAGGCCGATGAGTTGATGTGAGTATTGACAAGTTCTCCGGTTATGATCCGTCGGCATTGTTTTCCTAGGCGAGCATCTCTCCCCCTTCTACCTATTTTGCATTTATAGTCTTTATTTCCTCATGTTGATCTATTGCTATCCGTGTCGCGATGCTTTAGTTTCCGTGCACCAGTTATATCCTGTGCAGCCCCTATATTGCCTTGGACACCTCCTATTACCTGTGTTTGGTAGATAGCTGGCCTTGCGAGTCGTAGTTGCTTGCTCATGTGCGATCTCGTGTGGTCAAGTACCACAATTGTTGGAATGCTGGCAGATGTTTATGGTGGAGAGGATCATGACTTTAAATACAACTATTAAAATGCTAGATATAACTAATGAAGAGGCATCGGTGGGCAATAGATGTTATTTGGTTCTTCCACGCTCACTTGTGTCCCGTAGGACCCCGAGTACTTGATACCTGTTCCTTGACTATTTGCACTATCCACATCCGGGAGGCCTTATGGACCCCCCTGAGCCAGAGCTTGATTCATTTCGATTTCTTGGGGCCACAAAGTAGTTTGGGGCTTTATTACTATCATGTACCTATGCCATGTTTTACTGCTTTATTTACGATTGTGCGTGGAGAACCTGTACTGTTTTGGAACGTGGAATGTTTTCGCGGTATCGACAAGCCTAGTCACACTTTCGGGTTCCCAGTCGTTTATAGCCATTGTCACAAACCCTGGGTCCGTTCCGGAGCCGTCCAACTTCATTGCGGGTAGCTTAGTGGGGTGGCCCCCTGAAATATTTATGAATCATGTGATTGCTTTGTCATGAAAGCCTCGTTGGGTTTTGAGTTGGTTTTTCCGAGGTTGATCGAGTGTGTGTTGCTCTTTGTGCACCCCTGCAGGGTAAAACTTTCTGAAAGCTGTGTCCGCGGTTATGGACGACTTGGAGCACAGTATCTCGATCATAGACAAGCATAACTAAAGTAGTGTTATAAATTTGACTTAATATGTGACTAGTAATCAGCTTCACTACAATGGAATGGATAATAAAAATGCCAACAACTGGTGGATCTGTGGTGATCTGTGTCATGCTATACCTGCCTAGTAAGTATTGCAACTCCAATGGAATGTGACAAAAGTACCAACAAATGTTGGGTTTTGGGATTCCTCAGGACAACTATATCTGACTAGTAAATGTTCCAACTACAACGGAGTGGTGATTAAAACTGCCCACAACTTATGCTTCAGGATGACTCGTGCAATCCATATCTGATTAGTAAGTGCTGCAACTATAACGAAATGAGTAAAATTGCCAACTGTGTGAGTTCCTTGGTCCAACTTCCTCGTTTGGTCTCGTGGGGGAAATACCAGGATGGGTATGTCTGGTGTTAGCTTCAGGTTGGATCCGAATAGGTCTTTCTTATCCTTCTCTAATAGCCGCCAGTTTTACTGAGTCTCTATAGGTTGTTTAGTGCTGCTACGCTGCCGCTTCAGTCCACCATACCTATGTAGGCAAGAGCCGCCGAATTCTAGCCTCGCCATGTACTGGCCTCAGTACTGACGCTCCTCTTTTTCCTTTGCCCTTTGTCGACACCCCTCTTGTTTTAGCAGGTTTGAGATCGACGTCGTTAGCAGGGTTACCCTTCCGGCTTGGCCTGGGTAGGGTTATGGCCGCCATTGTTTATTCGTCAGGGCTCTTAGCCCCATTTGCATCTTGTCCGTAGTCGGACGCTCTATCGTTTTCAAGGTTATTTGGATCTTTGTATTGTATATCTGTATTCTTGACTCATGGAGTCTATGTTGTATATATCTGTTCTGTGGGTCCCATCGAGGACTGTTGTGTAATGGTATTCCTTCGTTTTCCACCCGCACGAAAGTGCCTGGTGGGCGTCCTTGAATCGTTTCTATGCGGGTTTGGCGGAAAAGGCTAAAACTTGCATAGGGCCGATTTGAGGGTGTTACAGTGAGATCTTGATAACTTGGAGAAGGGACACCGACTCCAAGTGCTTGAACAACTTGAACACACTAGGCAATTCTCAAGAGGTTGAGGATAATTGGTGCTCCTTGTCAAGGAGCATGAGACTAGAACTAGATAGATCCACAAGGGTTACTTCTAATTCAGTTAACCAAGTCTAGGGTTTCAATAGAAGGAGGTGGTCTATATATAGGCCAACAACTAAATAGGGGTATTTTAGGAACAAAACTAGAAGTTTGGGACAAAATTGGGGGTCACATAGGCCAGGACCAAAAGGCCTTAACATGTCTATCATCACTTAGGACGGAGACTCCGGGTCTGGGGGTCGGAGACTCAGGGGTGGCCGGAGACTCCGGGGTGGTATCCGGGGTAGACTTCGGGGGCGTCGTTGTAGCCTCTATATGGGGGGCTGAGTCTAGGTCGGAGTCTTCATGCTCTCTGGGGTAGTATCGGGGGGTGTACTAGGAGCTCTAGACGATGGTCCGGAGTCCTGGCCGGAGTCCTTGTGGTGGCACACCGGAGACTTCGGGGTCGAAGGCCGGAGACTCCGGGCTTTAGGGCCGGAGACTCTGGGGCTTTAGCTTCTGTTGTGACATCTTGTTATCCAGCTCATAGTCCTTCTTCCAAGGGGGTTTGTCAATGCGTCGGGGCTTCATAGGTGAGAATGTACAGTGTAGTTGCATGAAGTAGCAAGCTATTCAATGATGTACCGAAATCACATGAGGAGAGGAGCGAATTAACCTTAACTTGTAGGAGCTTGGCTCGAGCGCGCATCATTGGTCCACTTGGGGGACTAGGTGTTAAGGATACGGGGACGTCTGTAGGACGGACTGCATCAGCTACCCCTTGGAAAGAGTCGTCTTCGACTCTTCGTCCTTATCATCTTGATCATCTCCATGAAATGGTGAAAGGTATTTGACATTTAACAGCTTGCTCACGAGATACTTCGATGTTGGTATGTCGATGACATAGGCATTGTTGTTGATCCTCTTGAGGACTTTGAAGGGACCATCTCCCCTTGGCTTGAGCTTGGAGTCGTGATCATTGGGGAGGCAGTCTTTGCTTCATTGTATCCACACGAGGTCACCTTCTTCAAAGATCATCTCTTTCTTGGTCTTGTTTTGTTAGGGCAAAGGTGTCCGATCTTTTGTTGAGATGGTGATAAGTCAATTTGGCTGGAGTTCGGGCTTGATGATTCGACTACACGCGCGAGCACGAGCGCCAATGCAATCGCTAGGCCAATCTCCTGGAGGTTACCGATCTTGAAGAAGCAATATCGGCCTGACCAGCGAGGGTCTTAATTCCTACCTGAAATCGAGAACAAGTAAGAACTAATATTGCAATCAAGATATTGCGAATAAATATGAAAGCTTTATTGAATATGGTGGGATCCTGAATAGGTGCGAAGTCTAGGAGGTCTCGGCGACACTCAAGTCTTCGCGAAGTTGCAATGATGGTTAACTTTTAGTCTAAACAAGATCCGAGTTCTAATGACGGCGAGGAGGGGGTTTATATGGAGGAAGAGAGGGAATTTTCATCTAACCCTAATGGGACATCCGAAAACACCTCTAGATGGGCCTTCCTCCACTCAAACAGCCTCCAGAAACTTCCTATATTATCTAGCTCGAAAATACATGGGTCTGGCCCATCAAATAAGGTGATGCAACACCACATAAAGCCTTAGACGAATAATACGAGTAGGTATCTTATGAAATTTGTGCAAGCATCCTTTGCAACCTTATGGTGGCCTCAAAGTCCTGAAATCTCCACTCACGGCATCATCGTCCATCCTCTCACACTCGTGGCCTTCTCCATGCACGCCCATGCTCCAATGCTTGTCCCTTTCGTCCTTACTAGATCCATCATTCCTAAGTAACATAAACATGACTGATTTAGGAAGCATCTGATTCTCATTTATATTAGGAAGAGTTCCTAGAAACAAAAGTAAGTGATAATTGTGTAGTCATGCATAAGCTCTTGTGAGAGGTCCCCATAACATTGCCATAGGAGTAGCAGGTGTACCAGTAGTAGGGATGTCCTCATCATTCTCCCCTTCCTGAATTAAAGTCGTCCTCGACGCAATCTTATATTCCTCTCGAAGGTATGCCTCTCCACCTAATGTGTGTTTATTGTATAGTATATTGGTGGAGTAGTCTTCTCTCTCGCATCTTAACGTGTAGTTTGTATAACTCTATAATTCTGCATGTAATAACAAGATGTGTTGTATCTCTATCTTTAATACTAAAATAATATATAAAATTATTAGTACTAGAATTCACCTGAAGAACATGGACAAAAGTAATACTTTTGGTTATATCTGGGCTATTCATGTCCACATCATCCCCCCTTTCTTGAAAAGAAAGCCGTCCTCGACGATGTTTATTTTGTAAACATACGAACAAAAGAGACAAGGTGTACACATGGTATATGTATCTATCATCTGTTTTAACTCCTCTCACGTTCTTCATATTTAGTGTTCGAGAATAATAGACCGCACAACAGTTCATTAGTTGATTAGTCATATTCTAGAAATAAGTATTGCAACCCAATTTGCGAATATAAGTTAAGCACATAACAGTAGCATCTTGTAATTTACCATACTCATCATTAAACCATCCCAATATTGGAAAACAAAGATCCATTGTTGCCAAACTACGAGTTACAACACGCTTAACTAAGCATTCATGCAACAAGCTATTCGGCTCACATTTCATACTAATGTTGGAGGTCATATCAAAATGATCATGAAGGGAATATGCCTGAGAGGCAATAATAAAGTGGTTATTATCTTATTCCATGTTTATGATAAATGTTTATTTTGCATGCTATAATTGTATTAATTGGAAACATTAATACATGTGTGTTTAATAAACAAAATACAAAGTTCCTAGTAATGCCTCTCATATAAACTAGCTCGTTGATTAACAAGATGATCAAGGTTTCCTGATCATGGACATTGGATGTTGTTAATAACGAGGTCACAACATTGGTGGAATAATGTGATGAACATTCATCTGAAGTATAGCATTACGATCAAAGTCATTATGTTTATATCACTATAACATCATACGGAGTAATCTTAATCCTTAGAACATGATATCATGTTAATTGCTAACACCGGAAGAGTATCTTGATAACATCAAACGTCACACCGTAACAGGGTGACTATAAAGGTGGGTTCAGTGCTACGAAGGTGTTATGCTGAGGCTCATGGATCAAGAGTGGGATTTGTCCATCCCGATGATGGATAGATATACTCTGGGCCCTCTCGGTGATATCATATTGAAATAGCTTGCAAGCAAGTGATGTGATCACAAGAATGTTATATCACGAGAATGAGAAAAGAGTGCATGTCGGTAACGAGATCAAACTAGGTATTTGGATGCCAATGATCGAATCTTGGACATATAATATATCGCGAGACAAAGCGATTTAGTTACGATGTTAAAGGTTCACACGATCACAAGAGTCATTGTTGAATATGTGGGAGTCAGTACGGATCTCCAGGTCCCGCTGCTGATTATTGATCGAAGAGGGGTCTCGATCATGTCTGCACTATTCACGAACCGTATGGTGACACATTTAAGGGATACCGACACCATTTAGGAGCAAATATGTTTCAGATAAAGATTTAAAAAAGCGCTGGAATCATTTCAATGGAAACCGGAATTGTTTCGGGTGAAATTGCAGAAACTGGTTCTGCATGTGATATTGAAATATTGCAGGGGGTTTTATGTGAATGTTTGTTAATTAATGTAATTGATAAAATTCTGAATAAAATAAATAAAATAGTTTTATTTAATGAGAGCTTGCATTAAATTTGGTGAAAATTTAATGCATGTGTGAGTGGAATTTTGAGTGGAGGCCTTTTATGGGAGTGGGAGCTGCACCCACATGAATGTGGAAGAGGTGGGGGCACCACCATGGCTGCCACGCCATGGCCCTTGGGTGCCCCCCTCTCCCCTATAAAATTCCCTCTCTCCTCCTCACAAACCACACCTCCTCGTGAAGGATCTCTCTCCCTCTAGTTATTCCCCATGGTCTCGGATTAGCGAGATACATGTTCCCGGTGGCTTTATATGGAAAGGAGTTGCTGCTTCCGCTGCTTTGCTGGAGCGAGGGACGGAGGTTGTCGGGGTACCGGACGTGTGTGCGATCACGGATGCACCGCAGCTTTGCGGTGCTGGACTTGGTGGTGCTGGACTTGCTGGAGCTGGATCTGATGGACGTGCTGGAGCCGGACCTGCTGGACTTCATCACGATCTTGAGATCGGCAAGTGTACGACTACATCATCCACGAGTTCCATCTCGTTAACAAAGCTTTGTTGTCTTCGAGGGTCAGTTCTCTATGGATGTATATCCACCCGTTGCTTGTATCCAATAGATAGATCTTGGCGATAGTTCCCATCGTAGGAATTTTTTTGTTTTCTATGCTGCGAACCCAACAGATCAAGCATATGCATAGAGTTATCTTCTCATAAACAAGCTAGTTCATCACACGTGATGCAAATTCTATGCACCATAAGAACATCGTCTCCGTCATCATTTCAAACCAAATAATAAGTATAATCAGGCACGTAAACACTCTTCAAACATGTGATTTCAGCAATTCTATTTCTAGCATGTACCAAGGAAATTGGAGGATCCACTGTAATAGACCACAAAGAAGTAGTATCATAAAATTTATCTAACACTTAATCATGTCTAACCAATAGTATACTATCTAAATTAGATATAATATCTAGGTCACTTGGTCCATTCTCAACACTTTGAACATATTTTGTCAAGGCACATGGTTCAATTTCAGCAGCAATAATTTTAGTGGGTGCACTCATCTCTCTAGAAGAATTCAAATCAGCAATAGGTGCACTCAAAACAGTACTCAAAACCCTAGGCATCTCAATTGTTTGATCACACTACATATTCAAACCAATAGCACAATCATCTAAAAAACGTTGTGACCAAATCATTGGCAATCTCAACACATGTCCTATTTAAATCAAGAGGACACTGATCAATCTCGTGTGCATGAACAAAATCGGTACCTTTACTATTGCCTTGTACAATCATTTCAGATGATAGAGGTACTATTGGAGGAGACTCGTCAACATCTCGAGACAATTCAGTCATGGTTGGTGGAGAAGCAGAAACATTTTTCTACACTTGCTAGACACACGCCTCTTAATTATCTGTTCAGCTTTGCAAGCATAACAAAACATACGATTGATAGAATAAAAAATTCATGCATAAGTATGTCCTGGATGTCATGATTTAAACCTCTCCAAAATCTATCCATAAATTCATTTTCACTTTTTTCTACTAAAGAATGCAACAAGGTAGTTTCCAAAGTATCATAATATTCTCTCACGGTGTCACTACCTTGATGTAAATGTTGCAATTTCCTAGCCATGTCACGAGTATAATATAATGGAACAAATTTTTGTTGCATAGCAAGTTGCAAATCATGCCAAGTTGTAGGTATATAATCGACAATAATCATTCCACCACATAGAAGCAAAATCAGTGAATGTACTAATTGCAGCTTTTATTCTCTTACGCTCAGAAAATTATGGGAAACAAATATATCATTTAACTCAACCTCCCATCTAGTTTACATCGTTTATTCTCCCGGTTCTATCTCCGAAAGACCTAAGCCAAGTACAACTTACAATGGATAAATTAGAGACGTCTAGTTTACATCGTTGCTGGGTTAGTGTCATGATATGGTAATGTTGTAAGTAGATGTATGATAGATACTCTTACAACACACCTAACGTGTAAGTTCCATAGACCTTGGACTTACACACAAAAGAATGATAGAGATCATACCATGATGCATATGATAGAGATCAAATGCATGGACCATATCATCCCACTTTACACATTAGATGTTTGCATCTTATATTGCTAGTTTGGCGTTTTTAGTAGCATTGTAAGATAATCTCTCATTTAAATATCCAGATAAAATGTGTTCTTCCTTAAGTATGCACCGTTCTATGGATCGTGTTTCGAGACATCATGTGATGATTGGGTGTACTCGACTCTACACTTTCATACAACAGGTGTAAGACAGTTTTACACACGCGAATACTAAGGTTCTTACTTGGCAAGCCTAGCATATACATGGCCTCGGAACATGGACCGAAAGGTTAAGCATGAGTCATATAGTTGATGTGATGATCATATTGATGCTCGCCTTTGAAGCTACACCGACTCACGTGATGATCGGACTTGGTGTAGTGGATTTGGTTCCTGTAATCACCAAAAAGGCACGAGGGATGTCGTTTTTGAGTGGGAGTTCATTTCTAATTTGGATTAGTCGAACTCGGTTTGTCATAAACTAAATTGAAGTGAATTTGCATAATTTGTTGTAGTCATTGGTATCTGTTCACTACCTTATGTTTAGTTTTAATTGAGATAATAGAACTATAGAATTCTGGATATTTACTTTACGAACTGGTATCGTATTGTTTTGAGTGTCAATTTAAAGTTTAGAAGTCCTATTGCAAACTTTTAGCAAACTCTATTTACTCCATGAAGTTTAATAAGTAGTATTAAATCAAGAGTAAGAATTCCAATGTTAGTATCTAAAGTATCATGTTTACCTCCATGATTGTTGATATTCAAAAGTTGTTTTAATATCAAGATTATCTAGGAGCTGAAAAATTGTTTCTGAAATCATCATGTGTGGACGATATTGTGATATCTGAAATAATGATTTTGGTTGCATTATGATAGAGTATAATTTAGCAAAATACATGTTCTCACATTGTATGAGAATTTGTGAAGGATGGAGATGCTAGGCATCCGGATCTCCCAAAAAGTTTGTGGGAACTAACATTATACTCGTGATTCTTCCTTATAGGCTATAGTAGCTTGATCATGAACGTTGTCATGAGAAGGATGAATGGAAGATGTAAGTAAAATGTTTACTACACTAATAGATTACTAAAGAATGGATTTTTGAAAGAACACCAAACATTTGATGATGGTGATCCACCTCAAAGTGCAAGTCCAAAGGTATTAGTGTTTGACTATATACACTTTGTACTATGTGTCATGTGAATGACACCACTATTGATTTGATAGATTCTTTTAAAAGAAAAGGAATTATTGAAAGAGAAATATTTGGCAGAAAAGAAAAAGGTTGGAGATGTCCAACTTAGGTATATAGAAGATATGCATGTTATGGCTGTATTCCTTGCTTGTTAAACAATGTGGTTCTGAGGTATTGGATACCGGTATTGGATACCGAATTGGTTGGTATGAAGTGTCATACAGAACAACAAAATTCATGAACTACAACGGCCTAAGTAACTGGCAAAAGCATAAGTGATGATGTTCATCAAAACAAATAAAGTATTATTGTATTTTTCGTTGTCGTCAAACCTAGCCTTCAAGATTTATTTTAATAATTGTTATCTTGTTCCGGTATTACGAGAGCAATGGTTGTTCAAATAATTACCGTATTCCATAAAGGATGGATGAACTTTTACAAGTCTAGTTGGAAAAATCACATCCATAAACATTACTGCTAAAATGTCGTAAGCCAAATGATTGGAAGATCACTTATGAAGTGAGATCGCTATTTGAATTATATTGGAAAGTAAACATGAAGAAACTCCATGTTGATGAATTTTTAGAGTCTTTTGATTTTGATCAATTGACGCTTGTGAAACTTTCCTCGAGATAATTGAAACTCCTTCCATAGGCCAAAGAGGAACGTATGACTAATTTATTGGATATTATGCATATTGATGTATATAGTCCATTATTTGTAACCATATGCGATGGATCTTTTGGATTCATATGCTTTCTCTAGAAATTTTAGTGAATATATCTATATATTTACTTAATAAGGAAGAAGTATGAAACATTTGAAAATTGTTCAAAGACTTTTAAGATGAAGTGAAAAATCATTGTAACAAGAAAATAAAAGAGTTTATGATTTGATCATAAAGGAAGATATTTGAGTTACAAGTTTACCAAAACACCTAAGATTTCAGGAATTGTTCCATGAATTTGCATTTCCAGATAAACCACAAGAGTATGGTATGTTCGAGAGATCAAATCAAACCTTGTTTGACATGGTAAGATCAAAGGTGTCATTTATAAAATTGCCATTATGTTTTAAGGATTAAATCTTTAGAGACTACCGCTTTTACACTTGAAAGAGCACCATCGTGATCCATTGAAATGACACCATATGAGTTATGGTTTGGGATAAAACCCGAATTGTCTTTTTTAAAATTTTGGTATGCTATGCATAAGTAAAATGTTTACAACCAAATTCGGATAAGCACGTCTTTGTAGGTTATCACAAAGAATTTGTTGGGAATTCCTCCATAACACCGAGGACAAAAGAGTTTGTCGCTTGGAATGTCAAGTTTCTTGAGAAGGAATTTTTCGTGAAAAGTTAAGTGGGAGGACAATAGAACTTTGATAAGGTTGTTAAACCTTAGCTATATGTGCTAAGTAGCGCAGCGCCGGAAAGTGTCTCGGTGGCGGCCACAATGCTCATGGCTCCCGTGATTACAAAGGGTGTGATCTTGGAGATTAGAGTTCCTATTGAACCATGTGGGTCTGTAAGAATCAAATAGTAAGATTTGAAACAGAAGTCGTTATTGTTTTGACAATGATGAACCGACTGCATGCAAATAAGCGATGATGGGCCCTGACTCCATAAAATGACTAGAAGTCATAGAATCCATGATAGTATCCATACACGAGAAATCAAGTTTCTAAACTTGGAAGACCCTCCGAAAAGGCATGAAGCCTATCGGTTGTGTTTGGATCTATAAAGAAATAGACATGGATGTTTAACATCTATGAAATAGTCGACATGTCGGAAAGAAGTTTACGACAATGTTCAAGGAGTTGACTATGACAAGATTTGATCTTTCATAGCGATATTTAGTCTTGACGGATTGATGTAGCAACCACTACATATAATTTGGTATATGGTAGTTGAATAAACAAAACAAGGTTCTTCTAATAGAATGGTTACCTAGGACGTGTACATGACACAGTCCGAAGGGTTTTGTTAATTCAAAGGGTGCTAAAAGGGCATGCAAACTTCAATAGTTGAAGTGAGCATAGCGGAGTTGGAATCTTCACCATGATGAAAATGTTAAAAGAGTTTAATTTCATCGGAGATGATGAAGATGCTTGCATTTGCAAGAAATTAAGTGGGAGCGCTGAGACATATTTCTAATACATTATGTAGAGGACATGGTGTTGATTGGAAATGATGTATCTTGTATTGACATAAGTTGAGAATTTCATTAAAATAGTATTTCGATGAAAGACTTGGGCAAAACCGGAATATTTGGCATCAATGTCTATATGGATAGATTGAGGCCCTAATATGGTTATGCCAGATGTACATATATGAGATATTGAAAGGGTTCAATATGGAAACAACAAGAAAGGTTCTTGCTGCATGCAAAGGATTGTATCAAGTTTCAAGTGTTTCAACACTTGGTGAGTAAAATCACATGAATATTTTGATCGATTATATCGTGATATGTATATATCCAGATATGTCCTATGCTCTAAATGTTATGAGCACATACCAGAATGATTCATAAGATGATCATTGGACAATAGTAAGGATATTCTTATGAGCTTTGGAAGAACTAAGAATATATCATGTATAAGTGACAAATAGTTAAAGGTAGTTCATTGTAAAGTGTTACATTGATACTAGTTTTGTCACAAGATACAAATTAAATTTATCCCAATTTAGACTATGGGTGACACAATGTAATGGAAAGGATGTTTCATGATGGCTTTAGATGAGTTCCAAAGTTGAAACATTGTGACGGATACTACAACAAAAGGCTAAGTATATGACTGCTATAGTAGCAGCAAAGGAGGGCATTTGTGTTATGTAGTTTGTTATCAAACTAGGTGTGGTTCAAAGTGGGCTAATACTATGAAGAATATTGTATGACAATAATATCAACATATTTTAACCCGAACGAACTAAAGGTCTCACCAAAGGACCAAATTTATACAATGCCATCTCATTTGAGAATGAGTGATGCGTAGAGACGCAAATACATGCAAATACACACGGACCTGAAACTGTCAGATCCGGAGATTATGTTAACCACTAGCAATCGCATATATGCAACACCAGAAAGCCATAGGTGTTCAATACGCAAAGTTTTTCAAACTAGATTATCGACTCTACTGCAAGTGGGAGACTGAAGGGAATATGCCCGAGAGGCAATAATAAAGTGGTTATTATCTTATTCCATGTTTATGATAAATGTTTATTTTACATGCTATAATTGTATTGATCGGAAACGTCAATACATGTGTGTTTAATAAACAAAAAGGGTTCCTAGTTATGCCTCTCATATAAACTATCTCGTTGATTAACAAGATGATCAAGGTTTCCTGATCATGGACATTGGATGTTGTTAATAACGAGGTCACAACATTGGTGGAATGATGTGATGAACATTCATCCGAAGTATAGCATTACGATCAAAGTCATTATGTTTATATCGCTATAACATCATACGGAGTAATCTTAGTCCTTAGACCATGAGATCATGTTAATTGCTAACACCGAAAGAGTATCTTGATAACATCAAACGTCACACCGTAACATGGTGACTATAAAGGTGGGTTTAGTGCTACGAAGGTGTTATGTTGAGGCTCATGGATCAAGAGTGGGATTTGTCCATCCCGATGACGGATAGATATACTCTGAGCCCTCTCAGTGATATCACATTGAAATAGCTTGCAAGCAAGTGATGTGATCACTAGAATGTTATATCACGGGAACGAGAAAAGAGTGCATATTGGTAACGAGATCAAACTAGGTATTTGGATGCCAATGATCGAATCTTGGACATATAATATATCGCGAGACAAAGGGATTTAGTTACAACGTTAAAGGTTCACACGATCACAAGAGTCATCGTTGAATATGTGGGAGTCAGTACGGATCTCCAGGTCCCGCTGCTGATTATTGATCGGAGAGGGGTCTCGATCATGTCTGCATTATTCGTGAACCGTATGGTGACATACTTAAGGGATACCGACACCATTTAGGAGAAAATATGTTTCAGATAAAGATTTAAGAAAGTGCTGGAATCATTTCAATGGAAACCGGAATTGTTTTGGGTGAAATTGCAGAAACTGGTTCTGCATGTGATATTGAAATATTGCAGGGGGTTTTATGTGAATGTTTGTTAATTAATGTAATTGACAAAATTCTGAATAAAATAAATAAAATATTTTTATTTAATGAGAGCTTGTATTAAATTTGGTGAAAATTTAATGCATGTGTGAGTGGAATTTTGAGTGGAGGCCTTTTATGGGGATGGGAGCTCCACCCACATGAATGTGGAAGAGGTGGGGGCACCACCATGGCTGCCACTCCATGGCCCTTGGGTGCCCCCCTCTCCCCTATAAAAGGCCCCCCTCTCCTCCTCACAAACCACACCTCCTCGTGAAGGATCTCTCCCCCTCTAGTTATTCCCCATGGTCTCGGATTAGCGAGATACATGTTCCCGGTGGCTTTATATGGAAAGGAGTTGCTACTTCCGCTGCTTTGCTGGAGCGAGGGACGGAGGTTGTCGGGGTACCGGACGTGTGTGCGATCACGGATGCACTGCTGCTTTGTGGTGCTAGACTTGGTGGTGTTGGACTTGCTGGAGCTGGATCTGATGGACGTGCTGGAGCCGGACCTGTTGGACTTCATCACGATCTTGAGATCGGCAAGTGTACGACTACCTCATCCACGAGTTCCATCTTGTTAACAAAGCTTTGTTGTATTCGAGGGTAAGTTCTCTATGGATGTATATCCACCAGTTGCTTGTATCTAATAGATAGATCTTGGCGATAGTTCCCATCATAGGATTTTTTTTCTATGCTGCGAACCCAACAGATCAAGCATATGCACAGAGTTATCTTCTCGTAAACAAGCTAGTTCATCACACGTGATGCAAATTCTATGCACCATAACAACATCGTCTACGTCATCATTTCCAACCAAATAATAAGTATAATCAAGGACGTAAACACTCTTCAAACATGTGATTTCAGCAATTCTATTTCTAGCATGTACCAAGGAAATTGGAGGATCCATTGTAATAGACCACAAAGAAGTAGTATCATAAAATTTATCTAACACTTAATCATGTCTAACCAATAGTATACTATCTAAATTAGATATAATATCTAGGTCACTTGGTCCATTCTCAACACTTTGAACATATTTTGTCAAGGCACATGGTTCAATTTCAGCAACAATAATTTTAGTGGGCGCACTCATCTCTCTAGAAGAATTCAAATCAGCAATAGGTGCACTCAAAACAGTACTCAAAACCCTAGGCATCTCAATTGTTTTATCACACGACATATTCAAACCAATAGCACAATCATCTAAAAAGCGTTGTGACCAAATCATTGGCAATCTCAACACATTTCCTATTTAAATCAAGAGGGCATTGATCAATCTCATGTGCATGAACAAAATCGGTACCTTTACTATTGCCTTGTACAATCATTTCAGATGATAGAGTTACTATTGGAGGAGACTCGTCAACATCTCGAGACAATTCAGTCATGGTTGGTGGAGAAGCAGAAACATTCTTCTGCACTTGCTGGACACACGCCTCTTAATTATCTGTTCAGCTTTGCAAGCACAACAAAACATACGATTGATAGAATAAAAAAATTCATGCATAAGTATGTCCTAGATGTCATGATTTAAACCTCTCCAAAATCTATCCATAAATTCATTTTCACTTTCTTCTACGAAAGAATGCAACAAGGTAGTTTCCAAAGTATCATAATATTCTCTCACGGTGTCACTACCTTGATGTAAATGTTGCAATTTCCTAGCCATGTCACGAGTATAATATAATAGAACAAATTTATGTTGCATAGCAAGTTGCAAACCATGCCAAGTTGTAGGTATATAATCAGGATATAATCGACAATAATCATTCCACCACATAGAAGCAAAATCAGTGAATGTACTAATTGCAGCTTTTATTCTCTTACGCTTAGAAAAATTATGGGAACAAATATATCTTTTAACTCAACCTCCCATTCAATATATCAATCAGGTTTAAATCGACCATTAAACTGTGGCATAGAAACGGTAACCTTATCATGTACTTTTACATCTTGTGGTGGTCGTCGTGGTTTGCTAGATGGTGGCACATCTCCAACTATAGACGAAGCCCAAGAATTTCTAACTCTAGAACCTGCCATGATTTGTAGAAAACAAGAAACAAATAACAAGTATATGGTCCTATCAACTACTATAATATGGTAGCAAGTCGCTCACAAGTTACGAATATCAAATTCTTATAAGTTCTCACCATGTAGTAGGCGGAGATTGGTAACCAACAATTTCAAGTAACTCCGAAGATTGAACAAAGCAAGCGAATGAATATTGCATGATGTATAAATATGTGGAGTTGTAGGTAGGCTTAATATACATAGAGAAATATGTTGCAACCATGTTAGTCAATGTAAAGCTGAAAATACGTTCAAAGTTGTCAAGTGCTGCTCCTAGGCTAGACCGTACTAGAGACGCGAGACTAAGACATAGACGTAAACGCATGCTAGTGGAGCCAAACAAAAGCAGTTGGATAGCCTACGTAGAAACACAAGTGCAGCAGGATGCGAGAAGTCAAAGTAGCCAGAGATGACACGGTCTAGAAAACCGACCAAAACAACATGCGCCACACAAGATGTGTAGAACAGGAAGCTGAACCAGAGTCCACGTAAGAGTAGAGAACAAGTCAAAGTTGTCGACAATTCCCTTTTTTTCTCATTTTCACTTTTTCTTTTTTAGGGAGGAAACGGCTCAGACTTGATATGCTAAACAAGTGTAGCACCTCGGTAAACCACTACTAGAAAATCGTTTGTTGTTTTTATTCCGTGCATCGTCATGATAGCGTGCTCATGTCATCATGTCACATTGCATTTGAGCATCATATTAAAATTGTTGCATTGATGTTGGATTGCATTGCATTTGTTCCTATTCAATCTTGTCTTGTTATTGTTGTTATCACCTAAACCTTCTGTCCTTATTTTACCTACATCTATTTTTGTTTTCTACAAGTGGGTTCCTTTTGTTAGGGACCATTATTTTCAAAATGTTTTGTATTTCTATTTCTTAAAATCCTAACTCATATTCTTGATCTCGTAGAATTGCCCAAATTGTTATGGGGCCACGCTCTTGTCTTCTTCTATTTCCCCTTGATGGCTTTGACTTCTCTGTTCAAAAGCTTCCACAAAATATTCAAAAGAGTTTGAGTGAAACACTTGTTTGAATTTGTAACAAACAAAGAAAAACCAAACAAACAAATATAAATAAAAACAGAAATAATAAGAGAGAGATACCTGCAACAGCAACCAGCAGACCAGCAGCTAAAGCCTACCATCGGCCCATCTCCCTCATGGCCTGGCACCCTTCGATGGAGCCGGGAGAGCTCCTCGTTACTATTCTTCTCTTCTCCGTCCGCTCCCTCTATGAAGCCTCACGTCAGCGAGCAGGTTGTCGTCAGCTCTGTTGCCGCGTCAGCGCTGCGCCCCTCCTTATCCCCAAACCGACGCAGCCCCTAGGAACCCTAGACCCCCTCCATACCTCGCGTGGCAGCCCCGTCCTTCATTTGCCTTCCTGCACATCACCACCGGATGCCAGCGCCTTGGACACGCCATGGCACCATCTCCGGCCTGTCGTGTACCTGCAAGGAGGAGAAGGCCACGTCGCCCCGTGTCCGTCGTTCCTGTGCACTAGGAGGATACGCCACGCTCGCCATCATAGACGCCTTGCCGTGTCGCCGTCCTCATCACATCTCTGACCGGGAACCACCGTCTCCGACTACCTTCCGGTGAGCAGCCACTAGCCCCAGTTCCCCTGGCTTTGATAGCTTCGCCGCGCTTCACCATCGCTGCCCTCGCTAGCACGCGCCGAAGCCGCATGCCACGATGTGCGCGCGTACGCTCTCAGGCAGCAGCAATGGCACACACATCACTATTTTGGCCCTCTGTTCCATGAGTCCTCCCGGCCGCCATAGTTCGCCTCCAGAGCCGACCATCACCTTCGTGTAAAGACGGCACAACCAACTTGTGTTAGTTTCAAATGGCGCCTAAAACAGTGTCCCCAATCGCTCTAAATCCTCCGGCAAAGTCGACACAATCTCACAGACGCCGTTGTCAGTTTGCCGCCCGCGTGCACCATGTTTTCTTCCTCTGTTTCCATCAAGTTCACGACCGCCTCAGTATGTCGTCGGTGTTTCACTTCACGTCTACTTCTTCCCGGATGTACCATCCCGATACTGAAACAAACTGTGGTTCTTTTGGTCACTCGTAGCTCTTGCAATCATCCAGAGAAGATCGGCATTCTTCACTGTACTACCACGTTTCGTTTTCAGTTTCAACAGCTATGCATCTCCTCGTTTTCGGCAGTCTGAAACCAGCCCAGATCGGAGCCTTCCCCGGTGAACCTTTTTCCTTATTCAGCACCTAAAGCTTGACCTAGTAGTCCCAGCTACGTGATGCAAGTTGCTGCTTACCCTGTCGAGCACCGAACGCAACGAAATGATCCTCGAAACGTTGTTGTTTTACCACGCTAAATAATAGTGTTTTTAGAGCTCGGTCGGCACTACAGAACCTCACGGCCATGGTCACGCCACTAGTTATCGTTGATGACGCCCCTGTCCGCCATCGTGTTGCACCTCCGTCGGTTCTGTCAGCCGCCATACGCGGGTACACTCCATGTTCGCTGCACAGCAACACCACCTCGCACATTCAGTTGAAAACTAGCTAGCTCTTCTTGTACCTGAGTTTTAATTCAGCTGTTTGCTTTACTAGCTCCATTGGTCATTCAACTTCTTTGGCATCCTTTCCTATAATCAATACGAATTAGTCTAGATGGCTGTAAACCCATCAATTCTCCAACCCATTTGTAGATCGAATCAGACACATATTTTTGTCCAGCCTTTTTGTATCATTTGATCGCAGCCACACAATAAAACACCACCGCATGCCTTGCCAGATCCATCCCAAATACCCCTCTATCTATTTCTTTCTTTTATTTCATTTTGCAAATCTATTTATATCATATCTTTTGATCTATAACTGCAGTTACTACAAGTTATATGTTGATTTTTATCAGAAAAATGCACTGATCATTAATATGCCACCCACATGGTTGTTTACATCTTGTTCATGTTGTTTGGGAATAGTTTTGCATACATCACCAATAGATAACATATGGAGTGTTTTGGGATAATGCCAATTATAATTCCCACTCGATTTAATTTTATGTAGATCACCTATGACATATTGGACCATGCTAACAACATTTAAATTGGGGTAGAAAAATAACTTGAATTATATAATTGTTTGGCGGAATTCGGTTTTCGTTTAATCTTGCTATTGTGCATTAGGGTTTGCCATGCCAACCATGTCTTGCCATGCATATCATGAACATGTCGGATCTTCCGCATTAGTGTAATTGTTGCATCCTTTGTTCCTTTTAGTGCTTTGCTTCTTCTCGGATAGGGCGATGAGATGTTGTGAGATTCGACAAGTCCTTTGGCTATCTATCTTCGAAAGTGTTTCCTAGGCGAGCATTCTCCCCCTTTCTACCTATTTTGCATTTATAGTCTTTATTTCCTCATGTTGATCTATTGCTATCCATGTTGCGATGCCTTAGTTTCCGTGCACCATTTATACTCCTTGCAGCCTCTATGTTGCCTTGGACACATCCTATTACCTGTTGTTTGATAGATAGTCGGTCTTGCGAGTCGTAGTTGTTTGCTCAGGTGCTGCTTCACATCGTTGCCGTTTCACGTTGTTAGAAGGTTGCCACATGTTTAATGGTGGAGATGATCATGACTTCATCTACAACTTGATATTAAAATGTTGGGAATAGATATAACTAATGCAGAGGCACTAGTGGGCAATAACTAATATTTGGTTTTTCCACGCTCACTTGTGTCCCGTAGGCCCTGAGTACTTGATACCCGTTCCTTGACTATTCGCACTATCCACATACGGGAGACCCTATGGATCCCCTTTGCCTGAGCTTGATTTCCACTTTATTTCTTGGGGCCCCAAACTAGTTTGGGGCTTTATTACTATCATGTACCTATGTTATGCTTTACTTTTTTATTTACGATTGTGCCTTGAGCACCTGTACTGTTTTGGATTGTGACACGTTTTCGCTGTATCGACAAGCCCAGTCACACTTTCGGGTTCCTAGTCATTTACCGCCGTCTACACAAACCCTGGGTCTATCTCAGAGCCAGCCAACTTTGTTGCGGGTAGCTTAGTGGGGTGACCCTCCTAAAATGATTTATGAATCATGTGAATGCTTTGTCGTGAGGCCTCAATGCTTTTTATTTGGTTCTTCCCGAGGTTGATTGTGTGTGTTGCTATTTGTGCACCCCCTGCAGGGTAAAACTTTCTGAAAGTCGTTTCCGCGGTTATGGATGACTTGGAGCACAGTATCTCGATCATAGACAACTATAACTAATGTAGTGCTATAAATTTGACTTTGACATGTCCAGTAATCAGTTTCACTACAACGGAAGGAGTAAATAAAAATGCCAACAACTGCTGGAGTTGGGATGTCTCATGCTAATTGTATCTGACTAGTAAGTATTGCAACTACAATGGAATGGTTAACTAAAACTGCTCACTGCTTACGATATCGGGATGACTCATGCTATTTATATCTGACTAGTAAGTGCTGCAACTATAATGGAATTAATAAAACCGCCAACTGTGTGAGTTCCTCGATTTGACTTCCTCGTTTGGTCTCGAGGGGGGAATACCAAGATGGGTATGATTGGTGTTAGTATTAGGTTGGATCCGATAGGTCTTTCTTACCCCTCTCTAATAGCCGACACTTATATCGAGTCTCTATAGGTTGTATACTGCATGCTTCGCTGCCGCTTCAGTCCACCATACCTATATAGGCGAGAGCCACCGAATTCTAGACTCACCGTGTACTGGCCTCAGTACTGACCGCTCCCTTTTTCCTTTGCCCTTTGTCGGCACCCCTTTTGTTTTATAGGTATAAGTTCGACGTCATTAGCAGGGTTACCCTTCTGGCTTGGCCTGGGCAGGGTTATGGACGCCATTGGTTATTCTTCAGGGCTCTTAGCCTAATTTGCTTCTTATCCGTACTCGGATGTTGTATTGTTTTCAAGGTGATTTGGATCTTTGCACGGTATATCTGTATTCTTGACTCATGGAGTCGTTGTTGTATATATATGTTCTGTGGGTTCCATCATGGACTATTGTGTAATGATATTACTTCGTTTTCCACCCGCACGGAAGTGCCTGGTGGACATCTTTGAATCGTTTCTATGTGGGTTTGGTGGGAATTGCTAAAACTTGCATAGGACCGATTCGAGTGTGTTACAACAAGCTAGGACTCTAGTTGAGAAACGGAACAAAATCTCTCACGACACAAATATTTCAAACTGGCAAGCTAATTCAAACTGGGCAACTAATTTCTAGGAAGCTTAATAGGACACGCTGAGATCAAACTGCTATGTCCGTGAAATCCATAATTCTTCTCTTTTTTTAACTCTGGATACTTGATACCCAAAAATAATATCCAAAGATCCCGACCGAAGATCGAAACAAAACGATAAGAATTTAGAAATGGATCGGCTTTTTTTTCTCTCTCTCTTTTTCTTCTGAACTTTTTTTCTTTTCTATTTGCCTATCCTTGGAAACTGAACCAAAAAATCACTATTTTCTAGTTGACCGGTCAACAAACTTTCCAATAGATTAGATCTCAAGCAAAGATCACAGGTGCAATTTCCTTCAATAAAAGAAACACGATGGGGCCATGTACATGCAGCCAAACAATTTGCAATACTAGCTCTCGCTCTTTTATTGACTGAAACCAAGACGAGCTCTCCTTTTTTTTTCTTTAAAACTTTCGAAACAATCAGCGTTGGATCAAAAGGAATATGGATGGACTGCGAAAGCCATGAATTTGAACTGCACAACACCGTGGATTACAGGAATTGCGAAACAAAAGAATAATGGATGGAGCACGGCGGACGGTACGTGACAAAACGTGGCTAGAACTCAAAACGCTAAAAGACTAGACTATAAAACCAGCAATTGGACGAATGATATAACGAAAATTCAACAAAACAAAACTAAGTGATCAAAGCAAAAAAGGCTGAGACTAGTTTTGGGACAAGGATTTTTTATAGACTTTTTCTTGGACTCTAGGTATAAATAGATCCCACCGAGCAACCTGAAACCTCATATCACGTCACCGCTTATAGCAATAATTATATGTGGGCAAAGGTGTCTGATCTTTCGATGAGATGGTGATAAGTCGATTTAGGTGGAGTTCGGGCTTGACGATCCGACTACACGTGCGAGCACGAGCGCCAATGCAATCGTAGGCCAATCTCCTGGAGGTTACCGATCTTGCAGAAGCACTATCGGCCTGACTAGCGAGGGTCTTAATTCCTACCTGAAATCGAGAGCAAGTAAGAACTAATATTGCAATCAAGATATTGCGAATAAAGATGAAAGCTTTATTGAATATGGTGGGATCCTGAATAGGTGCGAAGTCTAGGAGGTCTCGGTGACACTCATGTCTTGGCGAAGTTGCAATGATGGCTAACTTTTAGTCTAAACAAAATTCAAGTTCTAATGATGGCTAGGAGGGGGTTAATATGGAGGAAGAGAGGGAATTTTCGTCCAACCCTAATGGGCCATCCGAAAACACCTCTAGATGGGCCTTCCTCCACTCAAATAGCCTCCAGAAACTCCCTAGATTATCTAGCTCGAAAAAACATGGGTCTGGCCCATCAAATAAGGTGACGTGACACTAAATAAAGACTTAGACGAATAATACGAGTAGGTATCTTGTGAAATTCGTCCAAGCATCCTTTGCGGCCTTATGGTGGCTTCAAAGTCCTAAAATCTCCACTGGCATTATCGTCCATCCTCACACACTCGTGGCCTTCTCCATGCACGCCCATGCTCCAATGCTTGTCCCTTTCGTCCTTACTAGATCCATCATTACTAAGTAACATAAACATGACTGATTTAGGCAGCATCATATTCTCATTTATATTAGAAAGAGTACCTAGAAACGAAAGTACATAATAATTGCGTAGTCGTGCATAAGCTCTTGTGAGAGGTCACCATAACATTGTTGTAGGAGTAGCGGGTGTATCAGTAGTAGGGATGTCCTCATCATGTTTAGTCTTGAAGCTTAGCAAAGCACTTGTTGCTCGATAGTAGCTCTTGTGTCTTCGTGTTGTTACTTCATGTCTTGGGCACGCTTGTCGATGTCCATGTTGGTGCGCTCATGGAGAGGAAGTGGTAGAATGTCGAGCGTGGTGAGGGTCTCGAATCCATAGACGATCATGAATGGGCTCTTCATTATGGTGGAGTGCTTCGCTCTATTTTAGGCGAACTCTGCATGTGGAATGCATTCCTCCCAATCCTTAAGATTCTTCTTGATCACCATGCGAAAGAGTGTTCCAAGGCTTCGGTTGACGACCTCGGTTTGGCCATCGGTAGGATGCGAGGCGGACGAGAAGAGGAGCTTCGTGTTGAGCTTGTTCATTAGCGTCTTCCACAAGTAGCTCATGAATTTGAAATCACGGTCAAAGATGATTGTTCTTGGCACACCATGAAGATGAACTATTTATCTGAAAAATAGATTTGCAATATGTGAAGTGATACCTTCGATCCGGATTATAGATTTAGTATAGCTCTTTTTCCCTAGTAGATCTAGGTTATCGAATCCTCGTGAAGAATAAAGCATAGTGAAGTTACTTTAACGAACCTTCGGGAGTTTTAGAATTCTTTTTGTGTTTTATCGGACCAAGAGTTTGCTGGCGTTTGTTGTTGTCGATGATGGAGAGAGAGGGCCTAGGGCTTTCGGTTGCACCTATAGCTATGCAAAACATCTGATGGGAATAAAAGATAATAATCATGTATGCATGTAATTGTTAGAGCAAGATAATTATATGTGGGTAGTGCATCCATAATTGCTATTGCCTCTACAACCGCTTATAGCAATAACTTACTAGTATCATCCATAGAAGAAAGAGAACTAATGATATGCATAGTGATGTGACCGTTAATCCCAAGTAAATCCCTCACATACAGACGTACTAACCCTTCTGTCACTAGGGTTCCCAACCTGCAGATTAGTCATTACTCATACTCCCTATAGCTATCTCAATCCTCGGGGTCTTGGGTACCTGACAAGTCCTTGGCTTGAGTCAAGAGAGGATACAATAATCATCATGTCATACAAACTAATACATGATCCCATCTATGATAAATAACATGCACAAAAGCTACATGGCTAGGCCTAAGCCCTTAGCCCAAAGAGAATTACTCACGCATAGAGATGAAATCAACAATCATAAACATTGCAATGGAAATCATGAGATTCATAGAAAATAGTGTTACAATGTCATGAATCGAAGATGAGATCTACTATTACAAGTGGTGGAATACGGCTATGGTGGTGGAGAAGCGTATAGAGATTATAGCTAAGTCTATTCCTCCGACAACTCTTCGGTGTTGTGGATGCAGGTTTCTGGGGTTCTGGGGGGCGCTGTTTCTCATTGCCCGAAGCCTCTTTATATAGAGGTCCCTTCACAAAAGTTATTCTGTTTGACCTAGCAGTGTCGATGACAACTATACGGCCGGAACTATACAGCCGGAATTTTATTCCTGCCATATAGTTGGTCATTAAAGCTTCTGTCTCCACTTCACGACCCATGGTTTCTTTGGGTTGTTGGAAATCTCATATCTTTGACTTTACTATTGTGATTCGCATCATCAAACGTCATTATCTGCGCAGGAAAAAATAGAAAGAAAGGATTGCATACCCCTTTGATCATTAGGCATTAGTGGCAGGGTTTAGAGAGATATTTCATCAAAAATATGAATAATATCCAATTTAAATGTGGATGTAGATGGCTATATTTCATAGCCATCAACCTTCCCAAGCTTAAACTTGATCGTCCTTGAGCAAGAAAACCAAAATCAAAAAGGAACTCAACACTTAAACTAAAATAACGAGATGATGATCTTACTCATGATTGGTAGTCTCATGTTTCCTCGGTGTTCAAAGGTGTATAATTTTTGTATATGCACGAGGCATAAAGATTTTAGTTTAGGGATCACTTTTCACGCTCTAAAAATGGTAATATTAATCTGAAAAACTTCAGCATAGATAGAGTAATGGCAAACATATCATATGGGTTTTTATGCATCCTTATAGCACAGCAAAATTATTGTTAACATGGATGATTCAAATGAGTAAACCGTATTCCATGTCATGTAATCAACTCATAGGCTTGCCTTTAAACAATAAAGTATAATCATGTAAAATTGAGAGTGTGAGAGTTTGTCATGAAAAACATATACACTAGAGTATCTCAATTCTCCTACATCAATAAGTCAAGACTTTTCAAGCACTACTTTTTTGTTCATTATCCTTCAAGAATTTCAGTTATTAAGTAATTGAGAGCATGCCAAAAATAATAATTAGTTTATCCAGCTGTGATGGACACTCGTGGCATCACCAAGGTTTTTGTTCCTTTTGCACAATGATTACTCATATCAGCCAGAGGAGTGATTCCATCATGAACACAGCTACCCGACAATGCCAAGATTCTTACCCATTATATCATTGATGCTATATATGTTTAATCAACTCATAGCCGAAATCTAGGAGTTTCCTCCTTGAAGATCATTCGTAGGCTAGCGGAGTTGTTGGCATCTAATGAAGTTTGACACACATAAAGGTATATCATTCTTATGATTCACAAGTCAAACTTTGGCATGCTCACAAAAACCGGTAAACATTAATTCGATTGAACAAATCCTTTTAAAGAGAGCTATCAAGTCAATCATTATTTTCCGTGGCGTTGAGTGTCTCTAGAAATAAGCCTTCACGACTCAACACTACAACACCCAAGCCTTTAATTGTGATACTTTTTCTTATTACAATTGTTTAGCAAATTTTTAGGCAAGACTTGGTTAACTACAAGATTTGGAACAAAACGTACCCAATTAAATACCCATGCAAATTTTTTTTTACTACAATATAAAGACTCACTCCACCAATATAATATCTTAACATTTATTACTAACTAGCATGGGGTTCTCAAACTTCAAAAGTGGGGAGTGTTAAGGCATACCTCTGATGATTGGTTCCACTTCTCTCTTCCCTTTTGATTTGCTTCTTGGAAACTCGAAGTCAATCACTCTCCTGTAAATATGTGAAAGCCACAAGGAGAATAGAAAGGAAGGAAGAGGGAAAATAAAGATAAATGGAAAAATCTTTTTGTTGTTTTTAAGATAGGGAATTAAAGAATAGAAAATTGGCGGCAAAGCTCGGCTAGAAAGTCTTGAAAACAATTAGAAATAACTAAAGATAAAGTGTTGGGGAAACCAACATGAGTGCATACAAACTCAAATGAAAAATATAACCTCGAAATAAATAAAAGCAAATGAACGTCAAATAAAGATAATGAGGGAACTTCCCCAAGCTTAGGCTTTTGCAAGCCCTTCAAATCATTGTTGTGGTGGGAAAAGTCGTAACTCCAGTTTGCAAATTGAGTTGATAAACTACTAGTTGTTTCTCGGAGGTTCAAGGAGAGGGTATGCATCCTCTCCACAGTTCCTCTAAGTTCTTGGAAGTCTGGTATGTAGGGAACCGGGTTGGTGGCTGATACGTTCAAAACGTATCTACTTTCCCAAACACTTTTGCTATTGTTTCTCCTCTAAACTTGTGTGATTTGGATGCAACTAACGCATACTGACGCTGTTTTCAGCAGAATTGCCTTGGTGTCTACTTTTTGTGCAGAAAATCAACTATCAGGAAAAATCCCGGAAAATATGCCGCAAATCCTATTTCACCAGAAGACTCCTGGAGCCAGAATACGAGACGGAGGAGGGCCAGGGGCTGGCCACACCCCCCCAGGCGCGGGCTGAGCCTGGCCATGCCAGGGCATGGTCTGGCCGCCCCAGGCTGCCCCTCGGTCTCCCTCTTCGCCTATAAGTTGCCTTCTGACCTAAAACCTCAGGGGGGTTCGACGTTTTTCTAGAAGGAGTCCGCTCCGCCGCCACCACCAAATTCCACGAAACAGCACCAGAAACTCCGTTCTGGCACCCTACCGGGACGAGGAATTGGAGGAGATCATCGCCATCATCATCACCATCGCTTCTCCATCGACTATCCATGTTTCCCCCATCTATGAGTGAGTAATCCCCCGCGGTAGGCTATGGGGATGGTAGGGATTGGATGAAATCGTTCATGTAATGGCATCAGATTGTTAGGGCATGGTGCCTAGTATCTTTTATTAGTGCTTTATGACTTTGTTGCGACTTGTTACGCTTAATGCTTGTCACTAGGGCCCGAGTGCCATGATTTAAGATCTGAACATGTTATTGATTCATTATGATAGTATTGTTTATGGTCTTATCTACAAGTTGTATACACACGTTGTTGTCCGGAACCGATGGCCCCGAAGTGACAGAAATCGGGATAACCAGAGGGAATGGCTTTGATGTGAGGATCACATGTGTTTGTGGAGTGTTAATGCTTTGCTCCGGTGCTCTATTAAAAGGAGCACCTTAATTTCCAGTAGTTCCCTTGGGGCCCCGCTGCAAACGGGCTGGCAGGACAAAAGATGTTGTGCAAGTTCTCATTGCGAGCACGTATGACTATATATGGAACACATGCCTAGGATTATCTAGTACTTGGATGCTTTATCTTATTTATCTGCAATTGCCCTATGTTCTGATTGCTATGTGAATTGTGTTGTCCATGCAACGCCCGTCCATCCATCCCTATGCCTACCACACTCGAATCCCATTGTTACTGCTATTGTTACTGCTATCTTTACTTTACTACTGCTGCTACTTTACTATTCCTACTACAAAACTGTTGCTACTGATAAACTGGTGTGAGCAAGATTGTTTCTAAGTGCAGCTGAATTGACAACTCAGTTGTTAAGGCTTATAAATATTCTTTGGCTCACCTTATGTCGAATCAATAAATTGGGTTTCACTTCCCTTGAAAATACTGCGATACACCCCCTATACTTGTGGGTCATCAGTGGCTGCTCCTCTTGATAAGGAACTTCGTGCTCCTCTTCTTGGTCCTCATCCTCATCCACAATCTCCTCCTCGGGTTGGTGTTGCTCAACCTGCAAGTCATATAGCAAATGTCCTTCCTCGATAGAGAAAAGACCATTAGGCCAAGGAGCAGGGTAGAGACGCCCAGCTCCAGCAATATGCAAGTAATAAACACCACCTTTCCTAGTGAGCATTCCACAAGCTTCTAAAGTAGAGAAACCAACACGTCACTAACCTAGCATTGATTGCAACTCACCTAGGTCGATGCCTAGGGCAAAGGCAAGAACGGTGATGACGCCTCCACCTATGATTGGTCCTTGGCTTTGGGAGGATTGGTACTCCAGGTAGCGTACAAGAATTGTGCCTAAGTTGAGTGACAAGTCGATGTTGTTGAAAGCAGCTTTTGCGAGGACTAAGATGTCCTCCTCATTGAGTCTCGTGAACTCATTTCGTGCCTGCAAGGTGTTAGCAATAACATAGAACAAATAGTGAATTGCAGGATGTTAAATATTCTCCCTCTTTCTTACTCTATAAGTGAAACTCATTCCATTATAATAAAGTTCCAGGGAAGGGTCTATGCCAGTAAAGGATGCACGTAAGGCATTAGCATTATTGTTTGGAAAATTAAAACATGTGCACCATTGATCTAGTGATAAAGCATAATTGTTGTTCATAAGTCAGAAAGAAATCATGTCCTCTCCATGCCATGCTTTAACGGTGCTTTGCAAAGAACTTAGAAATTCAAGAGTTCCTCGGTGATAAGTAGGCACATAATTGAATACAAAGTTTTGCAGGCCAACTCTATTGCAAAGTAAATTGAAGTCATTAGAAATACCGAGTTGATTCAATATAATGGGGCAAGCCCACTTTGTTGTCTTCACTTCTCGGTTCTTGATCCTGTTGAAGCAATCACGTTGGAGCTCATCCCTGAACCATATCCCCATGCGTTCTTGAGAAGCAGCCCGAGAAGAACTAGCGGCGGCACGAGCACGAGTTTGGCTCCTTGTGTTCATCATATAAAATAATAAGGGAAGACAAAAAATAAAACTTTTTGATCCAACAATAATAAGCATAACATATTCCTCTTCTTAGCACACTAAAGAGTCCCCTCAAAATAATAATCTAGGCAAGAGAATCACGGAAATTAGTTCATAGTAGGTCTCACCCTAGATTGATAATGATAAGAGATCGAAAATGAATTTGCAAAAATTAATTGGAGGATTAGAGGAGAAACATACCGTAGATCACTTGTGTGCGAGGAAATCGAACGAAATTAAGTAGAGATGAAGGTCTCTTGAGGTTTTGAGAGAGTTTGGAGGTAGAAGAGAGAAAGAGGATTGAAGTTTTGGTGTTGGGGGTACCTTCTAGTGGCGATTTTCTGGTCGGACGCATCTATACGATCAAACTATACGTCTGGAACAATTTGTTCTGCCATATAATTGGTCTGATGTCAAAAATTTAGGGTTTCCACCTAGCGGCGCAACCATACGGCCAGAACTATACAACTAGGATTTTTATCCCTGCCGTATAGTTGGTCTTTAAACCTTCTGTATCCTGGAAAAGAAATTTTACAAAGGCAACAATAACTATACGGTCAGAACTATACAACTGAAATTTTTATTCCCGCTGTATAGTTGGTCATTAAACCTTTAGTACCCAAGAAAGAAAATTTGTCGATGGCAAAGATATCTATACGGCTAAACTATACGGCTGGAATTTATTCCCGTTGTATAGTTGGTCGTTAAACCTTCTATAGTCATCAAAAAATTTCTATTTTTTCGAGAATCCTTTCTTATCCTGAAACTTAGAGAAACACCTTTTTTTTGACAAAAAAATGATAGTAAAAATTGTCGACCAACATCAGCATGTATAAAGCAGGATTTTTAGTACTACCGAACTTATTCTCCTCAACTAGATCTTTCTAGCACTCTTTATTAAACATAAAACTTAAAAACTTTACTCAAACCTTTATTTCACATGGGTTGCCTCCCATGAAGCGCTCTTTTATGGTCAATAGCTTGACCTTGATGTTACTCACTTCGGCCAGATGAGTGGAACACCCACTCCAAAATAGTTGGCCTTCAAAGTGATGGCCTCCTTTTCATCATGCTTGGCTTTCTTCTTCCTAGGAAAATTAATAACAAAAGGATCCCGTGAAGGCAATTGAAGCTTCATGTTCCCTTCATGTAGATTAATCAAAGCCTTAATAGTTCTTAAGAATGGACAACCTAATATAATAGGAGCAGTAGCATCTTCAGGCATGTCAACAATAAAAAAATCAATAAGAGCAGGACAGCCTTTAATGTATACTAAAGTATTTTCTTTAATCCCTACAGCTTGTTTGTAGGTAGAATCCGCTAGATGTAATTTTAACTCGGTGGTTTCAAAAGAGCCAAGATTTAACTTATTAAAAAGACTTTTTGGAACTGTTGAAACGCTTGCACCTAGATCACAAAGTGGAGCTATCTCATTGGTCCCAATTTTAATCTTAATAGTAGGCTCAGATATATCATCAAGCTTCACAAGTAATTTTTCAGCAATTTTCTTATATTCTTCCTCAAGCTCATGTACCTTTATTGCTACCTGATTAATGAAGTGTTGATACATAGCTTCCTCATTTGCTTCACTTACCGTAATCTTGATATTGATCCTTTTTACAAGATCTTCAACGATGTAATTGGTAAAGGATCATTACTATAATCAAGTTCTTCAGGCTCCTCCCTTTGGATTCTCATCATCTTGAGGTCTTCAACAGGATTGGCCTCAGCTTTACCTACAAATTTATCTAGAATGAGAGTTTGACTCTCGGTTATCTTACCTAGCTGTGCCTCAACAATCCTTGTTCTTTCTTGGAGGGCCTACAAATCATTCCTCAAACTTATATCTTGGTTAGATAATTTACCAAGCATAGCATCATGGTTCTCCGTTATTTTAACAAGGATATTGTTTTGCTCATTTTGTGAGTCCATAAAGGACTTAAGTGTTTATTGGAGACTACCATTACTTGATCCCATATTATTATTAGAGTTACATGCACGACTAGAATAATGTTTCTGAAAATTAGGATTATAATTCTTCTTCCAAGCAGGGTTATAATCATTAGGAGCTATGCAGTCTATTTCTTCAATATTTGTTTCTGGGATAGCTCTTACCTGGTTTTCCTTACCTTTTATGGCTAATATGAGCTCATCCAGCTTAGCATTGAGTTCTTCATTTTCTTGTGGTGAGACGGAGTTCACCTTCTTCGTGTTTGATCTATCCACATGCCACTGGGCATGGTTGTCTTGCATATTGTCTAGCAACTGATTTGCTTCGGTAATATGGTTGTGCATAAATATTCCTCCAACTACAGTATCAAGCATAGACTTAGACACAGGGTTAAGAGCATTATAAAATAAATGGAGAATTAACCAATCTTACATCCCATGACTGGGACAGTTTCTGATGCATTCTTTCATCCTCTCCCGTTCAAGCGCTAGTGGCTCATGCTCTTCTTGTCTAAAACCAGTAATATTAGATCTTAGTTGCATAGTCTTTGCAGGTGGGAAAAATTTAGTCATAAATAAAGAAGTACACTCCACCCATGATGCAATAGTATTTCTAGGCAAAGATAGCAACCATTCTTTTGCTCTTCCTCTAAGAGAGAAAGGAAATAGGCGCAATTTGACCACATCAGGGTCAACATCTTTTATGCACATCATATCACATATTTCAGTGAAAGTGTTCAAGTGCATACATGCGTCCTCAACAGCAGAGCCTCCAAATTGATTCTGTTGAACCAAACTTAAATAGTGGGGCTTAATTTCATAATCATTAGCAGTAATTGCTGGCTAGGTAATAGGAGTACGCAAATAATCAATGTTGGGAGTTGCAAACTCCCCAAGCTTCTTTTCAGCCATATTTCCTATGTTTTTGGGGTTTCTTAAACAAAGACTTATGATAGTAAAAACAAGAATTTAAAGACTAACTAATTTTTTTGGTTTTTCAAATAAAGATTGAAAGCAAACTAACAAAATTAAAAACAAGAATTAAAACTAGCAAGGTTCCTACTAACCTCACTAGGGTAGCTATTGCTTCCCCAGCAATAGCACCAGAAAAATGGTTGATACCTTCGATCCGGATTGCAGATGTAGTATAGCTCTTTTTCCCTAGTAGACCTAGGTTATCGAATCCTCGGGAAGCAGAAAGCATAGTGAAGTTACTTTAATGAACCTTCAGGAGTTTTAGAATTCTTTTTGTGTTTTACCGGACCAAGTGTTAGCTGTCTTTTGTTGTTGTCGATGATGGAGAGAGAGGGCCTAGGGATTTCAGTTTCACTTGTAGCTATGCAAAACATCTGATGGGAATAAAAGATAATAATAAAGTATGCATGTAATTGTTAGAGCAAGATAATTATATGTGGGGAGTGCATCCATAATTGCTATTGCCTCTGCAATCGCTTATAGCAATAACCTACTTGTCTCATCCATAGAAGAAAGAGAACTAATGGTATGCACAGTGATGTCACCGTTAATCCCAAGTAAATCCCTCACATACAGCCGTACTACCCCTTATGTCACTTGGGTTCCCAACCTACAGATTAGTCATTACTCATACTCCCTCACATACCTGCTCAATCCTCGAGGTATTGGGTACCTAACAAGTCCTTGGATTGAGGCAAGAGAGGATACAATAATCATCATGTCATACAAACTATTACATGATCCCATCTATGATAAATAACATGCACAAAAGCTACATGGCTAGGCCAAAGCCCTTAGCCCAAAGAGAATTACTCACGCATAGAGATGAAATCAACAATCAGAAAAATTGCAATGGAAATCATGAGATTGGTAGCAAATAGTCTTACAATGTCGCCAACCGAAGATGAGATATACTATTACAAGTGGTGCAATATAGTTTTACCGGACCAAGCATTTGCTGTCTTTTGTTGTTGTCGAAGATGATATATTTGAGCAATTGCCTTCACAGGATCCTTTTGTTATACATTTCCCAGGAAAAAGAAAGCCAAACATGACGAGAAGGAGGCCATCACTTTGAAGGCCAACTACTTTGGAGTGGGTGTTCCACTCATTTGGTCCGAGTGAGTGATGGCTCAAAATGTATCGAGCTCGTTGGGGGCCCCAAGAGGAAGGTATGATGGGCACAGTAGCAAGTTTTCCCTCAGTTATGGAACCAAGGTTATCGAACCAGTAGGACCAAGGAAACACCTCCAAGGTGTCGTTTCCAACTGGGAATCCTGCATAACACAACCACATAACTTTGCCCCCAACTTACAGTGAGTTTGTTAATCTCACCGGTTTTGCTGAAAACAAAGGATTAAACGTATTGTGTGGAAGATAGTTATTGCTTGTAGAAAGTAAATAGAAAACAGTAAATAGCTTGTAGATTGATGGTAAAAGAATGGCCCGGGGTCGATAGTTCACTAATGGTGATTCTCCTTAAGATAGATGACATGTTGGGTGAACAAATTACAGCGGGGAAATTGACAGCACCGAGAAAGCATACCATGCATATACTAATCATCTTGACTCCTATGAGATTTGATTGGGCGTTACAACATTATACATAGACCGTAATCCAACTGCATCTATGACTAATAATCCTCCTTCAGGTTATCATCCAAACCCCCTCCAGTATTAAGTTGCAAGCAACAGATAATTGCATTAAGCAAAGTGTGTAAAGTAAACAATACGATTGTTCTATTAACAAAGGATTGTTGTTTCCTCCCTAGTAGCAACAGCACATCTAGTAACTTAGAGATTTCTGTCACTTCCCCAGATTACTAGAGGCATGAACCCACTATCGAGCATAAATACTCCCTCTTGGAGTTGCTAGCATCTACTTGGCCAAGATAGCTACTAACAACGGAGAGCATGCAAGATCACAAATAACAAAGACATGATAGAATCAATAATCAATCTGAAATAGCATCTCAATATCCATTAGATCCCCACAAACACAACATGTAGGATTACAAATAGATGATCTTGATCATGAGAAGAGCTCACAAGATCTAAACATGGTAGCACAAAGGAGGAGAACCAACCATCTAGCTACTACATTGACCCGTAGTCCAGGGATGAACTACTCACGCATCACACCGGAGGTAGGCATGGTGATGAAGAAGGCCTCCAGGGTGATCTCTCCCCTCCAGCAAGGTGCCAGGAAGAGCTTCAGATCCCTCCCGATCTAGGGATAGAGATGACAACGACTACAGACTCTTTCGTGGAATTTTGATAGAGTACTTAGGGTTTTCGTCATGGGAGGCTTTTATAGGCAGAAGTGCTAGGTCGGTGGAGCACCAGGGGGCCCACACCTGGTGGTGGCGCGACTAGGGCTGGTCGTGCCACCCTAGGGTGTGGCCGCCCTGGTTCCCCTCTTCGTCTCCCCTCCGGACTCCGTATTGCTTCGGGTAAAATATTGACTTTGGCTTTTGCCCGGTCCAATTCCGAGAATATTTCCTTACTAGGTTGTTTGAAATCAAAAACAGTAGAAAACAGGCAAGTGGCACTACGACATCTTGTTAATAGGTTAGTTCTAGAAAGTGTGTAAAAATACTCCAAAGTGTGGACAAAGCATAAGAAAGTAGATATAAAACAAGCATGGAACATCAAAAATTATAGATACGTTTGCAATGTATCAACATCCCCAAGCTTAACTCCTGCTCGTCCTCGAGTAGGTAAGTGATAAAGAAAAGAATAATTTTTGAGGTGACATGCACCATCACAATCTTGATCAAGGTATTTGTAAAACATTGATAGCTGGGACCATAGTACTTTAACATAGACATGGAAGATATAGTTCTAACAATAAGACATAGCAACTATGTTATAACATGAAAAGGTACAAACAAAAGATTCATGAATAACAATGCTTTGAAAGACGTTTGTTTGTTTCACATATAGAAAGCATAATAAGAATGGTATTCAGCTTGTCCCTCGTAGTGTAGCAAAACATAAATGCATAGGACACCTTCAAAGTTCATAAGGGTGACTAGATACAAATAGTTTAAGAACAAGCAATATCAAAGTTATGAATCAATCAACAAGTTTTGGGACAATGCACATTAAACTAAGAATGAACACTATGCTCTCTCAATAGGTGCATAAAGATAGAAGATGGAGACTCAACTTAAAAGTAAAAGAAAGGCCCTTCATAGAAGGAAGCAGGGATTCAAGTCTCATAAAGATCTTCCAAAAATTATGGTACTTATTAGCTTTCAGCTCTCATTGCCCCTATCATAAGCATATTTAGGTGGTTAAGGTTAAAGTGAACAAATATGAGGATATGCTTGACAAGTTATAAGTTGAAATCTCATGCCCCTTACTCACGAAGACCGAATCTCATGCTACTCAACTTTAGTCACGAGTAAGTTCTTGTCATTGTAACTACATGTGTATCATAGAGAACCGCCAACAGGGTACCCCTTGCCCGATGATACGGAAGCATTCCCATATCAAAATGACAAGGCAAGTAGACAATGAGCATCTCATCGATCTTTTTATTTGCTATTTGCATAGGTTTTTTTTGAGGATGCATCATAGATTGCTCACTATGGTTATGCTGCAAGTTTCCACCATGATTAGGCATGGCTTAGGCTAGCAGTCCAGGCGTTTCTCTAACACATATACAAACTCCATGAGCTTACAAGCTCCCCTTTTATTTCACACCACCGGGATCCATAAGCAAAAGAACATGATATCAACCAAATAAAGTGCAATGTTGAAAGCGTTCCCCATGGTAACTGATGGCCCAAAATATCGAGCTCGTTGGGGAACCCCAAGAGGAAGGTATGATGCACACAGTAGTAAGTTTTCCCTCAGTTATGAAACCAAGGTTATCAATCTAGTAGGAGCAAAGAAACACCTCCAAGGTGTTGCTAGCTAGTCTTTGGCAGGGCGCACTACCGGTGCTAGCAACAACGTGGAAACCTGCACAACACAACCACAGAACTTTGCCCCCAACTTAAAGTGAGGTTGTCAATCTCACCGGTTTTGCTGAAAACAAAGGATTAAACGTATTGTATGGAAGAAAGTAATAGTTTGCAGAAAGTAAACATAAAGGAGTAAACAGTTGTAGATTGATGGTAAAAGAAATGACTGGGGTCCATAGTTCACTAGTGGTGGCTCTCCTTAAGATAGATGACATGCTGGGTGAACAAATTACAGCGGGGCAATTGACAAATATCGATAAAGCAATCATGCATATACTACGTATCTTGACTCCTTTGAGATTTGATTAGGCATTACAACATTATAGATAGACCGTAATCCAATTGCATCTATGACTAATAATCCACCTTCAGGTTATCATCTGAACCCCCTCCAGTATGTAAGTTGCAAGCAACAGATAATTGCATTACGCATTGCGTGTAAAGTAAACAATACGATTGTTCTATGAACAAAGGATTATTGTTTTCTCCCTAGTAGCAATAGCAAGTACCTTAGAGATTTCTATCACTTCCCCAGATTACTAGAGGCATGAACCCACTATCGAGCATAAATACTAATCTTGGAGTTGCTAGCATCTACTTGGCCAAGATAGCTACTAACAACGGAAATCATGCAAGATCACCAATAACAAACTCATGATAGAATCAATAATCAATCTGAAATAGCATTTCAATATCCATCGGATCCTCGCAAACACAACATGTAGGATTACAAATAGATGATCTTGATCATGAATGGAGCTCACAAGATCTAAACATGATAGCACAAAGGAGAAGAACCAGCCATATAGCTACTACATGGACCCGTAGTCCAAGGATGAACTACTCACGTATCACACTAGAGGCTTGCATGGTGATGAAGAAGGCCTCTAGGGTGAATTCTCCCCTCCGTCAGGGTGCCGGGAAGAGCTTCAGATCCCTCCCGGTCTAGGGATGGAGATGACAACAGCTATAGACTCTTTCGTGGAATTTTTATTGGGTACTTAGGGTTTCTGTATCGGAGGCATCTTATATGCGAAAGGGGAGGCCGAGGGGTTGCCCAAGGCGTCCAGACCACCCCCTGGCATGAGCCAGGCTTGGCCGCGCGGCCAGGTGGTGTGGCGGCCCCCTGGCACTTCTCCATCTCGTATTCTGGCTCCGTGTCCCCTTCGGTGAAAAACTGACTTTGGCTTTTGTCCCATCCAATTCCGAGAATATTCATTTTCTGACTTTCCTGGAACCAAAAATAGCAGAAAACAGGCAGCTGGCATTGTGGCATCTTGTTAATAGGTTAGTCCAAGAAAGTGTATCCAATGTACTCCAAAGTTGGAACAAAACATAAGAAAGTAGATAAAAACTAAGCATGGAACATCAAAAATTATGGATACGTTTGCAACGTATCAACATCCCCAAGCTTAACTCCTGCTCGTCCTCGAGTAGGTAAGTGATAAAAAGAATTTTTGAGGTGACATGCACCATCATAAACTTGATCAAAGTATTTGTAAAACATTGAAAGCTGGGATCAAAGTAATTCAACATAACATGAAAGATAAAGTTCTAACAATAAGACATAGGAACTATGTTGCAACATGAAAAGGCATAAACAAAATATTCATGAATAACAATGCTTTGCAATACGTTTGTTTGTTTCACATAAAGAAAACATAGCATAGTGGCATTCAGCTTGTCCCTCATAGAGTACAAAACATAAATGCATAGGTGATACGTCCATTTTGCATCACTATTCTATGTCATAATTCACTGTTATTCATTGATATATTTCATATTAAGAGGTGATACTTATGTTATTTCATCTGTTTTTTTGCATGGTTGATGACTTTTGGAGCATGGACTGCTGTAGTCAGGATTCTGATGGAAAAGGTGTTGTTTGGAGGCAAAATTCGCGAAGATCAGAAAATCCGGGAAATATACGGAAAGTCCTATTTTTCCAAAAGACGAAGGCTGACAGAAGAGGGAGTGGAGATGGGCCATAGGGGGCCTACACCACCCCCTGGCGCGGGCCACCCTAGGCCGCGCCACCAGGTGGTGTGGCCGCCCTGGCCCACCACTGGCTCTCCCCTCTGGCGTATATATTCCTCTCGAAACCCTAAGACTCGGGGAGCGACCACAGAAAGATTATGCCACCTCTACGGGGCGGAAAACACCGAGAGAGAAAAATCTCTCCGGTAGACAGAATTCTGCCGGGGGAATTCCTTCCCAGAGAGGGGAGATCGTCGCCATCAACACCACCATCAAGCTGGACTTCATCGGGATCATCATCATCATCATCTCCACCATCATCATCATCAGCACCATAATCACCATCTCCATACCGCTGTAAAAATTGGGTTGAATCTTGCATAGTTCTTAGGGGAAACTTTCCCGGTGTTGATTACTCTTTGTAGTTGATGCTATTGAGTGAACCGTTCAATTATTGTTTATGTTCAGATTGTTATACATCATTATTCCATCTCTGATCATGATCCATATGATGTCTTGTGAGTAGTTCGTTTTGTTCTTGAGGACATGGGAGAAGTCATGCTGTTAGTAGTAGAATTTTGTTGAGAAAGATTCAATAGTTTGATATTTAAGTTGTGGTGTACTTCTTCTAGTGGTGTCATGTGAACGTCGACTACATGACACTTCACCTATATGGGCCTAGGGGAATGCATTGTGTATTTGGCTACTAATCGTAGGGGTTGCCGGAGTGACAGAAACCTGAACCCCCGTTAGGAAACCATTGCACAAGGGACGTAAGGGTCTTAGAGTTAAAGTTGTGGTTAGTTTTCTATCTTAATTACTTTCTTATACTTACGGATGTTTGCAAGGGGTATAATCACAAGTATGTATTAGTCCTAGGAAGGTCGGTACATTAGCACAGGTTCACCCACACAACACTTAGCAAGCTAAAGAAGATTAATCAACTATATGAAGCGAAAGCACTTGACAGTCTTCCCATGTGTCCTCGAGAACGTTTAGTCATCTTAAGTAATACAACCGTCTTGTCCTTTGCTGAATAAAGGATTGGGCCACTTGCTGCATTTATTCCTACTATCTTTTATTTACTCGTACTTCGTCTACTCGCTTTATCAAAAAAACCCTAAAAATACGTTTGCTAAGTATTTGCAGAGAATTCCTGATCCATACCACTAGCCAGCACCTTCTGATCCTCGTTGGGTTCGATACTCTTACTTATCGAAAATACTGCGATACACCCCCTATACTTGTGGGTCATCAAGACTATTTTCTGGCGCCGTTGCCGGGGAGTGAAGCGCTATTGGAGAGTGGAACTGGTAAAGGAAACTTCTACTGTGAGTATTGTTTACTTCTGTTAGTTGCTTTATTTTCGTTATGGATAATTCGTTGAGTTTGTTATTTGGTAATGCTACTACCACTTCTAAGGTAGTAGATGAACCACCACCTGCTGAGGATGATGCTTTTAAAATACCTACAAGAGTTATTGATCGTGTTATGGATAACTACTATGTTGGGGATGGAACTGTCCATCCCAGTGATCATTTGCTCTTTATACACGAATTATGCGGGTTGTTCAAGTGTGCAGGTATTACTACAGATCAAGTTAAGAAGAAGTTATTCTCATTATCACTGAAAGGAAGAGCTGAGGAATGGTATAAGCTACTGAAGAATGGTCAAGCTCTGGAATGGGAGGAAATAGTGCCTCTCTTTTATTCAAAGTTTTATCCTCCTAGTGAGATTCATAAAAATCGGAATCAAATATACAAATTTTGGCCTCTTGATGGAGAGAGTACATCTCAAGCTTGGGGGAGACTGAAGTTACTAATGCTCAAATGTCCCATTCATGAGCTCCCCAACAATATTATTATCAATAACTTTTATGCAAGGCTCCCTCTACATGATAAGGATTTATTGGATCCTTCTTGTGCTGGATCATTCACTCGCATGGAAGAAGAAGCTAAATGGGATCTTCTGGACCGTATTCAAGACAATGCTGAAGCTTGGGAGAATGACAAAGGGAGAAAGTCAGGTATAAATTATGATTATGAATGCATTGAATATTTTATGGGAACTGGTGACTTCCAAAATATTAAAAATGCTTATGGTCTAGACTCTCAAGCTATTGCTTCTTATTTTAAGGCTTTTGCTTCCTACATTGAAGTGCCTAAAAAGAAGTGGAATAAGTATCATGAACCTTATAAAGATATTGCTAACTGTGTTCTTGCAAGAAATACTGAAGTTCATACTGCTAATCATGTTTCACCTAAACCTTACATTGAGAAAATGCCTTTGCCAGTTAAGATAAAAGAACATTCTATGATAGCTAGTATGTTTAATGAAAGTACAAATGAAGTTGGTGAACCTGATAAACAAATGGTTGATGAACCTATTATAGCAAATGTGAAAGACTTTGTTACTAAATATGTAGAAGAGGGACACCCTATCCTTTGTAAGGATACCTCTAATATTGTTTCACAAAGTAGTGTTATGAGAGCTAGTATTCCTATGTTTTCTGTTAGAATAAGTGATCATTGTTACGATGGTCCTTGTGACAGTTATATTGTTAAGTTTATGCATGATACTGAAAGTTACTATGAGAGAGGGAAAAGTGTTCTTATGTATCTCAATAATATCAAGTTTCCTCGTTTTATGCTGAAAGTTTTTATGTTGCACTTGTTTTACCTTCCGATGCTAGTAGCCTCTGGTTTCAACAACTTGTTTGTTTACAAAATTCCCTTGCATAGGAAGTGGGTTAGACTTAAAAATGTGTATTTTTGCTTCTTAATGCTCTCTTTCACTTCAATTCATATTCTTATGTGAGCATCTTCAAAATTATCATGCCCATCTTAATGGCCATAAAGAAAGAGCTTTTTGGGAGACAACCCAGTTTATTTTTGCTTTCAATTTGTTTTTGTTTCTTGGAAGTTATTACTTCGGTAATAACCGCTCCTTATCCGTTTTGTTTGGTTCTTGTGTCAAGATCAACCTCTAATGAGAGAGAAGTAAGATTTGGGGAAGTTGCTGTCCTGAAACAGATTTTTGTGCTTCACCGTAAAAAATTCCTGAGAGATATCTGTATGTCGGATTAAGCTGTAATTTTGTGTGCTTCTGCCCCAGGTAGTTATTTAACTTTCGTTAGTTTTGTACTTTCTGATTTGAGCAACAGAAGATTTTCGAAAAAACTGATATTTACCTGCTGGTCTGTTTTGACAGATTTTGCCACTCTTGCATTTGCTTCTTTATTCGATTTCCTTTTTGAATTCTTTTTGGGTCTTCGGAAGGAGTTGCTACAGTAGATTATGTTTTGATGGTTTTCGGTTGAAGTTGAACTCAAAAGGTTTTATCACTTCACTTATACTAATGTTGCTAATGAGAACTGTGTGAAGTTTTGCGTGAAAGAAATTTCTAGGTAGTGGAGATAATGGTGTAATAAGGAAGAGAAAGGTTTCATGACTCAAGTAATAAGTGGACGAAGATGAAGATATTGATGTTATTCAAGTGGTGACTCCGGAGGAATCTACTAGATACCAAATTCAGAGACATGCAGAGTCCATTTTCAAATAGGTAACAGTTCTGGTAAGAAAAGTTTCGCGAAAATACTATCCAACTATATTTTTGCAGTTTTCAGTCAATAAGGAAAGCTATGAAGCGAAAGAGGGACGGAAACGGAGCCAGGGTGGCTCACACCACCCTGTGGCGCGGGCCCACCCCTGGCCATGCCACCAGGTGGTGAGGCCACTCCGGACTCCGCCTCCGACCTGTTTTCTCCTAGTACCTTCCTTTTGCTGTGAAACTTCGTAATATATAATCCCCCGGATCCCCCGAGGTTCGGATATTGTGTTTTTGTCGTGTTTTTTTTCGATCTGTTTCTGTCAAGAACTATTCTTGAAAGTTTAGAAGCACAATGGTGTCCGCCAAGGATAAAGGAAAGGAGCTTATGGAGGAAGATCTCCAAGACCCCAAGCAGGGGCTGGTACCTTTAGTCTCTTTCCCGGCATCAACGGAAGCTCTACGAGTCACTAATGAGTTCTACAATAAGTACCGAGACTTAAGGAGGAAGGTGGACATGCTTCAATGGGAGAATAATAGGCTTCACAAGATGCTGGAAGATTTCCTCACGTCAACTAAGAAAATAATACCACCACCACCGAAGGAGTAATTCGTCATCAGGTTTGGCATCCCCTTGGTTTGTTCCAAGCTTGGGGGAGTGCCTCGGTAGCACATCACTATCTTCTATCTTTTTACCTTTTTAGTAGAGTCATATCATGAATAGAGAAGTTATCATGTAGGATGGTTTGCATTATGGAAGTGTCCTGCCTCTCTCGTTAGATATGTATCCCTTGGTGTGAGTTGCCGCTATGGAATATTAATGAGAAGTTCTATCATTTACTCTTTTGCATAGCTTATATTAGTTTTCAATTCATGGTTATATGATTGAACTTGCTGTTAGTATTGGTACCACTTTGGGGATCCTTGAGTTTATTTAGTCGGTTTTGGAAAACCTGGCTCGGTCAGTAGCAACACTATTTTTGAGAGTTGAATGAAAAGATAAAAGTACTCTAAAGAAAAAATAATTTCATCATCTTTCTTTCTTGATTTTCTCAAAAGTTTAGTATTCTCTAGTTAAGATCTTTTGTGCTTCCAGGGAAGATTGCATGTTTGTTTTTATCACTTGTATGTATGTTTGTTTCCTTCAACTCTTGTACTTGCTACCCAACCTTGCTAGCCAAAAACCTGTACTGAGAGGGAATTCTTCTCGTGCATCCACCTCCTTTAAACCAAACCCATGCCATTTGTGTCCACCATACCTACCTAGTAGCACTATTGCTATTCCAAGTAAATTCTTGTTTTTATCTACCTACCAAATTAAACTTGTTATGAGAAAACTAGTGATTAAAGCTCTCACGAACTTGATGGCACACTTTACTTTCTGCATTTAATAAACTTGAACCATTGGGTCCTTCTTTGTTGCGTATATGCTTGCGCTTTATGAGTTGAAGTTAGGAGAACCATGTATCATGGGGAACGCTTTCAGCACTTCACTGTTACTTTGTACCTAGTTGATATCATGATTCTTTTGCCTATGGATCCCGGTGGTGTGAAATAAAAGGGGAACTTGTAAGATCATGGAGTTCATATGTGTGTTAGAGAAACGCCTGGGCCGCTAGACTAAGCCATGCCTAATCATGGTGGAAACTTGCATAACTATAGTGAGCATTCTATGAAGCATCCTCAATAAAAACCTATGCAAATAGCAAATAAAAAGATCACTGAGATGCTCATTGTCTGCTTGCCTTGTCATTTTGATTATGGGATAGCTCCTGTGTCATGTGCAAGGGGTGCCCCGCTGGCGGTTCTCGATGATACACATGTATTTACAATGACAAGAGCTTACTCATGACTGAAGTTGAGTAGCATGAGGTTCGGCCTTCGTAAGTAAGGGGCATGGGACTTCTATTTATAACTTGTCAAGCATATCCTCTTAGTTGTGTCACTTTAACCTTAATTGCCTAAAGATGCCTATGCTAGGGCCAATGAGAGCGAAAAGCTAGTAAGTATCATAATTTTTGGGAGCTCTTTATGAAACTTGAAATCCCTGCTTCTCTCTGCGAAGGGCCTTTCTTTTACTTTTTAGTTGAGTCAGTAAACCTATTCCCTTCTATCTCAGCAAGTATTTTTGAGTTGTTGTGTTTCATTCATATGATGATTTATTCAATCATGTTTCTTATGTTCCTTGTTTTGCACATTGCTCTTATCTTGGTGATTACTACTTTGAAAGCTATCATTGAAAAACCAGTTATTTGTGAACTCCAGCAAATTATCAACTATTCTTCGACCAAGAGCTAAGTTTGCCATTACCAATTATGATTCACTTTATGTATGTTTATTGTGTTTCCTTTACTTATTGCAAGTTAAGTTATATAATAGTGAGTTGTCTTCTATTATGATCTATGTATTTGATGAATGTGATGCTTCTTGTCCGTATTCTTTTATCGACTCTTCACTCCATAAACCTGAGGTGATATTTATTGAGCTCAGTTTCGCTTGGGGACAAGCGAAGTCTAAGCTTGGGGGGAGTTGATACGTCCATTTTGCATCACTATTCTATGTCATAATTCACTGTTATTCATTGATATATTTCATATTAAGAGGTGATACTTATGTTATTTCATCTGTTTTTTTGTATGGTTGATGACTTTTCGAGCACGGACCGCTGCAGTCAGGATTCTGATGGAAAAGGTGCTGTTTGGAGGCAAAATTCGTGAAGATCAGAAAATCCTAGAAAATATACGTAAAATCCTATGTTTCTAGAAGACGAAGGCTGCCAGAAGAGGGAGTGGAGATGGGCCACAGGGGGCCCACACCACCCCCTGGCGCGGGCCACCCTAGGCCGCGCCACCAGGTGGTGTGGCCGCCCTAGCTCACCTCTAGCTCTCCCCTCTGGCGTATATATTCCTCCCAAACCCTAAGACTCGGGGAGCGACCATAGAAAGATTCCGCCACCTCTACGGGGCGGAAAACACCGAGAGAGAAAGATCTCTCCGGTAGACAGAATTCTGCCGGGGGAATTCCTTCCAGGAGAGGGGAGATCGTCGCCATCAACACCACCATCAAGCTGGACTTCATCGGGATCATCATCATCTCCACCATCATCATCAGCAGCACCATCATCACCATCTCCATACCGCTATAACAATTGGGCTGAATCTTGCATAGTTCTTAGGGGAAACTTTCCCGGTGTTGATTACTCTTTGTAGTAGATGCTATTGAGTGAACCGTTGAATTATTGTTTATGTCCAGATTGTTATACATCATTATTCCATCTCTGATCATGATCCATATGATGTCTTGTGAGTAGTTCGTTTTGTTCTTGAGGACATGGGAGAAGTCATGCTGTTAGTAGTGGAATTGTGTTGAGAAAGATTCAATAGTTTGATATTTAAGTTGTGGTGTACTTCTAGTGGTGCCATGTGAACATCGACTACATGACACTTCACCTATACGGGCCTAGGGGAATGTATTTTGTATTTGGATACTAATCATAGGGGTTGCCGAAGTGACAGAAACCTGAACCCCCGTTAGGAAACCATTGCACAAGGGATGTGAGGGTCTTAGAGTTTAAAGCTGAGGTTAGGTTTCTACCTTAATTCCTTTCTTGTACTTACGTATCCAAGAAGTATCCAAGAAGTATCACCCCAAGAAATATCCAAGAAGTACAAGCGTCAAAGCTTGGGGATGCCCAAGGCATCCCCTCCTTCATCAATAAAATTCCCAGATTTCTTCCAAATGCTTCATTTTTATTGTTTCATGCATAGTTGTGTTGTTCTTGGAGCGTCTTCTTTTTCATTTTCGTTTTGGTTTTTCGTTTGCTTTTGTTTGCTTAGTTTTCTGAATAAATTGGTTGGACCCCCTCTTTCATACATTGGTTTTCCAATAGTTTGGTTTGGATTGGAAAAGAGTAGGAACGTTCATGCTTTTGTGGTAAAAACAGCTCGTTTTTGACTATGGCCTATGCTTTGTCATGCCATGCTCGATATTGTTTTGGCTTTATGCTTAGTATTCTTTGTTGTAGCATGACTTGTTATAAACAATTGAGAGTGGTTAATGTGCCTTGGAAGAATCATGCGTTGTTTTAGCATATTAAAGCATAGTATTGTCGTATTCTCCTTTGATGCTTTATTTGGGTTGACTTGGCGCATGATCACACCATGTTATGACTATCCCAAGTCACCATAAGCCTTTATGATCCTTTAGTTTTCAACTTGTAGTATCACTTTATGCATTGAGCAATGATGTTTTGCCGCTCTACATGATTATGGCCATTATTTCTCTCTTAGTTTGTCGCTCCCAGTCTTTTGCTAGCCTCCACAACCAAGTATGAGTTCCACTCATGCATCCAACTCCCTAAACCAAGTTATTCCAAAGAGTCCACTATACCTACCTATTAGCTTATGCTATTCCAAGTATATTCATGATTTTGTTTACCTTCCAAATTAAACTTGTTATGAGAAATCTATTGATTAAAGCTCTCATGAACTTGATGACACACTTTAATTTTCTTGCCCTTAATAAACTTGAACCGTTGTGTCGTCTATGTTGTATGTGCTTGCACTTATTTGTTGGGGATTAGCAGAAACATGCTGTCATGGGGAACGCTTTCAACATTGCACTGGTACTTCGTACCTAGTTGATATCATGCTCTTTTGTCTATGGATGTCGTTGGTGTGAAATGAAAGGGGAGCTTGTAAGTCCATGGAGTTATGTATATGTGTTAGAGAAATGCCTGGGCCGCTGGTCTAATCCATGCTGACATGGTGGAAACCTGCAGCGTAACCATAATGAGCTGTCTATGAAGCATTCTTGTTATAAAAAAAGAGTCTTATATTGTGAAAAAAGAGGAAAAGCAAAAAAAAAAGATTATGAAAAGAGGAAAGAGAGAAAAAAGCACCATATTCCCATGGTAAATGAGAAGATTGCTGAGATGCTCGTTGTCTGCTTGCCTTGTCATTTTGATATGGGGATTCTTCCGTATCATCGGGCAAGGGGTACCTCGTTGGCGGTTCTCTATGATACACATGTACTTACAATGACAAGAACTTACCGGTGACTAAACTTGAGTAGCATGAGGAGGGGCCCTCATATACAAGGGACATGAGATTTCTAACTTATACTTTGTCAAACATGTACACCATAGTTTGTTCCCTTTAACCTTAATCACTTCAAGATGCTTATGATAGGGGCAATGAGAGCTGAAAGCTAACAAGTACCATAATTTTTGGAAGCTCTTTATGAGACTTGAATCCCTGCTTCCTTCTATGAAGGCCTTTCTTCCACTTTTATATTGAGCCTCCACCTTCTACCTTTATGCACCTACTTTGAGAGCATAGTGGCCATTCTTAGTTCTATGTGCATTGTCCCAAGACTTGTTGATTGATGCATAACTTGATATTGTTTGTTCTTAAACTATTTGTATCTAGTCACTCTTATGAACTTTGGAGGTGTCCTATGAATTTATGTTTGCTACTCTATGAGGGACAAGATGAATGACATTATGCTATGTTTTCTTTATGTGAAACAAACAAACATCTTGTAAAGCATTGTTATTCATGAATCTTTTGTTTATGCATTTTCATGTTGCAACAATAGTTCCTTTGTCTTATTGTTAGAATTTTGTCTTTATGTTATGTTGAAATACTATGATCCCAGCTATCCATGTTTTACAAACACTTTGATCAAGATTGTGTTGGTTGCGTGTCACCTCAAAAATTATATTGTTTTTATCGTTTACCTACTCGAGGACGAGCAGAAACTAAGCTTGGGGCTGTTGATACGTCCATAACGTATCTATAATTTGGAGAGCGACTAGCGCGCGCGCAGTGCACGCCGCGAAAACGCGCTGGCGACCTGGCGTGGGTATCCGACACGTGTCGTCGCGGAATCATCCCGGGAAACTGGTCGCGCAGATGTCGCCGGTTTTTTCTCTTTTCCGGTTTTTTCTCTTTGTACGCTGTTGTCCGCTCCGCACATTAAGTATACACTTTCTATCACTTTCGTTTTTAGTTTGTTTTCTTTTTCATAGTCGTTTATTTTCATTCTTCTCTTTTCCATTTTTCGTTTATTTTTATGATCTTTTTTTTTCTCTTTACGGGCAATGGAGATTTTATGGGGTGTAATGGGAGGGGTATGGTTTGTACAACACAATGTGTTGACTTTAAACGGATTACAGTAACGCAGTGTATTTGTATATTAAGAGCAGTACAAACATAATTCAGCGTAGCGGAATGTAATGACTTTGAACGGATTACAGTAATGCAGTGCATTTGTATATTACGAGCAGTACAAACATAATTCAGCGCAGCGGAATGCATTGACTTTGAACGGATTACAGTAACGCAATGCATTTGTATATTAAGAGCAGTACAAACATAATTCAGCGCAGCGTAATGTAATGACTTTGAACGGATTACAGTAACGCAGTGCATTTGTATATTAAGAGCAGTACAAACATAATTTAGCGCAGCGGAATGCATTGACTTTGAATAGATTACAGTAACGCAGTGCATTTGTATATTAAGAGCAGTACAGACATATTTTGGCATAGCAAAATGCATTGACTTTGAACGGATTACAGTAACGCAGTGCATTTGTATATTAAGAGCAGTACAAACATAATTCAGCGCAGTGAAATGTATTGACTTTGAACGGATTACAGTAACGCTGTGCATTTGTATATTAAGAGCAGTACAAACATAATTCAACGCAGCGGAATGTAATGACTTTGAACGGATTACAGTAACGTAGTGCATTTATATATTACGAGCAGTATAAACATAATTCATTGCAGCAGAATGCATTGACTTTGAACGGATTACAGTAACGCAGTGCATTTGTATATTAAGAGCAATACAAACATAATTCAGTGCAGCGGAATGTAATGACTTTGAACGGATTACAGTAACGCAGTGCATTTGTATATTAAGAGCAGTACAAACATAATTCAGCATAGCGGAATGCATTGACTTTGAACGGATTACAGTAACGCAGTGCATTTGTATATTAAGAGCAGTACAAACATAATTCAGCGTAGCGAAATGCATTGACTTTGAACGGATTACAGTAACGCAGTGCATTTGTATATTAAGAGCAGTACAAACATAATTCAGCGCAGCAAAATGTATTGCCTTGTATTTCGGAGCGCCCTGTATTTCGGAGCGCCTTGTATTTCGGAGTGTGTGTTGCAGGCTCCGCCCGTGGGCACGGCGCCTTCGGCGCATCAAGCATTCATATAGATCTTGAAGCGCCTTGTATTTCGGAGCGCCCTGTATTTCGGAGCGCCTTGATTTCGGAGCGCCCTGTATTTCGGAGCGCCTTGTATTTCGGAGCGCCCTGTATTTCGCAGTGTGTGTTGCGGGCTCCGCCCATGGGCACGGTGCCTTCGGCGCATCAAGCATTCATATAGATCTTGAAGTGCCATGTATTTCGGAGCGCCCTGTATTTCGGAGCGCCTTGTATTTCGGAGTGTGTGTTGCGGGCTCCGCCCGTGGGCATGACGCCTTCGGCACATCAAGCATTCATATAGATCTTGAAGCGCCGTGTATTTCAGAGCGCCTTGTATTTCGGAGTGTGTGTTGCGGGCTCCGCCCGTGGGCACGGCGCCTTCAGCGCATCAAGCATCCATATAGATTTTGAAGCGCCGTGTATTTCGGAACGCCTTGTATTTCGGAGCGCCTTGTATTTCAGAGTGTGTGTTGCGGGCTGCGCCCGTGGGCACGGCGCTATCGGCGCATCAAGCATTGATATAGATCTTGAAGCGCCGTGTATTTCGGAGCGCCCTGTATTTTGGAGCGCCTTGTATTTCAGAGTGTGTGTTGCGCAACTCCGCCCGTGGGCACGGCGCCTTCGGCGCATCTAGCATTCATATAGATCTTGAAGCACCGTGTATTTCGGAGCGCCTTGTATTTCAGAGCGTCATGTATTTCGGAGCGCCTTGTATTTCGGAGTGCCCTGTATTTCGGAGCGCCTTGTATTTCGGAGTGTGTGTTGCGGGCTCCGCCCATGGGCACGGTGCCTTCGGCGCATCAAGCATTCATATCGATCTGGAAGCGCCGTGTATTTCGGAGCGCCTTGTACTTCGGAGTGTGTGTTGCGGGTTCCGCCCGTGGGCACGGCGCCTTCGGCGCATCAAGCATTCATATAGATCTTGAAGCACCGTGTATTTCGGAGCGCCTTGTATTTCGGAGTGTGTGTTGCGGGCTCAGCCCGTGGGCACGGCGCCTTCGGCGCATCAAGCATTCATATAGATCTTAAAGCGCTGTGTATTTCGGAGCGCCTTGTATTTCGCAGCGCCTTGTATTTCGTAGTGTGTGTTGCGGGCTCCGCCCGTGGGCACAGCGCTATCGGCGCATCAAGCATTCATATAGATCTTGAAGCACCGTGTATTTCGGAGCGCCCTTTATTTCGGAGCGCCTTGGATTTCGGAGTGTGTGTTGCGGGCTCCTCCCGTGGGCACGGCGCCTTCGGTGCATCTAGCATTCATATAGATCTTGAAGCGCCGTGTATTTCGGAGCGCCTTGTATTTCGGAGCGTCATGTATTTCGGAGCGCCTTGTATTTCGGAGCGCCCTGTATTTCGGAGCGCCTTGTATTTCGGAGTGTGTGTTGCGGGCTCCGCCCGTGGGCACGGCGCTTTCGGCGCTTCAAGCATTCATATAGATCTTGAAGCGCCGTGTATTTCAGAGCGCCTTGTATTTCAGAGTGTGTTTGCGGGCTCCGCCCATGGGCACGGTGCCATCGGCGCATCAAGCATTCATATAGATCTTGAAGCGCCGTGTATTTCGGAGCGCCCTGTATTTTGGAGCGCCTGGTATTTCGGAGTGTGTGTTGCGGGCTCCGCCCGTGGGCACGGCGCCTTCGGCGCATCAAGCATTCATATAGATCTTGAAGTGCCGTGTATTTCGGAGCACCCTGTATTTCGGAGTGTGTGTTGTGGGGTCCGCCCGTGGGCACGACGCCTTCGACGCATCAAGCATTCATATAGATCTTGAAGCACCATGTCTTTCGAAGCGCCCTGTATTTCGGAGCGCCTTGTATTTCGGAGTGTGTGTTGCGGGCTCCGCCCGTGGGCACGGCGCCTTCGGCGCATCTAGCATTCATATAGATCTTGAAGCGCCGTGTATTTCGGAGCGTCTTGTATTTCGGAGCGTCCTGTATTTCGGATTGCCTTGTATTTCGGCGCGCCCTGTATTTCGGAGCGCCTTGTGTGTGTTGCGGGCTCCGCCCGTGGGCACGGTGCCTTCGGCGCATCAAGCTTTCCTATAGATCTTGAAGCGCCGTGTATTTCGGAGCGCCTTGTATTTCGGAGCGCCCTGTATTTCGGAGTGTGTGTTGCGGGCTCCGCCCGTGGGCACGGCGCCTTCGGCGCATCAAGCATTCATATAGATCTTGAAGCGTCGTGTATTTTGGAGCGCCTTGTATTTTGGAGCGCCCTATATTTTGGAGCGCCTTGTATTTCGTAGTGTGTGTTGCGGGCTCCGCCCGTGGGCACGGCGCCTTCGGCGCATCAAGCTTTCCTATAGATCTTGAAGCGCCGTGTATTTCGGAGCGCCTTGTATTTCGGAGCGTCTTGTATTTCGGAGCGCCTTGTATTTTGGAGTGTGTGTTGCAGGCTCCGCCCATGGGCACGGCGCCTTCGGCGCATCAAGCATTCATATAGATCTTGAAGCGCAGTGTATTTCGGAGCGCCTTGTATTTCGGAGCGTCCTGTATTTCGGAGCGCCTTGTATTTCGGAGTGTGTGTTGCGGGCTCCGCCCGTGGGCACGGCGCCTTCGGCGCATCAAGCTTTCCTATAGATCTTGAAGCGTCGTGTATTTCGGAACGCCTTGTATTTTGGAACGCCCTGTATTTCAGAGTGTGTGTTGCAGGCTCCGCCCATGGCAGTGCACATAGGTTAACATAGCAGTTTACCGGCTACCACATCTACCACGTAGGTTAACACGTTCCTACAAAGCAGTTTCTCATTCAATATATTTTAGCTTGGATGTTAACCGATGGATATGGCTAGCATAGGACGTTACGGCTTCATTCTTCCACGAAAAGAAACAAACCCTTCTTCTTCTGTCTGGAGGAAAAGAAAACAATCTATTGAATAACGATGGATTTTACTAGATCTGGTTCCTCGATCAGTCGCGTGGGTGAGGACCTAGATTTGGTGCAGGAGATTGTTTTAAGGTTAGCGTCTACGAAATCATTGATCCGTTGCAGTATCCTCAACAAAGCTTGGTATACTGCACTCAAAGAGCCAGGATTTCTTTCGCATTATATGAAGAAAAATTCACCATCATGCCTAGGATTTCTTGTTGATTATCATTGGATGCCTGAGGTTGGTAATAGGCTACAAGAGCTTGAATATTCATCTAAAGATGAAACATCTCTAGCTATTTGTTCGAACTTAGATTCAACATATCTTCTAAGGGAATTGGTCGTTTGCTATCGAAACGGAGCAGTCCTCATTCAGGTCTTTCCACATGGTTCTAGAGATCTTGGGTACTATATTAATTATCCTTCCAGGTCTCCAGATTTTTTCACTTTCCTTGCCTCACCTGTTACACGAATGCCATCAATGTCGAAGAGTGATACAGATCATTCATATGGGCAATTCTGCTTGATTCCAAGTGCTGCTAGATTAGGAATGACGTTCTTTCGTAGAAATATATTCAATGTTTGCAAGGTTTCATATCATGGTGTTACTGCTAATACAACATCTGGAATATTTTTGCATGTCTGTATTCAGCAAAATGGTCAATGGGAGATGCATATTTCTGACCCAGTTCCTGTGCCAACACCAACCACTTACCTTAGTTAGCCTGAAGGAATCCTGATAGGCAAAGACCTGTTTATGGCGTATGTTGTAGGCCTTCTTCTGTGTTACAACATATCCACACATTTAACTTATGTGATGCAATTCCCTGAATCAGTCAGGCTGACAACAAAGGATCAGTGGAATTATTGTATTTTAGAGGATAGATCAGGAAACATTTTACTAGCTGCCTTTTCTAGTGATGGTATACTGACAACTTGGCTCCTTGACTACAACAATGGTCAAAATAAGTGGATCATCCAAACAATGTTAGATCTGCCTGTTGCATGCAGAACTGCTTTTGGCTGGGATATTGAAGATTACTGGAAGGAAAGACTTGGTAGTATCTGTGAGAATTGCAATCTCCCAGTTTGTGGTGTGTTGCGTGTTATAACAATGTCAGCTGATGGTCGCTATGTTCTGATGACAGTTGATTTTGATGTAGGCTTGTTCTGTGCAGACATGCTGAAGAAGACTGTATCAGTTTTATCCAAGTTATCTATACCATTAGTTGTCCGTAGTGCTTTTGCAATGTCTGAAGCCTGGCCACCTACTCTATAGTGATTGACCGAAATGCAATAAAAATTAAATATCTCTTTGTAATGTGAGCACACTAAGCCTTTTGTTGCTTCTTTTGATCTTCTAGCACTTTATTCTGGACTCCAATTATGTACTATGTTGCTTTTTTGTAATCTTCTTGCACTGTATGCTAAATTTGACGTCCTAGTACTGCTATTGTAATTGCTAATTGATATAGTGCAATTTCATATTATGAGTGTACCTGCAACATTACATAGAGCAATATGCTAAATTTCATATTATCAGTGTACCTGCAGCATTACATAGAGCAGTGCAATTGTCGAAATAAGGACAGTGCACTCTGGATAAATAGGGCAGTTCTTCGAAAATACATAGGTTTCTATCCGTGTAGAAAGCAGTTTTCTATATGACTATACGGGCAGTGCACTTAGAGTACATAGGGCAGTTTTTCGAAAGTACATAGGTGTCTATCCGTGTAGAAAGCAGTTTTCTATATGACTATACGGGCAGTGCACACATGACAGTGCACGCGAGGGTTAAATATGGCAGTGCCTCGTAGTAAACTAATTTGGCTGGCTCAACTCGCAGAGCAGTGCATATATTTAAATTATGGCAGTGCAGGAAGAGTACACGGTCGTTGCATATTTGTTTGTGTTAGTAGAACACCACGGTTAATTGGTTTCACAGGCAGTGCATGTAGTGTAGAAGCGCACTGGTTCTTATCTAAACTAGTGCACACTTGTAGTGCACTGTAACTTTTAGGTAATACAGTGCACTCAGGAAAAATAGGGCACTTCTTCGAAAGTAAAGAGGTGTTCCTGCAGGATAAGCGAAAGCAGTTTTCTATATGACTACAAGTAATTTATTTATAAGGTAGTGCACGCGGGCTAACTAGTGCAGTTGCAGTGCTTCGAAATTAAACTAGGCTGCGCGTAGCATTACACAGAGCATGGCATATATGAATATATTGGTAGTGCAGTTATAATACACAGTCGTAGCACATTAGTTCGTTGTTTCTATTGCGGTCGATGTATTACAGACTAATATTCTTGATTTGTACATAATGTAGTCCAATCATCGTCACCTTCATGTGATATTTCGGTCACACTGTATAAGACACTCTTAATTAAAAATGTATCTTATGCAGTGCACCAATACATCACAGCAGCAACGGACTGCAGAACAAATTGTGACATGCTGCAATATGCTGCACCCTGTAGAGACAAAGGTAAAACTCTCACCTCGGTATATGAGTTATATTTTTTGAGTTTTCAGTTATTTGTTCTTACCAGGTAAAACTCTAACCTCGGTATTCAAGGTCTGGGTTTGCAAGCATGCTGATATCCCTCTCGTATAAAGGATCTCTTATACAGTGTGATCGAAATAATGTACCTATTTTTAGATTTTTGAGCAGTGTTAGGTGTTTGTCTCATACACCAAGATTAGTATAAATCTATAGCATATTAACTTCTGTATATCGCTATTATATAGTAAACTTATACATAAAGTAGTACCTTGGGTGTGTAAAACGACTTGGGCATGGCAGATGCACTTGAGGATATTGATTTGCTATTGAATTGGTAGATCCCTTCCTATATGTAATTCTCTGGTTGGCTTCACCTATAGCTGAACAATTTGATTTGTATCTAATATTTCTTGGACCTATGATTCCATCTATAAGCATGTATATTTTCATCGGCCCGCTTAGCATGCTGCAAAATGGAAGGTGGCGGCTTCTAAGCTATGTGAGACTAGGTGTGGTCGTTGTATGTCGTTATATACAATTCCTTGGTTGTTCTAGGGTTTCCGTCTGGTAGGCCTTGTTGGGCTAAACTATCAGTGCAGATGTTGCAGTTCTTTGAAAACTTGGTTTATACATGTACCACTTGAGTTATATATTTTTCCATTGTATGGCTACACACATATAGAAGATAATCATTATTTAATCTAATATTATTTTTCATTGTAATTACAATATGTTCATGTTAAATATGTATATTCTGCACTAATCAAATCTCTAGGAGCACAATGTCTATTGTTTATATTCTGGTAATTTGATTCCACATAGAATTTATAACAGTCAGTGCTTAGTTAAAGCACCGATAATAGTATTACGAGATAACAGCAGGACACAAACTTTTCGTTTCAGTACATTGCAAATTCTAAATAGACATAATAGATAAACAAGTACATATTCTTAACAGACATAAGAAATAAGCAAATTATCAATCGGAGTTTGATTCCGATGACTCTGCTAATGGCTGGCTACTATGAATAATGATGTTCATGACAAACATCATTTTACGGTTAAGCTGTGAATATTTTTTCACAGTAATCAGTATTGCTTGTCCAACACTGAGATTTGTAGTTTCAACGAAGTTCTTCCATGCATATTTGTTGAATGATATGCGGCCATCTTTTGTTGTTTTGTACGCCATGGTGTTGACATTACCACTTGCTCTTAAGCGAACTGCAACGAGACCTTATTTAGCAATTCCAAGTGTAGAAATGAACTTCAATGGTAGTTTCTGAGTTGCAACAGAAGGAAGACGTTTTTTAGGAATAACATTATGAATGTAATAAACCAATGTGAAATCAATAAATAAATAAATAAAGTTAAATTTAGAAACATACCATATTGTGTTGTTTAATGTTTGTTTTTGTCAAACGAGTCACAAATGGCAACCCTACAAATGAATTGGCCGAGAGAAAGATATCGAATAAGTAATTTTCCTCAGAATCTGTAAGGGTGCGTTTCTTGGAAAAAATTGTAGAATTAAGCAGTTGGACATTGCTGTTTTCATCATCACTGCTGCTGTTATCTTCTTCAGAATCAAAATATATCACAGTGATCTTTGGACCTAGAGATCCCAATGAAAAGAATAGGTGTGCTCGTGCACCGATCATGTTCTCTGTGACGAACCTTGTCCAACCTGGACCGGTAATGCGAGAAATTGTGCGTTGTTTGTGGACTTCAACATAATATGTTTTTCCAAGAGCTTGGAATTCCACTCCAAGTTCTGTTATGTCATTGAATTGCAACCTTAGATTGCATGGTATAGTCTGTGGAATGATTTAGTGAAGGAGAGGACTATTATGTTAACCAATATTAAGAAATGGATTTATATATATTGAAACATAGTGTATACAAACCAGTCAATGCTTGAACTAGCCTTCTACGATACGAACAATGAATTTCGAGCCTGAATGTCCTAAATTTTGACCACAGTGACTGAAACAAACTTGACATGGCGCCATTTCTTCTGCAATAAAAATAGTTGTGTGCTATTAAATCTCTATACATATATAAAATAATTTATAATTTGTGCCTGGAATTTTTCTTATATTTTGTAATTATGCTGCTTCTAATAATCTGATTCTGTAGATATGGTTTGTTTAGACTGGAACTAATAAGTAGGGTTAATCTAGTAATTAAACTACTATTGATGTTTGTCAAATTAAACAAATGAACATTCTCATCATACAATTAAAAAAAGTATAGAACTTTAGTGTTAGTTCAACATCATATAGATATATTCTGTTCTATATTTAACTCATACTAATTGACTCATATTTGTGAAAATCTGGACATTATAAATCTCAGTACATTGATTTAGATCTAGAGAAATATAAGCACGCAAACATTTTTGCTAATGTTTGTACAATGTAAACGATGTTGTTTGCTTACCGAAGACGCGGGAGTGGTGAATCGATGATCTTTTGTTGGAGGCTGTGGCAGAAGTTCGGCTAGGAGTTGGTTTCTTGGCGGCGGCAGAAACGGGAACGAGCTTTAGAGGAATTTGGAAAAGGAGTACTTAAACGGATAGGTTGCGTCGCTGCGTTTTTTAGAAAGATACTATAATGCTAATTATTTTAACGAAACCCTTTGTGTACTTCCGTTTTATGCAGTTATCGGTAGATAGGATAGGGGCAGTGTAGAAAGACGGAATGCAGTGTGCCTGGTGCACAGCAGTTTCAATATTTTGAACCATTTGCGGAGCAGTTTCATCGATGATGTCAATGCAGTGCGTACGTGATTAACAAGTAGTGCGTGGTACTGTAAAGTTTAGTTGCAGTTCAATACACGGTTATGTCTCTACCTTGGCCCCTTATTTTGCTCCATACTCACGGTAATTTAACTAAGCATAAGAGCGCAGTGCATACTTATTTGTCAGGTGTAGTGTATTGCAGTTACAGGTGTAGTGCGCTGCAGGTGCAGTGTATTGCACGGTCAATGCACTGCCGTGGGTCTTTATCTTACACCGATCGCAAAGCTGCTTTAAGAAGCATAGCACCGCAGTGCATTGTTATTTCGGAGGCAGTGGGTGTCAGTATTTGTTACAGGAGCAGTGCGTGGTACTTTAAATTTTAGGTGCAGTGCACATTGTAGGGTTATTGCTCTGCCTTGGCGCCTTATTTTGAACCATACGCACGGTACCTTTACGAACCATAGGAACGTAGTGCATACTTATTTATTATGTGTAGAGTATTGTAGGTACAGGTGTAGTGCGCTGTAGGTGAAGTGTTTTGCACGGTCACTGCACTGCCGCGGCACCTTATCTTTTCCCGTTCGCAAATCAGCTTTAAGAAGCATAGAACCTAAGTGCATATTTATGTTGGAGGCAGTTCATATCACTATTTGTTACAGGTACAGTGCATTGCACGTTTATTGCTTTGCCGTGGCACCTTATTTTGCATATTAGGATCGCAGTGTACTATCGGCTTCACAGGCTGTGCGTGTCACTGTGCATTGTAGTTAGTGTGCAGTTCATGATCAATGCATTTCCGTGGCACCTTTTGCTGAACGTTTCTCACAACAACTTCAGTCGTGGACCATAATAACGCAATGCATACGTAGTGCACAGGCAGTTTCAATTCAATGTGCATTGGGTGAGCAATGCATTGCATGGTCAGTGTAGTGCCTCGACACGTTAACTGGCACCGTACGCACAGTAATTTTACGGACCATAGTAAGGCAGTGCATACCTCCTTCACAGGCAGTTCGTTTGTGTTTGTATTGTAGGTGCAGTGTAATGCATGTTCAATGCAGTGTCGTGGTACCTTACGTTGCACCGTGCGCACATGTATTTTATAAAAATAGGATAGCAGTGCATACGCCATACACACGCAGAGCCTGTCCATGTACATTCAAAGTGCATATATTAGTTGTCTCTATTATTAGCATACTGATACATACACACATCTTAAATATAAGAAATATTTTATTTACATAGATTTACTGAACAACCTAATGTATTAATATTATTACAAGTATCAATCTAATGACCATCTTCAGTCGGGGGTGTCCTTCTCTTTGACAGTAGGTCTGAATGCTATCAATTCTTTAGGAAGTTCATCAAGTAGATCGTTTTCTATCCCGTATATCATCTTGTAGTTAAATTCTTCTCTCATTGCGGAAGGGGAGAACTGTTCAACGATCAGGAAATCGGTATGTTTTGAATATATGTTGCCAATAGAAAAAATAGGAAGCAGATTATATTGTAACATAAACAACGCGACTTACCTCTTCTTGGTTGCATTTTATCGTGTCTCCATTGTACCACTGTATACTTCTTAGGATCGAGTAAGCACACTCATTCTCTGTTTGCTTTAGACACCTAGGGAACTTTGCTTTGTTGGACTTCTCTGCGAATTCTGGAAAATTGTGACTAGGATATGCCGCTTTAAGAAGTCCATCTATTCTTTTAAGTTTTTTTCATGAAATGTAACATTTATTGATCAGTATTCTAAATAGTGCAATTGGAAGATTAATATGAAAGTAATGTTCTAACCATGATTGGTCCAACGTTGCTGCGATATTCTGCTCTTGTTTTAAACAAGTAATCCTTGGTGTATTTCCTTGAGTCAATTATGTCAAGTCGATCTCCACTGATATACATGTTGAGGGAGTAAACTGTAAAGTGAGAGCTGTAGACAACAGGTATTTCAATCTGCAATGAATACATAATAGTAAGTCCATTAACATAAAAGTTTATTTCATTAATAGTAAGCTCTCAAAAATTATTGTATAATCCTCTTCGAAATAGATGTTTTGAAAATTTAAAAAACTTACCAGTTTTGCCATGTCTGGTTTAAAAAATTTCATCAATGATTTGAATTGATTCACGCGTTGTTCTGTGCAGATCTAATTTTCCTTCTCGAATTCCGTCAGCGTAGAGACTGAAAGGTTGCATATGAATCTTTTGCCTCCATCCACAAAGCCTTTGAAGGAATTGCTTATCATGAATATGTCTATGTAATGCTGAACCAATTGATTGTCAGCCATCCCTCCTTGTTTAAGATTGTTTTTCAGATCTCGGCTTGTCTATTCTGCTTCCATCATTACTCCAAATTCTATTCTTCGAATCTGAATAATGTTTTTCCTGTAACAAATCAGAAAAGATTGTTGTCATTACTCCAAATTATTATGGTAAAGCAAGTACTGATACTTATTTTCCAAAATTGTAATTGTTTTTAACCTTTTATTATAAAATTTAACAAATCTTGATGCATTTAAGCTTTTATCCTTGGAACAGTGAAAAGTTAGCATACTATCTATTACTTTTATATGTGAATGTTTTAAACGAAAATGCTAGAAAAAGGGCGCCCTTGCGAGAGTGTTTTAAATGAAAGATCTGAAATATGTATTTTTTTAGAACAACATTAGTATGTAAACACAACACTATATTATGTCTTACTCAGCATATTTATCTTAAAAAATTTCATCCAATATAGCCTTTCGAGCAGCGGCTACGTGCTTCTTGTATTTAAAAGGGACATGCTTGAAAACTGGAAAGCTATTTTGACCTTGCCGAGCCGGCCTTGATGGCATGCTCGATGTTTCTGGTAGTGCTGTAATAGATTCAGATTGCAACATTTTCACCACAGGTGTTTCATCCCTAGTTTTTTTGTTTCTGATTACTCTCCCAGATGTTTCACCCTTTTCTGGAGACATTGTTGATATCATAGCCAAGGTTTTTGGCTTTCTGCTCTTCTTGATCTTTTTTCCCACTGTCTTGACTGGGTTCATTTTCAATGTCCTTATCCAATCTGAGTACTTCCATGTCTATGAAATGGAGTTGAGCTGGATTCCTTTCGTCAATCAGCAATCTCTTTATTTCTTTAGCCACCGACTCAAGAGACTGCATGACAGTGTTTTGTTTTGCATATGTACTCAAATCAAGTTCAGGAATTCCTACAAAACAAAATCAGAAGCATGTTGTTAGTCTGCATACATCATGATTATAATTGTATAAATTGAACTTCTAATTGTTATTATATTATTGTTACATTATAACACAACATACCTTCGGTATTTGTAGTCAACCCATTCAGCAGTATATTGGTGTTTTCCATTTTGTTGAACATTCTATAGAACCATAGGTTGCGAATAATAGGCATGTCTTCTGCTGTAAATTCTGTGTAAGAATCCATTACTGTGGTTTCCATCACTTGTAGCATCATGAAGGTACCGTCTTCACTGGGAATTGAATAAAATGTAATAATAAATTATCAATTAATTCTAAAACATAAATTGATATATCTAAATTTAAAAACAAGGGGAGCAGTTAGTGCTTACACATTGATATGTTTTGGTATATCACCAAACTCAATGCCAAAGCTCATTAATTCTTGATGCTCTTGACTGAACCCATTAAACCATAAATTTTTAACATTGTTTGCGACTTTGATAGCTATTGTTTGCAAACTCTCATCGTCTGGATTTCTTCCTGAGTCCAGTATTCTCATCTTCCTTGATACGAAATCAATTATAAATAAGAAGTAGTGATGTTTCACTCGATTCTTATATGCATACGTGGCGTCTGGTATAGTAATCATTACCTATAAAAATGATAGGTATCATTACTAATTATGTAATATGTAAACAATTAAATGTAAAATTTCAGAAATATATTACTTGAAGATTATTCACTATTGTTTGGAAAAAATCAACTTACGAAATTATATGCGGGTAACGTGTCTTGTGCTTGAGCCAAAAATAGATTCCTTGTCCTTTGTGGAATTTGGTTGACATCAACAGTCAAAAATACCTGTAACAAGCTTACATTGTTTACTATCATTTAAAGAATTGAAAAAAAGTTTATTTTTTTATTTTTTGCATGAATAACAAGGTTATGTTGAAATATATGTAAACATATTTATTAACATTATATATGATATACTAGTTTTGTGAGCTTACCCCTATGTTAGGACCAAAACATTTTGTTCCATGTTCTGCTTTAGAAATTGCAAGATAATCTACAGCAAAATCAAGAACATTTTTTTGTATAGTTCCTCTATCACGGAATGAATCTGCAATTTCTCCTGCAGTTATTATCTTTCCTCCTTTTCTTTTTATCAAAATGTATGACCTGCATGAATTATTGTGAATAAGTTAGTTTGATAATAAATTTTAGTATATTATAGCAATACTAATATATGTTAGATTACTATATATAATTTTTTCTAGAAAAAATTACCTTTGCGGTATTTCTGCAGTGTGGAATCTCAACATCATACTGTGAAACTTTTGACTAGTAATCCGCCATTCTTCGTGTGCTTCCTTCTCTGCAACTTTGTGATAAACTGTGTTATTTCCTTTACGCAGGATTAGAATTTTTTCCTTATTACTGTTTTTGTTTGTAAAAATCACCTTGGTTGAAAGGCGCCTCATCGCGAACAGGTACTATAGCACCAGGCTGTTCGTACTGCTGTTTGCCTGTTCCATGAGTAGAAACATATTGATATCATCATGGTTATTTGTATTACCAATCTAGACAGTTATTAATTTTTTTTTATAATTTTTTTTCAGTTATTCACAGGTAAACCTTTTTTTTGACAAAGTATCTATTCACTATAACTGTACTTACCTTCTTGGAGATTACAACCATGTAAATCTGTAGAAGCATTGTCGTTAGTAATCCAACTATCTACTTCGGCATCAAGGTCTGGGTTTGCTATGTTCTTACCGTCGTCTATGCAGGTTTCCTGGTTAAATTATACATTTAAAAGTGATCAGATAGCATAATATATTGTTTATAAATATACGTAGAAATAAAAAGAATAAATATCGTTGGTAAGATCTAAAAGATAGATAACCTGTTGGTATGGCATGGTTTCATTAAATTGAACTCCCTGCCAATTCGATTGATCCATACTATCAACGGCGTTGAAATCTTTCATGCCATCGATAATTATCATTTCTTTATCTGGCATTGAGTTATTTTCAAAAGAAGATGCTTCTGGTTCTGCTTGATGTTCAGGTGTGTGATTCTTTTCGTTGTCATATGGCAGTCTGTCATCAGGATTTCTCATTGCTTCATCTTGTATAATATTATTATCCATGCTGCATAAGTCATCTTCTTTTTCTTCGTTGTGTCTTTCCTGCTCACCCAGAATACCATCTATGTTGTCGTCAATCTTTTGCTCCACAAATGTAACAGGTGTAATTGTTGTATCACTGGGATCATTCATTCTCTGGTTGTTGTCTTCTTTCATTCCTTCGTTAACAAGTGCTTCTGACTGCCCACTGATAAGTTCAGCAACTGCTGTGCCAGGTTTACTTGATGATGGTACGGTGGTGTCTTCAGCATGTGAGGTGGAATTATCTTCAGTGTTTTGCTCGATAGACCCAACATGTGTTGTAACTGCAAATGCCGCAATGTTAATAGTTACTGGTATTTGAGTTGTTTCAATAACATTTGATGCATCCGATAGTTCTTCCAGATGATCACTTGTCATTGAATATTCAGCGTTGATATTGGTTTTTTCTTCTACTTGTCCTGCCTGCTTCTCTACTCCTGTTTCATCGTGTTCCACATCATGATCCTAGTTCCTTGTGGTTGTAACTGACACTGTGCATAACTGAGGCACGCAAACATCAACTTTATCATTACCATATTCAAGTTGTCTCTCATTGTTAACAACCTCCATGTTGTCTGTCCGATCTGTATCATATACATTTGTATCTGTTGTACCAGAAAAAGGCATGTAGTCTGTCGCAATCTCATGTGTAATTTGAGTTGTACTAGCATGATTCATTCTCTGGTCGCTATATTCAATTTTTCCATCGTCCACAACTTTTGTAGCTCCTTTACTTAATGTCGTTGCTGGTCATTGATCAGTTCATTGATGTCTGTGCCAGGTGTACTCAATGATGGTTTGGCGGTGTCTTCAACATGTACGACGGGGTGCTCCTCACTTGAATCTGCTTCTGGTTTAGATGAAGAGGGTTCAGTAGATTCTTTTAGCACCACCTTCTCTGGTTTATTTGCTTCGTGCACTTCCTCCATTTGGTCCATGTTTGCCAGAACTTGTTCATACTCTGCATTGTGTATGATGATGTTTGATATGGCCATTTCCTTCTCCTTGGCCATAATATTGTTCTTTTCCACGAGGTCAACCTTCACAATCCTTAATCTAGCCAGAGATACTTCCAGATCCTCCTTTCTTGACTGAACAATCTCATTGAGCTTACCAATCTCCTCTTGGTTAGATGCTTCATCATCTATGTTTTGTATCAATGGAGTGCTGTTAGCAATTGTATTTATGGTTTTGGTTAAAAATATATTTGCTATTTCAGAACCGGTGGCATCATCTGAGCTTTGAGAAACCGTTAGGCAAGTAGTGTTGACACATCTAATTAAGTCTGAAAGTTGATAATCACTTCTTGCATGCAGTGTAAAATAATTAAATAAACACAGTCAGACGGTATGTCTTTATCGTAGGTGTTTTGTTGCATTAGTGTAGATTTTTTCGTAGTAGTGATTAATTTTTGTTGACTTGGATAATTAACATAGTTTAAATTTATTTGATTCAAAATGAACCGGAAAAATTCTAAGAAGAACACATAAACATGATTTTTATAATAAATACAACTTACCCTAAGGCTTCCGTAGCTTATAGTGTCACTGCTCCAGTCATCTGATCTGATTTCCTCCAAATATTCCAATTTGAGATGACCAACTCTTGGTGCAAGGTTATTCAAGTTTGCTTTCTTGTGTGCACGAGTGTCCAGATAATAGATCAGAGGCAATGCTGCTGGACCCTCAGCTGTGTTTTTATTTCCCTTCTTATCTTGGTATTTTCTCAGCCCCCTCCTTAGCTCATCAAGGAGAACTTTATAGAGGTTTATCTATTGAATTTTCTTGATGTCGAGATCCATGACCATACCAGCCTCCCGTCCTATACGTGCATTACTCGTTGCGCATGTTGTCTTGATGAAGAACACACGAAATATGAGCTTTATTGCCAGATCTGATGTTCCAGCATTCTTCACATGATCGTATAGCTTACTCGGTATAATGTTATCTGACCCACTCAAACCGAGCTGCTGTTTCAGCCACCGCAAAGCTTTTGTATCGCGGTCACTTGAAGGTCGTGGAGCATCAAACATATTCTTCTTTGAGAAACCATAAATTGCTTGCACCACATCTTTTGTTATTTCAAGCTCTTCCCCTTGTTCAAGAACAATTGTTAGAGAACCAGGTCTGAATTTACTGTATAGCCATAGCATCATCTTCTTGGAAATGTTGCCGTTCAATTTGAAATGAACTACGAAACCACAGCCATGATTCCTCAAATAAATCTTCTGTTCATTTGTTACATAGTTTTCCAGAAGGTTGTGTAATTTTGAAAGTGACCCTCTCACTATGATCTCACCATCCTTCATGTCTGCTAGTTCTTTGTGAACTGTGTCACGTTTTTGCTTCTTGAAACCAGGTTTATCTATGAAAGCTTGAGCAACATTAGGGTTTTCTTGAGTACCAGACCTAGCTTCTATGTTTTCATCCATACTATTGTGTCGTCGTGTTCCATGAGAAGAACAAATACTCAACTATAGAAGTTTATGTTGAAAAAATTAAATCATGCATTATAATTTATATTTTACACTATGATGTTATTTAAAAAAAATTTAATAACAAAGCAACAGTTAAACACATACGTAATTTAAATTACTAGAATCAAGTGAATAAATCAAGAGATGTATAGTCAGCAAAGAGCTCATGAATCAAGAAGAATCAACTAGTACGAAATCAACACAGGTAAACAAAATTCCTGGCAGTGCATTTCAGTTACTAAATTGGTGCAGCAAAGGTGCAAACTTTTCCACCAAAATTTGAACTGCTAACCTGTGTACTCGGTAGAGGAGCAGTTCATTGAAGTTATAATTGGCAGTTCTTATCTGAAAACTATGTCATTGTTTCGAATTTCAACCATGTCGTTGAGAAAAATGTTACTTCACTACGGACATTAAAAACAATAAATCAAAAGAAACCCTAGATTAGTTTGATTAGTGGTTTTCTTGCTCGTGGTTTGTTATTCTCAAAATTGTTCAAACCATGTGCGCTGGTCATTTTTTAATATATGCTTCACTCTAAACTATGACCAGAAATAATCAAAATACCTGCATTGAACCTTCGTGACCGCGATTTTCGTCAGCCATGAAATCGATGAATAAGTGTTCTGGGGATGAAAATTCCAGGAACCTTCTGTGGGCGATTTAGGTCCGCGTTATATCTATGCTTTTTCCCTTAGGAAAACCCTAATACAACTTCAATTAGTGCTCGTAAAATCGTGTCCAAACTAAATAGAGAATGAGAGGAAAATACTTCATGGAATTTCGGACAACACCAGGCCGAATCTGGGATGAGAATGGAGAATCTGTGATACCTGTCTTGTCGCCGTACCGCCAATCGAGAATCTAGAGTAGCAGTAGTCCTTAGCACTGGTGAAGCTTTTCGCCGCCAAGGAGTTGCCGCCGTTGCTTGCCCCCATGCAGTTAGGGTAGAGGAAGAGAGAGAAAGTGGAGCAGTGTCGGAGAAAAAGAGAAAAAAAGAGTAACAGTGTAATCATAGCCGTCCATTGGGATGTATTGCTGTATGCACGCGTGTTAACCGTCAGCGGGTTGATGCCACGTAGTTTACATATGAGCCCAACTAAGGAGCACTGCCTCTAGATGCGAAGATGCACTGATTGGAGATTGCTAAGTAATAGAATATATTCTCACACTTGACAGATGCAACATATAGTTCTTCTTGATCTACGGAAATTTAGCGCTATGTAACAGAGGCATGTATATCAATTTATTTTATCGATATTCACCGCAGTCCAAAAGTAGTACTAGAGGCAGTGCAAAAAAAATACAGCGAAACAACTATATTAAAATGAAATAGGCAGGGCAATTAGTGTTCACATTGCAGTTGACCCACGTTGAATGGTTAAATAATTACTAGCCACCTTGAAACTGAATTTCACCGCTGACGCTTGTTTTTTTTTTGTTTTTACGTTATGTGACTAGTGTTGTAGGACACCTAAATTTTGTTATTATCTTTATCAGTCATACAAGATTACCAGGAAACAATTCTTTTAAAAATGACCGTGCAATGTTTTGTGATTGCCAGCAAAATAGATATATTCTACCTAAATTGTCAGGACCGAACGCAAAGCTATTGTACTATTTCAGAGCAGTGCAAACAAAATTAAGCAAACTTCAATCTTAATAATTTCACTGCATTGTTTTTTGTCTGAAAAAATATAATAAGAAATATATCTTTTAGTCCATATTACAGGCAGGAGGATATAACTGAAAATGGCACCGCATAGAGCCATAAGAGAAGCAACTATATTAGAATATCAAAAAAACATTGAAATTCGTGCTCGGACGGAAGTTCAGTTAACCTAATTGTCAGAGAAAACAATATATTGCACGTGAATATTGTAGCAATATTAAACGCAGTGCGATAGAACGTTCATAAGCAGTTCAAATAACTATACGCTAACAAAGTTAAGTATTATAACAATAGCAGTGCATTGTCTGTTAATAGGGCACCAATTATTATACTGCAGTGCATACTACGTACACCGACAGTGCACATCGCTATGCAGAGCAGGTGGGGTGCATTGCACGGTCATTAAACTACCATAGAAACTTGTCTTGCACCGTGCATAAATCGCTTTACAAAGCATTTGGAAGGCAGTTCATACGTATTCCAATGGCAGTGCATACCTGTCTTTAAACGCATTATTGTAGTAGTATCCTGAAGCGCTCCGTGGGCAGTGCATGCTTTGTTTACCTATAGTGCATATGAGTGTGCGTAGCACGCGGGGTGTATTGCACGCTAAGTGCACTGCCCGCGCATGTTATCTTGCACCTTTGCGCACGGCAGTTTACAAAGCATTTATAAGGCAGATCATACAAAGCTTCAGCACAGTGCATCTCGTGTGCATGGCAATATAATGATAGTATGACGATGTAATCAACGAGCAGTGCATCTCAGTGTATATAGCAGGTGGTATTGAATTGCACGGCTAGTGCACTGCCATTTTATATTAACTTTCACCGAGCAGTGCACTGTAGGAGAAAAACAAAAAGGTCATACCCCACGCGTCAAAAGTCTATGTCGATATAGATAACGTTACACAGTGCATACTACGTACACCGACAGTGCACATCACTGTGCATAGCAGGTGGGGTGCATTGCACGGTCATTGAACTGCTATAGAAACTTGTCTTGCACCATGCGTACAGCGCTTTACGAAGTATTTGGAAGGCAGTTCATACGTATTCCAATGGCAGTGCATACCTGTTTTTAACCTTATTATTATAGTAGTATCCTGAAGCGCTCCGTGGGCAATGCATGCTTTGTTTACCTGCAGTGCATATGAGTGTGGGTAGCACGCCGGGTGCATTGCACGCTAAGTGCACTGTCCTCGCATGTTATCTTGCACCTTTGCGCACAGCAGTGTACAAAGCATTTCTAAGGCAGATCATATAGAGCTTCAGCACAGTGCATCTTGTGTGCATGTCATTATAATGACAGTATGACGACGCAATCAACGAGCAGTGCATCTCAGTGCATGGCATTATAATGACAGTTTTTTAATAAGTCCGTACGTTCATTTATAACATATAATAAATGCTACTTTGAACTCCTTTAAAAGAAGTTTGACAAAACAGGTGGGGTGTATTGCAAGGTGAGTGCACTGCCAAAGATGTTATCTTGCACCATTCTTACAGCACATAGGCAGCTCATTTTCTATTTAATGATCAGTGCATTATGAAGCACTTGTAAGGGACTTCATATATAGTTCATGGGCACTGCATCTTGTTGTCCATGGCATTATAAAAGCATTATCACAAAGCACTCACGGTCAGTGCATCCGTTGTATTATAACAATAGCAGTGCATTCTCTGTTAATAAGGCAGTTATATGGTGCGGAAGAAAAGAATGCCCTTTAGCAGCTCATCGTAAGCAAAATAGACATTGTGCACTCTGTGAGCATAATTACATTTCTATAGGCAGTTGGATGTAATAACCACGGGCATTAAAAATAACGATTAGAGAAGAAATCATTACAAAATGCACAAAAAAACCAGTACTCGGTCACAAGGCAGTGTCTATAAGAACAGTGCATTATGTGTTTTGAAAGAAGTAGTATTTTTCAGTATAGAAATTTATTAATCACCTATTTCGATGCATTATAGACCCTTTGCACTGCGTGAGCAAAGTAATATATATGGTTACATCAACAGGATAAGTAGTCTTATATTTGTTCACAAGGCAGTGCTTAGGTTCGCAGTCAGCTACGTCTATAGGAAGCAACTTTATGAAAAAGTAAAATAAGCAGTGCAATTATTCGTCCAAAGCAGTGCACATATACAAAGGCAATGCGCTATGAATTGGCATTGACGAGGCAGTAATACGTTGCCGTCAAAAAAATGTATTAAGCAGCCCATCCGACGCAAAATGGACCCTGTGCACCGCTTGAGGTAAGTCATATATCGCTACGTCCATAGCACAGGCAGTGCAATATACCTTTGGAAGGCAGTGCAAACACCGACTAGAGAACAAAGCATACTTCAACGTAAAGAGCAGTGCATTATTTTTTCACAAGGCAGTGCACACGCACCAGAGCAGACAAGAGCATAACACTATGTGTCAAGAAATCACCCTTTTCTCAGCTTTAGCGCAATCAGCTACACCTATAGTCTCGGCAGTGCGATATAATTGCCACAAGAAATGTAAAGAACGAATAGAGAAGCATCCTTACGTATATGTTTACAAGGAAGTGTATAGGTATAGACTTGAATAATATCATTGTTATATCGATGATTTCAAGCCACATGATAAACACAAAGGTAAGATTAAATTTGTCTCGCAGTAATATTCATATACACACGCATGGAAACAATATTGTATTGCAAATAAGCATACTAATTAATACATTCCACGAACTTATGCTTAGAAGAGGATACTGTTGAACAACTTCTTTTTCCTTGCATTGTTGAATCTATGAGGAAATTGTATGACCCTTTTCTGCAGAAATTTCTGGATCGGCGACTTGTTCTTCTCATGTGGTTGGTTCAACCACGCCAGGATCATCTTCTGAACCTAGATTTTGTGAACCAGGCTCTTCCTGATCCTTTTCCTCATCGTTCTTCTTCTTCTACTTGAGGTCCTTGTTGATTTTGTGTTATGTCCGCTTCGGGCTCCACCGCTTCTTCGGCGACTCCTTCCTCCTTGATCTCCTCCTCCATTTGTGGTACTACTGGTGCGGGCAACTCAGATCTATGCGCGTAGCATCTCTTGGTTGATCTGAAAGGTGTAAAGCTGGCGGAGTTTGCTCTGTTTGGGTCAGGCGACAAGGGCGAAGGTGGGTGGCGTTGTTGGCGACGGCCAAACATTCTGGATAGGTGTGGTTGCAGGTTGCAGCTGGACAATGTTGAGGGCTATAAATAGAAATACAGCATTGCTAAATTTCCTGCATGGCAGGATAAATACATGTTAGTGGCAGGAAAGATTGATGAACTAATCGAGAAAGACGGCGGGAAAGATTGATGAACTTATGGAGAATGACGTGATGCGCTAGCTCTCCGTGACAGCCAAGAAAAGGAAGCATACGGCAAATCAAGTAGTATATCTAATAGTGGTTCATCCATAAGATTCAAACGGAATATCAAATGTCTTTTACTATAAACAATTTCATTTCGAAAACCATTTACTAGTTCATGGTCTAAACAACAATCAGTTCTGCATGTCGAACTCAGGTAGGTTAGTTATATACAAAACTCTTATTGTAAACACGGAAGTGCAGATAGTGCATATATATCTGCATCCGGCACGGCGGTGCCTATGTAATACACGGGGATAAGTTGTTTTTCTTTACCACAGAGAACTGCACTGCTTGGAAAACAACAACTCTACTGCTACATAATAAACAAATTAATTCATCGTTTTTATAACACCACAGTATACAACATCGTTGTTTATTTTCAGCTCGACTTAGGTGCCAAAGCTCTCAGTTCTTCCGGTAGTTCATCCTTTGCTTCGTTGGCCTCGGAGAATAGTGCCCAGAACAGATACTCCTCCATGACCGAGCTCGCTTCCATCTGGTCAAATGGTTCAAACGAATCAACAAGATATATTGTTAATGTCAATCAAAAATTTGTATTTGGTAAAACTATTGATTCAAAACTGGCATTACTTACATCTTTAAGATCATGTATAAGTTGAATGCCGTTGTAGTTCTCAATGCTCTTTAGAATCCAAAAACCATTCATGTCTTCAACTCCTTTTTGTACCTTCACATGTTTTGATCTAGATACAATATTTCCCCACTTTGGAAGCTTGTTCTTCTGGTAGAGTTCGTCAACGAACTTGTCAAATCTCTTTAGCTGAAAAAACCAGTATGTAGAGCATAGTTAGTGACATAATTTTTTTCAAATTATGTAGATTGTCTTTATATGTATTATAAAGTTATAAATGTAAAAAAACCACACCATTTTTTCCCCAATTTGATTGTGGTAAGCTGTTTTAGACAATCCTTTTCTCTGTGTTCTGTAATCCCGTGTGTCAATAACTTCAACGCGACCACCTTGGGGGTAGTTTGTTAGGATGTAAGTAGACACGTGATTGTCAAATGACACAGGCAGAAATATCTGTGATGGGCAAGGAAAATAGTCACATTGATTATATGTTCTAAATGAAAATACGGAATATTTCTGTATGTTATTAATGTGTTATGTATTAAAGAACGTACCATCTTAGTTTTTCTCAAATCTGCATTTCCAGTTAGAAGTTTGAACTGTTCAATCTTGGAGACGGCTTCAAACTGATAAATTTCATATTTTCCTGCAGAATTTGTGAAAGTCTCCTTTGTCCCAATGTCACATAAACGAGCAACCCCTAGTGGCAGTACTATCCTTCGATTCCTAAACAAACATTTGTACCCCGGGATACTACGCCAGCTTGAAATTATGAAGTCTATCATGTCATCATCAAGCTTGCCTTTTCCATTAAAACATGCTGCAAGCCTTGCTGCAGTCCAATATTTCGGTATTTCCAGGCCTTGTTCCAGAGTTGACGAATATTTCACCATAACCAGCCTGAGATTTTGCACAGACAAAAGAAAAAAGGATCAAATAAAAAACCGGGATCCATGATTGTGTGACAACATACACATATATTTTACTAAAGGAATCCACAGAGCATAGTTTGGTGCTTACTCTTCATTCTTCTCTAGAAAATCCTTTCTTAGTACCAGTCTACGAGCAACTGCGGCGTCTCCCTTGTACTTAAATGTGGGGGGGAACATACACAGGCAACTTAAGTTTTAAGATGTTTTGTAGAGGTCTCTTGTAAGATTTGATATTATCTAGGGAATTATGACCAAGAGCCTTGCTCCTTGTAACAGGTGTTCTTAATCCTTGCTCTGGCAACGGAAATGTTTTAGTTGCATCTTCTCAGTCACGTTTTGATCCGATACACGAGGTGTCTGCATTGTCAATCTGTGTTCTTACATCAGCTGTGTCATGCGGATGTCCTTTCAGAATTGCTTTTTGAACAACAGCGACCTCGTGGTTAGAGGAACCTTCTTTGTGAGTAATTTCTAGAAACAACATGGTCACACCTGCAGCAATATTTGTAAAAAACTATGTTATTTCCTCTTACATGTTATTAATTTAAAAAACATCGTCTAATGTAAAAACCAAGCATCTTGACATAATGTGACAGTACCGTTGTTGAACTGCGTGGTTAACCTGTCTTCCTCGGTGCCTATAGTGTCTTTGTTGCATCCTTGTACTTGTTTAGACGAGTTTCCTTCTGCATCATTATTACAAGTAGTTTTCCTGTCAAGCCCACTAGTAATTTTGCTATTAGCAGCATATCAACAGAATACAACAATACCATTGCTAAGCTGTGTCGTTGATGGCTGTTGGTCAGTTTCAAATTGCTTAGAATTGTCTTCTCCTTCTCCCGTAGTATGCATTGTTACTGGTGTCGGTGTCGCCATGCACGCAGAACAACTATGAATAACACATCAAATATATCAGTAAAAAATATAAAAAATAGACAAGTCGTTACGTTACAGTTCTATTTCATAGATTGTTATTTGTATGTGCTCGCGTGATCGAAGTAGCTAAATACGCGTCTAAGATATACAAACCTGTTCATCTAAGGCTCTTGCGGTGACAATGCCGTGCTTCTCTTCCGGTGCTGCTATATTTTTTATTCTGTCCATGTACATGATTCCTCTATCGTCAAAATCCAGGGCATGTTGTTGTCACAACTGAATCTATTTTATTCACTGTTACCGCTGCTGACTTGCCTGTAGTAGAGCATTCGTTCCCAACATTAAGGTCATGAGTTGCTGCCTTGGCTGTATGCTTTGATTGCTTGATTCGACTGGTGCTTGAAATGTTTGCAACGTTGCTCAGGTCATTCTCGCATCTATCAAAACATCTCAGCACGTCAGTTGCACACTGATGGGATGCTCGAAAGCAGTTAGCCATTGCTTCCAGTTTACTTCTTTTCAGGTCCCTATGTTCATGGTAAGTTCTTTATATATTGTTGCAGCATTTGTATCATCACTTATGATTTCATCACCTGCTTCCTCCTCTAGAAGTATATCTATATACTTGTCCATGCATTGATCTAGCCTCTGAGACTTTGTTCCTGAACCGTCTAATTCTCTGTTAGAGGTTGAGGTTATCTTGTTACAAGTTGTTTCTATCACAGGAGGTTTCAAATAATAGCTTCTTTCGTCACAGCTTTTCCACTGCAAACAGTAATCAAATATTATTTCCATGGATCATGAATAACTGTCAGAAGAGGTAATTTTAAAATAGTTCATTTGATAGAATGATTCTTTATGTGAAACAAGATGAGGTCAAGTAGAATACTTACATTCAGTCGTCCCCACCTCTCTTTCTCAATGACATCTGCTTTCAATACAGCAAGCAGATCTGGTTTGTCCAGATATTTGATCCTTGGTGTTTCTTTTGTCATAAGTGATTTTCTGCACTTGAGCGAATCCAGGTATATTATTAGAGGAAGGACTACGCAACCTTCGGCAACACTTTGATTCATATCATCAACATGAAACTTTATTTCTGTCCTCTTGATCTCGTCAATTACAAGCTGGCAAAAGTCCATTTTTCCAGAATTCTCGATATCAAGGCTTTTCACTACCGCAACTTCCTGGCTGATGTGGTTGTTTAAACCTGAATATATAAGCTTTGTGCAGATTACAAGTATTTTGCATTTCATTGTAAACTTGTCCGTTGCACCCTTTTTGATATGACGGGTCAGGTGTTGCACCGTTGCAGTGTCCCTCTCTTCCAAACCCAATGTCTTCTTAAGCCACAGTAAAGCAAAGGTATCGCCAGCTTCTGAAGGCCGAGGCGCCTTTATAATGCCGTTGGGTAGACCAAGGGCAGAATGCACTGCATCTGCTGTCAGAGCTATAGTCCTACAACCGGCAAACTCCAGTTTCAGAGTTTCTACATCAATCTTCTAGTATAGATTAATAATCAGAGGCCTAATAATGTTTGAATCCAGCTTGTATTCCAGGATGAAACCCCAGCCAATCTTTACGAGCTCTACTTTTTGGAGATCGTTCAGATCATGTTTAATCAACTGTTGAGCTCTTTGAGAGAGCACCTTACTATATAATTTGATCCAATCCTACTATGGGGCTTCTTCTTGTCCCTTGTATATTTTTCAATTGCCATCAGTTGATTCTTGGACATATCCTGGTAGTTTACAGAAAAAACGTATCAAATATTGATAAACTTATTTATAAATTTCTTAGTGCAGGCTGTAGTCTCGATTAAGGAATATGACATGCATTAACATTACGTAAGCTTACCATGAAAACATTATTCTGGTTGTTCGGACTGCCATGTTGTTCTCCACCAATCTTTCGTTTCTTCTTACGTACACCGCCTTTGATGTTTGAACCTATTTTGCGTTTCTTTTTCAACTCCAGCTTTATTTTGTAATTCTCAATCTTCCTGTTAAGTTCATTTTCTGATACATCAAACTCATCGTCAGTCTGTGCCATACCGTTGGAAGATTCTCCATTGCTAGCATCACAAGAGCTTATTTTTCCCTGGTGGAAGAGACATACCAATCTTATTTCACGTTATAAATTTTCAACCGACCAACTGAAGCACTTCAATTCGACGTGCTTAATTTAAACTTTAACTTATAACTACATCTAGCTGTATAGTGTAATATCAAGTTGCAGAATAGGACAGGTGCAGGTGCAGGTGCAAGTAGTTATAAAATTATGCATGCAATAAAAACTGAGAAAAAAATTAAACTAACCAGAATGCATTACTAATCATTCATTGAATATCGGAATTGACTTGAAGTAACAGTAAAATATAATTTACTGAAGCTGATCCTACTTGTGAAAAATATTGTGTATGTTCTCCGAGTGCATAATAAATATATTTTTTACTTACCGCACGATTTATGCAACCTGATTTCTCATAGAAAAAATATGATGTAGTAACGAAATGCTCCCTTCGTTTCAAAATATAAGATGTTTTGGCTTTGTGACATGAGTGCATCTAGACCCCTTTTAGTATCCATGTTCACTCCACACCTTGATGAACCTACACACTAAAAGAAGTCTAGATACACTTCATTCATAAAGCTAAAACATCTTATATTTTGAAACGGAGGTAGTATTAGATATAGAAAGCTAGGATTTCGATATTTAAATTTTACTAACCTATTCCCTCTGTCCTAAAAAGGATATCAAAAGTCTGTTTGAATTTGGATGTATCTATATACTATAATAAATACTGTCTACAATCATATTTCGCTGAAACAAACTTGAAAAACTAATTTAGACTATAATAGTCTTTCAATTTATCGTGGACTTGATCTCAATACCAAGGTTTCCATAGTATGGACAACGAATCAATGATTCTACAAGGAAATCTTTGCTATCAAGTAAGAGCGGTAAGTTCTTCGCAACTTAGTAGTAGCAGGGATGATCTCGAATCCTTATCAATGGGTATGTTTTGTTAAGTTGCTATAGAGAATCCTTACCTCGTAAAGAGGATGGCACCGGCGGTTCCTTCTGCTGCAGATTTTCAGCAATCCACGGAAGAGTTGCTTCTCTTCTGGGGATGGGACCAAGTAAGAGCGTTAAGTTCTTCGCAACTTAGTAGTAGCAGGTATGATCTCGAATCCTTATCAATGGGGATGTTTTGTTAAGTTGCTATAGTGAATCCTTACCTCGGAAAAAGGATGGCGCCGCCGGTTCCTCCTGCTGCAAATTTTCCGCAATCCGCGGAATAGTTGTTTCTCTTCTAATGATGGATAGTAGAGAAAGCAGATGAAGGCTAATTAGATACAATAACGGAGAACCGTCTCTCCTGTCGTCCATAATAACTGTTATAATGCCCGATTTTATTAAGATTTTTCTAGGGTAGTGCAAATCGTTTTTTTAAAGGGCAGTTCAATAGTAAACTAGTTGGCAGAACAATGATTCATGGGCAGTGCATCTTAGTGTGTATGGCATTATAATGTCAGTACCACGATGCACCCAACGAGCAGTGCATGATTGATATTCGAGCAGTGCATAGTAGGAGAAAACGAAAATGTCCTCGTTATTGAAACAATACCCCACGCGTCAAAAGTCTACGTCGATACAGATAACGTTAGGAAGTGCATACTACGTACACCGGCAGTGCACATCGCTGTGCATAGTAGGTGGGGTGCATTGTACGGTCATTGAACTGCCATAGAAACTTATCTTGCACCGTGTATACAGCGCTTTACTAAGCATTTTGAAGGCAGTTCATACGTATACCAATGGCAGTGCATACCTGTTTTAACCGCATTATTGTAGTAGTATCCTGAAGTGCTCCGTGGGCAGTGCATGCTTTGTTTACCTGCAGTGCATATGAGTGTGCGTAGCACGCGGGGTACATTGCACGCTAAGTGCACTGCCCTCGCATGTTTTCTTGCACCTTTGCGCACAACAGTTTACAAAGCATTTCTAAGGCAGATCATACAGAGCTTCAGCGCAGTGCATCTCATGTGCATGGCATTATAATGACAGTATGACGATGCAATCAACGAGCAGTGCATCTTAGTGTATATAGTAGGTGGGATTGAATTGCATGACTAGTGCACTGCCATTTCATATTAACTTTCACCGAGCAGTGCACTGTAGGAGAAAAACGAAAAGGTCCTATCCCACGCGTCAAAAGTCTACGTCAATACAGATAAAATTACGCAGTGCATACTACGTAGACCGGCGGCAGTGCATGATTGATATTCGAGCTATGCATCATAGTGTATATAGCAGGTGGTATTGAATTGCACGTCTAGTACACTGCCATTTCATATTATCGTTCACCAAGCAGTGCATAGTAGGTGAAAAACGAAAAAGTTGAACTAAGACCCAACATGTCAGAAGTATACATCGATACAGATAACGTTCAACGGTGCATACTATGTACACGGACAGTGCACCTCACTGCGTATAGCAGATGGGTTGCATTTCACGGTCATTGAACTGCCATAAAATCTTGACTTGCACTATGCGTACAACACTTTATGAAGCATTTTGAAGGCAGTTCATATATAATTTATTGGCAGTGCATACCTGTATTTAACCGCCGTATTAGTATTATCCTGAAGCGCTCCGATTTTGCTCGTTTTTTACGTGATTGCATATTGCTTTTAATTGAAAATAATGAATAGTAGTTGCTTATTGGTCTAAACAATGTGCTGTGCAGTATTGATGAGAGTGCTATATTTATAGTATAGATAGTGCATGCATTAGTATATTTTTTCGCTAATAAACAACTTTTTATTTCTCACAAACTATGCACTGCTCGGTGCAAGATAATATGAAAGGGCATTCTTACTTGTTATGTACACTGAGATGCACTGCCCGAATACAAATCATGCACTGCTCGTTAAGTACTTTGTGATGCTGTCATTATAATGCCATGCATATGAGATACACTACCCCAAAGAAGTAGATGAACTGCCCAAAAAATGCTCTGTAAACTGCTATCAAAACAAATTTGTAAATTTAGTGATCCGATAATGTTACTAATCCCTATTACAATGAATTCAGACTATTTTTTTGACTGCCAACAATTCCATCAATAAATTTCTAGTCATGCCTAAAACGCACGACAAGAATTTGTTTCTGAATGAAGCAACATTATTCATCATATTCATCACTCCTGCGAATAAAAAAAAATTCACTGAATGATGATAGACACTGAATAAATAGTTATTATTTTGGTGCAATTATAGAAGTACATACATCTGTATTGATTGACAAGTTTCTTAATCTTTCTTGTGTACTTTTCATTTAACTTTGACAAAACTATGCCAAACGTAAGATGTTCTCGCAAGGCTTTAGTATCAGTCTATACAAATAAAAGTTCATATCAAATAAATTTTATTTTAGTGTTGTTTTATACTAGTGCAAGTACGAAATTAAGTCTGCCTCAAAATTATACTTACAGACTAGAACCAATGGTCAACAACACCATCGTAATATTTGAGCAACCTCAGCAAACCTACTCCGCTGTCTTTCCTGCTCATTTCATAGACACACACATATTTCAGTTTCTTGTTTGATTTATAAATTTTAATAGGGCAAGGATCACGCAGTGTTAACGATACTTAACTGGTTCTCATTGTCAGATATCCACTGAACAGGTGTGGTTCTCATATTTCGAAATTCAACCCTGTACGAAAAATTGTATGCTTGTTCAAACGCAAACTTAAAGTTGTTCATCACAATGGCTACTTCCTCTTCAACAGTCTCGTTCATGACGTTCGAACAAAAAATATCATATTTCCGACCTTGAAGGTCAACAATCACGACATACCACACATCATTTGGTCGTAGAGGTATGATGATCTAAACAAAGAAAGAGACGAAACAATTGGCTTGCAGATATAAAAACAATGTCACTAGAAAATAACGTAGACACTAAAATTTAAAAATTAATATTGATACATTTGCCAGGTTCCATCCAGTGTGATTCTCTAATAAGTATCGTTTGAACGATCTTGGATTAAATTCTGGCCTTGTGAGCAAAAGCTAATAACATAATATTTTAGAGAGAAAAAAGCAAACCAGTTAGTAGATATCATAATTTCTGTGTTCATGGATCGATGTATGCGTGTTCAGTCGCACATGAAAACATGTATAAATAGAACGGGTGTTACTAAAAAAAACTTTGTAACTGCGCTTACCGCATCTTCGTGCATCATGATGTATCTGGTTGAGAACAATTCGTGATTATATTGATTATTATCTAGGTTGTGTTTCTGTTCTGTCATGACCAACATTGCCATATAGTTCATTACATTTGAACTCACACTTCCATAAACCTGCATTGATAAACCAAACACTCTCTGGCAAGCCCATTTCTTCCTGCACAAAACCACCTTGTCGCTGGTAGAATACAGAAAAAATATAATCGAAATACTCCATTATTACAATGAGATGAAAACAATTAAATATATTTTCATAGTAAAGTATGCGAGACAAAACGTTACCTTCTCGCCTTTTGATTCGGAGTGGTCTCTACTATGAATTCAAATAAAGCTACTTCAACATCTTTTGATTGTTTCACAGCAGGATATGGAATTCGGCGGCGATTAATACCTGTTCTTGTTTCAGCATTGTCAGCACTGTTTGTTTGGATACTTGATCCAATGCTTGGTATGGATGCTGATGCAAAAGAGACATGTCTTCTGCAAGCTTCCTGCTCAAATGATGGTCCAGCGGTGCGGAATGATACATTATTATGCTGCAGTCTAGGGTCTCAAGAGTTTTCTCGTTCAGGAAAGCTTCTTGTGTAGCTGGATTGTTGGTTTCCAGTATATCTCAAAATTAACCTAGGCATACTCGAGGATATTGTATTTTCACTGTACATTTGACTGCTGGTAATGTTACGCCGAGGACTGTAAGCTTGGTGTATTAGTCTTACAGAGTAACTACTTCATGGTAGTTGGCTCTGAGATACTGCCATCCCAGTAGTAGCATGCGTTTCCTCGTACTGCTATTGCATTTCTATGCGCGAACACGAATTTGAATACTGACTTGATGTATGAAAATCTCTGTGATTTGTATGTCCTAGATTTTCAGAGTCATTGTCTTGCAATGTTGTTCTTGAGTTTGTTCCGCTTCCTCCGTCCTGCTCTATGAAGCCACGTAATCCATTGATTTGTCCTATTCTGTAGTCTTATCCGATCTTGTTGTCTCTATAGACCTTCTGCTGTTCAACATGTTAGGCCCTTGTGTGGATGCCTGCTGCACAACGTGCTCCGATTGCACATATTTCTCTCCTGATCCAGCATTCCAATAGAAAGTTGGATGGCAGGCTGTGCTACTGTTTGACTTGTTAATAGTATCGACCAAATATTGCGCGTGTTTAGCACAGATGTTTTCACTGCGAGTTATGCTGCTGACTCTTGGTATCTAAATTACAAAATTAGGAGTTGTCGTATCGTTATACCTTTTCCTGTTATCAGTGGTTTCATTCGTATGTGAATCTCTTATGCTATAATTGATTCCTCTAGATAAATGATCGGTACTTGAACCTCTTATGCTGGAATTGGTTTCTCCAGAGAAATTTTTCATGGCAGAAGCTCCACTAATTGGTGTATAACTTTTGGCAGACTGCTGAAGCTGCACAGAATGGGAGAATGTTCTCGCATCACCATTGTCATTGCCTAGGTTTATATTTTTCAGTGTCATAGACATGTCTGCCACTGACGTGCTGCCACTTATTGATATAGAACCATACGAATCATAATTATCAGATACTTGTCTGTCGTGCTGAATACCAGATGAATGCACAGTTGCAGATGCTGGTCCGTACGTTTCACTTGACAGACAGTTAAGTTGTGTTGGATTAGCTTCTATTTCATGCTGGGCTGCTAAAGTGATAACAGGTTTTTCTTTCACTCTTTGTGTAAGGTCAGCCATATCTGAAATGTTTGTCCAAAATTCATCATTTCCTTCCCAGAAAGAAAACAAATCACCACTGTTATCTTCTGTCTTCTGTTTCTTTGTAATGCGATCATCAGAAACAAGATCAAACTCAAATTGCAGTGATCTCGCAACCACCCATTTTTCATCGAGACAGTTGGAGTTCTGTAAGAGCTGAAATATATCTATACCATTTGCAGCAGGCTGCCTCTCTTCTTCTTGATCACTTGCATGATGACTTGGTCCTGCTTCCGCACTTGGGATGCAAAGGCTTGCATTCAAGCGGTTGAAAACATCCGGAGCAGGCACATGGACATGTTGCGGGTTGGAAATTTTTAGTTGTCTTTCTTAATTTCCAATATCCAGTTTTGGCACGGGAACCGTAACTGGATTAGTAATTTCAGACGATGCAGCATGCACCGAACCAGCATCTTCTGCACCGACCTGTACCTTAAGGTGGTTCAAGCCCATCTTTTGAGCATCACGAAATGTATGTACAGAACCAGGCAGTCTCTCATCAAAATTATCTCGTGCGCAATGAGTTGCTGACTTAGAATGTAAAAAATGGCTATGATCGAAACCACGTGTTTGCACCTGAATTCTTGATCTGTCTTCATTGTCAAATGTATTTGACACGCCATTGGAAACAGCCAACACAGCAATCCGTGCATTAGTTCTGTTCCATTGAGATGTTGCTTCTGACACATGAACTATATCTGTAGTGTCCACCTCATTCCTTGCATGCTCTGTACACCTTGCTCCTGACGAAAGCTCTGCCCGGGATTCATTATCAGTACATGTAATGGAAGTCGCTGTACATACTGTACTAGTGTTGCCCTGAATAATAACTGTATGAACTTGCTGATTTTCGACTGAAGTTGCACTTGTTGCTATACAATTTGAAGTTGTAGCAGGCTTAGCGATCATCCCGTTACCAGAACCCTGACCTGCATATTCTGTGACAGATTGCATGGATTGCGTTGAATTTGCGACAGGAATTATCACTTCATCTGATTGCAGGACGTCATCAGTAGCACTACAATCTGTTGGTTCAGAGTTCATCTTTGGTAATTGTTCAATTCTGGACAAATTATCACGTGTCGGTAACATATGTACCAGGGCCTTGCAACAAGATTCTAACTCCTGCATATATTTCATATTTTCATGGGATCCATAACTTTGGTCTACAAAAGTTAACTTGACAAGCAGCTCACAGTCTTCTGCTAGCCTTCTACATATAGATGTTAGCCCATATGTTGATTTATCCAGCACACTGCCTTTGTCTTCAACATCGCGCTCATTATCTTCTCTTGCGCATAGGGACCCTTGAGGTGTAGAGTACATACCCCTGTTCTCATGATTGAGCATAGATATTCTAGAAATCTTTCTAATATTTCTCTTCATATTGAGATTCATCGTAGACAACATGTCAGCATACATATCCGTCACTATGGCCTGTATTTCTCTGGCAGGCTGGAAGTTTTCACATTCTAAGCATTACCGCTATCGCCTATTTTTAATATCATAAATATAACAGTGAACTGCTGAGATAACTGAATAGGTAACACTATGATCAAACACCAGTAGTATGGTTACCTAATTAAACCTAGTAGAACATGCAACTTTAGAAAGAATGTTCATCCTGGTAGGAAGTAGTTAAAGCAGGCAGAAAAATCGTACAATGAAACGATGAGAGAATTTAATACTCTACTACAACAAGGTCGAGAAATAAAAAACATGAATGCTTAAGGTCAAGTAGGCAATGTATATGTAGAACACAAACATAAGAAGATTCGTCATGCTCACGAATGAAAGAATTGGGAAGATTATAAAAATTCTTACCTCCGCATGCATAAGTGGGTCTGTTACAAACTTTTCAATGAAAGTTGTAACATTCTGAACTATCTCTTCGTTCAGCTCAGCATTAGAAAACACGGTTTCATTTATATCCTTCAACTTCATATTTAACATGTACAAAACAGAAAATACAATACAATAATATGAGTAAGAAGCAACAAGACCGTAGTACTAATTGCACATAATATGAATAACTATGGGAGTCTTGCCTTGTGAACACCATAAACGTTTTGTTGATGAGGCATCTGGTTAAGACTCTCATATAACGCCATATTTTCAGTTGACCAGAAAGATATTCTAGGCAGTGCATGGCCTAGAAGCAGAGCATTTGTGTCCAGTAGTTCAAAGTACATTACCTGCATTAAAATTGTTACAACCATATTAAAACAACAAATCACAGAAACTACTGACAACTAATATTATAGAAAATAATTATCACGGTGGGTAACTTACCGGAATAATTGGAAGGAAACCACCAAGTGCACCTTTCAAACCATTTTTCTGGAAAGTGTCAATACAGCAAATAAGCTTGTTGAATGCAGCAAGACACCCGTGATAGGAGTCAATCTCATCAGACACTCCAATTGCAGAGAAGTAGTCCGGGATGGTTCCATCATATGTGCTCGGACACAACATAACAATGTTTACAAATAGAACAAAACATGTTTTGAACTGAGATCCTACCAGGTTAGGAGTAATCATCTTTTCGAGCTCATTGATAGTTGGTGTTGGCCCTGCACAATGAGTTAATTCTCTGACCATATCGTGTATCCATTGCGGACACACCTTCTTTATGGTTCTACCCCCAAAGGGGATGCCAAGTATCTTGTTGAAGTGAAAGGGCTTCAGTTCAAAGCTACATCCGTTGGGAAATTCAAAACTTCTTGTAGTAACGTTAAAGTGAGAAACAAGCCACAAAACTAGTGACCTTGGCAACTCTTCACAACACATACCAAGCATACCATCAAATTGTATGCTCCTTAGCAAAACCTTTTGGTCATTACTCAGCCTTTTCACAAGTTTATAAACTTTGGAAGAGATAACTGTGTGGTGAAAACATGATCAGCCATTTTTGTATGAGATTTTTTTTCTGTCGACAGGGTAAAAAAAGTTATCAATTAACGAGGTATTGATTTTTTTAGTAAGTCATATATGTCAGATTTCAAAGTTATACATTCGACGCAGCACACAGGATAGAACCAGTACAAAAAATAATTCAAAATTAAAAAAAACACCTCGCAAACACTATACAATGATCATAAAATGAAATAATAAACAGAAATTGAAGCGTGCTTAACCAACAATCATCCTATATCGTTCTTAATTATGGATGTGCAAGTGATATATAGCTAGCAACAAACACTTTCGTCGTGAGCGCGGAAAGATTTATATGAAGTAGCTAAACATATGCATAATACAGAGATCTACAAGTGAGCTGGACGAAAAGTCAACCTTTTGGGATACGATGAATCACATACGCATGGAGGGATGCAAGATGAATAGATGAACTTCGCCAGTAAAAGTAGATTTGAAAATGTGGAAGAACAACCCTGAAAGAAGAACGAGGAGAGAGCAGCGTTCGTTAAACGCTATATCCGGCTGCCGCAACCGGCGATTCTTGAGAAACAAGAATGTCCTTATTAATAAACCAAGACCGCACATGTTAGAGCTCTACTTTGTTTATCAACATTATATTAGTATCCTAAAGCACTCCGTAGGCCGTGCATTTTATGTTTACAAGAAGTGCACTGCCATTTCATATTATCTTTCACCGAGCAGTGCACTATAGGAGAAAAACGAAAAGGTCCTCGTTATTGAAACAATACACCACGCGTCAAAAGTCTACGTCGATACAGATAACCTTACGCAGTGCATACTACGTACACCGGCAGTGCACATTGCTGTGCATAGCAGGTGGCGTGCATTGCACGATCATTGAACTGCCATAGAAACTTATCTTGCACCGTGTGTACATCGCTTTACGAAGCATTTGGAAGGCAGTTCATATGTATTCTAATGACAGTAAATACCTGTTTTTAACCTTATTATTATAGTAGTATCCTGAAGCGCTCCGTGGGCAGTGCATGCTTTGTTTACCTACAGTGCATATGGGTGTGCGTAGGCACGCGGGATACATTACACGCTAAGTGCACCGCCCTCGCATGTTATCTTGCACCTTTGCGGACAGCAGTTTACAAAGCATTTCTAAGGCAGATCATACAGAGCTTCAGCGCAGTGCATCTTGTGTGCATGGCAATATAATGACAGTATGACGATGCAATCAACGAGCAGTGCATCTCAATGTATATAGCAGGTGGAATTGAATTGTATGGCTAGTGCACTGCCATTTCATATTATCTTTCACCGAGCAGTGCATTGTAGGATAAAAACGAAAAGGTCCTACCCCACGCGTCAAAAGTCTATGTCGATACATATAATGTTACGCAGTGCATACTACATACACCGGCAGTGCACATCGCTGTGCATAGCAGGTGGGTGCATTGCACGGTCATTGAACTGCCATAGAAACTTGTCTTGCACCGTGCGTACAACGTTTTACGAAGCATTTGGAAGGCAATTCATATGTATTCCAATGGCAGTGCATACCTGTTTTTAACCTTATTATTATAGTAGTATCCTGAAGCGCTCCGTGGGTAGTGCATGCTTTGTTTACCTGCAGTGCATATGAGTGTGCGTAGCATGCGGGGTACATTGCATGCTAAGTGCACAGCCCTCGCATGTTATCTTGCATCTTTGCACACAGTAGTTTACAAAGCATTTCTAAGGCAGATCATGCAGAGCTTCAGCGCAGTGCATTCCGTGTGCATGGCATTATAATGACAGTATGACGATGCAATCAATGAACAGTGCATCTCAGTGTATATAGCAGGTTGGATTTAATTGCACGGCTAGTGCACTGCTATTTCATATTATCTTTCACCGAGCAGTGCACTGTAGGAGAAAAACGAAAAGGTCATATCCCACGCGTCAAAAGTCTACGTCGATACAGATAACGTTACGTAGTGCATACTACGTACACCGGCAGTGCACATCGCTGTGCATAGCAGGTGGGGTGCATTGCATGGTTATTGAACTGCCATAGAAATTTGTCTTGCACAGTGCGTACAACGCTTTACGAAGCATTTGGAAGGCAGTTCATACGTATTCCAATGGCAGTGCATACCTGTTTTTAACCTTATTATTGTAGTAGTATCCTGAAGCGCTCCGTGGGCAGTGCATGCTTTGTTTACCTACAGTGCATATGAGTGTGCGTAGCACACGGGATACATTGCACGCTAAGTGCACTGCCCTCGCATGTTATCTTACACCTTTGCGCACATTAGTTTACAAAGCATTTTTAAGGTAGATCATACAGAGCTTCAGCGCAATGCATCTCGTGTGCATGGCATTATAATGACAGTATGACGATGCAATCAACGAGCAGTGCATCTCAGTGTATATAGCAGGTGGGATTGAATTGCACGGCTAGTGCACTGCCATTCAACGCAGTTGTATATGAGCAGTGCAAAACGGATAAAGAGAGCCATGAAATCCAGCACAACTGTACTGCCTCTTCCCTGACGAAGGACTGGTTAGACAGTAGACCCCGCATATATGTCGCTATCAATACTGAAGTGTTCTTCTTGGAAAAGGGGCAATGCATTTTCGTACTGAATTATGACCCACCTGTTAGACAACTTGTTTTCGGGAGATAAAACCTTCCCAACCATCGTTGGTGTTTAAAGAAGGAAGGGAAGATAGAAAAACGTATCTTCTTCAAACTATTATAACCAGCTAATGCTGGAACAACCCGTAACTTTCTCAGCCGCCGCCGCCGCCCGCATGTCGATCTAAGGAAAGTTTCAACCACGCTTCAAAACAAGCAGTAAGATATCTCCATCTCACCAAGGCAAGGCAATGGAGAGAGACGTCGTCATCACTGGCGCCACAAATCAGGTAACCAAATATCGAACCTGCTCACATGATTGAAATTCTAGGGATATATGTGATGAGGCGATTCAACTTGTACTTCGTCTCTACATGGTAGACATGGTAGACATGGCGGGCAGCTACATTGTAGCGACAACGCAACAGTTTTTTGGAAAAAAAAGTTTGCCAACAATGTAGCTGATTTTTATCTTGGGATTCAACGGAGATATAACTTCATAGTTTTAAAGCATGGAGCATAGTTTCTATAGTGATGGGAACAGTTTAATAACCATCATAGTGTAGTACAATTAATATAGCAGAAATAGTTATATACGAAACTACATGACCATTTGCTACACATGTAGTTTGAGCAGCAGATAGCACTATGTATAATCACAAAAACTTTTTCACAGTGGATCGCTCACTTCAATTGTAGGCTACACCAATTCTTTCATTTTATATCAAAATAATGTATTACTCTGTGTACTTAATAGCAAGAGATTATACAATACATTGAGAAGTTCAGTCGATGTACAATAAAACTATGCTCTAAATATCATTCAGCTATTCCTGACAAATACTATTTATTATTATGTATATAATCAGCAAGGTTGTTGGTGGTTGTTGCAAAAAAGGTAAAAGGAGGAAATAATACCACGGTAAATTTCAAAATATTTCGGCATACATATTTCAACTGATTGTTTTTGCATCGAAGACTATTTATATAAGTTATATAGCAGATAGATTATTATTGTTGATGTTACAGATACGCAAGTAGAGTGTTGATTCTTTATCTGTGAGTTATTTTTTTCACTAAATCTAGAGCATGCGATATATGCTGCATTACACCAAATTGCAAAATTCAACAGGGACCCAGATTATCTCATTTGAATGATCGTACATTGGCTGAAATAGAAATGATGAAAGGTGTGAAATTCAAAGCTCCAGGCGTAACAGAACGTGTTGCACGTCAATTTAGGATGGTATATATACTTTTAAGAATAATATATGAATTTATTTTTATTTAAATGCTTTAAATATCAAAAGATTGACCTTAAATAATTACGGTGCTACCATATTAATTATATCATGGCAGAGACGTCTTAGAGCACTACACGATAAGTGAGATAAAGAGCATGAGCAGAAACTGATAGCTCTCGCGGCGTCAACAGAAATTGTACGATGATGTAACATAGCACGCACAAACTTGAAGCCAAAGCTGGAAAAAATTAACATCACAATGTCTGCTTCACAAGTAATTTCCAGAGATCCTAGTGGTATAACAAAGCTACGATGCAAAGATGAATCAGGTGTTTCAGTGAAAGGCAACAGCGCAGTCAAGACTAGTTTTAAATTGAAAGATGCAAAGTGCAATGACAATAGTTTGGTGAGTTTGCTCTTGCAATCAGTAAAAAATTTAAAAAATAATATAATTTTGAATGAGTACTGCTAATAATTATTTTATTCTATTTCTATTTTGTCAGGTGCAAGTTGATGTGATGGTCTCAATGCAACAAAACAGTGGTACTACTACAACATCTTCTGCACAGACAAGGACATCAAAGGACAGAGATAAAGTAACCAACATTCAGTTCAGGTACAACGAGAAAAAATCAGATACAGTGCAAGCACAGAGAATCCTCATGAATACTTCAACACAGAATGGTCAGACACACGCAAACATCGACCTAATAGTTGTTGGAATGGCAATGAGTGGCACAGAAGGAGAAGCTTTAGTAAGGTATGCTGGTAGCTCTGTAGAAGAAAAAACAAAAACAATCATCACAACGAACGTACTCAAAACAAGCATGATTGTTCAAAATTGCCATGATAGGAGAGTGTTGAGCAAAGATGAGAAAAAAATCGAAAGAAAGACAGTATATCCTAGATACGAGAGTAGCATAAAAAATTTAGAAGAGAAGATCACACATGAACAGATTACAGATGAGCAGACTGTTGCAAGTGAACCAGTCAACAACATTTGTTTCCAGTGCAGCCAGCAACCATCGCTACAAGTACAGTAGAGTCGCAAGCTGGAAGCATTGATAGACCTAATTGTTCTGATGCAGGCAAGAGAGATTCAACCAGCATGCTGAACACACAAAGAGAAGAGAATACAAGTCATCAGAATGTAAATTGCTCAGAGGAACCGGCAGAAACTGTATGCACTAACACCAACTCGGAAGCAATGAGCAATGAGCAGTCTATGCCCCAGTGCGATGACACTATTCTTGAAAAAGAGATTAATCTAGGAGAACCTACGGAAGAAGAGTTAGGGATGGACATAATGTTTAAGAATGAATACCCAGTTGTGGATGAAATTGGTGATGCCACGACACCGAAAGAAGGAATGGAATTTCAGTCAAGGGAAAATTCTTTCCAATTCTCTGCACTGTATGCAAGGAAAACCAGTTTTTCTATAAGAAAGCACACCAGCCTTAACTCCAAGAAAACAAGCGAAATGATTAAACAAACATTTGTTTGTACAAAACAAGGTCAGACTCAAATAAGTGACAAAGTTGTAAAAGAAAGGAAAACAAGTTCTACTATCAGGTGCTCTTTCCCTGTATCAATTGTGGTAAAGAAAACAGAGAAAGGATGGATGTACAAAACAGTAAAACTGGACCACAATCACCCTTTGCACCCAACAGATTGGCTCATCAGGTTTTCAAAATGCCACAAGTCAATGACACAGCAAGACAAGGAATTCATACGTATACTACACCTTGGAAAGATTCCACCGAGAGTGATGCAAATATATAGTGGAATGCAACTTCTAACCAGAGGAGTTGGTTTCGACGGCAAAGACGTGTCAAACCTTAAGTATGCTGACAAGAAAGACAACAGAAATAAAGATATAGAGGAATGCTTGAAGAGGTTTACCCGTCTTCAATCAAATGTTCCTGGGTTCTCATATAAATTCGACACTGACCACACAAACGCCGTTCGTAGCATCTTCTGGACAGACGCAATGTGCAGGATGAACTACGAACTATACGGTGAATACGTGTCATTCGGCACAACGTTCCAGATGAACGTATACAACATGCCTTTTGCACCAATCATTGGCGTGAACTGTAACATCCCAAAATTTCATCTGAAATCATCATTATTGCACTCATATCATCATGGCATGTTTTTGCATTGCATTTAGAATGTCCTCCAAAAATTTGGTGCAATTTGGGCCATGGATAGAAAGTTATGAATTGTTTTGAAAATGGAACCAAATAAAATGCTATATTACCTATTAAGTCCAAGTAAGTACTTGGATTAAAATAGTAGGTAAATATGTTTTATAATACCCTAAAAACCTAGTTTGGGTTCTTACAAATTTTCACAAATTGGTTTGAATCAATTTGAATCATTAAATCAAAAGTTTTGGAGAAAACTGAATTAGAAAAAGAAAAGGAGGGAAAATTTCAAACAGCAACAGCAGCAGCATCTGGCCCAATCTGGCCCATTAAGCCTACCCGGACCACTCCCTCTCCCCTTCTCTGTCTTTTCCCACCCCTCGTCTCTACCCCTCCCGCTGACAGGTAGACCCCACGCCCACGTCACCTCATCGTCTTCACTGCCGATGATGGACCTCTCCCCTTCGGCCGTTTCGAATTGATTCGATTCCGTCAGTTTCTCGCGATCAATTGCCCCGGCGATTACCCCTACTAAACCCCCTCCCCCTCCTCATCATTTTCCCCACAGACACCACCCCGGAGAGCCCCCAGGCTCCCCAAATTCCGAGCTCGAACCGCCGCTGTCCGACAGAGTCCGGCGACGATTCCGGTGCACCCAGGCCGCCCGGCGCCCTCCTCTCTGTCCTGTATGGTTTGCCGTGTCCTGGCGCACCTACTAACCCAGCCGCGTGCCTCCTCTTGCTCCAGGTCGGCGACACGGACGATTCCAGCGAACTCCCTCTGCCGCCATCGTCAGTCGCCTTCTCCGGTAAAGGTAGATTTCCCGCCGCCCCTTTTTGGTCTTTACTAGGTCGTGCAGACGTTTGCGCACCTCGCTGACCTCTTGGCCGGTTGGTTTGAGCCCCAAGTCGCGGTCTCCAACACCGAGCCGTGAACTCCACCATCTGTGCAACTCCGGCGAAGGATCCAGGCCAAGCCCGAGCACCCCCCCGCACCGCAGTGACCTCCATCGAGATCGCCACGACCCCCTCAACCTCTGGTACGTGTCCACGGTCTCCCAGGCCTCGTAGAATCGCCAGAACCCCATCGGCCGATGCTCCGCCGCCGCGCGCCATCGTTAGCACCGCCAGTCTCCGGCGAGATGCTTAGCAGCCGTTCGATCAGATCCTAGCGGTTAAGATTAGATCACTTAAACGAAAGGGTACGGCTGATCTGATCCGTCCAACGTCACTTAAATCTGACGTCTCACAGCGGTCGATCCGGCCGAGCCGGTATCAGCCAATAAGAAAGCGCCACGTCGCTAGACTATTTCTGTTTAATTAGAAAATAGATAGATTTAGTATTAAACTTAGAAAATCCATAACTTTAGATCCACAAATCATAAAAATACAAATTTGGTGTCTATGGATTCAAAAAAATAAGACCTTTATTATGGAGGCCTTGTTTCACACTTTTTCCTCTGTAAACTTGGAACTATAGGCAGAACCTTTTTAGGAGTATTTTACTCAGAAAAATTGTTCTATAAATTATTTTGGGGTATTTCTTATGCATTTAGATGAGGTATTCTATCCTCAGTACCGTAGACTCTGTAAGTTATGGAGTTGTGATCATATCTTTGCATGTTGAATGCATTCATGTTTTTGTAATGTTTTATTGATTGAATTATTATTGTTGTATTGATCTTGTGTAGATTGTGTGGATTGTGAAGTTTGTTGCTGTGAGGATTGTACCTATTCCCCTAGCTACCAAGGCAAGTGATATTTCATCTCATGTCCTATTATTTTCACTATTGCACTAGTGATATTTTGGTAGATCTTAGCATGATAGAATTATTCATATGTTACCATACTATGCTATGTTACCCTATAGTGTATATCTTGGTAGTATTCCTTAGATAAAGACTTTGTATGCTAGAATGCTTAGCTATGATATTAGAATTCGTGAGTGGATTATACACATAAGATAGCATGGAAAGATATTATTTTGTTTAACTAAGAAAACAACTAATGTTAATGAAACACCTGGATGGAATGGGCTTGCTTGGATTATGTTGAGTGGTTACTCAGGGACCATGTCTATGGTCAGCTGGTGTATCACACTTGTGGATGGCCACCCAGGAACAAAGAGATTGGAGACATTCTTGTCATAAAGCTTCTAGTGCAGCCTCATGGCATATGGGCTCTGCCTTGACCGACTAAGTTGTGAGAACTCAGCCAGACGGACAGAGGGTGGTAGTGATGATAGGATGGAACGCGTCCGTGGTGGTCTGAGGGATTGCTTCTGAAAAGTCTCGTCTCGATGCATGTCGAGTCTTGTGGGGAAAGTGCACCACCTCTCGAGAGGGTAAAACTAAGTACTTAGCCGTGTCCCTGGTTATGGACATATCTGAGCCTCAAGACAGTGAAGCAGTTCAATAATCTCCTCATTCAAATTTCTCTAAGTTAAAACTTGTGGGTGAACATGGGTAGAGGTTCAGTGATGTCTGTCATTGGTACCTTAAAGCTGGAATGAAAAACTTCTTCAAAAACTATAAGTTAAACTAATTTTAGCAAAACCAACCATAACCCCACTTAGCCATATATTCATGTAGTTGTTGGATTATACTAAGTATCTATGGTATCACTTGCCAATACAATTCCAAATGTATTGACCCTTGTGGCTGTAACTTATTATGTTGCAGGATACTCTGATGATGAGTAGGGTTGCGAGTCTACACTCTACATGCTTGCCTGTGGCACATGAAGACTAAGGACTCTATTATTATTATATGTTATGTGAATTTGTGTCTTAGCCTTGGGCTAAGTGAGTTGTAAGAACTATTATACTCCTGGATGTGCGATGTAATAATGACCTTTGTTTCTGTGTACTTCATCTTAAACCGTGGGTGCTAGCATTTCGATCGAGGGACTAGCACTGCAATCACAGGGATCTTACCTTATCATGGTGAGATCTTACAGATGGTATCAGAGCATTGTGTTGCCTGTAGGTTCGTGACCCTAGAAAGGATTAGACTAAGGAAAACCCTTAGGAAAAATAACTCTATATTTCAACCTTACACTTGTCTTTTCATCTCGTAAAGCTTTCCCTAATTATCCCTCTCATCTATTTTTGTAGATGCCCACCATCAATGAATCTGTCAAGAAGGGACCACTGATGACTATGACCTTGGAGTGCGAGACAGAATTTCCCAATGTGCTCAAGAACCTCATGCTCGGCTTGGGGATGAATGGTGAAGCCATGTACAAGGGATTTCCTGTGATAGATGAAGGACAAGAGTATTGGTGGGTGCAACTCCACTTGTACAAGAACAAGGAGGACGATCCCAAGAGTACGGGATTTTGCATGTTCACCAACTCTGAAATGCACCCGTCATTCTTTGACTCTGCAAGGAATGCTGCATGGAGAGCTATTGAGGAACTTGGGGAGAGACTTAAGTATAGAATGCTCAATACTCAGGAGGATCTCAAGGAGGAGAAGCGTCTTGCCCAAGACTCAAAGGCCACTGTGAAACGCCTAAGTAAGGATATCATAGGCCTAGCCTTGGAGCTATGTGACCAAGACAAGCAGATTTCTGCCAAGGATGCCCTGATTGCCACCTTGGTTAAGAAGGAGTGAGATATTAGTTGGACCACCCCCTCTGGCGTTTTGTCACGTTAGTATCTCGACCATACCAACCTATGTGGTATGGCAAAAATAAAGTTATGTCTGGAACCTTGACTGCTTAAGTTGAATTAATGTATTGCTACTTGGAATGTTTTGTTGGTTGAACTCTCTTTTATTTTGTGACTTGTATTTTATTTCTCTATTGTGTTACTAATTTTCTCCATACTATGCAAAATATGCCGAATTTTGTCTACAGCACGGCTGAGGATTTCAAGGGGACTCGCTTTGGGACTCGTATCTTGGAGCTAGTCCAAGTGCTCGCTCTTCCGATCCCCACTATTCAGGGACTTCAGCTGAGGAAGTTTCAGAGGAAGGACTTATGGGGATTCAGAGTTACCTAGCCAGGACGTGAGACAGAGCCCCAAACTGGGGAGATTACCTTCAAGGTTCTCCATGATGACATGGAGAGGGGCCTCGACGTCGCTATGCATGAGCTGTTGGGACGCCTATGTGGACGTCATTCTTCTGAGATCAAGAGCCACTACTTCCACTTCTTTGGGAGGCGCGACGAGGATGGAGAGCCTATTGTGTTGGACAAGGCCACTAGGGAGTCTATCAAGCCCGTGCGTCACTACCTTCAGGACTTAGAGAGCCTTATTAGACACCCTGATACTGATAGGACTAACGTGATGCTTAGCAACGATGAACTACGAGTCCAACTCAAGGAGAAGGACAAGGACTTCCAGGAACAGGAAAATCGAATCAAGGAAATGGAGAAGAAGTTTGAAGACCAAGATAAGAAATTCAAGAACCAAGAGAAGAGAGTTCAGGAGAAGAACAAGAATATTAGAGACTTGGATACCGAGTTAGAGCTAGAGAACATTGAGCTGGAAGCGGATCACGAGGTGATAGAGAGGCTATGCACACAGAAGAGAGAGTTACAGACGAAGATCGATGCTCTGACTACCAGCTTGGAGGAATACAAGGCATGATTCGCATCAGCAGGACTTGCTCTAGTGGAGGAGGAAGTCGACATGGAGGAGTAGTGATACTGTTCCATCTACCTATCATTCTATTATTATTGAGTGCATAGGTCATACCGACTTGTGGGTGACTATGCTAGTATGTTATCTTTGCAGACTCTGTTATTGTTGTGATGTTGGAACTTGCATGTGCTTTGTCTGAATTGTTGTTTTATTTGGGTTATCTATCATTACTTACCCTTACTAAACCCACAGATGCCTCCCCGACGCAACAACGAGGATAACAATGACAATGACAATGGAATGTAGCAGATGATGGCTGCACAGACCCAATTGATGCAAATGATGACTCAATTCATGGCGAACCAGAACCAGAATAACAATAATAACAATAACAACCAGAACAATCCACCACCTTTGGATATGTTGACCAGATTTCTAAGGCTGAGACCTGCCAAGTTCTCAGGTACCTTAGACCCCATGGTAGCAAATGATTGATTACGCTCTGTGAATAAGGACCTAGTCACGGTTGGATGCACGGATGCAGAAAAGGTCAGATTTGCAGCACGCTTGTTGGAAGGTCATGCAGCTGCTTGGTGGGATAATTTTCAAATTACCCACCCTATTGAGGAAGTGACTTGGGCAATGTTTGAAGATGGGTTTCGCACCACTCACATCTCTGCTGGAATAATGGGATTGAAGAAAAAGGAGTTCCATAACCTCAAGCAACGCCACCGCGGTATTTCTGAATACATCGAGGAGTTCAATAATTTGTCACGTTATGCACCCGATGACGTTGACACTGATGCAAAGAGGAAGGAGAAGTTCCTAGATGGGTTGAATGATGAAATTTCTATGCAACTATCTGTTGCATATGTTCCAACTTATCAATCTTTATGTGATAAAGCTACCATCCTGGAAAACAAGATGAAGCTAGTGGAGGGTAGAAAGAGGAAACACCATTTCGATAAGTTTGGATCAGGATCTCCTCACAAGCGCCCTCATGGTGAAGGAAGTGGGAGTTCAGGATTTCACAAAAATGGGAATCATAATAACCATCGTAACAACCACAACCATGATGGAAACAATCATCGTGGACACAACAAAGGTGGATTCAGGAACAACCACAATGGTCATGGCCATGGAAACCAAACTGGACAGAATCGTCACAATCAGCCAGCAAAGAAAGACATAAGTCAGGTAGAATGTTTCAAATGCAAGAAAACTGGGCACTATGCCAATGAATGTCCAGAGAAGAAGACTGATGGGGCCAAGCTGAACCCATTCCAAAAAGGGCATGTGAACCACATTAATGTGGAGGAAATCCAAGAAGGATCTGATGCTGTGATCGGTAAGTTCAAGATTAATTCCTTTCCTGCACTTATCCTTTTCGATACTGGCGCATTGCATTCATTCATTTCAAGAGCATTTGTAATCAAAAACGGACTCACCACTGAAACTATTGGATGTCCTATTAAGGTAAGTTCTCTGGGTGGAGAAATGATAGTAAATTCAGGGTGCCGACAGATCATCCTAGAAATTGGAAAACACAAGTTCCTGATTAGTTTAATAATCCTAGAGCCCCAAGGATTAGATGTTATATTAGGGATGGACTGGTTGACCCGTTATGAAGGGGTGATTGATTGTGCCAAGCGAACTGTTATGCTCACCACCCCAAAAAAGAAAAGGATCAGGCTCAAGTCTAACTTTGAACTCAAGGGGAGCAAGGTTAATTCTCTTAAGGGGGTTAGCCTAGATGATGTGCCAATAGTGAGGGAATATCCAGATGTGTTCCCCGAGGAATTACCTGGCATGCCACCAGATAGGGACGTGGAGTTTCTGATAGACCTATTGCCAGGAACGGGGCCTATAGCAAAGAGACCTTATAAAATGTCGATGGACGAGTTAAAAGAACTCAAGAAACAGCTGGGAGAACAGTTGAAAAAGGGATTTATTCAACCAAGCTCGTCATCTTGGGGAGCGCCAGTCTTGTTTGTCGAGAAGAAGGACCGAAGTCAAAGGCTATGCATAGATTATCGTTCACTCAATGAAGTGACCATAAAGAACAAATATCCCCTGCCTAGAATTAATGATCTCTTCGATCAACTAGAGGGAGCATGTGTTTTCTCAAAATTGATCTTCGATCAGGATACTTCCAACTAAAGATCAGAGAACATGACATACCCAAGACTGCATTCACCACTAGATACGGGTTGTATGAATATACAGTGATGCCGTTTGGATTGACTAATGCACCGGCCTAATTCATGAATATGATGAATAAAGTATTCATGGAATTCCTTGACAAGTTCGTAGTGGTATTCATCGATGATATATTGGTTTATTCCAAGAGCAGCAAAGAACATGAAGAACATCTACGCCTGATTCTAGAGAAACTCAGAGAACATAAACTTTATGCCAAGTTCAGCAAATGTGAATTCTGGCAAAATGAAGTGGGTTTTCTTGGACATATGGTATCTTGAATGGTATAGCTGTTGATCCAGCCAAAGTGGCAGTTGTGACAGAGTGGGAACCTCCTAAATCTGTTAAGGAAATCCGTAGCTTCCTTGGCCTAGCAGGGTACTATCGAAGGTTCATTGAAAATTTCTCTAAGATTGCAAAGCCCATGACTAATCTGCTGAAGAAGGAGAATAAGTTTAATTGGACAGAAGCTTGCGGAACCAGCTTTCAGGAGTTGAAAAAGAGGCTAGTTTCAGCACCAGTGTTATGTTTGCTAGATCTTGAGAAAGACTTTCAAGTATACTGTGATGCATCTCACCAAGGATTAGGAGGTGTATTGATGCAGGAAGGTAGAGTGATAGCTTATGCATCAAGACAACTCAAAAATCATGAAGCGAACTACCCTACTCATGATCTAGAGTTGGCATCAGTTGTGCATGCACTAAAAACATGGAGGCATTATCTTATGGGAAAATGTTGTGAGATGTTCACTGATCACAAGAGTTTGAAATATATTTTTACACAGAAAGAGCTCAGAATGAGGCAAAGAAGATGGCTAGAACTTATCAAGGACTATGACTTAAGTTTGCAATACCACCCTGGAAAGGCAAATGTCGTAGCCGATGCATTAAGCCGCAATGTTTAAGTCGAACTAATATTTTAACAAATAATCTTCAGGACGACCTAACACCACCAAAGAGAAGATTTTTTCAGAAAAATACAAGCCAGAAAAGTAAATCAAAACATGGACCCAGTTATGTTGACAACACTAGTACAGATGAAGTAAGCTAATTTTGCACAATGATACCTATTACAGCATATCTTGAACCTGATTGTAACCACGCAAGACTAACATTTTGTCTGCGTTTTCTAAAGAAAAATTTGACTCCACAGAAAAGAAGAAGAGTATGGAAAGAGAAGGATCAACAAACTCCATCAGCAACATCAAGTGATAGCAACTCAACTGATTCAGATAGAGTAAGTATTATATGAAATTTATAGCTGGTGACTTAGAAAATAGGAAAATTATTGGACATGATATTTGTTAAGTTGTGAAAATAAAACGCTTGATACATGTGATGCATATGATATCAAAACCACGGAAACAGAGGACAAGTTCAGTAGGAACAGCACGAAAATCAAGAGAAGAAAGCAATTGTACACGAGGGATTGATGGACAAAAGTCTGACATCAGAAAAAAAATCTCATCCATATCCCAGACGGAATGTTGTGAATATGTATGAAATCCCCCAGACAGATGCTAACCTCAGTGGAAATGATGGAAATGTTTCTCCAAGTTATGGTCATTCAGAACGAAGCTGCAGAATGGCAGAAGCAGTGAACAATCAAAAGAGGAAGTGCAGTACAAAAATACAAATAAAAAGAATAGTGATTACAAGGAGTAGTCCAGTGCAGACATCCGTGTCAAGCCACGAAAGACCTCAAGCATCAGTTGAGAGGAATGTACAAACAAGAAGCAGCCCTGTGAATTCAGTACAGTTCAATGTACATAAAAGTAACGGTACGAAAAGTCTGGTGATAAGAACAGTCAGAACAAGACAAAGCATCGTTCAAGATGAAGATCTCGACTGTGATCGGTCCAGAAACAATAATAAAAAGGAAGGCACAAGCATTTCAAAAATCTCCAGAAAAGGACATGGCCGTCTACAATGGTATTTGACCGGACAAGTTCAAGAGCCAAGGCAAGTTTTAAATTTCATAATATTTAAAACATACAATTAGGATTGCCCAAATAGTTTGCTCTACATACATGTTATAAAAAATGATTGCTAACAATGTTTCTTTATTTTATGCAGGAGAAGCAGCAGGATCAGGTCATGATACAAATATTGTGTTGTAGCACACAGACTCAGAATTAAAAATTCACTCATAATAAATGTAAGAAATTATACAACAGATTTTGTATTCTTATCAACTTATAATAAAGTTATAGAGGAAAGTTTTTTGTATCATGGCATCACTTGTTAGTTACTGGTATAAAGAGGACAAATTGACTACAACCATACATACCATTACACCGGTTTTGCAAATAAGATAAAAACATTAGACACAATAGCCATGAAACTCTAGAACAATTTACTGTAGTTCGAAAGAATAGTTTTGTACCGGATTTTTAATGGAACAATGCTTTAAAAAAAGAATTGCACTATATATATATAACAACTAGAAATATTTAACTTAACAAAAAAAGTAGAACATTTACATATTTTTTTGTTTTGAAATATTTTACATATTATTCTTACAGACTATAAGATAGACCACTCGTACATCTATGCAATCACAATATAACAGATGAATCAGGGAATTAAAAAATAAAAAGGGAACCATGGCAGTATATAACTAACATCGTTGGCAGTACATGAACTGCATTAAAGTACATCAGGATAAAACAAAATAAAGTAGTGCATAATCCTTTAGAGAAGCAGTGTTATGCTTCAAACAATAATGGGCCTCTGAATTGTATTAGTGGGCCTTTCTTGTATGGAAGCAGCAGTTTTATGGTTGCGAACTCTTGAGGTATCGTATGGACAATTTCGTAGTGGGCCTTAATTTTCATAACTACTAGCACGATTGGTTGGTTATAAGGATACGAGGAGTCATGGAAGCGGTAAATGCGTAAGGTGCAACAACGGCACACCAGTTCATCATTTGCAGCGACGAAACTCAGAAGAACAAGGTGTCTATCTAGCGCATAATTATATATTATTTTGTAGTCCATCACATACTTGTTCTTATTAGATCCATCCTTGTTTACTACTGTAGAAATAAACAGATTCAAGCTGTGGTACCAGACGTCTTCGTCCCAGGCATGATGGACGACGGGCTTCAGACCACAGAGACTCATAGCATTACTGTTCACAGAACGATGGTTTTTACTGTGGATTACACCAACGAGGAATCAATGCTGAACAGAATCCTCTCCATGTACGAGGCTTGGCTTGAAGAGGTTTGTACCCATCCAACTTACCGTCTGATTCTATTAAAACGATTGTCATATGAATTATGCATGACTACAACACAAATGAATTCAAGGTAGTTTGATTCATATAAAATAGTGTACCATATTAATTTGAACTAGTTTTTCCTAACAAGTCATTTTCACTAGTTTAGATACGAATCAAACATCAACCCATACATATTTTATCAGAATCCCTTGATTTTCCAACGGTAGAAACAAATATACTGTGTATCATATGAATCTCTACAGGATTAGAGTGGATATAGGAAATGCATTCCTACATTATCAATACTCCTACGTCTTTCATGTCATAAGAATCAATAATACAAGTTCTAAACTGTATCCTTCTAGTGTTCATTTCACCAGACTCTGGTACTAGTAATCACATTTCATTTGACACCAGGATAAGACCAGGTACGTTGGACTAGACATTGAATATACTGCTCAAGGAAGTGAAAAAACCATCACCGTCATACAACTTACCGTGAGAGAGCACGTCCTAGTTTATCATTACGCTAGGGCCATGAAAAAATACTAGGCACTCCGTGATTTTTTCAAGGAAAAACATATCACCTTCATTAGCGTCGACAAGAGGACTGATTCAAAGATGTTGATGAAAGAAAAGTTTTTTATCCCTGAAGAGTACCATGTAGACATACAGGAAATATTCAATACATTCTAAGGTGACAATTACAGGTACCGCATGGCTAGTATTGTAGCAGTACTCATTGATTCATCATACAGTGAGATGAAGATAGCATCAAGTGACTCAGAAATGCATAACAAATGGGAGTGGAAGCCAATGCCAATGGAGAATCTGCATTACTCAGCAAAAGATGGGTATGTAAAATACGAGTTGTACAAGAGAAAAACATTCAGCAGCTACTGCCTCAGTTTAGGAAGACAAATTCTCAATGATAGGCTGTGCACCAGGTGTAAAGGAGGTAAAGGATATAAATCATACAAACGTTTTTTGGAGGCAGGTCCATCAGCTGATAACAATAATAAGTGGGACGACGAATACACGATGTGTCTGGCAGCAGATATCGACAAGTGGACGAAGAACAATGAATGGTGGACGAAGAGAGATGACGATGAAGAAGACTGAATTTAGCTAAAGACTATGATTATGTGAGTACAGTCTGCTAGCAATCTTATAATTCAGTTACACAAAAATGGTTATGATCTAGTATATTATATTAGGAGTACAATGTAATTAATGAGTGTGTGTATAAATTAAACTACTTTTTATCATTATTCTGTAATGTTTGTAATTACAGCATATGAATATATACTTGTATTTTAGTCTCGAAGGCAGGCAAGTTAATTGTAAATAAATAAGCAAAATCCCATTAACAAGTTAAAATTTCCTAAAAAATTAATTGTAAAATTTGACAATTCAAACGAATTCTGATGCATCCAGTTGAATATTCACAACACATCAAACAAAATCAATAGAAATAACGAAATGCATTACCACATAACAAGCAGTTCAAAACATACATCAAGCGGTTCAACACAACTTACATCTGCACTAAAAAGAATCAGAAGGAACTGCAGTCATCATATAAGATGATGTCAATGACAAACATTATCTTAATGTTTCGGTTTGAAGTGGTCCTGCCAGTGACGAGAATTGCGTGCCCAACTTCAAGACATTCATGATGACGTTCAACAAAGGTCTTCCACTTAGGGATGCTGAAGATAATTCGACCATTACTCCATGTCTTGTACGAAATGAAGCTCACGACACCATTTTCACCAAGCCGTACTCCAGCCACGCCTTCTTTGGCAATTTCAAGAGATAAAACCATTCTCGAAGGTAGTTTCTAATTAAGTTGCAGAAGTTAGCAATCTAATAACTAACAAGTAGAAAAATAATGATAACTAATAACATACCATATCATGACGATGAACATGCGTCCTGGTCAAGTGAGTAACAAGTGCTAGGCCAACGTACAATTCTTTTGAAAGAATGATGTGGAGAAGATAGCACTTTTAACTCCTGGTAAGCTTGCATCTCTGAGCAACAATTGTATTATCCAATGGTCCTTCTTCCTCCTCATCCTCCCGATCCTCCGAATCAGACTCACCCTCTTCTCCCTCATCCTCGTCATCACACCCGTCATCCTCGGTCTCATCATCCTCGTCCTCATCCCCCTCATCGTTCATATGCATAACAGTGATACTTGGACAAGGAGCTCCCATTGAAAATACCAGATACACACCAGAGTCGATTTGGTTTTCAGCAATAAACCTTCTCCATGAAGACCTCCACAACATAAATTCACCCAAGAGCTTGAAACTCAATGCTTTGTCCTGTTATTCTATTGAATTCTCTCCTTGACGAGGGGTTAACTCATCAATGCCCATTGTTATGGACTTGGGTTTTGGAGAAGGAGGGAGCGCTGGAAGTCTCGATTGGCTAGCAAACAAGCACACATGGACGCAAGGTTTACCCAGGTTCAGGCCTCGTAGAGGACCCTACTCCTGCTTGTCTGCTCTTGATTGATGATGATCCGAAGGATTACAATGTCGTCGATGGCGGTGGACGCGCAGATTGGATCTGGCGTATGTGTATGCTACGGGTGTTGTCTAGATCTATTATGGGAGTCGCGATTGAGAGATTGCCTTCTCGTTGGACTCTCCTAGCCTTTACATATGGGGAGGCTAGGTCTCAGGTACCAATACAAGTTAGTTACAAGTTAGATTAGAACTCTAGTCTTGAGCTTTCCTTGTCTTGTATGTTGGGAGTCCGTGTCCATATGGGCTTCATACCACTCGCACCGTCATAGGCATCATGGACCTTGGCAATTCGTCCAGTGGGCCTTCCGTCGAGCCGCACCAGGTAGGCTGTAGTCGAGTGCCTATTGGGCATACCCATGTCAGTAGCCCCCGAGTGTCCATGTGAATCGTAGATTCGGATGGAGACTCAGAAGTCTTGATCTTGCATTAGGATGTCGGAGTCGACAATTGTGTCGAGTGCAAAGCACTCACACGGAAGTTCATCAGGTCAGTTGAAATTCATAATAGTTCATAGGGATGTTGGTAAACATGCCGGGTACGCTCGATGGATCGGGACCAGTTAATTGCTCTAGGGCAAAAACAACGCTACCTACTCAAACTCGAGTCCTCGGACTCGAATCCGGAAATTGCTGGAGCAATTCGACTCAGGCCGCGGAGGTCTTATAGAGTTCGAATCCCAGTGTATAAGTGTGAGCACTCGACGCGTCCGTCAAGGCTTATTCATCGTACCTGCAGGCACGGATATGTTTCTGGTAGTGCACAGCAGATGCGTTGCCAGGCCTTATTCAGGTCTTATCTTCACGCTGTAAGCGCGACATCCGAATTTTTGTCATCGCGGAGATGATTCGGGTGGCCCAGGAGACATAATCTCTTTGTAGGGAAAATATAAGGCGGAGTTGCCATAGCATTCGAGTGTGGATGTTACCAACACACAATACGATGTACAAGCAAAAATAATCATAGGGTGCGCGGCCAGCGCTCCCTATGGAAGTAGACCCCGAGTGCCTATTCGAGTCGTAGACTCGAGTGGGGACTAAAAATATTTTGCGACTGCTGTCATCTTTAGTTGCTTGTTTCAGTCAAATGTTCTTCCAGCGCTCCCTATGGGAGTAACCCGTAATTCACACTCGAATCGTTGATTCGAGTGAAGGGTTTTCATGATGCTTGGATATCTTCACAAATTTCTCCGGGTCCACGGCCAGCGCTCCCTATGGGAGTAGCCCCCGAGTCCTTAGTCGAATCGTGGATTCGAGTGAGGAGGCATATCATGTCACTCGAGGATCTTGTATATGCGCGACCAGTGCTCCAGCTTGGAGTAGCCCCCGAGTGTCTGGCGGAGTCGTAGACTCGGGCAGAGACTCGAGACTTGTATCTTGCAGACGCAGTCGTCAATCATGAGAGGAGAAACCACTGACCCGGAAGTGCACCTACTCAGCGTCTCACGCATAAGGAGCTTCAATCGATGATGTAGTTGGAGTCGACGAAGTGGAGTCATGCGGCGATGCGGATGGAGTCGATGCAGTCACTTCTATCGGGTGCACGGCCAACGTCGCATGTGTGTAGCATCAAGCGATGCAACCATCCGAGGAGGGACTCGACTTGGGTCTTGAGTGTATGTCGTAGCCAGTTGTTTTGTCGATCCTATTGGAGGACCCGATAGAATAGCTCGACGCAGTCGACATCCTTGTAAGCTGTAGAAAATACAAAGAATTGTGAAGTACTTGTATCCTGTAAAGAATATTTGCCTGTCGGCTTATGAAGTAAAATTCTGGTGCCAATCAAATCGACACTTTTGCACTATATGCTAGGCCGTTTCGTTAGCCTGATTACTCTTAGTCTTGGTACCTTGTCGAGGTACTCGGAGTTCAAGGATTTAACGATCAGGCAGAATCAACTACTCAGGCTGTCGCGTATGAGGTGCTCAAGTGTGTGGAGCCGACGGCACATTAGGTTACTCGAAGAGGGCGCAACCCCCGAGTGTATCGAGTGCGAGTTAAAAGAAATCTGCTCTCTGTATAGGGAAAACTTAGCTTTATTGGTAGTTGTCATGGTGAACGAGTCGCAAGATCCGATGCGATCGGCGGGTCGCGGGAGTCGAAGATTGTAGCGGCTCGTGGTCACGGGAGTCGAGGGAGCCCCCGAGTCACCCGATATGAAGACCGCAGCCGGTCGTTGAAGTTGAAGACCGTGGCGGGTTGCCAAAGCGGAGGGAGTCAGCGTCTCACTGGAGTCGAATGCCGCAGCGAGTCGCTGGATCGCTAATGCTGAGGGATCCCCCAGTCGCTGGAGTCGAGGACCGAAGCGGGTCGCATGACGGAGTCGAAGGCACAATAGGTCATCGAAATCAAAGACCGCAGCGCGTCGCCGCAGCCGAAGACCGCAACAAGTCGCGTGATGGAGTCAAAGACTCAGTAGGTCGACGAAATCAAAGACCGCAGCGCGTCGCCGCAGCCGAAAACCACAACAAGTCGCGTGATGGAGTCGAAGACTCAGTAGGTCGGCGGAGTCGAAGATTGAAGCGGGTCACCGGAGCCGAGGGAGCCCCCGAGTCATTTGATCCAAAGACCGCAATGGGTCACTCGATCTGAAGACTGAAGCAGGTCGCTAGAGCCGAAGGAGCCCCCGAGTGTAGCGTCGAGGTGGTTGATGGAGTCGAAACGACGTTCATGAGCCGATGCGGTGGACCGGAGTCAACGTGGCAGTGAGTCGCCGAAGCCAATGGCGGGTAGCGTGTTTTCTCAATCGAAGATTGTAGTAGATCGCTAGAGTCGAAGACTGCAGCAGGTCACGAGATCGACACCGGATGAGTAGTCAATGTGGCGGTCGAAAGTTGTGAAGCGGTCATGTAGTTGACGTAGCAGTGGGTCATGCGGCGGATGTAGTTGACGCGGCGGATCAAAATCGCGTGGTGATGAAGAATTGCCGCATCCGAAGACTGTAATGGGCCACATCAGTCGAATGTCGTCTCGGGTCACCGCACCCGAAGACCGTAGAAAGGTCGCCGGAGTCGAAGGACGCGGAGGGTCGCCGTAGAGGAGGGAGCCCCCGAGTCGCTGGAGCTGAAGATCATAGCGGGTCTCCGGAGTGGAAGGACGCGGCGGGTCACAAGGCAGAGCCGGCGTAGCTGAAGACCGTAATAGTCGTCGCAATTGAAGGCGGCAGCAAGTCTCGTGACGGAGTTGGCGGAGCCCCCGAGTCACATGGTGGAGTCGCGTAGCCCCGGGGCATCGAGTAAACGCGATTCTGTAGTCGAAGTCAATGGACCGGAGTCAGTGCGGTGGGGTTACCAGTTTTTTAAGGAGTCAAGGTGGCGGCGAGTGGCGTGGCAGACACGGAATTGTGCCGCGTGGTACCCAGTCGCGTGGACAGTATCGGGTGAATCCGATGCGTTGCATGTAGCCAGCTGGGAGGCATTGTGTCACTGAGTCTCCGTACATCCAGGTCGTGAACTCTAGAGCTGTTGTGGTAACTTGAACGATCCATCAAAGTTTTCTTGTCTTTTTTTTTCTTTTGTCTTTGATGCTTGACCGATTGATAAGGCCCTCCTTTTTTAACGTGATGTAGTTGCAGTCCTCCTTGTCACTTTTTTGAAACTGATTCCTTGAACTCACCGGTTCGAACAGTGTATGCTGTAGAGATGTTTCCCGATGCTGATCAGGATCAAGCAAATCACGCGCTTTTTCTTTGCGTCCCTTGATTGAATCATCGTGAAGAAGCACTTCATTAATTCGTCTGACTTTTATTTTAATTTAGTTTTCTTGTTGTTGATCTGTCTCCCTTCGCGTTTGGACTTGGTAAACTGATTTGCTAAATCCTGTTTGCTTGCTGGTGGATTGCAATACTCGATCAGCCCTTGCCCCTTTATTATTTCTTATCCTTTGTACGTGAGTTGACTCGATCCAATGAGATTGTCTGGTATACGTCTTGCTGCACCGGGACTTGTTCCATACAGACTTGCTCTTTGTCTGTCGTCACAGCATCACGAATAACATTGTAGCTACCGCAACCTCCAGGACGAATCATCAATCTCGCGTCTTTGATTTTTTCGAACTCGTCATCCAGCGTAGCACCAACTGCGTAATCGTACGAGAGGGTCAAAGACTCCATGAAAACTGCTCGGATCTGGTACTATAGATGATTGCCAATTCCACACGCTCGATCGTGAAGAAGACAAAATCGGCCAGGACGGAGATATTGATGATGAAGCATAGCGAGCCGACGTAGACAAATCGCTCGGATGGGATCTGGTCATCATTGATGATAAGGGAGCCGAATTAGACCAGACCTCCAATAAACGATGAATCGTAGATCACAGGTGATGGGACCGTCGAGATCGCAACATCAACGCTCCTAGTTCCCACAGACGACGCCAATTGACGAGGGTTTAACTCATCAATGCCCATTGTTATGGACTTGGATTTTGGAGAAGGAGGGAGCCCTGGAAGTCTCGATCGGCTAGCAAACAAGCACATAGGGACGCAAGGTTTACCCAGGTTCAGGCCTCATAGAGGACCCTACTTCTGCTTGTCTGCTCTTGATTGATGATGATCCGAAGGATTACAATGTCGCCGATGGCGGTGGACGCGCAGATTGGATCCGACGTATGTGTATGCTACGGGTGTTGTCTAGATCTATTATGAGAGTCGCGATTGAGAGATTGCCTTCTCGTTGGACCCTCCTAGCCTTTATATATGGGGAGGCTAGGTCTCAGGTACCAATACGAGTTGGTTACAAGTTAGATTAGAACTCTAGTCTTGAGCTTTCCTTGTCTTGTACATTGGGAGTCCGTGTCCATATGGGCTTCATACCACTCGAACCGTCATAGGCGTCATGGACCTTGGCAATTCGTCGAGTGGGCCTTCCGTCGAGCCGCACCAGGTAGGCTGTAGTCGAGTGCCTATTGAGCATACCCATGTCACTCCTTATATTGCATGGGATAGTCTAAATTGAATAAAATAATTAAATAAATGACAATTGCATGGAAAGAAAATTCAATAAATTTAAAAAGCAAGAATTATATGCATACCAATGAACGCTCAAATCGACCATGTACAAGACGAACAAGGAATAGCGAGGCTGATTTTGTTTCATCACTACAGTCTGTGAAACAAACCTGACATAGTGCCATGTCCTAAAAAAATTGAAAAGCACTCGTTAATTTATGATAAAGCTAGCTAAGATAAAAAAAGGCATCATATTTGGAAAGAACATAAATTAATTTTAGGGACAGACTAAGTGCGCCAAGTAGGAAGCACAAATAAATATTTTTTTTCATATACTAGAAGGCTAAATCACACCACCCCAACCCTTCATTTCATAATCATATTGTAACTAATCAATAGGAAAATGAAAGTACAGAAGCATAATCAACCTAAAAGTGTATCCTCATTGCATCATCACATTGAATGCTAACTAAAAAACTAAATATCTCCATATATATACAAATTGAACAAAAAACTTAATATCTAAAACGCTGTCGAATTTTTTTTATCTGTACAATTTATAATATGAATCGACCAAAAATATGAATACATCTTATCTAGAACTATGGTTCGAAAGAAACAAGACTAAAATGTGCAAGATTTATAGGATAAAAACGAGGGAATAAGTTGAGCATACCTTGAGAGGGAGATTGGGGAGCTAAACAACAGCGAAATCCTTCAGATCCGATGGTTTTTAGGAGAGCAATTGAGAGGGAGGGGAGATGGGAATAGGAGGCGACCTCTCTCTGTTAGTCCTGGTGGCTGGGGACAACTAGGTCGGGATGGGAATGGAAACCACGTGCCTGATGCTATATTTATAAGTGTATGACCTTTATGCTAGGCGATACACTGCCAAACCACGTTGTATCGCACAGCTTCCTCAGCAATACAATCTAAACTATACGGGCAGTACTATATATGCAGTGGATACATTTTGCATATGCCCGTTTGCATCGAAAGTCGATTACATACCATGGTGAATGCACTGCCGTTGCAAGTTATCTTACGTCATCCACACATCACTATATCAAAGACTTAAAGAGTAGTGCAAAAAATCCACAGGAAGTGCATCCATTCTAAATGAATAGTACGTGTTCGTGTCTACAGCACGTACCAAAAGTCTTGCACACTTGGCACAACACTGTATTGTAGCACACGACATGCAGTCCATGTAGGAAGTCCATATACCACACAACACTATATTATAGAACACGACATGCACTCCACAGAGGCAGTGCATATGGTAAGAAAGGCTGGTTCACTCCTGCCTACGGATGCAGTGCACAAGATTTTCACAGGCAGTGCATATACGGCTACATGGCAGGTTCAGTGTATTCCAGCATAAGAATGCAGTGTATACGCTCTGCACAACCATATGTTCATCGCGGGTGGAGAACACACTGCACAGACCGCACAGGCAGTGCAACCATAACTTATCAGGGCAGCAAACGACATGCAGTCAACACAGGCAGTGCATATAGATGTCACTAGCAGTGCCTTCCTGGATAGCAAAGAGACGCAGTGTATCTTGGTGTGCATGGTAGGTGTAGTCCATTCCACGTTCATTGCACTGCTTGCGCACGCGTTAAAAACGATCGGTCAACGTTATTAAAGATAGCGTAGAACCCAAGCGGCGAGGCATTATGGATTCGATGTGAGCTGTATAAGCGTGCATATACCGCACAACACTATATTATAGAACACGACATGCACTCCACAGAGGCAGTGCATATGGTAAGAAAGGCTGGTTCACTCCTGCCTACGGATGCAGTGCACAAGATTTCCACAGGCAGTGCATATGCGGCTGCATGGCAGGTTCAGTGCATTCCAGCATAAGGATGCAGTGCATACGCTCTACAGAACCATACGTTCATTGCGGGTGAAGAACATACTACACAGACCGCACATGCAGTGCAACCATAACTTATCAAAACAGCACACGACATGCAGTCAACACAAGCAGTGCATATAGATGTCAATAGCAGTGCCTTCCTAGATGGCGAAGAGACGCAGTGTATCTTGGTGTGCATGGTAGGTGTAGTCCATTCCACGGTCACTGCACTGCATGCGCACGCGTTAAAAACGGCCGGTCTGCGTTATTAAAGATAGCGCAACACCTAAGCGGCAAGGCATTATGGATTTTGTGTGAGCTGTACTCCTCTCAGGCTTATAAATAGTGCAGGCACCTCTTCACACTTCTAAACAGCATCAGTACTAGGGATAACTATTCAATCTCACATACCTACCACCGGCTTCATAATGCCTCGCCGCCTACCCACCTGCTGGACCAAGTTCCCTCCGGGTGCTCGCATACCACTTCCAAAGCCTCCTAGCTCCGACGACGAAAAAGAGAAAGAGGAGGTCTCGTCGCAGGAGTCGGTCACGGCTCAAGGTATGGTAGCCTCTGCGGAGAAGGAGCAAAGCTATAAGAACCAACATGAATACGCCTCTTCCTCCGCCGATAGCAACCAATCCTACGACCTGATGCTGCCGCCAACCTCAACAAAATTGAACTCATTCGGTAAGGAGAAGAAGAGGAGGAGGATGCAAGGAACCGCGAGGAACAGACCGTGTTCCTCGCTACCGTGGAGAGCGAGAGTATCTCTGCTCCAGCGGCGCTGGAGAAGGAGAAGGAGGAGGTCGACTCATTGGAAAGGGAAAAACGAGGAGGGAGGATGGCCGGAACCGCGAGAGGGTCGCTGCCTATACGGCGCATAGGGCCGCCGTTCATGAGGCCAACATCATAGCAGTTCTGGAGATGACCAATCAGTTTCGACAGGCAGCGGAGGCGAGGAGGAACCAACGCGCGGCAGCGGTAGCATCAGCGCAAGCGGCTGTGGCTCCAGCGGTGGCGGCGAACGACGACGAGGCAGGTCCATCATACGTCATCCACATATACAGCGATGAAGACGATTAGGGGATCTAGCTTTATTTTATGTTTTTCTTTATATATCCATAAATGTCATTTAAATTTTATAAAATATCTCCTGATTTGGATGGACTATTAATCTATCTGAATTTCGCAAAATGCCATCGATTCAGCAGTAACCACGGAAGAAATCCGGTCCATAGTCATCGTACTAGGCAGTGCATGACCTTTATTAATATACATCCGGATCTTACAAACCAAGGCAGTGCATAGCAGGTTTGAAATGCAGTAGTTAAAAGGTAGTGCTCCTTTTCATGGGATGCCTGCTTTAAAATTGTTATCTCCTCATCAACAGTGTATGGAAGCAACAAAGAAGTCTTTGCGCTGTTTGTCTGACGCTTGGGCTCTTTTAGTTAAAAGTCCATCAGCTGACAAATTGTCGGATCCTTAAGTTTGTTACTAAATCAAATGGGCCTGTGCATAACAGGCGTGTGTTTAAGAAGCAAAGCTGTGGCTACGTACTTTTAAGGTCTAAAATGTAGTGTTTTAAACTAGTTTTTCGTATTTTTATGTAATATGAGGCAGTGCATAATACTTTACAAAAGTAGTGCTATGCTGCAACTACCAATGGGCCTGTGAACTATATCAGTAGGCCTTTAATGTATATAAGGAACAGTTACATGGTTGCGAAGTTTTGAGGTATTGTATGGACAATTTCGTAGTGGGCCTTTTTTTATATCTACTAGCACGATTTGCATGATCGGTTGGTTATAAGGATATGAGGAGTCGTGGAAGCGGTAAAGGCGTAAGTTGCAACAACGGCGCACTAGTTCATCATTTGCAGCGACGAAACTCAGAAGAACAAGGTGTCTATCTAGCGCATAATTATATATTATTTTGTAGTCCATCACATACTTGTTCTTATTAGATCCATCTTTGTTAACTACTGCAGAAATAAACAGATTCAAGCCGTGGTACCGGACGTCTTCCTCCCATGGATGACGGGCTTCAGACAACGGAGATTCATCACATTCCTGCTCATGGAACGATGGTTCTTACTGTGGTGTACACCAACGAGGAATCCACCGTCGACAAAATACTCGCAATGTACGAAGATTGGCTTGACGAGGTTAGTACTGATCCAATTATGCAGAAATTTTGCAGTACCTTTTCCTGACCATAACTTTGAACCAGTATTCATTCGAATCAAACATTTACCCCATACATCCTTTTTCAGAATCCATTGTTTTTTCCTATGATCAAGCAAACTATTTGTAGTACGAATTAATGTAACCCCATACATACGTTTTTTCCTGTTTGGCACATGCTATTTTTTCTCAGTACTCGGAAGATAACGTAGTATCTAAAAATACTGTAGTTTTCAATAGTTTGGGAGTTTGGCCACAGTAAAACACAAAAGTTTCAAAACTGTGGTATTGCAAAAACTGAGGTTTTTTGCACGTTTCAAGAAAGAGGTCTGGACCTTTTTTTTTACAAATACTATGTTTTTGTGCAAACTGTAGTATTGATTGCTCGGCGTTGATATACTATGGTTTTAGAATATTTTCGTTTGACAAAAGCCAAGAAGCCAAACGGAGCCTCAGAGTGGGCATAGAAAATGCGATCCTACATTTTCCCCTACTCCTATTCTTCACGTCGTAAGAATCAAACATGTTTCACTAGATTCTGCTACTTACTAAATGATCAAATTTTACTTGACAGGACGACATCAGCAGGTACATAGGACTCAACCTCGAATACACTCCTAGAGGCAAACAACAAACCATCGCCGTATTACAACTCGCCATGAGGGAGCACGTCCTAGTGTAATGATGTTTATACACTTCTATTCTTGTAGATAGTTGTTGGGCCTCCAAGTGCAGAGGTTTGTAGAACAGCAGCAAGTTTTCCCTTAAGTGGATCACCCAAGGTTTATCGAACTCAGGGAGGAAGTGTTCAAAGGTATTCCCTCTCAAGCAATCCTGCAATTAAGATACAAGAAGTCTCTTGTGTCCCCAACACACCCAATACACTTGTCAGGTGTATAGGTGCACTAGTTCGGCGAAGAGATAGTGAAACACAAGTGGGATGGATAATTATAAGTGGTAACGGTGATAGAAAATAACTTGATGGCGTGGAAAAGACTAAAGACAAACTGAAATAAAGATGGAAGCAAGCAAACATGTAACAGATCTAATTGAAAACGGTGTATCAATGCTTAGAAACAAGGCCTAGGGATCATACTTTCACTAGTGAACACTCTCTCATATAAATATCTTCTCTTTATGATACTACTCTTTACTACTCTCTGGTTGAACACTCTAATCAATGGTAGGGCTATAACAACACACCTCAAAGTAAGCATTTCCCTTCTAGAAAACCCCACACTGTCACCTTGAGTACTAGATGTGTCCAACAAACACCACAATTTCATAAAGACATCCAACTCCAAATATAACTCATAACAAGTATTTGTAATCTCTAGCCTAAGTGCCACCATGGTGAACACGCTGTCACTTTCACACACATGGGGAGAGCAGAGATCTATTAAAGCACTTGAGTAGCAAGGTAGATCTATAGATTACAAGCTCATGATCACAATATGATCATGCATAGAGAGAGAGATGAACACATAGCTACCGGTAGAACCCTTAGCCTCGAGAGAGAACTACTCCCTCCTCATCATGGGAATCAGCAACAGTGATGGAGATGGCGGTGGAGATCGATGGAGATGGCTCCGGGGGCACTTCCCCGTCCCGGCAGGGTGCCGGAATAGAGACTTTCTGTCCCCCGAATCTCCCCTTCGGTGGCGGCGGCACTGCGGAACTTTTCGTGGCTGGAGGCTTGACTATTTAGGGTTTATGCATCGGGAGGCTTCTTATAGGCGAAGATGCAAGGTCGGTGGAGGCCATAGGGGCCCACACCACCTAGTGGCTTGGCCAGGGCTAGCCCGCGCCACCACATGGTGTGGCCAGGCCCTGGCCCTCCTCCGTCTCATATTCTGGCTCCGCGAGTCTTCCGGTAAAATAAGAACTTTGGCTTTTGTCCCGTCCAATTCTGAGAGTATTCATTTTCTGACTTCCTGGAACCAAAAACAGCAGAAAACAGGCAACTGGCACTGTGGCATCTTGTTAATAGGTTAGTCCAAGAAATCATATGAAAAGTACTCCAAAGTTGGAACAAAACATAAGAAAGTAGATAAAACCAAGCATGGAACATCAAAAATTATAAATACATTTGCAATGTATCAACATCCCCAAGCTTAACTCCTGCTCGTCCTCGAGTAGGTAAGTGATAAAAAGAAAGAATAATTTTTGAGGTGACATGCACCATCAAAGACTTGATCAAAGTATTTGCAAAACATTCAAAGCTGGGATCATAGTACTTCAATCATAGAATGAAAGACAAAGTTCTAGCAATAAGCAAAGAAACTATGATGCAACATGAAAAGGCACAAACAAAAGATTCATGAATAACAATGCTTTGCAAGACGTTTGTTTGTTTCACATACATAAAACATAGGATAATAGTATTCAGCTTGTCCCTCAATAGAGTAGCAAATATAAATGCATAGGACACCTTCAAAGTTCATAAGAGTGACTAGATACAATAGTTTAAAACAAGCAATAACAAGTCATGCATCAATCAACTAGTCTTGGGACAATGCACATAGAACTAAGAATGGCCACTCTGCTCTCAAAGTAGGTGCATAAAGATAGAAGGTGGAGACTCAATATAATGGTGGAAGAAAAGCCTTTTGTAAAAAGGAAGTAGGGATTCAAGTCTCATAAAGAGCTTCCAAAAATTATGATACTTGTAGCTTTCAGCTCTCATTGCCCCTATCAAAGCATCTTGAAGGTGATTAAGGTTAAAGTGACACAACTAAGAGGAAATGCTTGATAAGTTATAAGCCGAAATCTCATGCCCCTTACTTACGAAGACCGATCCTCATGCTACTCAACTTTAGTCACGAGTAAGCTCTTGTCATTGTAAGTACATGTGTATCATTAAGAACCACCAACGGGGTACCCCTTGCACATGATATGGGAGCTTTCCTATAATCAAAATGACAAGGCAAGCAGACAATGAGCATCTCAGCGATCTTTTTATTTACTATTTGCATAGGTTTTTATTGAGGATGCTTCATAGAGTGCTCATTATGGTGATGCTACAAGTTTCCACCATGATTAGGCATGGCTTAGGCTAGTGGCCCAGGCGTTTCTCTAACACACATACAAACTCCATGATCTTACAATTTCCACTTTTATTTCACACCGCCGGGATCCGTAAGCAAAAGAACATGATATCAACGGGGTACAAAGTACAAGTGCAATGTTGAAAGCATTCCCCATGGTACATGGTTCTGCTAATTTCAACTTATAAAGGGCAAGCATATACGCAACATAGAAGGACCCAGTGGTTCAAGTTTATTAGATGCAAAAAAAATAAAGTGTGCCATCAAGTTCCTGAGAGCTTTAATCACTAGTTTTCTCATAACAAGTTTAATTTGGAAGATAAACAAAAGCATGAATATACTTGGAATAGCATAAGCTAATAGGTAGGTATGGTGGAATCTTTGGAATAACTTGGTTTTAGGGAGTTGGATGCATGATTGGAACTCATACTTGGTTGTGGAGGCTAGCAAAAGACTGGGAGCGACAAACTAAGAGAGCAATAATGGCCATAATCATGCAGAGCGACAAACACCATTGATCAAAGCATAAAGTGATACTACAAGTTGAAAACTAAAAAGATCATAAAGGCTATGGTGACTTGAGATAGTCATAACATGGTGTGAGCATGCGCCAAGTTAACCCAAATAAAGCATCAAAGGAGAATACCACTATACTATGTTTTAATATGCTAAAACAACGCATGATTCATCCAAAGCACATTAAGCAATCTCAATTGTTTATAACAAGTCATGCTACAACAAAGAATACTAAGCATAAAGCCAAAACAATATCAAGTATGGCATGACAAATCATAGGCCACAGTCAAAAACGAGCTCTTTTTACCACATAAGCATGAACTTTCCTACTCTTTTCCAATCCAAACCAAACTATTTGCAAACCAATGTATGAAAGAGGGGGTCCAACCAATTTATTCAGAAAACTAAGCAAACCAAGCAAACTAAAAACCAAAAAAACGAAAAAGAAGACGCTCCAAGAAAAACACAACTGTGCATGAAACAATAAAAATGAAGCGTTTGGAAGAAACCTGAAATTTTTATTGATGAAGAACGGGATGCCTTGGGCATCCCCAAGCTTTGACGCTTGTACTTCTTGGATATTTGTTGGGGTGACACACGTGGCATCTCCAAGCTTGAGCTTTAGTCCATCCTTCATCTCATTACTCATTCCTTCCATACACCTGAAAATTTTCCTTCATACAAAACTTCACACAATCTCATTAGCAACATTAGTGCACTTAACATAAATAAGTCTCAAGGTTCAGTTCTAACACCAAATAAACTTCCATTAGAACACTAGCTACTGTAGCACTTCCCTCAAAAATCTCAATTCCCCAAAGGAACTCAAGAAGAAACTAACAAGAAGCAAATGCAGAAAATGGCAGAAATCTGTCAAAACAGACCAGCAGGTAAAGCCGAATTTTTTCGAAGACCTTCTGTTGCTCAAATCAAAAAGTGTTGAACTAACGAAAGTTAGATAACAACCTGGGGCAGAAGCACAAACAATTACAGCTCAATCCAGCATACAGAGCTCTCTCAGGAATTTTTACAGTAGAGCACAAAAATCTGTTTCGGGACAGCAACTTTCCCAAGCATTACTTCTCTCTCATTAGAGGTTACTCTTGGCACAAAAAGCAAATAAAAAGGATAAGGAGCGCATCTAAAACTTTTGGGTTATCTCCCAATAAATACTTTTCTTTAACGCCTTTAAGTTAGGCATGATAGTTTGAGAAGATGCTCACATAAGAAATATGAATTGAAGTAAAAGAGAGCATCAAGAAGCAAATTCAAAGCACATTTAAGTCTAACCCACTTCCTATGCATAGGAATCTTGTAAAGAAACAAGTCATGAAAGCACAAAGCAGTAAGCATAGGAAAGCAAAACAAGTGCAACTTCAAGACTTTCAACATAAAGAGGGGAAACTTAATATTGTTGAGACACATAAAACCATGTTTCCCTCTCTCATAATAACTTTTAGTAGAATCATGAATAAAATTAACAATATAACTATCACATAAAACATTTTTATCATGATCCACATACATAAAAGAATTATTACTCCCCACATAAACATAGTCATTCTTATTAATTGTAGTACTGGGCAAATTCAACAAAATAGCTATCATTATTATTCTCATCACCATAATCATCAAATATAGGAGGCATATTCTAATCATAATTAATTTTCTCCTCAATAGTAGGTGGACTGAAAATAACATATTCATCATTGTAATCATCATATATTGGAGGCATAGTATCATCAAAGTAAATTTTCTCCTCCATGCTTGGGGAACTAAAAAGATCATTTTCATAAAGACTAGCTTCCCCAAGCTTAGACTTTTCCATAGCATTAGCAATAATGGTGTCCAAAGAATTCATACTAACAACATTGCTATTAGCATGCAAATAAAGTTCCATAGGTTTTTTAATTTTCTCTTCAAACACTTCATGTCCTAACTCAACATAAATACTATACAGCTCTCTAATTTTGTTGTTGTTTTCCATTAAGCCTAACTAGTGAAAACAAGAAACAAAAAGACAAAATTGCAGAATCTAAAGGAAATAACTTCGAGCACTCACACCAGAAAATAGGCGTTTTCCGTGGCAGGTTCTTCTTCTTTAATCCTTCGGTGTGAATACCTTTTACCTTACGTGCCCGGCAACGGCGCCAGAAAATAGCTTGATGTCTACGCACTTCTATTCTTGTAGACAGTTGTTGGGCCTCCAAGTGCAGAGGTTTGTAGAACAGCAGCAAGTTTTCCCTTAAGTGGATCACACAAGGTTTATCGAACTCAGGGAGGAAGTGGTCAAAGGTATTCCCTCTCAAGCAATCCTGCAATTAAGATACAAGAAGTCTCTTGTGTCCCCAACACACCCAATACACTTGTCAGGTGTATAGGTGCACTAGTTCGGCGAAGAGATAGTGAAACACAAGTGGGATGGATAATTATAAGTGGTAACGGTGATAGAAAATAACTTGATGGCGTGGAAAAGACTAAAGGCAAATTGAAATAAAGATGGAAGCAAGCAAACATGTAACAGATCTAATTGAAAATGGTGTATCAATGCTTAGAAACAAGGCCTAGGGATCATACTTTCACTAGTGAACACTCTCTCATATAAATATCTTCTCTTTATGATACTACTCTTGACTACTCTCCGGTTGAACACTCTAATCGATGGTAGGGCTATAAGAGCACACCTCAAAGTAAGCCTTTCACATCTAGAAAACCCCACACTATCACCTTGAGTACTAGATGAGTCCAACAAACACCACAATTTTATAAAGACATCCAACTCCAAATATAACTCATAACAAGTATTTGTAATTTCTAGCCTAAGTGCCACCATGGTGAGCACGCTGTCACTTTCACACACATGGGGAGAGCAGAGATCTATTAAAGCACTTGAGTAGCAAGGTGGATCTATAGATTACAAGCTCATGATCACAATATGATCATGCATAGAGAGAGAGAGATGAACACATAGCTACCAGTAGAACCCTTAGCCTCGAGAGAGAACTACTCCCTCCTCATCATGGGAATCAACAACGGTGATGGAGATGGCGGTGGAGATCGATGGAGATGGCTTCGGGGGCGCTTTCCCGTCCCAGCAGGGTGCCGGAACAGAGACTTTCTGTCCCCCGAATCTCCCCTTCGGTGGCGGCAGTGCTGCGGAACTTTTCGTGGCTGGAGGCTTGAATATTTAGGGTTTATGCATCGGGAGGCTTCTTATAGGCGAAGAGGCAAGGTCGGTGGAGGCCAGAGGGGCCCACACCACCTGGTGGCGCGGCCAGGGCTAGCCCGCGCCACCACATGGTGTGGCCAGGACCTGGCCCTCCTCCGTCTCGTATTCTGGCTCCGTGAGTCTTCCGGTAAAATAGGAACTTTGGCTTTTGTCCCGTCCAATTCTGAGAATATTTATTTTCTGACTTCCTGGAACCAAAAACAGCAGAAAACAGGCAACTGGCACTGTGTCATCTTGTTAATACGTTAGTCCAAGAAATCATATGAAAAGTACTCCAAAGTTGGAACAAAACATAAGAAAGTAGATAAAACCAAGCATGGAACATCAAAAATTATAGATACATTTGCAATGTATCATGTATCATTACGCCAGGAGCACTAAGGAATGCCAGGGGCTACGGGATTTTCTGAAACAAAAACAGATCATGTTCGTTAGTGTGGACAAGAGGACAAACATAAAGATGATGCAGAAAGAGAAATTTGATATCCCTGACGAGTACCACATCGACATACAGGATATATACAAGTCAGTGCCACGAGATAATCACAGGGATGGCATGTCCAATCTTGGAGCAACACTCATTGATAGGTCATACATTCAGATGAAGATACTAGCTCGTAACTCAAACATGCATGACATATGGGAGTGGAAGCCAATGCCGCCAGAGAATCTACGTTACTCAGCAATAGATGGATATGTCACATACGAGTTGTACAAGAGGATAGCATTCATCAGGAATCTCCTCGGTTTAGATAAACCAATCTTGGATGACAAGCTCTGCATCAGATGTCATGGAGGTTATAAACCGTACAAACGACATAAACAAGCAAGTCCATTAGAGGATACCAAGAAGATATGGCAAAAGGAGCAATACAGCATCAGTCCAGAAGAAGATGTCGACAAATCGGAGAAGCAAGAAGATGGCTAGAAGGAAATGTGAATTCAGTAAAGACTTTCATAGCGTGGCTACAATATTATATCAGTTTGGTGATTTTAGTTGATAACCACATATAAAATGTGGATTTGATTTAGCGTTTGATGTTTTCCGAACAATGTCATTTTATAAAGCTTGAAACCCTGCTTAGTGTGTGTAATACTTTGAACAATGTGTAATTATATATAGTCTGTGCATTCTGAATGTTTTAATCCAGTAAAAAAATCATATATCCATTTTAAATACAATATTCTAGTTTGTGTAGGATTATGATGGTTATTCTCATCATTTAACTGCATAGAATACAAAAATAAATAAAGATGCAAATACAAGTTAAAATGCAGTGCATACACGAACACTCAATGGCAATGCATAGTTACTAGTTAAGGCAGATCAATCAGTATGACTCCACGCATAAAAACTCGGAAACCGGAAAACATAGTGGACAAAAACAAATAAATATTCAGACAGCTCATAATCCGTATGATCAGCAGTACATACCTGCGCATAAGTTAGGCAGTCCATCCTTTAAACCTAGGCAGTCCACCCTTTAAAACCTAGGCAGTGCAAATGGCAGAACTTGTGCATTACATCAAAATCTGGGAATGTGAAAAAAAAACTTACCAGGGCAATACATTAACTGTATGACCGGCAGTGCAAAACTTATCTAAACACACATTCTGACCTTACCGGCTACGGCACTGCTTATTCCAACCTAGAAGCAGTTAACACAAAACTGCGCACAAATTAGGCAGTGCACCTTTAAAACCTAGGCAGTGCAAATGGCAGAACTTGTGCAGTGCATCAAAACCTGAGAACTCGAAAGACGAAAACACAGTGAAAAAAATTAACAGGGAAGTACATAAACTGTATGACAGGCAGTGCAAAACTTTTCAAAACATACGTTTTTACATTACCGGACATGGCAGTGCTTACGCCAACCTAGAAGCAGTTAACACAAAACTGCACATAAATTAGGTAGTGCACCCTTTAAAACCTAGGCAGTGCAAATGGCAGAACTAAAGTAAATAGAACTTAGGCAGTACACCCGTACAACTTAGGCAGTGCACCGACCAAGAGAATACAATGTCGCTCCCCCAACACTAAAGTAAATAGGACTTACATCAAATACAAACTGTGTGCAAGCAAAGAGAAGTAAAAATATATTGGTCAATAAGAAAGCAGTGCACGAATTACAACTTAGGTAGTACACTCCGTACAACTTAGATACAGCTGGTGCAGTGCATCAATGAAATCTAATAAGGCAGTTAGTCAAATAAAATTACGACAGATCACTCACGATCACCCGAGGCGTCAAAATTAAGCAGGCACAAGGCAGTGCATTGCTTCTAAATAGGGCAGAGCAACCAAAACTACCACCCCATACACGATTTAGTGTTCCCTCTAGTATCCAACCCACAAAAAGGTAGTCCGAAGAAACAAAACCTGCGGAAAACAGACTCATTCTGCTACCGTCATCGCCGTCGACCAGGAGCAAACCGCCCAACGTCGACAACAATGAAAACAACCACCTTCCCACACCCCCAACACCAACAACACACACCACGCTCCGCCAAGCAACCACCCCAGATCACCCCGCCCCCGCCGACCCACCACAACGGAATCTAGTCCAACCCTTCAAATCCAACCCACCACCGCCCGCACCAAACAATCCTCCGACCGTAGCAAGTTCGTCCTCAGCAACCTGCAGTGATTTGGAACGGAACTCCCCGGCGATCTCGATAGAGAGGATACATTCACAAAAAAGGTAAACGGCGGAAGGCGAGAGCACGGCGAAAGGCCCCTGCTTCCTCTTATTCAAGAAACAAGTAAGCATAGGAACCTACAACAAGAGGTATGCCGAATTCATATCAATCAAAATCATATAATTCCGGTTAACACTAGATTATTCACAAATCTATAACAGAAAGTAAAATTTATAGTACATACTATCTAACTCCACTTTTAATTCATTCATTTCAGTTCCTTATCGCCATACAAAGCATATGTGACTAACAGTTTAGAGATTACATATGTTCAGTTGTTTTTCATAAGTAATTATTGAGAAAAATAGGGAAATAGAATTCGTATATAGAAAGGATAGACAAATATATTAAAACATCGAATCAATGAAAATAATTACTAAGGATTAGAAGATTGCATAAATAATTACTAATTTTCTGCCACACTTATTAAGAATTGTCTTATGCTAAAAATATTATTTAATTATTAGGTGAAATGGAGGACAACAGAAGTCCTAGTCCTCGGAAGGTATAGAGCAATATACAACATACCTTGTAGTCATCACTTACATAAATATAGAAATAGCATTTATTTAATACAACTTCTTTGCAAAGCATACCTGATAATACGGATGCTGACAAAAAAAAGTCATTGCTGACCCAAGGTAATGGTGTAAAACAAAGTAAAAGTACATATTATTAGTGTTTCTTATTCATATAGTAAGGAAAAATATTGGCCCAAAATAGATAACCAGGACAGCAGTCAGGTACACACCAGCCAGCTATCAATAACACCATCACAAAGTGTGGACTGCACAGAAACACCCACACAGGAATGGCAAGTGGAAGATCAACTCGCAGAAGAGGAAGAGAAGGAAAAGAAAAAGAAAGCACTGAAAAGGAAATTGAACTTGGATAAAGTGAAGAAGAAACTACCTCTTGCATCAACCTCTGAAGAAAGTGTGGACGATGAAAAAAATGAACAAAACATACCCCAGGATGACCCAATCCCACTGAGTGTTCAGCTTCCAGACAGCAGTACCACAGTAGATTTATAGTCCAGTACAAGAAGATTGAAGAAGAGGAAAGCAATAGTACCAGAAGAGCAAGATAACCCTCAGGAAAAAAAGAAGAGAGCATCTAGAATATCAAAGGAAGAAAAAGGACATCTGAAAGAGCAAGAGAACAACACAGATGATGATGAGAGCAGTGACGACGGCGATGAAGACTACAACATTCTTCCAGAAGGAACACAACCTGAAACAGAAGATGATGATGCTGCAGGGGATACGGAAGAAAATGAAAGAGAATTGGATAATCAGGTTAGTAAAGATTTACATAAATAAATTAAGCATATGACATTCATTTTGGAAAATCCATAGCATGAACTGACAGCATAAAATCTTACATGCAGCAAGCTGGGAGAAAATGCAAACGCAAGGATCAGAGGAAGAATATGATTCAAGGAACCTTGATAATAGGTGAAAAAAAGCTACGCAAGGACACATGCACAAACTACACGGTAAGGTGTTCACTCAAAGAGCTCAACAAATTGCTTACAGTGGTCCTTAGCGAAGATCAAAAAACCGAGCTATCAAATGTTGGGTGGGGATTCCTGTTTAATTACAGAGTAACATCAAACCTGTCACGGCCAAAGATCTTGTGGTTATACGAGAAAATTGATAGAGTTACAATGGTAATGGAACTTGGAGCCAGCGTGGACATTGAAATAACACCTGAAGTTGTGAAGTCAGTGTTTGGCTTCCCTGACGGACCTAACGCAGCTCCATTACCATCAGTGGATGGTAACACAGAAGCTGTAAAATGGCTAAGGAAAGAACTTGGAATAAGAGCGACAAAACAAGTTCAACTTAATGATTTGTATAAGCAAATAAAGAAAGGTGGCACAAGTCCTTTCACAATGTAATGCATATTTCTGGTCATTTTCAAGAGTATTGTCTGCCCCACTCTACACGCAAGGATAGGCCGAGAGGCTGGAATGATACACAATGTAGACTACAAGAAGCTTCAAAAAATGGATATCTGTCGCGTAGTAGTGGATGAACTAAAGAGAGGAGTTCAGAATTTTTTTGCAGAAAAGAAAAACAGAAAAAAGAAAAAGGGTAAGGGCCCTGTTAAAAAAACAAATACCAAAGGAGCTGAGGGATGCGCAATTCTGCCTTTAATAGTCTATCTGGACACTAAAAGGTGTGAGAATTCAATCAACACGATTAAAATACCACGGCTGAATGTTCTTGACAATGAATTATTGTCATCCATTGTGAAGAAGGACAGATAGAAACATAACATTGAGGAATTCGGAGCATTGAAACATGTAAGTACACATACTGGTAATATGTATCTTTGTATTTCCTTATTGCATATCTGATTTAATTCCGTAACATAATAAGATTGAGCATAAAAATATCTAAATTGTCCTCTTCACATGAAATAGGTTAAGACTAGTTCTGCAGCACTACAACAAAGGTTTTCATACAAAGAAAAACAGTTCCTCAAATACGGTGGTGGATAATGACCATGAGAACCGGAAGAACAAGTATGCAATAGTTCTTGTCGGAGACAACTCAAACATTTCAACTAAAGAACCTTCCATCCAGCCAAATCCAATCGGAGGTATCATGACAGATGTTGAGAAGATGCAGCAAGCAATGGATCTGCTGAGACAGATTGCAGACAACCTAGAAAACATATGTCAAAATTTGGAAATGAACAACGAACTAGGCCTCATCAGTAACTATAGACAAGATGTCAAGAGAGCAGGACTTGAGATTCTAGACTCAATGGATAAGCTTAAGTTATACATGGAGTCGGCGAAAGATATAGCAGTTAGATTAACAGCAAAAAGAGGACCTATCAGAATGGAAGATCCTGCATCATGTTCATTGCTGAAACTGAGAAAAACAACTCTGGCAGTGTTGATACGTCTAAAAAACAGAAGACACAACGATCGAAGCTACAAAGGTAATTTATATACCTATTGCAAGTTATTGCACGATATAATAAGAATGATTGCTCCTAGTTTAACTGTGCTATATTTTTATTTCTAAATGGACTGGACAATCAGGCAGAGGATACGAATAATGAAACTGCAGTAGAAGGACAGGAGCATGCAACATCGACAATAACAAAAGACAAATCTCTAAAGGTAGACGCTCATTTAGTAGAAAGGGGACAATTTGCTATAATATAAAGAAAAAAGAAAAATCTGATGATGGTTATAATATTCATAACAATTCAACAAAGAACTAATATAAACTTCGGATTGTAGGAGGACGCAGGAGGAGATACAAACAACCAAACCCCCTTTGACGAAGCAGCAGCAGCAACAGAAACAAGCATACGCTCATCTGGCATAGCAAACAGGCAGGAACAGGATAAACGAGAGGAACATCATACAGAAGATAAAGAAAAACAGAAAATCAAAGTTAAAGAAAGTGAAGTTGGACACAAAGCAGAAGATTTACTGCTAGTCAGTACCATTCTGACAGCAGAAGGTCTCTACGAAAATTAATTTGTTGAACAATTTGATTCATTTGTAAACATACCATGTTTCTACTGGTGTAAATAAATTAAAGATACACTTGCAAAATAGAGCTTGCTAAACATATCAAAAAATCTAGCTGTAATGACCCTGAAGAGATTTGTATGAACGATTATGGTTACAAGTACTAGCCAGTCTACCATTTGCACTTGTCATATATGACAGTTGAATTAGTAAACTGCCTCAACTACTATAAATGAACTGTCATCGAACTACCATTATGATGCACTGCCTAACATGAGTCATTGCACTGATTTTTCTGCACTTCATTTTTTCACATACTAACAATTTTTTCTTTCCATAGATATAGATAGTGGAGACCAAGCAAACAAGGACAGCAGGCAAATACAATCAGAATGGAAAAAATTGTATAAACTGATATGCAAGTTCACAGAAAAAAAACTATCAAAAGAAGATACAACTATATTAAAGTGAGATGATTTTAAAAATTATCATTTTTTTACTTTGCATATTTTTTCAGAACCATACTGTGTTATAATAAAAATTACTCCACTCTGCAGATCTCGGTGTATCTTAAAGCACGAGAAAACCAATATGAAGGTTCCACTGTATTACATATCAAGTGCTTTCAGAAACGAAGGACTGCTAGGCGATACAGAGGGTGAATTTGTGTTAACCTATCTTGAAGAACATCTTAGGAGAACCAAGTCAAAGAAGAAAATTATTAATTACAGAGCAACTGTACGTACTACAGAAAAAGCAACTGTAAATAATAAACAAAGATTTTATATATTAAGAGAAAACAAACTAACGGTTGTTCTGCAGCAAATACTTATTAACATTAGAGCAGTGAAAGACGATAAAAGAAGTATGCGTTGGGTAGAGGACTTGTTTAAACCAGACGCACCAGACCGTCTAGACAAATACGAACTAGTAAGTAGAACAATAATGTTCATTACAGTATATTTTTTGACAACTTAAATAACACCATACTGCGAAAATACAAGCTTGTATATTCATTTTTTTAAACAAAAAAAATATGTTAACACATTTTAAATAATTGCTCATGCAGATAATGTTTCCTTTTCTCGAGCGACCTCCTAAGGGAACTTCAGGTTCAGTAGGTCACTGGTTCAAATTGACAGTAGATATTTTGGAGAAGAAGTTCAGAATTTATGATTTGTTGAGAGAGCCAGGGGATATTGATCTTGAAAAAGTATGCTCAAAATTGATCAGGAAAATAAAGACATTGTGGAGTGAAGGTTTTGGAACTACAGAAAGAAAAGTCTAAATGTTGGATGATTTTGAGGTAGTATATGAACACATGCCTCTACAAGATAACGGGTAAATGTTCATACATAACATAAAATATAGTCTTGCATTGAACTACTTATCTTTGTCAACTTTTAACCATCTAACAACAACTAAAACGAAAAACGTTATGCAAATGTGACTGTGGGTTCTTCATGCTCTATATGATCGAGAATTGCGCCAGAGATCACATTCTGGAATTCAAAAAAAAAGATATTCCGGGTTACAAGGAAATGTTTCTCATGAGGATGCTGACATCAGACATCTTCAACATAAACATCGAAACATTAAATGATAGAATATTAGATAATCCTTTAGACAGTTTTTTTGACTAGTATTATTCATACTACAGTATGTTGTTTCATAACTTTGTTACTATCAAGTGCAAAACAAGTATTTACAAATTTGCTGCATCTACAGGCCATTCCGAATATCAAGAGCTATTCACAATAAGAGATTTCCAGGATTTGAAGAGAGAGATATTGCTAGGGATTCAAGAGAAAGAAAACAAGATGTCAAACAAATCAATGATACAACTGAAAGAAACTAAGGAGAAAGAGATCTTCAGAGAAAGATATAGAAGAAATCCAAAAAGGTGCAAGGTTTCCATGGAAGAACAGAAAAATCGAAATCCAGAAGAAAGACTTGTTTTCATTCCAACAAAATTTAAAGAAACAGAGAATGCAAGGAAAGCACGGCAAAAACTAATCGAATATGCATCAAAACCAGATTACGGAGAGTAAGTATAAAGCTTAACTTGATACAACTAGATCTCTTTTAATTAGCCTAGATATTTTTTGATCTAATCTAAACTAACACCCCTATAATACTAATCCTGTTTTTTGTAATACAACAGGAGCGTACTTGTCAAGACAACTAGATCCAATGAATCAAGAGATTTTAATCTGATATATACTAGATATGAACTAGCAGACAGTTTCAAAGATATTGGATGGAGACAATGCATTTTTAGATGCCGTCATCCACACATGGTAACATCATTATTAGATTTTATGGAAAAAAAAATTTCGAACCTAAAGATATTGCACGCACAATTGATTACCTCATAGGAACAGACGACCTTACCAAAGCAGGCACGGTGAGTTATTTTAGAAATAAGCATAAATTTCTATATTCAGTAAGACACCTCATAAAACTAAAAAGTACAACAGGTTTAAAACTTACTTGAGTATTATATCTACTTGCATACACAGATACTACTACCGGTTCATTACAAGAAACATTTTTCAGTTTATGTCTTAAATGGGTCTGCTCGGAATCCAAAGGTTGAGATCATAGACTCCTTTGCATACAATAACAGTACAGAGATGCATGATTACCACAGTAACATAGGACAAACTATGGTAAGGCTCCTACCAAAATATAGACATTACTAGAAAACTTTTACTAGAGTAAGAGTGTTATTTCTATAAAAAAAACATATCAGAACTTACTAGCCTTTTTATCTAACAATGTCACTATAATGTTTCAATATACAGCTAAGCTGGTTCGAACAAGTGCTAGAGTGCATTTACAAAGATGACACATTGCCAAGATGGAGTGCATCATTCAAAAGTGCATGCTACGTCAGAACTAAAAAACAAGATGAAGAGGCATGTGGACTATGGACATTATATTACCTGCAGAGATACAATGGCGAAATTGTAGAAAAAGGGAAGACGCCAAGTGTAAGCAGTAGTTAGATAAAAAAAATTTCAAAAATATTGATTACATATACTTGAAAACTAACAAGACTTTACAATACTTATCAGGACACAAGCTCCAGTATCAGAGATGAACAACTGTACACAATGTTGTTCCACAGATCTAACCAAGCACTGAAGAACCTACCAGCAGATCTTAGGGAGTTGGGCCCAGACATGGAGATGCCACAAATTGCAATAACATTAAGTGATTAGAAGAAGATTCCGTAACATGTACATTATTTCGTCAAACCTGATTGCATGCATATATTGCATCTAACTAGACAGAAGCAAAGGAAATAACAATATATGTGGGTGTAAGTACACGCTTGTTATTCTGTAACAGATATCTTGATTTCTGATTTTAAGTTGGTAGTACAATATCTACTTGCAGTGTATCGGCATCTATGGGCCAGTGCATCTGCATACACTCTTGCATAGCTATATGTAAAAAATATAATTTCATCACAATGAACCAAATAATAACTGGCATCTATGTGAGTAGTGCATATCACAAACACATACAGCGGTACAAACAATTGCATAGCTATGTGTAAAAATTATATTTTCATCACACTGAACCAAGTATAAACCACTTCCACATGACGATAATAATCAACCCAGTATAAACTTCCTCTAAGTAGTCTTTAAACAAACTGTTTACATAGGTATCCATGCACTACCATGGACAAATTGCATACATAAGTAAAGAAGGCAATACCAAAAATCAGCACAAGGCAGAATATACATATGTACGAGGCAGTGCACCTAAATTTACGTGGGTAGTAAATGCACCACTAAAAACACTCTTCCATCCCTATGTGTGAAAATTATATTTTCAGCGCACTCAATAGAGTATAAACTGCTTCTAGATGATCAATTCAAAAACTGCCTAAATAGATATCGTTGCACTACTATAGAACCATGAGTACATGAGTAAATACGATAGTGCAACCAGTCTGGTCAAGGTAGAACAAATAAGCTGTATTGCACACACGGAAAGAACTCCGCAGTGCACCGTAGCTAGTCAGAGCAGTGCAAATAGAAAATTCATTGACAGACAAACACTTGCACATATGTACTTACTAAATTACATACAAACTTGCTCCATCATATTCTCTTCACAAACACCGTTACAAATACTTACAACATGATAGGACAAATTTAGCTACCATTTAAAACATGAAAGACGCTTCACAAGTTATTTAGACAGTTTCTTATCAAGCTCCTTGACCTCTTTGTGAATGTCATCCATGCACTCTGTGCAGTTACGACGGCGCTCAAGAATGTCCTTCAGAGATTGCATTGCATGTAGCCTGTCAAGACGTGTATTTTTTGTTGTTTCAATGTCTTCAAAACGATTGGCTATCATGTCGGCCAATTTCTCATTAAGCTTCTGTCTGTCAGCTAGTAGCTGAGCCATATCCATCGTCAGAGTATCACGCTCTAAGTCCCAGGCTGCAGCGCCAGCTTTATACTTGTTCAACTCCACCTTCATCATAGCAGCATCTTCGACAACGTGCTGCATTCCGACGATCTCGTGTCAAAGACGGTCATACTCTACAGTAATAGTCATATTTTCTGCCTCCTTCTCGGAGAGCTTGACACACAATTCTGATACCTTAGCATTCTCAGCATCAAGTTCATTACGAAGCCTCTGATATTCTGCATCAACATGATTACTGCCATCCGAAACTCCCGTAACTAATGGCAATGAATCCTAATATTTTCACAGAAAACAACAACAAGATTTAGTATAAATAGAACTGGTCGTACTAAAAAATAGCCAACATACAAATACATGCACATTGATTAGCCCGCTCGGATGCACCACAGGAACAGACGGCGACGGAGTAGATGCCAAATCCGAGCAACCATGAACACTAGAGGAATAAGGCCTATATGTAAGTTCCAAACGTCAATGACACAACAAGAGTTTCAAAAACCTAATCCGAAAACTTAGAAATGAATACAAGAAAAGATAAATAAAAGGAAAACTAACCCGGACTTGTCGATCTTGCGACGGTTGCATCGAGAGGACGACGAACCTTCGGCAAAGGAATCCACCATGGTGGGCAGCAGGGGAGCGACCTCCAAGCCCTGTCTCCTCCACTCAGCAGCTTCCGAACGTTTCGTAACAGCTGTCTGCTGCTTTCTAGACATAGGCTTCCTCATTGGATCCATGGCAGAAAGAACTAAAAATAGAACTGGAAGAAGAACCGTCTAGAGGAAAACAAACCGTCTAGTAGAAGAGGTACTGGGACTGCAATGCGAAATGTTAAGCATCGACGTCTGAATTTATAATTTACTTATACACATTGAATAGTCGTCTCACCTACCAACAATAAAACACACCCCACACATCATCCAAGACCAAAGATTGACCAAAGCTATAATACTATGCCTAATATAAACGCAATTAACAATTCAGCGAATGAAACAGCACACGCAGATCGAAACTTAAGTTTACCGAGGTTGCGAACAACAATACGCATGACACTACAGTAAAAATAGAGCAGTTCAACATACTCCCTCTGTTCCGGTTTATTAGGCACGCACATAGTTTAAGAACAACTTTGACCAATAATTTTGGTCAACAAATTTTATGTAATATATCATAAAAATTATACCATTGGATTCATCTTCAAAAGTAGTTTCCAATGGTATAATTTTTATGACATATTATGTAAAATTTGTTGACCAAAATTAATGGTCAAACATTTTCTTAAACTATGTGCGTGCCTAATAAGCCGGACCGGAGGAAGTAATACAATACTAGGGCACTTCAACAAGCTAATAATATGGCAGTGCACATAGATAAACTGTGCAGTACTCAATGTAGAAAATTTATAAAAAGTATAATACTTTGAGTAAAATGAACTATAAATTTTCAATTACCCGTAAATAAAAAAACATAATATGTACTGCCAAAAGTGTCAACTATGAACTACCTGGATGTACAAGTCTAGATTTGTTGTTAGTCTGTCAGACTTTCAATTTTGTTGCATAGGGACAGAGGGATTGTCAGTCTTAGATGGTAAACGATAGGATACCTCAAACAGTGGGCGGGGGAACAGCACGTCGAAGCGTTAGCACATAACCGTTTTAGTTGCTTGATTTATAAATGTAGGGAAACCGAAGGAACCCCGTTCAGTTCTCTCCACCGCTCTCCCACTACGCACGTGCAGAGCACTTCCCGAGGACAGTTCCCGAGAACAGTTCCTCAAAGCAGAGCGGTTTCTCAGAAAAGTCCGTCCCCTCCCGATCGAGTTTTCTCCTGTAATTCCGTATCCCTTTCCTTTTCTTTATTGATTTGAGTTCTAATCCTTATTTCTTTCTTCATTTCAAGAAGATTTGTTCTTTTATTTTAATCTCCATTCCATTGTCTTAGTACAAATCGACGGTGAGTTTTGCATCACACTTCCAATTATTTTTTTAGTTTTCTCGTCATCCTTTATGTGTTCTTCCAATCATCTTATCCCCGTAATACTATGTTGTAATTTATGCCTGATAAATGATCTGTTTGACACTTTCTAGATTAGGATTTAATGCACAGTTCACTCCTTAAATGCATTATTAATTTTATAAGGTGTTTCTTGGAATGGACTGTACAGTGTGCGGCCAACCTGCCAACAATTGTGGTAGGGCATAGAGGAGAGCAAAAAGCTTCTAGGTTAACATTGTTCAAGGTTTTCCCATCAATGGTGTGGTAAGTTTTTACATATTTAGGAGAATTTTTTCGAAGGTTTTCTTCAAAAAGTTCGTAATGTTTCTTTTACTGTCTTGTAGTCACATGAACTGAACCATGTTGTTTACCTTCAGGTAGTGCCATGCTCATTTAGGGAAAGACTGAATGATTTCACTCCAAATAATTGGATGGTTACAAACAGTGAAGCATTAAGGAATTTTGATTTGTTCCTCAAGAAGTCTAATGTTAGGACAATAATTTGTGGTCCATACTGGAAGTCCCTGATGAGGGTTTATGATATAGCACTTGGAGATGTAGTGCATTTTGAATATGATGACGACCAACTTGATGATGTTGGTTTGAACTTGACCAACTTATTTCATGTCACTGTTTACTCTAATGGTGAAGAGAAAAAGATTCATGAAGCAACTGGTATTTTCCTTATTTACTGTAAATCATTTGCACATACAGTTTTTCCTTGTCTTACTACTATTTCATCATAATAACTTTCTTTAATACTCAACATGTATTTCCACTCATTCATCAGAGGTGGGAGATGTGCCTACATCCATCAGAAGCATTTTGCACAGGACCATCTTCTTAGGCATAAATGCACTAACTGAGTAGCAAATGGCTTCAATCCGGTTTGTCATTTTCAAAGATCTTCATGTCACAGAACATCAGTTTTTTGAAAGTAAAGATGAAATGCATTTCTGGGTACACATGATGAATATGGATAACCATGACCATAATGCACTTGTTAGTTTCCACATATTTAATAATATTTTTTGTTCAGATTAAACATATAATTTAGTGAACTTGTTAATTTAGAATGCTTGTTAAAATACTGACTTTTTCCTTTATTGCAGTTCATGCAATTGAGGCTGTAGATGGTTTCAGGTACCCAACTCAGGGCATAGCACATATGTACAGACAGGGACATGATCTTGAAGGAGAAGAAGAGAATTATATTGCATGCACATATACTGTACAAAGGGACAATGGACGTGTCAGCATCACCACACGATGGTCTGACTTCACATTTGCTGCTGATGTTGGATGGGCATCACTACTTCTCATTAAAGTAGAGCATATGCAGGAGCACCTTGGTCTCAACTTTGTTGAGATTGTCATCTAGTGGTTAACTTGGGAAAACACTGTTCAGATAGTCATCTTTTCTTGTTTAATCTAGTGCTGAAGTGTATTGTACCCGTCGTGTTGTTTAGTAAATTGAACATCTTTAATCTACTGTAATGTTAATGAATGTACTCAGTAAGTTGAACACTTTAATCATCGTCTAAATATTGCATATGTGAATCTTGGACATTGAATACTACGCACTGCTCAAGCTACAACAAATGCACTGCCTCCTGAACTACTCAGTACTAGGGCACTCCATGAACTGCTCAGTCTACAACCATTGCACTGCCTCACGGTGCTACCAGCTAGCCACTCGAACTACTCCGGTAAGCAGTGCATGGCCTCCTGTAAGCAGTGCACGACTCAGTACAACGCAGATACCCAGCACTACACGCCATGCACTGCCCAAGATACAAACAATGCACTATGGCCCTGTGCTACCAGCAAGCCACTCGAAATCCTACTGTAAGCAGTGCACTGCCCAGCAAAGTGCAGATGCTCAGTAGTGCACGTCGTGCACTGCTGAACATACAAACGATGAACTGCCTCTCTGTCCTACAAGCAAGCCACTCGAACTCCTCCTGTAAGCATTGCATTGCCTCTTGATGCGTAGCACTGCACGCCACGCACTGCTCGGGATACAGGATATGCACTGCCTCTATGTCCTACCAGCAAGCCACTCGAACTTCTAGTCTAAGCAGTGCATGGACTAGCACAGAGCAGATGCTGAGCAGGGCACTCCATGAACTGCTCAGTCTACAACCGTTGCACTGCCTCACTATGCTACCAGCTAGCCACTCGAATTACTCCGGTAAGCAGTGCATGACCTCCTGTAAGCAGTGCACGACTTAGTACAACGCAGATGCCCAACACTACACGCCATGCACTGCCCAAGATACAAACAATGCACTGCGGCCCTGTGCTACCAGCAAGCCACTCGAAATCCTACTGTAAGCAGTGCACTGCCTAGCAAAGCGCAGATGCTCAGCAGTGCACGTCGTGCACTGCTGAACATACAAACGATGAACTGCCTCCCTATCCTACAAGCAAGCCACTCGAACTCCTCCTGTAAGCACTGCATTGCCTCCTGATGCGCAGCACTACACGCCACGCACTGCTCGGGATACAGGCTATGCACTGCCTCTATGTCGTACCAGCAAGCCACTCGAACTTCTAGTCTAAGTAGCGCACAAACTAGCACAGAGCAGATGCTGAGAAGGGCACTCCATGAACTGCTCAGTCTACAACCGTTGCACTGCCTCACTGTGCTACCAGCTAGCCACTCGAACTACTCCGGTAAGCAGTGCATGGCCTCCTGTAAGTAGTGCACGACTCAGTACAACGCAGATGCCCAGCATTACACGCCATGCACTACCCAAGATACAAACAATGCACTGCGGCCCTGTGCTACCAGCAAGCCACTCGAAATCCTACTGTAATCAGTGCACTGCCCAGCAAAACGCAGATGCTCAGCAGTGCATGCCGTGCACTGCTGAACATACAAACGATGAACTGCATCCATGTCCTACAAGCAAGCCACTCGAACTCCTCCTGTAAGCACTGCATTGCCTCCTGATGCGCAGCACTGTGATATGTCCATAACGTATCTATAATTTTTGATGGTTTTATGCTAATAATATGCTTTCGATACTCGTTTTTATATAAAGTTTATGATTTATTTGGACTAACCTACTAATAGTTGCAAAAGTGCACAATGTTCTTATTTTACACTTTGATGTGTAGGAATTACCAAGAATACAAGTGGAAGCCTTGTTGGAGTCAAATTGGGATTTAGCAGAAATCTGTCTCAGAACTCTATTTGAAGATGGCCACGTTTTGGATCGAAGACGGCGTCAAACTGAAAACTCTTCAACTACAAAGTTGTTGAAACTTTCGCGACAAACGTTTTAGACATAAAATTTAGCTGATTCCGAGTCCGGACGGGCCTTTTAGGCCCGATTTACTGCAGCCCAAGATGGGGTGACGGGGATCCGAGAAGCTATATAAAGGAAGGAAACATAATTCGCCCAGGACACCTCCACTCACGAATTTGCAGCCACAAAAGCCACGTTTTTGCATCCCCCATGGATCCCATCCCCATGGGGAAGGGCTCCCAATAATCCATGGCGGTGCTCCCTTGTGATACCGGCGACGGGGAAGTGCCACCGGAGCCAACTCCATCGATCTCCACCGCCATCTCCATCACCATTGCTGATTCCCATGATGAGGAGGGAGTAGTTATCTCTCGAGGATAAGGGTTCTACCAGTAGCTATGTGTTCATCTCTCTATCTATGCATGATCTTGATGTGGTCATGAGTTTTGTAATCAAGTAGATCTACCTTGCTACTCAAGTGCTTTATTATATCTCTGCTCTCCCCATATGTGTGAAAGTGATAGCGTGCTCACCATGGTGGCACTTAGGCTAGAGATTACAAATACTTGTTATGAGTTATATTTGGAGTTGGATGTCTTTATGAAATTGTGGTGTTTGTTGGACTCATCTAGTACTTAAGGTGACAGTGCGGGATTTTCTAGATGAGAAAGGCTTACTTTGAGGTGTGCTGTTATATCCCTACCATCGATTAGAGTGTCCAACCGGAGAGTAGTTAAGAGTAGTATCATAAAGAGAAGATATTTATATAAGAGTGTTCACTAGTGAAAGTATGATCCCTAGGCCTTGTTTCTTAGCATTGAAACACCGTTTGCTATTAGATCTATTACATGTTTGCTTGCTTCCATCTTTATTTCAGTTTGCCTTTAGTCTTTTCCACGCCATCAAGTTATTTTCTATCACCGTTACCACTTATAATTATCTATACCACTTGTATTTCACTATCTCTTCGCTGAACTAGTGCACATATACACCTGACAAGTGTATTGGGTGTGTTGGGGACACAAGAGACTTCTTGTATCTTGATTGCAGGGTTTCTTGAGAGGGGATACCTTTGACCACTTCCTCCCTGAGTTCGATAAACCTTGGGTGATCCACTTAAGGGAAAACTTCCTGCTGTTCTACAAACCTCTGCACTTGGAGGCCTAGCAACTGTCTACAAGAATAGAAGTGCGTAGACATCAAGCTATTTTCTAGCGCCGTTGCCGGGGAGGTAAGGTAAAAGGTACTCACATCCTCCGGTGTGAGTACTCGAAGTTATTTCCTTTAGATTCTGCAATTTTGTCTTTTTGTTTCTTGTTTTCACTAGTTAGGCTTAACGGAAAACAACAACAAAATTAGAGAGCTTTATAGTATTTATCTTGAGTTAGGAAATGAAGTGTTTGAAGAGAAAATTAAAAAACCTATGGAACTTTATTTGCATGCTAATAACAATGTTGTTAGTATGAATTCTTTGGACACCATTATTGCTAATTCTATGGAAAAGTCTAAGCTTGGGGAAGCTTTTTTTTATGAAAATGATCTTTTTAGTTCCCCATCTTTAGAGGAGAAAATTTGCTTTGATGATACAAAACCTCCAATATATGATGATTACAATGATGAATATGATATTTTCAGTCCACCTGCTATTGAGGAGAAAATTAATGATTATAATATGCCTCCTATATTTGATGATTATGGTGATGAGAATAATAATGATAGCTATTTTGTTGAATTTGCTCCCACCACAATTAATAAGAATGACTATGATTATGTGGAGAGTAATAATCATTTTATGCATGTGGCTCATGATAAGAATGTTTCTTGTGATGGTTATATTGTTACTTTTATTCATGATGCCACTGAAAGTTATTATGAGAGAGGGGAACATGGTGTTATGCATCTCAATAATATTCAGTTTCCCCTCTTTATGTTGAAAGTCTTGAAGTTACACTTGTTTTGCTTTCCTATGCTTGTTGCTTTGTACTTTCATGACTTGTTTCTTTACAATATTACTATGCATAGGAAGTGGGTTAGACTTAAATGTGCTTTGAATTTGCTTCTTGTTGCTCTCTTTTACTTCAATTCATATTTTTTATGTGAGCGTCTTCTCAAACTATCATGCCTAACTTAAAGGCGTTAAAGAAAAGTACTTATTGGGAGATAACCTAAAAGTTTTAGATGAGTCTTGGAAGTTATTACCTCTGTAATAACCACTCCTTATCCTTTTTATTTACTTTTTGTTCCAAGAGTAACCTATAATGTGAGAGAAGTAATGATTGGGAAAGTTGCTGTTCCGAAACAGATTTCTATGCTTCACCGTAAAAATTCGTGTAAAATCTCTGTACGTCCTTTTGAGGCGTGAATTTTTGTACTTCTGCCCCAGGTTGTTATCTAACGTTCGTTAGTTCAACACGTTTTGATTTGAGCAACAGAAGGTCTTCGAAAAAATTCGTCTTTACCAGTTGGTCTGTTTTGACAAATTTCTGCCATTATTTGCATTTGCTTCTTGTTGGTTCCTTTTTTAGTTCTTTTTGGGGAATTGAGCTTTTTGAGGGAAGTGCTACGGTAGCTAGTGTTTTAATAGAAGTTTTATTGGTGTTAGAACTGAATCTAAAGACTTGTGTGCACTAATGTTGCTAATAAAGATTGTGTGAAGTTTTGTATGAAGGAAAAATTTCAGGTGTATAGAATGAATGAGTAATGAGATGAAGGATGGACTAAAGCTCAAGCTTGGGGATGCCACGCATGTCACCCCAAGAAATATCCAAAAAGTACAAGCGTCAAAGCTTGGGGATGCCAAAGGCATCCCCTTCTTCATCAATAAAAATCCCAGGTTTCTTCCAAACACTTCATTTTTATTGTTTCATGCACGGTTGTGTTGTTCTTGGAGCGTCTTCTTTTTTGTTTTCGTTTTGATTTTTAGTTTGCTTGGTTTGCTTAGTTTGGTGAATAAATTGGTTGGACCCTCTCTTTCATGCATTGGTTTTCAAATAGTTTGGTTTGGTTTGGAAAAGAGTAGGAAAGTTCATGCTTAAGTGGTAAAAAGTGCTTGTTTTTGACTGTGGCTTATGCTTTGTCATGCCATGCTTGATATTGTTTTGGCTTTATGCTTAGTATTTTTTGTTGTACCATGACTTGTTATAAACAATTGAGATTTCTTAATGTTCCTTGGATGAATCATACGTTGTTTTAGCATATTAAAGCATAATATAGTGGTATTCTCCTTTGATGCTTTATTTGGGTTGACTTGGCGCATGCTCACACCATGTTATGATCATCCAAAGTCACCATAGCCTTTATGATCCTTTAGTTTTCAACTTGTAATATCACTTTGTGCTTTGATCAATGATGTTTTATCACTCTGCATGATTATGGCCATTCTTGCTCTCTTAGTTTGTCGCCCCCAGTCTTTTGCTAGCCTCCACAACCAACTATGAGTTCCACTCATGCATCCAACTGCCGAAACCAAGTTTTTCCAAAGAGTCCACAATACCTACCTACTAGCTTATGTTATTCCAAGTATATTCATGCTTTTGTTTACCTTCCAAATTGAACGTGTTATAAGAAAACTAGTGATTAAAGCTCTCACGAACTTGATGACACACTTTACTTTTCTTGCCCTTAATAAACTTGAACTATTGTGTCGTCTATGTTGTATATGCTTGCACTTATTTATTGGGAATTAGCAGAACCATGCTTTCATGGGAACGCTTTCAACATTGCACTTGGTACTTGTACCTAGTTGATATCATGCTCTTTTATATATGGATGTCGTCAGTGTGAAATGAAAAGGGAGCTTGTAAGTCCATGGATTTATGTATATGTGTTAGAGAAATGCCTGGGCCGCTGGTCTAATCCATGCTGACATGGTGGAGACCTGCAGCGTAACCATAATGAGCTGTCTATGAAGCATTCTTCTTATAAAAAAGAGTCCTATATTGAGAAAAGGAGAAAAGAGAAAAAAAGAGATTATGAAAAGAGGAAAGAGAGAAAAAAACACCATATTCCCATGGTAAATAAGAAGATTGCTGAGATGCTCATTGTCTGCTTGCCTTGTCATTTTGATATGGGGATTCTTCCGTATCATCGGGCAAGGGGTACCCCATTGGCGGTTCTCTATGATACACATGTACTTATGATGACAAGAACTTTCCGGTGACTAAACTTGAGTAGCATGAGGAGCGGCCCTCGTATACAAGGGACATAATATTTCTAACTTATACTTCTTCAAGCATGTACACCATAGTTTGTTCACTTTAACCTTAATCACCTTTAAGATGCTTATGAAAGGGGCAATGAGAGCTGAAAGCTATAAGTACCATAATTTTTGGAAGCTCTTTATGAGACTTGAATCCCTACTTCCTTCTATGAAGGCCTTTCTTCCACCATTATATTGAGTCTCCATCTTCTATTTTTATACACCTACTTTGAGAGCATAGTGACCATTCTTAGTTCTATGTGCATTGTCCCAAGACTAGTTGATTGATGCATAACTTGATATTGCTTGTTTTAAACTATTTGTATCTGGTCACTCTTATGAACTTTGAAGGTGTCCTTTGCATTTATGTTTGCTACTCTATGAGGGCAAAACTGAATACCACTATGCTATGTTTTCTTTATGTGAAACAAACAAACGTCTTGCAAAGCATTGTTATTCATAAATCTTTTGTTTGTGACCTTTCATGTTGCATGCATAGTTGCTATGTCTTATTGTTAGAACTCTATCTTTCATGTTCATGATTAGAGTACCTTGATCCTAGCTATCAATGCTTTTATAATAATGATGATCAAGATTGTGTTGGTTGCATGTCACCTCAAAAATTATATTGTTTTGATCGTTTATCTACTCGTGGACGAGCAGGAACTAAGCTTGAGGATGTTGATATGTCCATAACGTATCTATAATTTTTTATGGTTTTATGCTAATAATATTCTTTTGATACTCCTTTTTACATAAAGTTTATGATTTATTTGGACTAACCTACTAATAGCTGCAAAAGTGCATAATGTTTTTGTTTTACACTTTGATGTGTAGGTATTACCAAGAATATAAGTGGAAACCTTATTGGAGTTAAATTGGGATTTTCTAGAAATCTGTCTCAGAACTCTTTTTGAAGATAGTCACGTATCGGATCAAAGACGGCGTCAAACGGAAAACTCTTAAACTACAAAGTTGTTGGAAATTTCTCGACAAACGTTCTGGACATAAAATTTATCTGATTTCGAGTCCGGACGGGCCCAATAGACCCGATTTACTGCAGCCCAAGATGGGGTGACGGAAATTCGAGAAGCTATATAAAGGGAGAAAACCTAATTCGTCGGAGACACCTCCACCCATGAATTTGTAGCCACCAAAGTCATGTTTTTGCCTCCCCCATGGATCCCATCTCTATGGGGAATGTCTCCCAAGAAGCCATGAAGGAAGGGTGCTAAGGGGTGGTGCTCCCCTGTGATACCGCCTCTTCACCATCTTCACCGCCATCTCCATCGACTCCACCTCCATCTCCCTCTCCGTTGCTGAATCTCATGACGATGAGGGAGTAGTTTTTCCTCGGGACTAAGGGTTCTACCGGTAGTTATGTCTTCATCTCTCTCTCTATGCATGATCATATTGTGATCATGAGCTTTATAATCAAGTAGATCTACCTTGCTACTCAAGTGCTTTAATAGATATCTGCTCTCCCCATGTGTGTGC